>OU426987.1:63519333-64241393 GCA_911387755.1 Chrysotoxum bicinctum
GGAAAAAAGTTTAGTTAAATTTTCTTGAAGAATATAGAGTATGGTCAAACAAATTATCAAATATAGTATTGCGAATATTCAATAGTTTAAATATTTCATTCAAAGGATAAAATCAATACAAATACAATCAGCAAAATTCATCAAACTTCTTTGGGGAATGTTAAAGTAAATACGAGACCGGAGGTGCAAAGTGTCTATATTACGGTTTAAAAGTTTAACAATGAAGACAAAAGAAAAACAAGATTGTATATTCTTAAGGCTAGGTAGGTTGATACTTTGACTAAGGTATGCTCAAGATTCAACAAAATTGTCAAAACTTCTATGTTCTAACAGACACTAGGGCGTATACGTATTTTTTCAACATATAAAATCTAAACTGTTTCTATTAGAAGATTTTAAACAACTATTATGTACTTTATTTGGAGATTTGTTGGAGATGGTTAGGCTTAAATGATGGTTACTATCACACTTAAATAATTGAAGATAGTTCCTAAAAATAAAAAAATCTATTATAGTAAAATATTTAAACCAGTATAACCAGTTCTTAGTTCGGTTTTATAACCGTCATGCAAAGAAAGGACTACCAACCCTTGTCAACATATAATTCCCATTAAAAAGATACGGAAAGTTAAGTCCCAATAGAAACATCAAATATGAATGCAAATCTTTGTTATTAGAACAAATAAATAATATAAATATGTGCGTATGTGTATATAGTTATAATATTAAGAAAAATTATTTATAAATTCGAATAAAAGATAATCGTTTTTTTCTCACGTCATAGTCGTTCCTTTGCTTGATTATTTTACTTAAAGGTACTTTATAGCAAGGTATCCGTTCTTAAAAAAAAATCGAGTTTGAGAATTTTATCATTTAAGCTTGATAGATATCATTTTTAAATTTTACCCCACACATTTTTATCGGTATCTTCCATACATTTTTACTTGCGACTTATAGGTACTATAAGGCAAGTTATGCATTCGTAAAAAAAATCGAACTCGAGATTTTGATCAAAGTTTACATTACGATGATAGAGAAGACTAAAAGAGTGGGTCTCGCAATTCTGTTTGTCTGTCTGTTCGACTACAGCCTAAACGGCTTGGCCGATTTTTTTTAAACTTGGTAGATATCATTTTTAATTCTTTCCACCTACAGGTTTTTTTCTTGTTTTTTTTAAGACCAAAAATAACGGTACCTGCCATACGAATTTTTTTCGAAATTTTATAAATATTTGTTTTTTTTCAAAAACTGTTCGACAAATTTCAAAAATAAAAATACAAAAAAATTTCATTTAGTTAAAGCTAGGTAATGGTTGAAAAAAAATTAAAATGGTTATTGATGGTACCCCATGGAACCATTTTTTTTGTTTTTGATTTTCTCAAAAACGGTACAACCGATTTTGATCATTTTTTTTGGCTAAGGCTTCCCAAAAACAAATATAATTGTGTACTCAAATTTTCAAAAACAAATTTTTTGGATTTAAAAAAAAAACTTAATTTTTTTTTTTCAAAACTCAATATTTCAAAAACCCCATGCTAGATTTTTTTTAAACTTGGTAAATAAAAGTTTTTCAATATAATCTATAAGATGTGAGAAAAAAATTTTATTTTACCTAAAAATTAAAGTACCTACCATACAAATGCTAAAAAATTAAAAAAAAATGGTTTCCAAAAATCGTATTTTTCTCGAAAACGGAGCCCAGAATTTTGATAATTTTTTTTTCTTTAAATTTATTTTTACGATCTTTAATTTAATAAAAAAAATTGAAATTAAGATATTACAGCTTGTACCTGTAAATAAAATGTACGACTGGGTCGCACGAACTTGCTCCTATGTAATAGACTATACTCTGTCCAACAAAAATATGCAGTGTGGGCAAGATAGGACGTTTGCCTCGCATTCTGTGGATTCTACAGTGGATTGCATAAATCTGTCCTTCATTAAAGCTCTCACAGGGCTGTCGTAGTGTTGATTTTAAATGGACCCTTTTTTGAAAGCTCTAAAATCAAAAGCACCTCAACAGAAACCCAAGGAAAAAAAACTGAACAAGTTACCAAATGGACAAGGATAATTCTGAATGCACATCAATATTCAATGGGGGTTGAAATTGAATAGCACCGACAGCCATAACCCACAGCAAATAAGTGCACACTCAGATGTGCGGTCAATGGGACGTCGGGTCTGCGTCAGACGCAGTCGAAAATTTACGGGGGCGCAAACACTTTTTTTATGGAGGAGTTCTTTCAATTTAGTATGGTGCAAAAAAATAGCACGCTACTAATTTTGAAAAAGCTCTCCCATAACACGTGTAGTGCATATTTTCGTTGGATGAAGTATAGGAATTTTAAAAACGAATGTTATTAGAGAAAACTGTTTAAGGATAAAATTAATTTTTTAAATTCTTTTAGTAGTAAGACTTAAAAACAGAATGCTATATAAATTATGCTATAACAAAAATTATTAGTCGTTGTAGTAGTGTTTTTTTTAAATAAGCTTTTATATACAAAATATTTAAATATGGTAAGCCAATTTAAAGTTTTTATTATTGAACGAACGAAAATTAAATTTCCAAGAAAATACTGAGCCGTATTTGAGACATCGAATTTTCCAAAAAAAATTACTTTTTTATTTTATTTATTTTATTATTTATTTATTATTTATTATTATTATTATTATTTTTGAGATGCAATGTTTTTTAAAATTTTTATAAGCATCTCTAGAAAAAATTCAAAATAAGGCTAAATGGTTCCGTGGTAGGGACAAGCTGTAATATCTTAATTTTAATAAGTAATGTTTTTCATTAAATTAAAAATCATAAAAATTAATTGAAAGAAAAAAGTGTTATCAAAATTCTAAATATTGAGTTTTGAAAAAAAAAATTGAAACTTTTCTTAAATCAAAAAAAAAAAATGAAAATTTGAATACACGAATCAGTTTAAAAAATTGCTGTTGAGCCTTAGCATAAAAAAAAATTATCAAAATCGGTGGTACCGTTTTTGAGAAAATAAAAAACAAGAAAAACAGTTCCATGGGATGTATCATCAATAAACATTTTTCCGAATTTTTTTTTTCAACTATTATATGGCTTTAACTAAATTAAATATTTTAGTATTTTTATTTTTTAAATCCGTCGAACAGTTTTTGAGAAAAAAATATTTATTAAATTTCGAAAAAAAATCGTATGGCCAGGTACCGTTATTTTTAGTCTTAAAAAAAAGAAAAAAATGTGTCCGGGGAAAAAATTAGAAGTGATGTCTATCAAGTTTAAAGAAAATCGGCCGAGCCGCTTAGGCTGTAGTTGAACAGACAGACTGACAGACAGAATTGCTTAAGGGCTGCGATTGTCTGAGGCTTCTTGCCATAAGCATATGACTTCAAGTAGCCCCAAAGAAAAAATCCTGGGATGGGGTCAAATCGGGCGATCTTACTAGCCATACCAAATCGCCAAAACGGGAGATTACGCGAACAGGAAACGCTTCCTTAACAATCAGGGTTGCGAATTTTTGAATTAAAAAATCCTTAAGTCATAAGTCTATAGATGACTTGTGAATTAAAAAAATTTAATTCATAAGATATTTGGTGACTTATGAATTAAAAAAAAATTAATTCACAACCCCCAAAGTGACTTATGAATTAAAAAAAATTTAAGTCATCAGCAGCAAAGTGACTTATGAATTAAAAAAAATTTAATTCACCACCTACTAAGTGACTTGTGAATTAAAAAAAATCAAGTCATCAGGGAGTAAGTGACTTATGAATTAAAAAAAATTTAATTCACAAGTCAGTTGGTGACTTGTGAATTAAAAAAAAATTAATTCATAAGTTAGTTGGTAGATTGGAAATTTTTAAGCTTGTTTTGACTACATAATTATTTAATTATTAACGAAAGCTTTCAAATCTAGTTTTTAAATCATAAGATTATAACATCATCATCATCATCATCGGCTCGACAACCGGGTTCCGGTCCTGGCCTCTTTCAACAAGTCTCTCCACCTATCCCGGTCTCTAGCCGACGCCATCCAGTTGCGCACCCCAAGGCTTCGGGCGTCCTGGTCTACGCCATCTCTCCAGCGCAAGCATGGTCTACCACGCTGTCGTCTACCATAGAATGTACCACAAAGAACTTTCCGAGCAGGTTCCTCTTCGCTCATGCGAGCTAGGTGCCCTGCCCACCGGAGTCTACCGAGCTTAATTTTTGTCACGATATCTGCTTCAAGGTAGATTGCGTACAGTTCATGATTGTACCGTCTCCGGAATCGTCCTTCCTCACATACGGGGCCAACAATTCTCCTTAAGACTTTTCTCTCGAACGCAGCTAAGAGGTCGGAGTGCCTTTTGCTAAGCACCCAAGTCTCGGATCCATATGTGAGTACTGGCAGGACCATGGTCCTGTACAGCAGTAGTTTTGAAGTTATGGTGAGATTTCTGGATTTGAAGAGCTTTGACAGACTATAGTAGGCTCTGTTGGATTTGAGAAGCCGCCCGCGTATTTCTTCTTCTATATTGTTATCGGCTGCTACTATTGACCCAAGGTATTTAAAGGATTGCACCACTTCAAATTCGTGCTCCGCAACCTTGATTGTTTGACCAACTGTTCCTCTCGCATTCGACGCCACCATGTACTTTGTTTTACCTTCACTAATGTGCAGCCCCAGATTTTGTGCCGCCTGCTCGATCTGGATGAAGGAATCGTGTACAGCTTGTTCGGTTCTTCCGATGATGTCGATGTCGTCTGCGTAAGCCAGTAACTGGCTGGACCTGTTGACGATGGTCCCTCTTGTTGCCGTGCCAGAGTCACGGATTGCTTTCTCCAACGCCAGGTTGAAGAGGAGGCAGGCCAAACCGTCCCCTTGTCGGAGTCCATTAAAGATGTTGATTGGTCTGGATAGCAATCCGGCTATTTTTACTTGGCTTGTTACGTTGGTCATGGTCAACCTACATAGTCGTGTCAATTTATTTGGGATGCCGAATTCTCTCATGGCTTTGTAAAGTTCTACTCTGGCTATGCTATCATAGGCGGCCTTAAAGTCTATAAACAGATGGTATGTTGGGATGTTAAATTCTAGACATTTTTCCATCGCCTGCCTAAGGGTAAATATCTGATCAGTTGTTGATTTGCCTGGAATGAAACCACACTGATATTGTCCGATAACGGTTTTAGCGTATGGGGTTATCCGGTCTTGTAGGATAGAGGAGAGTATCTTATAGGCGGTACTCAACAACGTGATACCTCTATAATTGCTGCACGTTGTGACATCTCCCTTCTTATGTATGGGGCATATTAAACCTTTTCGCCAGTCTTCTGGCATTTCTTCCTGCTCCCATACGTGTACTATAATATCATGAATTGCTTGACGTAAGGCTGGCCCGCCGTGATGGAATAATTCGGCTGGTATGCCATCGGCTCCCGGGGCTTTGTTCTGTTTAAGCCGGCCTATAGCCTTCTCAACCTCTTCTATGCTTGGTGGCGGCAACATAGAGTATTCTTCTTGAAGTAGTGGAGCCTCCACTTCTGCAGTGAGCTGACCATTTAGCAATTCATTAAAGTACACTTCCCATCGCTCCAGTATGCTTTCAGGATCGGTGATCAGATTTCCCTCTCCGTCCTTGCAGTATGTGCAGCGTGGTGTGTACTGCGTCATGTTTCGGACGGATTGGTAGAACTTCCGCGCCTGGTGCGGACCTCGCTCTCGGCTATTTTCAATTTCACAGATTAGGTTCTTCTCCCAGGCTGATTTTTTTTGTCTGTGTAGCCGTTTTTCTATTCTTCTGAGCTCTTTATATTCTTCTTCGCGTGCCCGCGTTCTATGAGATTGTTGCATTGCTCGGTACGCAACATTCTTACGTTCAGTCGCTAGCTTGCATTCATCATCAAACCAGTCGTTCCGATTTTTACGACTGCTGCCTAAGATGGAGTTGGCAGTACTAATGACAAGATTCTTAAGGCGTGTCCACTTCTCATTTACGCCTAGCATACTGGCTCCAGGACTTACTCTCCCTAAATCAAGTGATTCTAGGGCGAGTCCTAACGCATTACCAAAGGTGTTACTGGTGTTTTCATTGCGCAGGGCAGCCGTGTTGATTCGAACCTGATCGGCGGATGCAATGCGTCTTCGCAAGGCAATCCGCCCTCGGAAAACCATACCAACAAGATAGTGATCCGAGTCGATATTGGCACCTCGGTACGTTCGTACCGTCATCAAGTTCGAGTAGTGGCGACGGTCTATCAACACGTGGTCTATTTGGTTACGAGTGACTCCATCAGGTGATACCCAGGTGGCTTTGTAGATATCTTTACGCGGGAACCTGGTACTCGCAACGACCATGTTTTTCGATGCTGCCAATTCTAAGACTCGAAGTCCATTGTCATTAGTGTTCTCATGCAAACTATGGGTGCCTGCGTAATGCCTGAATACCGGCTCCCGACCTATTTTTGCGTTCAAATCCCCAAGGATGATTTTAACATCATACCTTGGACAGGCATTGAGGGCCCTCTCGACTTGTTCGTAGTAAGTCTCTTTTTCTTCGTCTGAGGACTCCTCCGTAGGTCCGTGAACGTTAATGAGGCTGATGTTCGTAAATTTGCCTCGCACGCGAAGGGTGCATAGCCTTTCGCTTATAGCGTTAAAGCCGATGATGGTAGACTTCATTTTTTCGCTGACTAGGAAGCCTACCCCGAGCACATGGTGTTTTGTATGACAGCTATAGTATATGTCATATTCTTTCTTCTGTAGAACACCATTCCCTGTCCATCTGATTTCTTGAAGAGCTGTTATGTCAGCTTTATATTTTGACAGGGCATCGGCTAGCTGCTGAGCAGCTCGAGCTCTATAGAGCGATCGTACGTTCCATAAGAAAATTCGTAAATCATTTTTCAGTTTTCGTTGCGTTGGTTGTCGTCGTGTGATCAGTCCGTTTCCGAGGCTTGTTGTCGGTCTCGTAATTCAAAAGTTTTACGGGACAGGGAATTAACCTGTCGCCATTTATCCATTAACTTATGAATTAAATTTTTTTTAATTCATAAGTCACTAAGTTGGTTTTGAATTAAATTTTTTTAATTCATAAGTCACTTACTTGCTGATGATTTGAATTTTTTTAATTCATAAGTCACTTACTTGCTCATGACTTGAATTTTTTTAATTCCTAAGTCATTTAGTAGCTTGGGAATTAAAATTTTTTAATTCATAAGTCACTTACTTGCCCATGACTTAAATTTTTTTAATTCATAAGTCACTTAGTAGGTTCTGAATTAATTTTTTTTAATTCATAAGTCACTAAGAAGCTTATGATTTAATTTTTTTTAATTCACAAGTCACCAACTGACTTGTGAATTAATTTTTTTTTAATTCATAAGTCAGTTCGTAGCTGCTGAATTATATTTTTTTTAATTCATAAGTCACTAACTAGCTTGTGAATTAAAGCCAAGCTTAAGCTAACAAGTGACTTAAGCTTTTGCAACCCTGTTAACAATATCCATTGTGGCTCGCGCTGTGTGTGCTATTGCACATCTTGTTACAACCACGTGTTTACCAAACCCCGCTCATCTAATACCGGCAGTAAGAAGTTATTTATCATGGCCCTGTAACGTTCGCCAGTAACAACGACCGTATTGCCGATGGCGACTTAAAAAAAATCGTTTTTAGATCGGCAGCCACAGCCCCAATATTCTAGACCAGTCCGGTAGGGTGGCGGCCACGCCCTGCATGGTCCCCTGTCGTTTCAGTCTCTTCGACACGAGTAGCTAAGCGCTGGATTGTTTGCCCAGTTTGCGCGACATGATTAGGAAATTGACGTCGAAATTCACGCTGCGCTAGCACCACCGACAGATTATTGGATTATTGGTCAAAAAAATCGACACAATTATTCAACGCTCTTGCGTAGTATAGCGTTTCTTTTTGTATAATGTATGTAGCTGTCTAGTTCACAAATATCAAAAATGATTGACGTACCTATTTAAGAAAAATTTTAAAAATTATAACTTCTTTCGATAGGGTGATTGATTTTGCGCCACCTTATATGATACAAATCTTTTAACCACATACGCAGCGTCAAAAATTCCTAATGGGATTGAGTAATCTCCCAATACATTCTTCTTCCACTGCAACTGTAAGCACTAAAGCATACACTTTACAATATTTTATAGAATTGTCGACTCCGCTTATCTGCACTCCGCTTAACTGAAAATATCGGATATCTGAAACAATACATCTATCACCGATTTATTTTGTACTCTTTTCCAAATAAATAGGTTCGCTTAATTGGAACTCCGTTTAAGTGAACACTCCTTTTATTTGAAACAATTTTTTCCCTCAAATAAACAGTTTGTATTAAAATAACTCCGCTTAAGTGCAACTTAGAACGTGTCCAAAAATTTTCAAACGAACACAAATAAAATTTTACATTTGAAGTTACAATATGAAGTTACATTATCACCCTTCCATCAGTCATTCCAATCGTCACAGTCGTATTTTTACCTGAAATTTGAATTAAATGCAAATATGTATGTATGCATAAAAGTGAATATAATTTGAAAACAACTCCGCTTAAATGAAAAAAAGTTGCATTTATCCGAAGTTCGCTTAAGTGCAACAAGGTTGCAGTTATCCGAAGTTCGCTTAAGTGAAAAATCCGCTTAATTGCAACGATTCTTTTGCATTTTGGGGTTGCAGTTAAGCGGAGTCGACTGCTTTTATCAAAATTTAAACACAAAATTTTAATATCAGTCAAAAATCTTCACAAATAAAATAGGTTTAGTTCTGCCAACTGAGAAGTGACAGATGACAACTGTTTTCAATTTCAATTAAAGTGATTTCGAAATAATAAAAGCAAGTGAAATGTAGAACACTGAAAACAAATTCACTCGATTTGGAAATCCGTTTTCATTTCGATTTCACTCGATTGAACCCTTATAATAGTTATAAGATCAATGTATTTGAAAAAAAAAAAGATTCATTTAAAAATTCTAAGTCTATTACATACTCGTAACACGAAGTTTGTGCGATCTGTCCGTGCAGTTTATGTTTGCTTAAAATAATTTGCACCTGAAATCATATAAATATGAGTTGACAGAATTCTCATGAATAAAAATACAACATCAAAATAATTTCATATAATAATATGAAATATGTAAAAAAGTTATTTGCAATTTTAACAAAACAAGACTTGACCTTCTTTTGCAGCGAACAAAAAAAAAAAATCAAACCATCCTTGTATGTTTTAATTATTGTTTCTTTTCAAAGTTTCACACATGAATGAGCAATTTTTATCAGACGCATTAACCAATGCAAATATTTATCTTTATAAAACAAACCATCAGTAATATTACATTGCCATCTAAGCGGACAGAGTGTAATAATATTGACATTGAGTTCACTTGCAAAACGATATTATGTTGTGGGCGAGTGTCTGTGTAAACAGGACGAGAATGTTATCCTTTTATGCAAATAACTGATGAAATCAGCTTCACAACTACATAAAGGCACAAGGATAAAAAATTCCTTTTTTAATTTACAACGTTGGCTTTATCCTATTGCTTGATATGAAAACATTTTGACACAAAAACATTTTGACACATAAAGCTACAAAAAGTCACTTTGTAGATATTTATCACTTTGTGTAGTTGCGGTGAAGTCAAAGCAATGTCATTTTCGAATGACCTTGCTCTTTGGTAGGTGAAAAGTTTAAAATAAAAATTAACGATTGTTGTGTTCTGCCAAATAAAAAAACTTAATTACGGATTTTATTTATGAAAATAAAATAACGACGACACGTTTGAAAGCAAGCGTGCTTCGTTCGAGTAAATCACTCGTTTCATTAACCACACACCAAAAAACCCCTAACCAACCAACTAATAAGTAAAACTTGGAAACACTTTGCTATTGAATTTATAATAAATAAGCTCTGTGTGTATTGTTAAAAACATTCAAAATGGTAGTGAGAAAATATAATAGACATAAAGAAAAAAAACCAACACAATGTCGGCTTCAATTAGCCATGAAAACTTTATTACCATACTTTAGGAAGAAACATGCAGTGAGCTGGGACAGCCAATAAATTGGACATGAAATTTTTAACTTATTTTACTATTACTATCACTACTTGAAGCTGTTCGTCTTGATGGTTAGAATTTATTCACAAAACGTTTTCACTTTTCAGAAATATATGTACATAAGTCAAGGAATTACTCTAAGGAGATATTCTGAGGCCATATGTTGGCCCTTATTGGGAATAATTGACCTGCTAGGGTATAAGGGTTTTATGCCTATGGCACTAGTTTCTTTGGAGCTACGAGTACATTTAAAATCATTTATTTATGCTAAGAAACCCGCAACTCATAAAATGTGCCCATACAGCAATACGAACGTCATTCAATCAGCAAACGCTCTGATACACGTAAACAGTCCGGTTTCTATGAATAGACGCCATAATTATTTTTTCATAAATCGTATGGTATTTTGATTTTTTTTTTTTCTTAATAGGTTAATAATTCTATTTAACAGAAGATTAATACTCAGTGAAAAACGAGAGATTTGAGAGACACCACGACTTAATCCACGTATCGCTCTTACTTTGGAATTTTAAAATTTATGTGCATACATATATAAAAACATCGATGTAATTAGAGACAACTGCATAAGATCCGTTTTTTTTTATTAATTTCTTAAACATCTCCCAAAACAGTTTCAGTTCAAATAATAGAATGCCGTCTGATTTCTGCTAAAAACAAGATTTTATCCAAACAAAATTTAAGAAACCTTAAAAAATCGTTGGAATATTAAATTAATTTTTTGTATACGAATTTTTCATTAAAATTTGTGTAAGAAAACTGGTATGCCAAAATTTTAAGTATTTATTGCAAGGACATTTATTTCTTACATATAAAAAAATCATGTACACATATTCGAGATATTGAATTTTTTAGTCAAAGGTCCAAAAACTGTTTAAAAAATTTTGTAAAGTGTTTTCCAAAAAGGACTTGACAATTTTTTTTTTTTTAAATAGAACGCAAATCATTTAAGATTATCTCAAACATTTTATTATCGGCTTGAAGTACAATCAAAACATTTATGAATGAAATTTACATATACAGCTGCGAGCAGTAAAATAGTAGTGCCTGCTGGTAAAATAAATTTCGCTACATATTTCCCATCCTGTGTACCACTGGTCTCCATTACGGTTAAATTTATGAACAGTTATATGTGACAGACCTGGCCATGCTTTTTCCGTTGTCAAATCAACACCGTTATTGTTTACAGCTTATTTTATTTGGAAATTTGATTTTTCTTAGCGAGCAATAAAATAGTACCAAAGGAAAATTATTAAAAAAAAACATTATTTACAGTAAAATATTCGATTTCTTGTAAAAAAAAAGGAAGTTTGTTTTAGTTTTTACGTATTTACGTATTAAATATGACTATGCATAATTTAGTGGGACGAAGCAAACATTGCAGCGAAGAAAAAAGAACATGGATTCAAAATCTTATAAATCAAGGCAAGACGTACAGGGAAGTTGAAAAACTCGTCGGATATTCAGCCCCAATGATACGTAATGCAATCATTTATAAAAAAAAAGACGAAAAACAGGGCAAAAAGCGGATTTTTTCGGAGACTACCGTACGACAAGTCACAAGGTGCGCTAAAAATCGACCAACAATGTCAGCTGTGGAAATCCGCGACAAGTTAAACCTAAGTTGTGGTATTCATACGATAAGAAGACGACTACGAGAGCATAAATTAAATGCTCGTAGCCCACGCAAGGTGCCACTTTTGAAAAAAACCCATGTGACCCGGCGTCTTCAGTTCGCCAAAGAACATCTCTCTTGGCCCATTGAGAGGTGCAGGAATGTATTGTGGACTGATGAATGCAAAATCATTCTATAAGGAGGTAAAGGGTCTCGTCAGTATGTAAGGCGTCCCCCTAATACACAATATGATCCCCGATACACCATAAAGACGGTTAAACATGGCGGATCAAGTATTATGGTTTGGGGTTGCTTCTCCTACTGAGGTGTGGGTCCAATCCATAAAATTAATAATATAATGGACAAGCTTGCATACGTAGGAATACTGCAGAACACTATGCTGCCTTTTGCTGAGGAGGACATGCCGCTAAAATGGACGTTCCAACAAGATAACAACCCGAAAAATACTAGTAAGTTGGCAAAGGAATGGTTTCGGGCCAATAGAATTGAGGTTATGGATTGGCCAGCTCAATCTCCTGACCTCAATCCCATTGAAAACCTGTGGGCAGATATTAAGAAAGCGGTATGAGATGCTAGGTCCAAAAACAACAACGAACTTTGGGCTGTAGTTGAACATGCATGGCAGACTATACCACTGAAGAGATTCGAAGGCCTTGTAGATTATATGAAGAAGCATTGTATAGCTGTCATAAAAAATCATGGTCATGCTACTAAGCATTAAGTTTATTTATAAAAAAAAACTTTAAAATATAATTATTTTTCGAATAAAATACTTTTTGTTATCATACTACTATTTTATTGCTCTTGAAAATTTTGTTGCATCATGTGTTAAAAAATAAAAAAAATATATTTGCGGCTTTGTAAATCAGTTTGCATTTTTGTATGGACATAGTAGGGAAATGTACTCCTCTTTCGCAATGCAGTTAATGCTAAAAAACTTTTGTATTTCCACAAACTCAAAGATATTTAAAATTACAGTACCCACTACTATTTCACTGCTCGCAGCGTATGACCACCGCAGGCACGTTTGCAGCGATCGATTCGTTGGACCCAATTTTCGATGACTAGGCCACACATTTCGTCTGAAACGGCCGCTATTTGGCGTTCAATGAGCTTTTCCAACATCGTCGGCTTGTTGACATAAACCAATGACTTAACGTAGCCCCAAAGAAAATAGTCTAGAGGCGTTAAATCGGACAAGCTCTTAAAGTTGCGGTCACCGACTCCGAATTTCGGTATAAAATTTTTATAATTTGCAGACGTTGCTCGTTTGTGTACTTTACCATGATGAAAATTTTGAGTTTACTGAATAAATTGACAATGACAGTTCGATGATTAGTGAAAGGATGCGTTCACAAAATAAATTTAAAGTTGTCAAGGGGTTATCAATTAGTGCGGTAGATTTTGGTAGCCTGGGGGGGCCATCTTATGTTGGTGACATCTGTCAAATCTATTGTTTGTTATTAAGTCACTCATGCCAAATTACTATGTTAAGTTACACGATTAAATAGCACGGAAAAATGATAAAACTTTTTTATCAAAATGAGTGTTCGTTAGAGCAAACGTTGCGCGAGTTGTGTTCATTTCACAGTCGACTCTTCAACGTTTGGTGGCTAAATTTGAAGAACCGGTTCCGTAATCAATCACCCAATACTCATACGTTAAAGGAAATTAAGATCGGCCGAGAACACTACCGCGGTTCGTGAATAAGTAAGTAAGTAAGTAAGTGATTCATTTATTTACATTTCGATATTGAATTTAGATTACAATATATGAATTTAAGAGCTATGGCTAAGCCGTCAGCCTGGTTAGCAAATGTTTATACATGTATTTTGTTAATTAAATTAAATTTTCAATACATAAAAAAAAAAATTAAAGACTCAAAAATATTCTGATATTAATAACATCCTATACTTATAAACTGTTTTTAAAAAACTGCTTAGGGTTTTCCAGTCGCACTCATTTAGAAGTTGTATAGTTTCCTGCATCGATAGAGTTTCTTTTCCAAAGAATATTAGCCT
Source organism: Chrysotoxum bicinctum (assembly GCA_911387755.1). Classification (NCBI taxonomy): domain Eukaryota; kingdom Metazoa; phylum Arthropoda; class Insecta; order Diptera; family Syrphidae; genus Chrysotoxum; species Chrysotoxum bicinctum. The sequence continues at coordinate 63,533,057 of OU426987.1, forward strand.
TTGCGGTCTGAATATGGGGCATATACTGATAATGTGAAAGCAATCTTCTTTCGATTTCAGATTGCAGAGCGTACAAAATTGATTAAAGCGTCCATTATACGGGGTACCATTTAGGGAAATGAGCTCACACCTTGCTTTGAAAATCATGGATATATCATCGTAAGTTAGAGAGTCATGGAAGTAGTTTTTACAGTTGAGGTTAAAATTGAGCTGGCTGTATAATATTCTGCTTTCGGAATCTCGTGCCTTTACCAAGAAAGTACCTCGAATAGAATCTTCATATTTTTTAATAATACGATAGAGTTGGTCTTTCAGGTTGCAAAGGTTGTTCATATCAAAATTGAGAGTTTCTCCATACGCGTTACCAAGAGTTTGCCATCTTGCATACCACCAATCCTTATTCCTCACTTCATAAAGTAATAATTTTTTTTAAAGTCGAGATTCTTCATAATGGCTGCAAATTTTGATAATAAAATCAGCTTGCAACTTGAGCGTGCTTGAATATGTGCAGCAGAACCTGTGGCAGGATATTCCTCGCCGTGCACAAAAATTAGGCATTTCGCCTTCAACTTGGCGAATATAACATTGAGACTGGTACACCCTTACAAGATGCAACTGATCCAGGAGCTCAAATTTCATGATCTAAGACAACGCCGCAATTTGTTGCTGACTGTAGCTTGGAGCGTTTCGAAGGGGATCGCATTTTTTGGATGAGCGACACGAACACACTGCTGCACAGAAGGACCAGAGCCACTCGAGAGCTCTACCAGCAGAAGAGAAGAGAACAACACTGGCTTCTCAGAAATCAAAAGCAGGAGCATGAGAAGCCCTTGATCTAGGAAATAGAGTAATGCCATAGCAGGAACGAGGTTCGGAAGTTGCCCATAAATGGAACATCAGCTTTGTCTACCCGAACCTTAAGAAAGGAGACTTTCTGAACTGCGCTAAACGTAGTGTCATAAATCTCCTGAACATCGCATACAAGATCCTTTCTGCCGTATTATATGAACGTCTGAAGCCTTTCGTCAACAACCTATTAGTCCATATCAGTGCGGCTTTAAACCAGGAAAGTCCACAATCGATCAAATATTCACATTCATTTATGAATTAAAAAAATCATAAGTCATAAGTCTGTAGATGATTTGTGAATTAAAAAAATTTAATTCATAAGTTAGTTAGTGACTTATGATTTAAAAAAAATTGAATTCAAAAGCTACTAAGTGACTTATGAATTAAAAAAAATTAATTCAATACCTATAACTGACTTATGAATTAAAAAAAAATTAATTCACTACCTACATATAAGTGACTTATGAATTAAAAAAAATTAATTCACCTCCTATAACTGACTTATGAATTAAAAAAAAATTAATTCACTACCTATAACTGACTTATGAATTAAAAAAAAATTAATTCACTACCTATAACTGACTTATGAATTAAAAAAAAATTAATTCACTACCTATAAGTGACTTATGAATTAAAAAAAAATTAATTCACTACCTATAACTGACTTATGAATTAAAAAAAAAAAAAATTCACTACCTATAACTGACTTATGAATTGAAAAAAAAAATTAATTCACTACCTATAAGTGACTTATGAATTAAAAAAAAATTAATTCACTACTTATAACTGACTTATGAATTAAAAAAAAAATTAATTCACTACCTATAACTGACTTATGAATAAGAAAAAAAATTAATTCACTTCCTATTAGTGACTTATGAATTAAAAAAAAAATAATTCACTACCTATAACTAGCTTATGAATTAAAAAAAAATGAATTCACTACCTATAACTGACTTATGAATTAAAACAAATTAATTCGCTACCTATAACTGACTTATGAATTAAAAAAAAATTAATTCACTACCTATAACTGACTTATGAATTTAAAAAAAATTAATTCACTACCTATAACTGACTTATGAATTTAAAAAAAAAATAATTCACTGCCTATAACTGACTTATAAATTAAAAAAAAATTAATTCACTACCTATAACTGACTTATGAATTAAAAAAAAATTAATTCACTACCTATAACTGAATTAATTTTTTTTTAATTCATAACTCACTAGGTAACTTTTGAATTAATTTTTTTTTAATTCTTAAGTCACTTAATTGCTCATGACTTAAATTTTTTTAATTCATAAGTCACTTGGTAGGTTGTGAATTATTATTTTTGAATTCATAATTCACTAAGAAGCTTATGTTTTAAATTTTTTAATTCACAAGTCACCAACTAACTTATGAATTAAATTTGTTTAATTCATAAGTCAGTAACTAGCTGCTGAATTACATTTTTCTTAATTCATAAGTCACCCACTAGCTTGTGAATCAAAGTCAAGCTTAAGCTAAAAAGTGACTTAAGCTTTTGCAACCCTGCTGGTAACACGCACACAGGAATAGTTAAGAGTTGTAAGCCACTGTTAATCCTGGATCTCTTCGAGCTATTGCAATACCAAATTTTTTAATTTTTATTGCTCAAATTCACCCAGATCTATGCGGAAGAGTCATTGAAAAATGGACCACTCTAGATCCGAGTCACCGAAAGAAGTCAAGATGGGCATTGGAATATTGGCAAACATCGGACTTTTGAATAAGAAATACTTTTGTAAATAACTCACACGAAGCTAGTTTTATTCTATTTTAACATTTACCCACTCTTATTAAAACACCACTTGCAATATTATTGGAAATTTTAAGGAGTTTCTGTATAAAAATGTAATGAATTTCGAAAATCAAAAAAAAAAAAAACCGGTCCTATGACTGGTTAAATTAAAAATACATTAATTTCGTTTTTACCCTATTCTACCATGAAAATAGCTACATATAGATATGTATATAGATTTTAATATTATGGGTCCGGTCTGTTCGAAGTTAAAAGAAATTGAAAACCCCATTTGACCTTTTCAAACTTACAATACCACCCACTAAAGAAGGCCTGGTGATGTAACACAGGGCTTATTAATTCACAAACTCTACTAATAATTTTTATTTGTATAAGAAATATAGTACTTGAAGCTCCATCATACTTAACCCAGCCAAATAAATTCCCTGTTGATTCCGCACGATTATGCCCATCCCTTCTTCAATCATCCAATTTCGTGAATGTCTAAAATTTCATTATACAAAAATATTTTATATATTTTCTTTGTTATATATCAAATAATGTACAAAGTTCATATTACCAACATCCCTCTGATGGAAAGAACAAATTCATAATTCCCATGAAACCATTTAGTTGTTGTTAGTAAAGCTTCAAACAAACCGGTGTGGTGGTCTTCCTCTAAAAACAAACCATAAACCCGACCCACATCGGAAGGAAGTATGATGAATACGTATTATTCAAAAACCCCATAGAAATAAAAAATAAACAAAACAAAAGGAAACAATTCATGTTGAGCCGCCACACTGTGGGGCAGCGCCCTATAGCAAGGACGACACAGAGAGAAACAAAAATTATAAAAGAAACACGACATTCTTTTTTTCGGCACTTTACTCACAGTTGGTCCCTCAATAACGCCCCCAAACTGCCATCTCATACCGAAATAGTTTCAATACAAAAGAAAACGGATGCTCTGTCGCTTTTGTGTTGGGAAAAATCAATGCTAAATACAAACCTATACAAGTACATCGCAAAACAACGCTTATGAATGTTGAAACTGGCTTTCGCGATGCCCCCCTTCTCCTCTTATGTATATTGTGGCAATGTTGCAATTGAAAAACAAACTCATATGTAGACAGAAAAAACTGTGTCACAAAGGAGCTTAAGGAATGATCACAATATCCTACTCCCATTCTGGGATGAACAAAAATAAATTACTTTCACTCTCCCACAAAACATTTAACAAAAAAAGGATTCTCCACTTTATGGCCGATTACACAGAAAATTGCCAAGACTCACCGTTATCCATTTCGTTCTTCAGCAAAGTACTTAAGGAGGCAGGTACGGGGATGTACGAACATACATTATGTACTCCAACACTTAGATCTTCTACTTTATAGATTCACAGCGATTGCACTGAATTTATATTGAAAAACCGATAATCATCTGGTATTGCACTTTCGGAAGACGAAATTGGCTCGTTTCCTGGAGAGTTTTCAAGCGCGAAATCGACTTAAATGCACCAACAAATGTGAGTGTACTACAGGATATCGATAACGTGTGCACTGATTCTTCAATTTGTCAAAAAATGTACTTTTCTCAGAACTCAATTATGTGTGTGACATATCTGCAGCAAATGCGGTATGTCTAAGTTCTTGTCTACTTTGCCCAGAATAGATTCCGGTGAGAGCTAAGAATATACTGAAATAAGGATGTTGACAAGACTGACGTGAGAGTAGTCGAAATTTTATAAAACATCCCGAGAAACACTCGGTACAGGAACCTAATACTCAAATCAACGTCGGAACTTTGCTGTATCCTTGAAATGGGGAGCAGCAGAGTACCGTTTCATACACCGAAACATTAAGGAATTTGGCCCTTTTGCTGCTTGCAAACGGAGAGGGTCTCTCAAAACTGTTTTGAGAGGCAAGTGCGCATGACCCATGAGTTGGCTTTAAAGCTCTGATTTGATATAGCTGTAGTTGATACAGACAACAAAACAAAAAAAAGAACCTAGAAACGTAGGACGAGTGTATTATGTAAAAGAATGTACACACAGGAATTAATTTAATGCCGGTTTAGGTAGGTATTTTCGTCCTTTTGTCAGTGAAGTATCGATTCGAAAGCAAATAACTTTGGGGTTTTGGTGAATTAATTTTGAAGCATAATATTTACGCTCAATTTTATCTGTGTATGCTTAGCCGGGTTTTTCGAGATTTTGTTTGACGACCTTCCTAATTTTTATAGAAATATTAGACCACATACATATTTAAATATTTAATTTTTCTATCAAATTGTGATTTGATTTGATGCTGAAAAATTTTGCGGAGTCGTTTTGGAATTTATGAAACGCTACAAAGTTGGCTTGATAATTGAATTTAACGATTTAAGAAAGAATTGTATAAAAATCGTGCTGAAGAAAAAAATCTATCTAACAAAGAAAGAAAGAAAAACTTGTGACCAGTTCCCCAAAATACCCCATTAGAAGTCTTAAATCGATCTGTCGGAATCGTTCTGTCGGCGGAATATGGCTTATTGACTGTATATATTTTTTGGTTTCGAAATTGACAAAGGTACTTGGCACTATTTATGATTGAACATACAGCCGAATAGATCATTTCGAAATCGTCGGAAGGTAGTGTTCTAGCACACTAGCAATGACATCGGGCAATACATGGTTGGTGCCGAGCTGCAGGTGTGAACATTCAACAAAGCTCTTATGTGAATACCATTACCATCAACGATATTCAACGTTAAAAATTCGCAATCGAAATAGACTTCGACGGCCTATGCAACCAAGTATCAATTGGACTTGTGAGATATCCTACTTTGGGGTTTTCCTAATTCTTATGGAGTTATCATAGGATTATTATAGGTTTCAATACATTGTAGTCACTATCAATAGGGTATTACAACAGATCTGCATTGATCTAATTGTGACGGTAACAATATCAACAGTCAGCCCATTAACCTAACCTAATCTAACCTTCTGAGAAATCCTACTACTGACGATATCCAGCCATGTCAACAAGTTATCTAAAATGCTGGAGCAGAGTTGCTAGGAATCTCTGAACGTGATAAGGCAAGTAATGGCATTTCTGGAAGAAGAAAGGGTCTTCAATAATGTTCAAAACAATGTAATTCGACAAACCCTTAACTTCAACGTAGATTCGGCTTTGAAGAACTGGTTAGAGTGTATGCTTCAAAGAAGACTTAAAAATGTAGAAATAGGTGGTAGCAATTTAAAAATAAGTTCGTTTAGAGGTATTCCACAAAGTGAAATCTTATGTCCTCTGCTTTGGCTGGCTTCCCGTCGCTAAACAAATCTGGACGGTGTCAATGCCGTTGCATACGCCAATGATGATAATGAACTCGAGCTAATTTTTTCCTACCTTATGCTAACTGATACAACTGGACCTCTATAAACTCAGTTTTATGTTATGAATACCCTTATAATGTTTAACACAGTGCGAGCAATTAGCAAAGTAGGATAGGATAGGATAGGATTAGACAACGGTTGCCTATCATTTTTAGAGCTCTCTTTGGAATTCTGTCCAAGAGACTCAAGTGGGTTTTTGGAGTACCTGCCCGGGTATGGGAATTGTCCTCGAGCTTTGGACGAATATAGGCCTTATATATTACAGTCAGATCAGAAGGAGTTAAAAACTTCTTAACACTTAACAGCGTTTTTGGCGATGTCATATTTGTGATCACTCCACTAAAGATGGTCTGTGATGTACATACCTAGAACTGAAAGCTGTTCAGTCTCCTCGATGCAAGTGCAATCCATGGATATTACTGAACCTTGTTTTACGTGGATTCCTAGTTATTATACCATAACCCCACGGGTGGCCTACCACCATAGGAGCCAGATTTAGTCCTAGCCATTAACCCCTCCGTAGCAAGCTACTTCGGTAACAAAGTTACGATATGTTGCAGCATATGCACATCTCTTGTTTTAAGACGAGACCTACCAACGCCTCTTGAACCCAAGAATAGAATCCTGAGTCCCATTCGTTTCCGCATTTGGAGTAAACCACGCCACCACGATCTCCCACTAGGGGGCCGACCTCAAGATAGCAGGAAAAAGAGAACTGACACACCCGAAGATGTGCACTATTGCCCTCAAAATCCCGGGCACTATCACCCGTGGTACCAGTATAAGGCTACCGGTGAAGCCTCGCCACGTCATCAAATCCCCCCTAGGCCCCTGCGGAAAAGAGGACAAAGCCTAATTCCTACTCAACCTAGGGGTTATGGATATGAATCAGTCACTTCCAGATAGGTTACTGCAAAACCCTGGGCCTAGCAACCCTAGGATACACATATTGAGAAAGTAAGTTGAGGGCGGTCAACGAACATCTCATGCACATCCTAGTCTTTAGTTCCCCTTTTACGGTTCACACGGGTGACGCCCCGGTCTTTAGCCACCAGTTGGTGAGCAAGGAGAGACGCTCCTGTCTTTTGATCCCCTTACGGTTCATACGGGTGACGCCCCGGTCTTTGTTCCGAAGAACTCTGGATGACGCTCCACTTCACGCTATTAACGAAGGACGCCAGGTACAAGTACCCGGAACCCCAAAACCTTTCTGACACCTATTGACTCCATTTTCAACCTTAAAAACTCCTCTTACAACCCTTGAAGAACTCCAGCCAGGCTCCGAACCAGCTGAAGAACTTCCCACATCCGACACATCCAACCACCAGATCCACCATCAAAAGTCACTTACCACACGATCGCTTGGGAATTACGCACGGTACACACGGGAGACATGCCACCAAGCCTCATGTATATAGTGAGCAACCTTCAACAGTAGTCCAGCAATCAGACATGCCAGTCCCTTCTGACACCTCTTGCATACTAAGACAGATATGACATTGCTGCCACATCTGCCACTTCTGACACCTCTAGACATCCTTGACACCCAAGACATCCTTATACTCCTCAAAATCCTCCAGAAAAACTTTCGCTCACGCTACTAGTCTAACTGCCAAGGTGAGACCTAGAATCCCCAACTGCATGCCCAGTCAAGAATCCACAGTCCCACCCGTACTACCATCAAGATCATTAATAATGTTCCCTTGGCTCAAAGAACCAAAAGAACCATCCAACTAACTCCTCGACACACACACCATTTTTGGTAGGACTTTCAGACCCCCAGCCGCCTAAGCAGCCAGAGACCCTACGGTCCCACCCTACCTTACCAACCAAGATCAATACTACGGGATGCATTAAATTTCCAGCTTAGGCATGTCACCAGAAACCTAACCATCCCATATCGTCTCGATCCTGACTGTCCCTAAACTCCCTGTTGGGTTTTCTTAGTTACCTATTCCACCTGCTGATGCTTCACAGCAGGAGGATAGGTGTAAGCCCCCCCACCACGACAAGGTGAAACCCGTCGAGGGGGCAATCCATGGATAGTGGCATTGAAGGAAGGCTTGTGATTTAGCGACGGTAAACAGCATTGTGTTTTCGAGGCATTTAATTCTACACGGTTTTTGATTCGCCATTCTAAAGGGTTTTCTAATAAGAGGTGTTATTTTGATATTCAAAGAAAAATGGCATTTTTGGAGATAAATGATCGGATGTTTATTTCATTATAAAGAGGAAGGTATGCCGTTAATAATGGAACACAACATCAGCCATATGGCCGCCAAGACCACGCTTACAGGACCATATCCTTTTCATGAAATTTTCCATAACCAAATCGCAAAGTGGCTGCCCTATGTCCTCGATAGCCTCACGAATTTCATCTTTGAGGTCTTGAATCGACGCTGGGCTGTTGGCGTAGACCTTATCTTTCACGTGACCCCAAAGGAAGAAGTCGCAAGGTGTTAAATCACAAGATTTCGGTGGCCAATTGTGATCACCTCTTCGAGAGATAACACGGTCCGGAAACTTTTCCCGTAAAAGATCGATGGTTTCATTGCTTGTGTGGCACGTAGCGCCGTCTTGTTGAAAGTAAACGTTGTCCAGATCAATACCATCCAATTCAGGCCATAAAAAATCATTAGTCATCTCTCGATAGCGCAATCCATTGACCGTAACTGTTGCTCCAGCCTCATTTTCGAAAAAGTAAGGTCCAATGACCCCGCGGGACCATAAACCGCACCAAACAGTCACGCGTTGAGGATGGAGAGGCTTTTCAACAATAACTCTTGGGTTTTCCGAGCCCCAGATGCGACAGTTTTGCTTGTTGGCGTAGCCTCCGAGGTGGAAATGGGCCTCATCAGTCAAGATGATTTTTCGATGAAATTTTCATGCATTTCAAGGACCCAATTTTAATAATTTCAATGCGTTGTTGAAGCGTGTATCGTTCCATTTTTATTAATAGCGTAGTTTCTACTTGTCAAATGTCAAAAAATGACAGCTTCAAAAGTGACAGCTACCGAAATAGTGGGCTATTCAAAATAACACCTCTTATTGGAAAACCCTTTACAATGCTGTCAAGATCAGAATTTAATGAGCTTATCATACACTGCCGTTGGAAGTTCACATCCGAAGGACAAAGATGTGAATCTAAAAACGAATATGAAAAGCTGAGTGTACTGTCATCAGCGAAACAATTATATATATGGATTGGAAGTTTCAGACAAAAGATCATTTATGAATATAAGAAAGAGTGTTGGAGACAAAACAGAGCCCTGAGGCACACCAGCGTATATTTTGTTGATATCAGATTTGAAACCGTCCAAAATTACTTGTAGCGAACGGTCCGAAAGGTAATTTCTAAACCAACGAAGAAGAGATTTATCGATTCCAAATTCACGGATTTTCGATAAGAGAGTTTGATGCAAAACTCTATCAAATGCCTTTTATATGGACTTGAGGCAAGCCCACTGAAGATAGAAATGGTATTGTTCATAAAAAAAAATAATAAATAAATATTCCTAACAGATACCTGCCAACCAATAATGGAATTCCACTCCAGGTTTCGGGCACTGCCAAATATCTTGACGTTGCACTTGATCTTAAGCTAGACGGGAAATAAAATATTAAATAACGAAAGAAAAAAGCCGCAATAGATAGGTTGTTAGCCTCAAAACCATTCATTGAATGTACACACCCATATCAAGGCCAAATCTAAGGTGTAATCGTGAAGCCTCAAGACATCTTGCGTCACATAAAGTAGTAAACAGAAATATTGATATCTTCATAGACAGCCAAGCTGCAATTAATGCCATTTCATCAATCACTAATAAGTCAAAACCAATACCTGCATATTTATGTCACTGGAGAAAGAGGGAGGCAATTCCCGCGAGAATTTCCTTTGGACTACGGACGTCAGATTGTCAACAATCGAAACTTGTTCGATTTCAAGATAATCAAGCCTCAACTGCAAATTCTAAATGGAGTCTTAACGGGAACCCTCATGAGCAGAATAAATACTAGCTCGTCGGAATTCTGTAGAGGTTTTCAAGATGAAAAGACGGACGAAATGCCCCAGCATAGGTATAACCAGAAAAGCAGTCCTCGAGGAATATCTGTTCTACGATTTGGGCGACATCTCTACCTTTTGACCAAAAAGAAAGCAAAATTAACTTTACTTCAACCAGTTATTAAATAGGGGTGAACCCCAATTCCGACAACGAACAGCATCGATAAGGCATTTCCTACCATTCAACCTGAATACAAACTATGTTGCCATCAAAACGCTAAAACCGACAAAGCACCCTGTACCGATGAACTTATTAACTATATTTATGTAGGAAATATCCTATTAAGCGTTTTATGTGACCTACTCCAAGTGAACCGGCTTGATGCCTGGAAACCAAATCGACCAAATCTACACATTCCGCTAAATCCAGGAGAAGACGCAAGAATTTAATATCGTCAACCACTATATTCGATTCAAATCGGCTTATGACATGATTAACAGAGAGGGGTAGTACTGAAGCATATCTCCCAAACATATATGTTTCATTAAAATAATATTGGAGAATGCTCCCAAATTAGAAATGATTCTATAAATCCTTTAACAATACCAGAGGAGTCTGTCATGTACCTGTTTTACTGCCACCATAGCTGACACTTTCTTTCAAGAACTCACACAATTTCTTGGATTTGCTGACTACGAGGTAATCAGAAAAATGAAAGAAAAATTCACGGGTGCCCTCAAGTGGATTGACATCAATGTAACACGTTTCCAAGAGTTTTATTTTTAAAAATTTCACCTAATAATATAAATTGCATTATTTTATTAAAACAAAAGACTGAAATATAGCCTATTATTTTCATATAATTTTGAAACGTTACTCTTGAAGATCCGAACATTTGAAATCAAGTCATAACCTTCTAGCTCGAAATAAATTGATATTGTTCGAATTATAATACCTAATACTTAAGTTTGAATTCTTCTCAAAAATTCTCAGAACCGTTTTCGAAAAAAATACCATTTTCGAAAACCATTTTTTAACATTTATATGGTAAGTACTGTTATTCTTAGGTAAAATAATTTTTCACATCTTGTAATTTATATTAAGAAACTTTTATTTATCAAGTTTTAAAAAAAATCGAGCATGGGGTTTTCGAAATATTCAGTTTTGAAAAAAAAATATTTGTTTTTTAAAAATCAAAAAAAAAAATTTTCGAAAATTTGAAAACACAATAATATTCAAACTGGTAGGGAGTTTAGCATAAAAAAAATTATCGAAATCAGTTGTACCGTTTTTGAGAAAATTAAAAACCAAAAAAATGGTTCCAAGGAGGGTACCAAAAATAACAATTCTATGGAATTTTTTTTCAACCATTTCTTAGCTTTAACTAAATGAAACTTTTTGAATTTTTTTTTTTAAATCTGTGGCACAGTTTTTGAGAAAAAAAAAATATTTATAAAATTTTGAAAAAAAAAAAAAATCTTATGGCAGGTTTTCGGTCTTAAAAAAAAGGCAAAAATTAAAAATACTATCTACCAAGTTTAAAGAAAATCGGCGGAGCCGTTTAGGCTGTAGTCGAAAAGAATTACATTACGAGATCCACTTTTTTGGTCTTCGTTTTTATCGTAAAGTCAATTTTGATCAAAATCTCGAATTCGACTTTTTTTCGAATGCATAACTTGCCTTATAGATTATAGTACCTATAAGTCGTAAATAAAAATTGATTTTTCAGGATTACTTCATCATGTGAGGAAGTGACAGATCTTCCAAGAATTTAACTTGTCATGAAAAGTGCTTCTCCCTCTAGTTGCCGGGACTCGTTATCTACAAGCTCTTGTAGGTCATATTTATTAATTTTTATTTATAGAGTTTTTTTACACTTTCTCCCCAACAATCGTATTTTGTTAAGTTTTAATACCTAACAATAATTGTCATTCCATTTATACAATTTGTTTGCCTGGTAACATTTTTAAGGCCAAGGACCACCGTATAAAAAGAAACCAAATAAGCAAGATACCATTTATGGTTGCAACCTTGTTTTATCATCAACTTGAGAATTCATCTTTAAAGTGGATAAATTAAATGTAGTTGTCAATGAAATTAAAGTCTGCTGGAAGAATGACTTATTTCAAAAGGTCAATGGCAGCAGGAAAAAACAAGTAACCAGACTTGACTCACCAGGGAATGAATTTGTCCTTAAGTTGGCAAATCTCCTTTTTGATTTGGGGTGAATTAACCTCAGCTACCCGTCACAGAAATTGTGTTTGAAAAGAGTAGATACAAAGACCAAGAGAAGCTGAAAGTTAGTGTAAAATAAGCTGAAGCAAAAGAGTGTTTTTTTTCGCAGCAGGTATGCTAAGTTTGTATGTGTTCAATCATTGAAATATATGACTGCAGTGTTTGTTGAATCAAGAGCTTATGTACCAATAAATCGTATACGCAATATTCTTACGAGTGATGTAGTAATTATTTCTGCCATCAGTAACAATGCAAATACCAAATATGTCCCCGAAACCATCTCTATAATGTTCATTTTGAACATTGAGATAAAATTCTGAAACATTTAGTGCAACTTTAAAGTCAAACCTGGACATACCTATATGGTATAATTTGACGAAATCAAGTTAAGTCTTGGCGTCATGAAAAGCCCTTTTTCCGGACCTAGTTAAAATTAACTCTTTATTAAATGTTGTATTTAATCAATGAAATGGAACATGAAATTTAATATCCCAATTAAAACTTACGTTAATATATAAAAACCACAAAGTAATAGCGTTCGTACAAAATATTTTCCGAAACCGCTCAACCCATTTCAATGAAATTTTGTGAATGTGAATGCATGGTTGATTCCAGTATGAATATCTTTCATTTTGAGATATTAATTTATAGGAATTTTTTTCAAAAAAATAGTCATTATTTTTGTCAGCTCTCGTTCTCAGTCCAATCTCTCTCCGTGTTAAAGAACGAGATTCCGAAGTGAGGCAGAACTTTGTAGATTTTTTAAAAATTACAGAATTTATTTTGACATTTGGTTTTGTCTGTTTTGTTCTCCTTTTGAACCTATATTTCAAAAGTTTTCAGTAAGGCAATTTTTGTTAAATTTAGTTTCATATAAAATTAATAAGGCCTCCCAATTAACTGATAAGTTCAAGTCAGATCGTCGGGACGAAATGCCAATTTTTGTGGACTAAAGACCAAACAAAAAACTATTTTGAATCAGTATTAATATCAATTCTTTTCGTTAACATTAAGAGAAAAAGAAAAAAATTAATAAAAAAACATTATAAATTGTCAAGTTTCCAAAAAAAAAATTTTCAAAAATCAGTTACCGTTTTTTGAGAAAATTGGAAACAAATTAAATATGGTTCTATGAGAATAAACATGAAAACAAACATATTTTCGAAGTTTTTTTCAACTGTTAGCTGATTTTCACTGAATTTTTTTTTAAATCTGTGGAATGCTTATTCATAAAAAAAAAATTATGTTAACCATAAGAGCATCGGCCTTTTGTAGTTTATTCGCATAGATCTGCGACTTCAGGAAATCTTCAAGTCAAGCCGGGTTAAATCGCATGACCTTGATGGCCAATTTACGTCACCTCTGCCAAAGATAACCTTACCCTCAAATGCAGAATGTCAATCGTGGATAACGTTGTGTGGTACGTAGGGCCGGTCTGTTGGAACTTCCTTCTTTTAGGTCCATATGGTTCAATTCGTTTAGATTTCGCCATTGACGGTGACCACCTCACGAACGGCATTTTCAAAAAAGTACGGATCAATGACGCCACCTGCTCAAAATCCACACCGAACGTTAACTTCACTTGGTGAAGCTTGTGTTAGTTGATGTCGTTCATCTAAAAATGTACTTCGTCGATAAGGATGATTTTTCCGCGAAAATTGGGGTCCTCTTTCAAACGATTCAAAGTCCAATCGACGAACAAACGGCGTTATCTTTGCTCATAAACTTTGAGTTTCTGGATCAGTTGGATTTGTACAAGTGAAGGCCCAAGTCTTGACGCAATATTCGCAGAGTGAACCAGCAGGTGGGTTTGATGGCGTGCTTGAATAGTATGGCATGTCCAGGGCTCTGTTAACTCGCTATTGTTTTTCCCTCATACGCACATACAGGCCTTGTGCCTGGGTGCTGGGAGGTCAACTTTAGTTGATGTTCTATGGGGCTTGCTCACTGAATTACCAGTGGGTCGGAATACTACCTTGTTCATAGCTGTCACTCCCGGTTCCTATCGACCTCCTCGTGGTACCTGTGGATAGGTTACGCAAGTAACTGAACTAACTAGATAGGAACAAATGGGACGATATCCTTTAAAAGTAGGAATCCGCTAAGGAGTGTGTTACAATTCACCTGAGGAGTATGCATGTCTGGACGTGGTTTCTACTTCGATCAGGTCTAGAGAAACGTATATCTAAGGATGGCAGGCCTTGAGTTTTTGCAGGAAACTCATCTGCAAGTGTTACCCAATTAGAGGTTGCGAAGCCCACCGGATGCTATATTCTAGTTCCACGGGAGATAGGTGTCCAAGGTTTGTGAGCAGTATGTCTATTCTATTCTATCTTCGTATAGAGAGGTGCAGCTGTCGCATACAATGCAAGCATTCCTTGAAGTCTGTAAACAATAGCGTATCGTCTTCGGGCTCTCCTATTAATTCTTCGGATGGTGAGGTGCAGCTGTCGCGTGCGTGTATGCTTTCTTCAAGCTATCTATGAGGTAGGCCCCTTTAGTGGGAGTATCGTGATGGCGTAGTTTATTCCAAATGCGGAGATATATGGTTTTCAAGTGTGCTTGAATTCAAGAGGTGTTAGATAGACCTCGCCTTAAGCAAGAGGTGTGTTCATGCCTGCAACAGTTCACAACTTTGCGACCGTTATAGCTTGCTGTATCGGGGTTAATGGTCTGGAATAAATCTGACTCCTATGGTGGTAGGCCACCCGTGGGGTAAAACCGGAAACGGTAGACATCCACGTTAAACCAAAGACAGTTCTGATAACGGAACCAGTCGTTTCAAATTTGGCCACCAAACCAAAGAGTCGAGTATATAAAGCCAGTACGTCTACAGTAAAATGGGCGCAAGGCATACAGCTTTTCCACTAGCAAACAATAATTTTGATAATAAAGTTTTATCATTTGGGCGTGCTGTTGATTTGAGTTGCTTGCCATGGTGAGCTGGTATCAGCAATTAAATAACAAGCAACAGATTTTACAGATGTCACTTAAACAAGAAGGAGCTCACATGCCGCCAAAATCTACACGCGCCAATTGAAAAACCCTTAAGTACCCATATATCGCTAGTGAAAATGACAATGAGTTCTCTTAACTACTTGTAAATCTTTTTGGAAAAAGAGCCCATGGCCCTGATCAAAACAAGGCACAAATACGGTATTCATATGCGAAATGACCATCCTAGATTGCGATTTTACTGGTCTTATCCTCAAATTTACCAGGTAACGATAGCTGTGCTTTAACCAGCTTCGATTTCGATCTTACTGGCGTGTGCTGCTATTTGACCAACTTAGTCTGCGTTTATTCCAGCTTCGGATCCCATTTTACCTTTGGCTGCAAATTTACCAGATTTGATCACGATTTTACGAAGTTAGCGTTAAAAGCTTTGGCTCCAATTTTACGGGATTCATCCGTGAATTTACCATCTAAGACAGCGATTTGGCCAACTTTAACTGCCATATTACCGAATTCAACCGGAAATTTACCAGATTAAGTGTGATTTTACCAACTTTGGCTGCGATTTAACGAACTTAGGCTAGGATTCTACCGTATTCGTTAGGGTGGGTCAAAAAAATCAAGTATTGTTTTTTTTTTGGATCCGACACATGAAAACTAGTTCCTAGGTACCTGTAGAAAGTACTTACCAAATATTAGCTCATCATAGTTTTCAATTTTCAATTTAGTATCATATAAAAATGGTCATATCTTATCAACAATAGATCGTTTAGCCAATCGCATAGTCAATATTTGTAGGAAATTGAATGCTCTACAAAAATGGTCTTATATACTTTTTTCATTAATCCAACCATTTAAAAGATATTCAACGTCAAAGATTGAAGAATTTTAAGGAAAATAACTTTTTTGTTTTGAATTTTGTAACTTAATAAAAAATTATCATTGTCAAATGAGTTTCAATTATTTCTATGGGAAATTGAACGCTCTACAAAAAAGATCTCTGTAGTTAATCGAATACTCTAGTCATTTAATAGATATTCGCAGTAGAATTCCAATGCCTACTGATTTTAGTAGTTTTTATTGAAAAACTATTATTACCAATTTATCCAGTTAATTTTTGAATTTTAAGATAGTTCATGTTCTATTTCAGGAAAGAAGGTTTTTATTTAAGAAATATAATTTAACATGTCAGCAGAAAAAAAATCTATTTCACCATATGAAATTTTAAATTTAATACAGTATTGATACAAAATGATTCAAATTTGATTCAAATATAAGTCTTTAATTCGGTCATCGAGCACTTTTAAAGACTTCTGATCAACAATATCGAATAACATTTTGAGTTAATTCTGAAATGTTGCTTCTTTCTTTTTTGTGCTGGCGATTTTTTACGCGTGCAATTTTTTTATCCTTAACCATTTGTTATGACATCGAAGAATTCTTTTCACTACATTATCATTACTAGAAGTCGGAATATCATTTTTTCTCCATAGCTCTATAACCTGATCTGCTTCATTTTTAGCACTTTGTTTCACAGAATATTTAAGGATATTAAGTTGATGAAAAAAATACACACATAACCTCTTTCACTGTTGGTAATTTCAGTTCAAGAATTTTCGACATCGGTATGCCAATTAAAGGGATTTCTTTATTCATATTAGATGATTAGAATCCGAATCGCATTAATCAATAATATATTAAAACTCAGCTGTTAGTTAATTGGTTTTAGTTATATACAAGAAGACAACTCAGAGCTCCAAAAACTATGTATGCAATGTAGAAATATAAGGGGAAACATAGAAATGACCTGAAACCACAGATGGCGCTAGTATGACAAGTACTGAGTAACAGAACTACCAACATTCGAAATTAAATTTTCAAATTCTCCAAATTCTGTGGAAAAAAGGAATTTAAATGACATTTTAAATAAACCCGTTGAAAAATATTAAATAACAATCCTAAACTGTAATAAAAGTTATAAAAAGAAAATATTGTTAAAAAATTGATTAAAAAAAATATGTTCTAAAACAAAAGATAAGATATCGCTTGCAAACCGTCATTCTATCGAAATAAACTCAAATTCTCATGAATATTGTCAAAATTCACAAATTAACTGGATAAATTGGGAATATTTATTGAAAAACTACTAAAATCAGTAGGCATTGGAATTCTACTGCAAATATCCTTTGAATGGCTTGAGTAATCGATTAACTACAGAGATCTTTTTTGTAGAGCCATCAATTTCCTATAGAAATAATTGAAACTCATTTGACAATAATTATTTTTTATAAAGTTACAAAATTAAAAACGAAAAAGTTACTTTCCTTAAAATACTTCAATCTTTGACGTTGAATATCTTTTAAATGGTTGGATTAATGAAAAAAGTATATAAGACCATTTTTGTAGAGCGTTCAATTTCCTACAAATATTGACTATGCGATTGGTTAAGCGATCTATTGTTGATAAGATATGACCATTTTTATATGATACTAAATTGAAAATGGAAAACTATGATGAGCATATTCTCCCCGTTAATATTAAGAGCTAATATTTGGTAAGTACTTTCTACAGGTACCTAGGAACTAGTTTTCATGTGTCGGATCCAAAAAAACAATACTTCATTTTTTTGACCCACCCTAGTATTCGTCCATGATTTTACTAACGTATGCGCTGTTTTACTGTAGGCTCCCATTTTAACAGGTTTTACTGCAAATTTACCAGATTCATCATTTGTTTTTTTTTTTTTTTTAACACTATCAGAATTGGTCGAAGAAAGCTTATAGCAAGCTCCGTCTTTCGACCAATGGTTTGCCAACACAGAGAACTGTGTTACACCACCGGCTCATCATTTAGTGCAGTGTTAGTTCTACTAACAACTAAACGCAAACTCTATTACAATTAACACTGACACAAGAAAACATGAAAAATAAACAAATAATATTACGTAAGAACAAAACAATAACATAACATGAAACAAAGAACATTTAGGAGCGTGGACCACGGGTTTTGAGTAGGTTTTTTAATTTACTTTTATTTATATTAAAATCAAAAATATTTGAATTCCAATTTACAAGTCTACCCATACGTGTCAAGGGCTCATGCATGCCATAGTTGGTCCTATGTGTTGGGACCTTAATCATATCGAGGCCTCGAAGATTATAACCTCCTCCCCGATAATTAAAATAAACCGAACATAAAAGATCTGGTGCATCTGTGACGCCTGTTATTAATTGGTGGAAAAATACCAAATCATTGTTTGTTCTTCTTTGTTCCAAAGTTTGCATCTGAAAAATAGATAATCGTTGGTCATAAGAGAGGACATACGAAGGATCACTCCATTGAAGTCCTTTCAAGGCAAAACGAGTAAAGTTTCTTTGCACAGATTCTAATCTCTCAATATGAATATCATAAAGAGGAGTCCAAACCTGCGATGCATACTCAAGATGGGGACGCACCAAGGAGTTGTATAAAGCCCGGGTGACATTGGGATCAACAAATTCTTTAGACCAGCGCTTAATAAACCCTAACATTGAATTGGCCTTATTCACGATTTTATTAATACTAGCCGACCCAACTCTCGAAATTCGAGTGCCAATTTATTTATTATTTATATTTATATATTTGGCAGTGTTTTCAAGCAAATTTATTAAATTAAATTTTATTTTATGTAATATGCAAAGTGTTCGACAGTGCAAAAACAAAAATGACCCACAGTGTGTAAATGCGTGTCTCAAGTATATTCTGCACATCTCCGTAACTGTGGCTTTCCAACCATATAAAGTTTATCGAAATCGGTTAAATACTTTTGGAGAAAAGTGTACCACAAAAAACATGTTTGCCGTTTTATTATATGATGAGCAGAAAAATCTAAATTGGGTGTAAAAAGAACTCCAAGGTTCCTTACAGTCATAACACGAGTTAAAATGTGCCGTGAGATAACATATTCATGAGAGTAAGGAAAACGTTTTTTAGAAAAAGTCATAGTTTGACATTTTGTCGGGTTGAGGTTCAGACTGTTCTTTTCACACCACAAGGCAAAATGGTTAATATCATCTTGCAGTAGAGCCCGATCATTTGAAGATACTATATTTTTATAAATCTTCATATCATCTGCAAAGATTAGAATTTCGCTATTGCGAACACACAGAGGAGCATCATTAATAGCCAATGTAAAGAGTAGTGGTCGCAGATGGCTTCCCTGCGGAACACCTGATTTGGCAATAAATTCTCTTGAGTATGAATTTCTGAATTTGACTTGATATAACCTATCTTCAAGATATGAAGATATCCACTTGATGAAAGGTGGTGGAAATCCGTATGAGTGAAGTTTAAACTTGATAATCTCATGAGACAGTTGATCAAAAGCTTTCGAGAAGTCAGTGTATACACAATCAACTTCTTGACAACTTTCTAGAGAGTTTAAATATTTATTCAAAAAGACAACAAGATTAGTAGAACAGTAGAACGTTTTTGCATAAAACCATGTTGTTGGTTGCAGATAATAGTTTTACATATAAATGTCAAACTGTCACATAAAACTTGTTCGAACAACTTCGGAATGCAAGTTTGGAAATTGGTCTATAGTTGGTAATATTGGCCTTATCTCCCTTTTTAAATACTGGCGTTAAAATGCTTTCTTCCAAACTGCAGGGAATTTACCTAATTTCAAGGATAGAACAAAAATATTACGCAGAGGAAGAGCTAAAACAGACTTATGCCCGATTTCACGAAGGACTTTTAAACATTTAACAGGCTTCTAAACCTTAAAATGAGATGTTTTGGTTTCACCAAGCGCTTTTAAATTAAACAAGCTTGTAAACACCCTTATAAACTAAATGCCCATTGTTGGCTCATTAAATTTTAAAAGTGTCATTGAAATGTCATCAGATGTAGATAACAACAATTGGTTATACGAGTAGGTATAGCAGCTGAAATTATTGTTTTGTTAAGATTTAGTGTTCATTTTTTGAAGATACAAAATGAATAGGTTAATACTAAATATTTAAATGATTTGTTTCTTTATTTCGAAAAAAATATTGATCGTCTTCATCCAATAATAAAGTGCAACACAAAGTTATTCGCTGAGCAAGAATATTCCCGGTTCACAGAAATACATTATGACTTCAAAATGTGGATCTGTGGATGAGTTTGTTGAATATGTTTGGTCTTCATTTGGAACCAAAAAAAAACCAACAATGCAATACAAAATAAATTAAGTGGTTATTACTTAATGATTTTATGCCAAAGAATGTCAGGATCAGAATCTTTCCAAATATTCTGTGTGTAATTTTCTTTTTTTTTTTCATTTCTTGGCATTTGTTTGAACACATAACGCTTTCTCATTTCTTCTCATACATTTCGCTTGTTAGAAAGAAAAAAACAATTTATTTTTCCCAGGGATGTGAAGAGAACTTAATTTTAACAAAAATTTCCCCAAAATGTCCCTTTTATAGATTGGTGAAACTAAAAATTTTTAAGAGCCTGATAAAATTTAAGAGGATTTTTAATAAAAGTGCTTTTAGTGTTTGTTTATGAAATCGGCCATTACATTTCTTCAATAAAGCGGGTGGTATTCCATCGGGTCCAATAGAATAGTCGTCTTTTAAGTGTGACAGAAAATTCAAAATTTTGTCATGATCTATTGTAATATTATTAAATGATACCTGAGGACAATTTTGTAGGAATTGAAAATAGTTATCGTCAACAACAACAGGGGAATCAATGAAGGATTTGCTAAAATTATTTGCAAATCCCTCACAGATTTCTGTAGTAGTACGCAAGATTACGTCATTATAAACGAGATTAACAGGATAACCGTCGCTTTTCTTTTTGGAATTTATAAATTTCCAGAAGTTTTTCGGGTCTAATTTCAGGGAAAGCCCCATGGTTTGAAGATAATCATTATAACATTCATAAGAGAGTTTTTTGAATTCTTCTAAAAGGGAAATGTAAACTACTTGATTTTCTACTGTCATGAACCTTATATATTTTTTCCAAGCCTTATTTCTTTTATTTCGAAGGCATTTGAGTTCTTTTGGGAACCAAGGATGACAAGAAGAATTAGAGGGAATAGATCTTTTTTTAGGGACAGTTTCATTTATGCATCTCATCAAAATAGAATAGAAGCTTGAGACAGTTTTGTCAAGATCATTAGAAATCGGTAAACGTTCTATACCGGAATTAATTAAACTATCTAAAAGCTGTTGAAAATCACCTCTCCGAAAGTCAAAAGTATAAGAACAGTCGTGGGGATTACTATTATCTAGTAAATGACCACTCAAGTCAAGAAAAATGTCAAGAGGCGGGTGATATTGATCTATGTTAGATAAAGCAGAGATAGAGTCTACCACTACTGTACTAACAGCGTCAGATGAGAATACAAGGTCAAGTTGTCTATTCATATTATTTCGTACACAGCTAATTTGCTGTAAATCTGTAGAGATAATATTATCCAACATTTGGAGCTCTTGTTGGGGTGAACTTGTGGAAGCTTCAAAATAGGATTCGTCAGAGGGAACCCATTCGATATGGGGAAGATTAAAATCCCCTAATAAAAGAATTTTACTGTCAAGGCTAGCTAAACTGAAAATAATCGAGTGCTAAAGAAAGTTCAGTGTATACGGAAACAGGACTTTTAGGTGGAATGTAAACATTTAAAACAAATAAGACTAAAGATTCCTTAGTTATTTTGACGCATAATAGATCAATTGTTAGATTGAATGGGAAGACTATTTGTGTTGAGCAGAAATTACTTCTAACAGCAATAAGTACTCCCCCGCCAACTGAATTTGTAACGTCAACGTGACGGTCCTTTCGGAAAACTAAGAACTCATTATCAAAAAGTTCCGTGTCTAATATTGTTGCGTTATGCTAAGTTTCTGTAAGGGCAAAAAGATCGTATGGCAAAACTAGGGAATTTTTGAAAGTATTAGAAGTTTTACTTCGAAGACCTCTCACATTTTGGTAGTAGTACTTTGTTCTACCAGCTTCGGCTGCAATTTTACCGAGGTCGTTTATGATTTCAGCAGTTTAGCTTAGTCTGCATCTTATCAGCTTTGTCCCTGATTTTACCGGATTCATCTGCGATTTTATTAAGTTTGGCTTCGATTTAACCGGATTCATCTACGAATTTACAAGCGAATTTAGGCTGCGATTTTTCAAACTTTGGTTGTGATTTAAACGGATTCATCCAAGAATTTACCAGCTTAGGATGTGATTTTATTTGCGATTTTAATTTATTAATATGTTATTTTACCAGTTTAAACTGCGATTATATTAGTTTCCGTTCCCACTTTAGTAACTTTGACTGAAAATCTACCCGACTCGTCCCCTATTTTATCGGTTTCGGCTGCGACTCTTCCGGATTCGTCCGTGATTCTACCAGCTTCGGCTGGGCTTGCTGAGAATCGAAAGCAGTGGTAGTGGTTGATGGATTCAGCAGGAATTAAAAAAACCAGGAAGGCAAACCACCAGATAAAGTGTCAACCCTCGAGAACATGACCAGTTACCAATTTAGAAAATACCAACAACATCAAAATTATATTGAAGCTAAGAAAATTTAAACAATTTAAATAAAATTTGGATTAAGAAAAATAAAAAAGAGACTTCAAATTCTGAAACTCGTGCGAGAGGCCAGCGAAATTTTAATTGTAAAAGCAAAAATGTGTGACTTACCAAAGTTACCAAAATTCTCTTTTTTTTATTCCTTTTATCCGATACCTAGTTATTTTTGATTCTTATATGTCAATTTCCCATTTAAATATCTGTGGTTTCTAAAAGCTTTGAAAGCTATTTCGAAAGTAAATCCTTCACAGTTCTCTCAAAATCAGACAAACGCTAAGGTGGTTATTATACGATGACCTTTTAGGCATAACTCTTTTCTAATAAATTAGAGGCAACGAGAACATGGTATAATTAGACAAAACCATAGCATCCGCGTTTGTCGTGGGTTAAATGCCCATGAGTCTGTTTAAAATGCGAATGCTAATCGTGTAAGTCGTTCAAAAAAATGTTTCCATTTCATTTTTTGCTTTCATGCTCGTTCTCAACTCAATGCCGACAAAAATATCATCCACTCAACTCAGTCTTTCAGCCTTTAAAAAAATAATATTCAAGACCATTCTGAGATTCTTTGGCATTTTTCCAACCTTGACTTCGCCAAAATTAATTGCCAATGTCATCGTCATAATCGCATTATTTTTTTTTTCACTTATTACATTTAATTAACAACATAACCCAATGATAACCTAATGATGCAAAGGGCGGACGAAAATTCAAAGTCAATTACACATTACAAACATAGGACAGGAGTCTGTATTATACATACATAATCTCTGACAAATAAGAGGGATTTTCATCAAAAGCCTATAGTTATAATATGGTGACCATGGGGTCAGGTAACCTCCCACACACACGAGTATCTAGGACATCATAAGTAGTTGTAGTATAACGTTGCTGTTGATTGTATGATGTGAGATGGTGAACTCTTTTATTTTCCTTTACAACGAACAATAGTCAAACTATATACATTAAACAGTGGGGCAAGTATAAAAAAAGGAGAAAATAAGGAAAAAAACCTACAATGCTGACAACACAATAACCCATTCATGTGAATGAAGGCTTCGTCGTCGGTTTTGAGTGCGGCACATCGAATGTCAATAGCAGTGTGACTACTTAAGACTGTGGAGCGTTTAAGTTGAGGCCAGCCTCAGCATAATGAAAAAGTCGTGTTGTACATCTATTGATTTTGCGGCAAGAGTAATACCAACATCTTAATACATACAGTTTGCTGTTAAAGCTACAATATGGAAAGCTTTAATGTGTTGTAAGCTTCAGTTTTCAAAATTGATAGAAAACAATGGCGTCCATCGTCAATGGTTTGGTCTTCATTCTCCTTGATAGGGAAATACTGGCTAGGAAGGTATGAGTAAAGTATTAAGTATGGGAAGAAAGTACTTTTCGTAAAGCAATCGAGAATAAAACATACATTTAGGAAAGTGTACATACTATGTACGTACATGATGAACTATAAACATAAATGTCACTGCTACGTGTTGGGGTTATAAAACACCCTTTTGCATTTTAGAGTAAAAGATGTCGTAAAAGATAAGAAGAAAAACACAGTAACCGTTCTAAAAGGGTCTCTACGCTTTTAGAATAGCTAATTAGTACAATTATGTGTTTGACGAGCGTCATATTCTAAGTTTGTGTCAATTATTTCTTGAGAAAGGAAATACAATGTAAATGATGTTTGGAGGAATATCAATGCATTTTTGTGGCTGATATTTTAGCTTACGTTTTAAGTCAAAGGCAAGAGCTGTGTCAATCGCGATTGATTCGGTCTTGTGACCCGTTCACCAAAAAGATTGATTTATTGCAATGACAATAGCCCAAATCAATCAATCCTAATGTCAATCCCTTGCCACTGAAACTGATGAACATAAAGTGAACGAAACGAACGAAAACAACTTGTTCTCAATAATTTCATAATACCAACTAACAGAATGTATATTCTTCATTTTATATACAATAGAAAATGATGTGAACGAAGTCGAAAAAAGACTAACTTTCGTTCATTTTCACATTGTTTCGGTCTCGGTCAGAACGAAACGATTGGAAAAAAATATTTTAGTTGAATGAACGATTGAAAACATTTCGTGTCGGTCTTTATTTCGTTCGGAACGAAATGGTTGCGTATGAAAAATGAAATGATTTTGATTGAATGAACGATTGATTGAAAAGATCGAATCCTTGAACCAATTAATCAATGATTGATTCGATCTTTCAAAATGAATGATTGGCACTGCTCTAAAATGAACGACTGGATCACACAAACTTGCTCTTGTTTTGTAAAACTAGAAACTTTTATGAATAGTACGAGCGATGAGAAAATTAGGGAGGGGGAGAAAGTTGCTGCCGATGAACATTGTTCTTGAATATTTGCAAGTTGAAATGGCAAGTGAAATCAGTTCCAATAAGATTATTCTCTTATCTTGTTGTGCGACTAAGAAACGAATCTCTGTATTTGAAGGTACGTCCAAAGACTAGGCGTGAGGGTAAGTTGATCATCATTTCTAGTGAAACAGGGGAGGAATTCAATTGGCTACCTGGAGTGAGCATTGCTTGTGAAAGAAGCAATATAACAAGGAAGTACAAGAAACATTTTAACGGTGTTCAAAAGATGGGAATGATTCCCATGATAGTTCTGTTTCCTTTCCTAAATGAAGACAAGTTTTGGCTGTTCTGCCCAAATATGTGAGAAGTACTTGAGTTTGGGACGTACAAAAGCCTTATACATATATTGTAACCAGATCAGGGAGAGTGAAAAATTTCCTACACCGATCTAGAAATCCTAAACATTTAGTAGCGTTTTTGGCGGTCTCGAGAATATATAGTCAAACCAACGAAGTTCGTCGTTGGCACACATACCGAGTATTGAGAATTTTTGCGTTTCTTCGATGCAAGTGTCATTCAAGGACAATGGCATAGGGGGTACATTTTGCTTCAACGACAATATTCATCATTGAGTTTTCGAAGCATGAAACTCCACACGATTTTTTATAATCCGTTGAAAAGATTGAAGTTTAATGAGCCTAACATACGCTAACGTTGCAATTCCACTTCCGAATGAGATGCACTTGAATATGAAAACGAGTACGAAAAGCTAGGAGTAGAGTCGTCGGCAAAACAATGAGGTGGATTAGAAGTTTTAGATAAGACATCATTTATAAAACTGAGAAAGAGAGTCGGAGACAAAACGGGGAACACCATCATTCATTTTGTGAAGATCAAACTCTAAAAGGTCCAATAATAACATCTATTAAACGATCCAGAAGATAATTTCTAATCCAATGATAAGAGAGCTTGATTCCAAACTCTATAAAATGCATTAGAAATATCAATAATCCCACATTCTCTAAAACATTTAAAGATCTGTTTCAATAGTTTTGTCAGTGAGGTATTTCACCTCTTCAGACGAATGGGGGGTATACCATCAGAACCAGCGGATTTGCTTATGTCAAAATTTTAAAGGGGTCTTCCAACTGCAAATCAATTCAATTTTGTTTTATTGAACATACTATTTACAATTTGGCTTTGGGGCTAATTATAGCTCATCAGAAAAGTCCATCAAAAAAATTGGAACAATCAAAATCTGAAACATTTTTCTGATGGCCGGTTATAGCTAACAATAATTTTACGTCAGAAAATGTAATGTCACTTTGGCTTGCTTCGCGCTTTCTCAAATGAAACAAACAATTTTTTCCTGTCATATCATCAGACAAATTTTTTCTGATGCATTCGGAACAGAAAAAAATCGGAACACAAAAGAAAAAATATTTAAATTCATTTTCTGAGTAAATTTAGCAACAAAATGTTGTAATTCTTTTTGTAAAAATTAGTCCAAGCAAGTATTCGTCTAATTGCATTAAAATTTTACTCAAAATCGAGTTGTAATATGGTCAAATTTGGAAGACAAAATTTTTTCTGATGGACTTTTCTGATGAGCTATAACTGGCCCCTTACAACAAAAATTTACATTTGTTGGCTCATAGGGGGCCTAAACTTTATACAGTGACTTAAGTTTAATTATTTTCATATAAAATTTACGTGACGAAAAAAATTAAATTTTAAAGGTCGGTTGACTGTATTGTCCTCAGAGTGTTCATCCCTGTTTATCAGTGATGATTTGTGTGGGTTGTGGGCAGAGATGGCGTTTTAGCCGCGGTGGTAGGTTGACCCAATGTCAGCGTAGAACAAGACTACTTCCTCGTTGTCCATGATTACGTTGTCATCCAGAGTTTCCATCACACTGAGGTATGTCGGTTCGGGATGTCGTTGTTCTGTGGTCATCCTTCTCATAAGCTGATTCGGGTGGTCGATGATGTTCCCCATTAGTTTCTTCGTTGAATGAACTAGATATTTGTCCAGAGATTAAATTCGCTTCTGTCTAAAGATGCTCGTTCGTGTAGTGTTTCTGTCGTTGACGGTCCAGTGCAGATCCTCAATATCTTCCTTTTCAAATAGTTGAAGTTCCTTCATATCTGTCTTCGAGATGGAAAACCAGACTGGCAAGGAATAGCTGATCACTGGGCGCAGGAGCTGCTTGTAGATTAATATCTTTGCCGGTTGGCTAAGACCTGATCTTCTTTTCAGCAATGAGTGCAAACGGCTGAAGGCCCAGCTGGCCTTTTTCAGAACATTTCTTGAGTGCAGGTTAAACCTTAGCAACTCATTGAAGTGCACTCCCAGGTACTTGACATTTGGCTTTGCCACTATGGAGGATCCGTCAGGGAGTCTCAGGACCAGATTTCTGCAAATTGTTGCGGTGCGAAGGCCTCTACCAGTTGAAGGTCTCCTGAAGCAGACAAGTTCCGATTTGGAAGTGTTGATTCGGATACCCCATTTCTGGTAGAATTGGAAGAGCCTGTTAATGCGGGTTTCTACTTTTTGGACGGCGATTAGTGGTGACATTGATGTGGTGTAGGTGAGCGAGTCATCAGCATACAGAAGGTTCTAGCATACAATTGGTGAAGGTTGGTCTGAAGTCATCAAGTTGTAGAGGAATGGGCCTAATTTTGAGCCTTGGGCGACTCCAGCTCTGTTTTCCACTTCTGGGGAAGGTCTTCCAACTGCACGAGTGCGTAAATATAAGTGTCCTAATTTCGTTCTCAAGTATAGGAAATCCAATATTTCTGACTGACAACGTAGAACTAGCAGCAAACTGACCTGCGAGTACATTTGTCTTATCTGATGAGCTAGTTATCGGGTTGCCATTCCACATGAGCATTGATACTGAAGATGAAGTTGTCACGCATCTAAAACGTACAATTTTCCATAACTTTGGCTAAATTTGATCAATGGTATTGATTAAGTTGCCTTTCAGAGCAGTGGTAGTTTGTGGTTTGTTGGCATTAGAAAACCCCACAAGAAGAAGTCTAACGGGGACACGATCTCGGTGGCCAATCAGTCGTGCAAAATGACCATTGTGGCAAGGGTGATGTGCTGCTTTTAGCGCTGTTTTTTGAAAACCACATATCATCGGTGCCAATATCATACAATTCGGGCCAAAAGAAATTGGTTATCATCGACCGATAGTGCTTGCTGTTGACTGTGATGTCCTGACCAAAACGTCGCGACGTTCTCAAAGATGTATGGACTGATGATTCCGCAAGTTAAGAGTCCACACTTGCAGCATAGTTTGCTATTAATTTGACGCTTCCTGAAAGTGTCATGACTCCTCTTGTAATTGATTTTATGGGGCATATTTTCTTTTGCGTTGGAACAGTTGCAAGAGTCCTGAAGGATATCGATAGTCGAAAATCAGCTGGCCTGGATAGTCCCCACCTATTGTTCTGAAGAGGTGTTTTTCAATGCAATTCTCCACAACCGTAAGCGTAAGTTTTTCCATGTGTCCTACTCTACTGATCACTTTCCGAGTTCTTACTTGGATTCTCTTTCACAGCGTATTGGCGACTTGTTCACTGAACCGGTCAACTCGAATTTAGGCACGATTATGGCGGCCGCAAATTGGGCGAATCCAGCGAAATGTAGCTCATAAAGCAATTTAATCATTTGCACTATATATTGACCGCTATAACTCTTCACGTTATTTGTCAAATTTCTGAAATCGCTATTCAAAGTGAACTGCTAAAGTCACTAACATAAAAGTAATTCTGGTGTGGCCTCAAAATAAGGTTCCAACAATTTTCTTCAGTTTCCTTGATGCCTTTGAACAAAAGGTCCGTTTTATCTTAATAAAAATAAATTGAAGCACTTAAAAATTAATAAATTATAGTTATAGGCCAATAAGTATTTGCACTGCTATATTTTGTTGGAGATTAAATTATGTAGTCATAAGGTACGTGTAGTTCCATTCAGGAACGTGTTAAAAACCTGTCGAAGTATTTGTATCTAACTGTACGAAAATAACAATATAAAATAAATGGTACTATACATATGTACCTCAGGACATCAAATCTTTACAGTCATAATAAAAAGCAAACGCATTTTATATACATATTCATAATGTAATGCATGTACATAATGTAGTACTTGTGTATATGTATGTATATGTTCACCTAGGTTAACCAACTGCGAACATTCCCTAAACATGCATTTTCCTTAAATACAAAAATAAATCTTAAAAAAAAAAACTATAATAATAAAAAATGTATGAGAATGTCATTTGACAAGCACTTTAATTAACGTCCTAGAGGCTAGAGCCTTTTGGTACAACACCCTCTCTAGAGGCGACATGGATATTTACAGTTCACTCAAGGATATTACTCAACAGAATATTCTGCTTTTTATCTGAATTTCTGAGTTCATCTGTCTGTAAATGAGTGTGCATATGCTTGCGAAGCTAATGCTGTGCCTTACCAAGACAAGATGTGGAAGAAAGACAAACTACTAAAGAGAACGAAATGTCAACATAAAATGCTTCAATAAACCATATGCAGTTAAGTGGGATGCACCTGTGTTTTTTGTTTTGCCAACGAGCAGATGTGTCGAGGACGAATGCAATTCACAATTTACGTTGTCGCATCATATCTGCTGTCAGTTGGGTTCGTGACACTTGACATTGTGTGTTTAAGGAAAACTGTCGAACTATGAGAAGACAGCGCTTAAATATTTTGTAAGCTTTTCTTTTACATATTACATTTATAGGTATACAAAGATCGATCTGCAGTCAATTGTAGATTGGACTTGGTGGTAGCGTTTTATTTATAATAACGCGATGCTTTGAAATCCGCTGACGTTTTAACGTCAGAATTCAACCTAAGCAAAAAGCTATGGAAAAAATTGAGACAACAATTTTTCAAAAAGGGAAAATTTTATTTTTGAAGCATATTTTGATTTGACATTTGACAGTTTTGCATGCTTTAAGATAATTTGGATGTAAGACACAACAACAGCGACATCATTATATCAGTTTAGTTAGCGGCGATACAAAATTCTCGAGTAGTAGGTATACAAATTTATACATTTATTTACCATAAAGAATGAGAAGTAAGATGGTAAGAACTCAAAATACATTGACAACTAAATAACTTGATCAAAAATTAAAATTTAGTCGCGCGTCAAAGTTCGTGAGAAACTAGAGACTTACACTGTCAACCATTATTAGCCGTCTTTTTTTGGAAAAGTTATCCGTAGTACAGTAGGATTTTATATGAATAACAAATATACGACATCCGCAGTAGGATCACGAGGCGGTTCGATAAGTCCGTGACTTTTGGAATAAAACACAGATTTTTTGATAAAAAAATAATTTTATTTTTCAACGTAGTCTCCCTTGAGCTCTATACACTTTGTCCAACGCTTCTCCAATTTTTGTATCCCTTCCAAAAAAATGATTTGTCGAGTTCCTCAAAATAGGCCTTTGTTTGCGAGATGACTTCATCATTGGAGTCAAATCTTTTTCCACCAAGCCATTTCTTCAGGTTTGGGAACAAGAAGTAGTCGCTCGGAGCCAAATCTGGAGAATAGGGTGGATGAGGGAGCAATTCATAGCCCAATTCATGGATTTTTGCCATGGCAACTGCACATGTGTGCACCCTTGCATTGTCTTGGTGGAAAAGAACTTTTTCTTGGCCAAATGAGGTCGGTGTTTTTTCAAATCGTCATTGAATCGGTCCAATAAGTTGGCATAATATTCCCCATTGATAGTTCTTCCCTTTTGAAGGTAGTCAATGTCGATTATCCCGCGTGCATCCCAAAAAACAGTCGCCATAACTTTATTGGCTGACAAACCCACCTTGGCCTTCTTTGGCGCAGATTCATCCTTAGAAACCCACTGTTTTGACTGTTGTTTGGTCTCTGGTGTGTTGTGATGGATCCATGTTTCGTCCACGGTTACAAAACAACGCCAAACGGCCACAACGAAATTCAGTAAACTACTTTTTTACCATTGCAATCGATGGTGCAGAGTCCCCATAGTATTTATCAAGCTTAGCCTTGGTCTCGGTAATGGTGTTTTTTCGCAAGAAATAATGCTTAATAAGCACACGAAATTCACTTTTTTCCATTTTCTCCTCAAATTAGTGAGTAGTCTGATAAAAATAGCTGTCAAACACAAACTAACTGACGCAGCAAGTTTAAATTTTGACAGGAGTCAACTGACAGATGCCTGTTAACAGGAGCAGTGTTGCTGTTTCAGTAAAGAGGTCAGAAATTCAAAAAGTCACGGACTTATTGACCCGCCGATTTGCTTAAAAAAATTTACAAAAACCTCAAAAGCTTCACTTTGACGCAACTGAATTTGTTTATTGATTTCTGTAAGTAAATAATGTACTGCCCTCATATGCTTATGTGCGATATTATACAAGACAAGAAACGCACGTTTTGTGTTTTTTTGCAGATTTACATCTATTATCAAAGTAATTGCAGTCACTCTTTTCGATGACACATTCATAAAGTTCCCCAATACTATACGTTTTCACCAAGAGATAATCCTGGATTTAAGTGGATTTACCATAAGTCTTTTGCAAATCTCGAAAATTTACCATGCAAGTTTATTTCGTTAGTCTTAGAGTAGAAATTAATCTTGTTAAATCTTATTCATTGGATTGTACTATAATTCGATCTGACCTGTATACATACATATATTCATACCATACTTAATTATCTGGATGATTTTTCAATGTTTTGCACAAATGAAACTTACCTTCTCTAGCTTCCATTTGCATTTTATAAGAAAAATTGAAACAACATCGGCATTTTGATAGGTGCTGTCAAAGTCAATTTAATTTTTAATCTTTTAGTGCGGTAGAAACACCACATACATCATTTGCCTTAAATCTCGGATTATCCTTTGGTGAAAACGTAGTACAGTAACATGTCTACAACCTAATCCAATAATGTTTAACATTCCAGACACAATGATGTATGGTGAATGTACAATAACTTAATTCGACTGAGTGAAGGCATGCAGTGGTTGAAACGTAATTCGATCTTGTTTCAACTCTGCGTACCTTTTTGTTAAAGTGAGTGAACACTTTTCATAACATGGGTATTCTATTCATGCAATATTGTAAACTAGTTCGTTTACCACAAATAAATCATATCTGAAAGTTAACGATTTGTTGGAACAGATTTTCTATAAGAATTTTGACAATTCGTTTGCAACGTCGTAAACTTTCCGACGTTTACAACATTTACGACGGTTTTCCAACGTTGTATGAATATCCTTATTCTCTATTCTCTTTTATAATTTGTACTTATTAATTAATTAATATCACATCTGAAGGACAAAAGCTTTTAAACAATATACTTATTAACTATGCGCCTCCTTTTTAATAGCCCTGAAAAAATGAACGATAAATTTCAGGTTTGTGGTCTTATTATTTAATCTCAATTTTGCCACTGATGATTATGATCAATTTAAAAATTAAAGGTGTTCAATCGTGGACTTCAAAGTCATAGGCTTGTTATTGTCAAAATTGTGTCACGAATAAGAAAAATGTCGCTGAAACTTGGAAAGTACATTACATGCTCATCGAAAGTTTGTCACTTCCATGATGCATACGTTGACAAATTTCTTTGAGACATCTCAATACTAATTGTACAATATTTTCAACAGCTAAATGTAAAGTTATTGGAATGATACTACTTAACAAATTTCAAATTCTAACTTTTGCTTAATTTAAAAAAAGTTAGTGTGATAGTAGAAGTTTTAAATACGCATAGAATCATGTTAAACCTGATTAAAATTATCAACAAAATATCTTTTAACATTAGAATACTAAAATTGTACTAAAACTAAATCGACTTAAATTGTTCGCAAGTATAATCCATTTAATTTGCTATTCATGTTAATGATTTGTTTATGCTTAAGCTTAAAATAAGTCAAGACTAAAAAAAATAACTCTCGAAACACAAAATGGTATAATATATTTTTGATGTATTTGACAGTCTTTGGGTTGGAAGCCGACATTTTAGAAAAGTAATTTTTAAATTTCTCCGGTTATATGCGAAAGGGACAACACAATTTAGTATTCAGGATTTATTGTTTAATGTAGAAAACTTAAGTTTATACAAAAATAAAAAAGACAGTACAGTGATAATGTGATGCCAAGCAGTTAGGTAAAATCTCCCTCGAGGCCAACTTAATAGCATTGGTTTTTGCAAGTCCATATATAATTCTAGAAAAAAACGACATCGGGACTCAGGAACTTCTTTCCAAAAAGTTGAAAGCACTGCGCACGCTATGGCACTTATCAGCTTTGTAGGTATATTGAGACTAGCATGAACTAGCATCCAAAAGCGTCACTTTTGATTTCTCTGAACAAAATATCGATAACATATAGATAATATTATTTTGGCATCACCGTTTTTATCAGGATTTTTGCGCGAAACAGATTAAACCAGCAACAGCACCGGCATCGTCAACAGCAAACAGCACGCTGACCAGCAAACATTTCTCAAACACATTGCCACCAGCAACGTCATTTCATCTGCTTGACATTTCATATGGAAAAAAAAGCTTTTCACTGTGGTGCCACTGAATATTGCAGTGGGAAAGTTGACAACACCGCACCAGCAACAGCAAATTTAGGACTTTGGCCTAACGACGCTGTTGGCGTTGCTGTTGCTGTTCTAATGTGTGTCGAACAATTGAAATACATTGGCTCTAAATTAATGGCGGCCGCTGTTGCTGTTGACGGTGCTGTTGCTGGTTCAATCTGTTCCGCGCTTTAGGTTAAGTCTCGAAAATTATTTGGACTTAAAACTAATGTCATTTTCCATTGGTCGTCCAGAAGCGTCTGGAAGCGCCCAGAAGTCTTCTCAAACCATTCCATTGGGGAAAAAGTACTCTTCTGAGAAGAGAATTTCGCTTCTCGATTTCAAGTCAGAATCTGCTCAAGGAGCACTTATACACATACTCAAATGTCAAAAGTAAAAACCGGCAGCAGCATTCTTGTTTGATTTTGTTTCTATTGTGTTTGCTACAATTAAGGTACTAGTACCGCAGTGTTGCCAGAAACACCGATTTATCGTATTTCTTCCGATTTCTAGATCTATTTCCGATACACCGATTTTTGATGTAAATAGTGCACTTTCTCCCGATTTTCAATTAAAAAATACGTTCAGATATTTTCTCCGCTCTTGAATGAACATAATTTATTATTTTATTAAAAATTTTGGCAGTGCCTAACTTACGATTTTCTCTTTTTAAATTTAGTATAAAAACATATTCCTTGCAATTTTTGTTAACGTCGTTGTCATTGTCTTTCTTCTTCTTCAAAATAGCTTTTTTTGCCTTTAGTTCACAAAAATTAGCGTTTCGTCCCGGCGATCTCACATGGACTCATCAGTTGACTGTGAGGACCTTGTCAATACGCAATTCAATTCATCTTACATCGATTTTTTGACAAAAATACAATGTGAACTATACCCAACCAAGATTAAATTTATTCTTTATCTTGTTTGATTTGATGTGGGGCGGTGCGTGTCGGTAGTTAAGTTCTTGTTAATATTTTCAAATACGCTAATAATATAAATGTAGATCCATTTTTTTTTATCTTTTAGCGAAATGTTAAAATCAGACTGTACCTACAATATAAAAATCTTATTTCAAGCTCTGAAGTTGAACGATTTAAAAACAACTGTATAAGCGTTTACGTTGAACTTTGCAAGCAAATATTACATAGGTTTGATTTTAAAAATAAAAATTTTCAGGCTTTGACCTTATTAAAACCAAAACAAATTGATCCACTAAGTAATCTTTTTTACTTATTTCCTAATATTATTCATTATTCTGATATGCAGCGAATCGATTGTGAATATAGAGAAATTAGTAATCTTGACTTTAAAAGCTTAATATATGAAAGCTTTGTACTATTAAAATTGAAATATTTTGGAAAATTGTTTATTCAATCAAAAGGGGCAATCAAAGTTTGGCCTTTCCATTGATAGCTAACTTTATTTCATCGATATTAACATTACCAAATTCTTCAACTAATGTTGAGAGAACTTTTTCTCAAATTAATTGATGAACAACTTTTTTTTTTAATAAGTAAAATTATTTCAACTTCTAATTCCCCGATTTCCCCGATTTTTGATGTGGAAATCTCCCGATTTCCAAAAATATCTTATGGCAACACTCCTAGTACGATCTAGAATGCCAAAAAAACGTTAAAAAAAATTGTTTACACTCCTTTTTGTAAATTTCACACGATCATGTGATCATGCCGCTAAAATGACATTTAGATACTACAATATGGCCTTAAACCTCCTATGATTCAGTTTTAGCTAGTCCGCCTCTATTCCTCGGGTTATTTTTATAAATAAGCTTTTTAGGATTAGAGCGTTGTAAAGTCGGAGAAACTTTACTCCGTCGTTAAAACGAGTAAATAAATAATGCTGTTAAAGTTAAGATTTTTTTAAATTTTCTTGTAATTGATTTAGCTTCTCTTCTATCATACTCTTTTTTCTTAGTTCAATCATATAACGGTAGTAATATCAGTTTAAAACTTGAAGAAGATGCCTACGACACATCGTGGTATGGTGCAATCGAAACAGTAACGATTTCAGCACAAATCCAATCCACAATGGATCACATGATCCAAATATACATATTTCTACCAATTAAAAATATTTTTGAGCAACAGCGACACACTATACAAGAGACAAGTGTAGCTTCAGCTTAAGTTTGACTGCCGATTGTCCTTTGACAATAACATCCATATAAATACATATTTAAAAAGGACATAAACTCTCAAAATGAAATGAAAACAGGAAGAAACAAAACTTTATGAAATATGAAAACTTTTCCGTGATGTAGCATCAGGCAACAGCAATCATCATTGAAATTTTTAACAAAAAAAAGAAAAAAAAAAACTTGAATGTATGTATGTTGAACTTGTGCAGCAAGAAAAAAATAAATGAATGCAAACTCAGCCACTTAAAAGTATCCTTTCTTCTTTTTAAATTGGTTCAGTTAGATGAAACTTATAATTCCCACTTCGGGATATGCACATTTTTGTACCTATGAATTTACATACA
This sequence comes from Chrysotoxum bicinctum, assembly GCA_911387755.1. Classification (NCBI taxonomy): domain Eukaryota; kingdom Metazoa; phylum Arthropoda; class Insecta; order Diptera; family Syrphidae; genus Chrysotoxum; species Chrysotoxum bicinctum. Next base: position 63,569,248 of record OU426987.1, read on the forward strand.
TACATACAAAAATATGGCATTGTGAGCCTTATTATGGTTCGGGAATCAAACATTTTCCTGGTGTCGCACGGTTTGGTGAATGGTCTGAATTTCCAATGAATCATCCTTTTTGTTTCCAACAAATAAATAATTCACCAGCCGCACAGGGATCTGTCATCTTTATTCATTTTCGTGTATTGATGTGTTATTAAAAAAACTATTGGTTATATATTGTTAATTGGCTTTTGCTCTCAAAAACCAAAATTTTATTTATTTTCTGTTAGCAAACCGTTCATTCACTAATTATTTACATTTACTTAGTTTTGAAGTTTGAGACGGTTCACCTGCCAATTGGTTGATATTTTGAAATATTATCACTCTTATTACGGTTGTCAAAGATAAATCAAATGATAGTTTCCAAAAAGTATCAATGAATTCATAAATCCTATAAATTGGGTAAACTAATGGAACAAAGCCCAGAACTCGTGAAGGGATTTTGCACATTTACAGTGAACAAACTTAAAATTATTGTGACTGCAGGAGGACCAAACAAATTGCACCGACTCAACGGCACATAGAAACAGTCAGTGTTCTAGAGCTCATTTCAAATGATCGAATTGACCAACAATCGATCACCAAAATGATTCGATCAATCGATTATTCGAGCATTTTCATTTTACTCAATTGATTCAATACTGTTCCGACTCGATTTTCATTTCGATTTCGATGAAATTCAATCTCTGAATTTTAAGCAATTCCAGTTTAATAATGTGAATTTGATTGAATACAATTTGATCCAAATTTAAAAAATTTAATTTCGTTGTAAAATCAAAGCCAAATGAAACCAAAATTCTTAAACCGACAATAATACGAATACGAAACAAGAGAGTGACCATTTTCTCCGACAAAAATATTAATAATTTAATAGCCAAGACAAAGTAACTTAAAAATAAATATATCATTTTTCAGAATGTCTAAATTGAACTAATTTTTAATTTTTGTTTGTAAGATGGCAGATTTAGGTAAAAAGTGGAGTGCAGCATGGATGTACTTTGATCAAGCAAAGTGCGGCTACTGCTGAAAAACATTAAGTTTTAGCCGAGGAGCAACATGTTACCTTCAACGTGACTTGAGGTCAATACGTTATAATAGTGTATATTCAACGAGCTAGGTACATAGCTGGTTTAACTCCCACAGTAAAAATATCTGCTCTTGATACCTCAAATAACTCCTGATCAACTCAACAATAATTGATTTTGCTGTCCAAAACTTCAACAACCAACACAACCAAGCACGTTCGTCAATATCGAGTTGAACCCAGAAATTTCAGTCCACCGTCCGTTTGGCGTTTAAAATCGACATTGTTTGAATCGGAACAAATGGATTCGAGGAAATCAGGGTTAATTTTTTATTGTAATATGATCTCAAAGTAAATATTGATTAATATCGAATTTGTAATGGAGTGAAAATTTGATAATGTCAATTAAAACATTCAAAATTTTAATAGTTGATAACTTTAATACCGATTCGTCAATTAATTTATAAATTATAAAATATCAGTATCGATATCTAATTGACAACTACTGTAATAGGGGTGTATCGTGTATGTTTCTTCGGAAAGTACTAATATCTTATAATTTTGATCCAAAGTCTATGAAAATTCATAAAAACAAAAGATTTAATTATGTATGTAAAAATTTTAAGGTTTGGATAGTACGGGAGCAGACATGTTGTAATACAAAATTGGTTCATTTTCTACTTTTTAAGTTCACCTTACCAACATCAATTGCGCCCCATATTTTATACATATACATTGGATACTTTTTTTGTGGGTTAGATTTTTATTAGTTTTCTTAGTTCTGAAATTGCAGTTTTTAAATTATTTTATTCCTTTTCTTAAAACAAGGAAAAATATAACTGACTCCACAAATACAGGGTGTCATCGGAAAAAAAAAAATATCAAATAGACCAAGAGCTATAAAGTTAATTAAAAAACGTCAAATATTTGTGTCATCCCTGCTTTTTCGAGATGATAAAGAACATCCAGTTAAAGTTAAACATTAAATGCCATTTCTTATTTTTGTATACATAGCTCACACACGCTCTAGAGTCTATTGAGACCCTTATAATTTTGAACATAAATATAGCACGACTGATGGGGATATAATGGAGGAGTGTGCATTAGAAGTTTGAGACAACAGATCGTTTATAAAAATGAGGAAGAGAGTCGGAGACAAGATGGAGCCCTGAGGAACATCAGCATTTATTTTGTAAAGACCAGACTTGAAACCATCCAATACATCATGTACTGAACGATCTAAAAGAAAATTTCTAATCCAAAGAATAAGGGTTTCGATGATACCAAACGCCCACATTTTCGATAACAGAGCCTGGTGACAAACTCTATCAAATGCCTTAGAAATATCAAGCGCAATAATTTTACTTTCTCCAAAACAATGTAAAGAATATAAAGATATGTTCCACTGAGATATGACATTATATAATCAGTGGAACGACAATGACCTTGGAAAGATAGGACGCAAGTAAAATTGGTCAGTAGGAAAAGGGGGAGAAAGGGTCATCTATTTTAGGAACAGGCCAGACGAATGCTGTTTTTCATCTTCTAGCAAAGATATTTCAGACCAGTAGAAGGATGGAAAAGCTTACACAATGGTTTAACCAAATAGGAAGAAGATATCTTCAGACGACTAGAGGGTATACCATCTCATACGGCTCTTGCTACTATACGCGTGCGGAAATATGCCTGTCCATTGTATAATTTACGTTCTCAAGTACAGGAGGGGCAATGCTTCTCTCTGGCAATGTACAGCTAGCATCAAAATGGAGAGTTCATGTGCCCTATTTACAGGGCTAGTTATCGGGATTTCGTTGTAGATAAGCGTTGGGACGATGATGATGAATTTTTTACGTTCTTGACAAATTACCAGAAGTTTCTATACTACCATTCGGACATTGCAGGATTGTTTACCTTAACTTCTGGTCGTGTGAGAATTTGGTTCTTGTTATAACAGCGTTGCATAGTATGTTTCTGACTTGTTTGTGCTTATTTCGACTTCCTCAGTTGGGTTGGATTTCTAATAGCGGAAAATTACTTTATTTTGGGTTTGTTAGAAACTTGACGTAAACGAACGCACATCATTCCTGCAGTGATACGTTTATTAATTTACTTCTATTATGCTTAAGAAAGATTATCAATACAAGAGTTATGGGAAAGCTTTATATTCAATCAGTGGGACCTTCTGATTTCCTAAGGCACTGCACATAACAAGTGTTACTTAAATACACATTTAACCGTAGCAATCAGGATCTACTTGTGTTCACTTTATTAAAAGTATTCCCAAGAAATTAAGAGCAAACATTGCAAAGCTTTCCGACAGAAACTACTCCTTTTTCTATAGTTTGCCTACCAGAGTTTACAGAATTAATGCTTTTTTTAAAGCTTTTAGTATAAAAATGTAAGTGTGCCCGTTGTTTTAGACTCCTTGGTTTAAAAAAAAAAAAACAGTAAATATAAATGTTGTTGTTGCGATAGACTTATGCAAAGCGCTCCAACCAAACCGAGATGGAAACACCCTATCTTATCTGTACTGTCAATATTTGTTGGATAGAGTATGGTAACGAATTTATCTCATTTCAACGAGGATGAAACCTTGCACAGAGAAATATTTATGGCAATCCAATATAAAATTGTCAGTCTTACAATGCAGATCTGTCGGTTAGGTCTCTATTATGTTCTAATTCCTACATGTATGCATATACATACATTGATAAGTCTTATTTAATACACAAGTTAACAAAAAAACAACGGAATACATTTTGCTTTTAAGGGGCCAGTTAAAGCTCATCAGAAAAGTCCATCAGAAAAATTGAAACAATCGAAATCTAAAACATTTTTCTGATGGCCGGTTATAGCTACCAATAATTTTACGTCAGAAAACAAACAATTTTTTGCTGTCATATCATCAGAAAAAATTTTTCTGATGCATTCGGAACAGAAAAAAATCGGAACACAAAAGAAAAATAAAATGGAATATATTTTGAGTTTTGTCAATCAGCTGTTCAGAAAAATTAAATTCCATCAGAAAAAATATTTAAATCCATTTTCTGCGTAAATTTAGCAACAAAATGTTGTAGTTCTTTTTGTAAAAATTAGTCCAAGCAAGTATTCGTCTAATTGCATTAAAATTTTACTCAAAATCGAGTCGTAATATGGTCAAATTTGGAAGACAAAATTTTTTCTGATGGACTTTTCTGATGAGCTATAACTGGCCCCTAAGAGCCGTTGGTCTCTAATTTGATTATTTATTTAAAAATTGAAAATAGGATTCCATAAAAGAATGAAAGTAGATACATTATACGACGCACAAAATTGCAGTGCAGCATTCATTTAGACACCCTGTAAATAATTTAAATGACCTAAATACCTAATGTATGCGCGAAATTCAGTGCAACGCGAAAAAAGTTGAAATCTCTTTTGAATGAAATTAAATGGGTTTTCTTTGATTATTTATACCGAAAGCCGAAAGTATTCACTGGCCTGATTTTCACATGAATTTCGTTACGTTTATCAATAACGTGTGTTTCATTCAACTTACGACTGTATTTACTCATGAATTTATCTATATCTACTCATACATACAAACATTATACGGCAGTAATACTTTTCATTTTTAATATCTTAAAGTGCTTATTCATTTATAAAGTGAAAACAAAAAACTAATCAAGGAGCATCATTTTCGCGGTTTATAATATATACAAGGAAGGAGCACCCTGGATATACATAGTTAGTTTTAATACTCCAAAAAAATAAGAGGTCATTACGGGTCTTAGAAAGCCTAACCAAAGCAAACAAAAAATATTCAGGCGATTTTTGATGCACTTATGACCAGTTTTACATTAGGAGTATTGATTCAAGTTTAACCTTAAATTAAATTAAAATTTAAAGCTAAACTAATTCGATTGAAGTTTAAGTAGATTTCATGAACACTGCTAGGCAGTTTAAATTCTTTCTTAGGCTAGGAACGCACTGGCGATTTCGATCGCGCGATTTTTTAGTCGCAAAAATAGAACGCATGAGCTTAAATGAGAATGAACGCACTTGATACCAACAAATCGTGACGATTTAAAGGTCGCAATTTGTTTCATTTTTTCTGCGATGCGATTGTCGTATGTTTAAATGAAACAAATGTACTCAAATGGATATGCTCACTCTTGCGATTTAAATTACTACGACATAAAAATCGTAGTCGCAACAAGAAATTGTTATGCACGCACTTGTGATTTTTAATCCACGATTTCTTAGCCGCAAAGAATAAGACACATGGCGTCAAATGTGAATGCACGCACATGCGACTTAAAAATCGTTGCGAATATAAAAATGAAACAAGTTCTATTTTTCAAGCGATTTTTCTGTCGCTACTTATTTGTAGCGAATGCGTGCACTCACATACAAAGTAGTGTGTTTTATTTTTTGTGATTAAATAATCGCGCGCAAAAAAATCTCAAGTGCGTGCATGACAATATTTTGTAGCGACTACGACTTTTTTATCGCCTCGACGAAAAATCGCAAGTGCGGTCCTAGCCTTATTCTTCTTGAATATGCTATGTTAGTTAAATGTAGAATACCATCTGTAGAACAATTAAACACCATGCCAATAGCCTCATCGAATGCGTTTTTTTAGTAATACCTTAAAACATTCGTAACTCTAATAATCTTTGTTTATAACACTAACAAAATGTGGGATTTCAAACTTAGAGATATAATCTGAGAATCAAATTTGCATGGAAAATATTAAGTTGGGGACTAAAGTATTCCACATTCGTGTAGTACAACTAAAGGAAGAATCTTTTGAAATAACAGAACGTGCGAAGTTGCAGCCCCAATACTTTCGGTTGAATTGTTTAATGGGACCAATTCAACTGACTATTTCACTGGAACACTGTTTTTATATAAATAATGATACAATATTGAAAGACACGAAGCGTTGCGAGTGTATAGTTCTATCTCCTACAATTTTTAAGGTTCTTTTTTTGGATTCTTTTCAAGAAACTTTAGTGGGTTATTGGAGCACCTGGTCAAATATGAGAACCAAATATAGTCTTCATAGATGACGACGAGATCAGACAGGTTGGAAAATGCCTTGCATCGAAGAAGCACATCTAAGCACTTAGCAGCGTTTTTGGCGACACGTGAAATATGTGATCATTTCACACAAGGTGGTCAGTACGGCATATACAAAGAACTGAAAGCTGTTCGGTTTATTCAATTTAAGTGGCGGCGCTCATGGACGTCGGCATGGGAGTGGATTCCGCTTAAAGGGCAGGAGACAGTAATAGGATTTTGAAAGATTTAAATCTACGCGGTTTTTAATTTCCCATTGGACAATGGTTACAATGGGTTATTACATTATACCGACATGCAGAGGAACTTGGGTTCCATTCTCAGCTACTGCTAGAATGGTTTTCAGCGGCTTACAAATCCTCCAAGACTATCTCTTGTCATGAAAAGTATTACTCATTAGCCGTTCTGAATTTCCAGAAAATTGTAAGTACACTGTTGCTAACATGGACACACGAATTGTTGATAGTTGTTATACGTCACTTTTACAATGTTCAAGTTCCACATTCAAGACACAAGGACGCTAATCAAGAAACGATAAACGAATATGAAAATATGTGGCTAATGTAGCAAAACAATTTATGCATTTTAAGTTTCAGACATAAGATCATTGATAAACATTGGAAAGAGGATCGGAAACAAAACTGAGCCCTGGGGCACACCAGGATTTATTTTATGAATATTAGATTTTAAACTATCCAATACAGATTGTATTGAGCGGTCATCTATGCCAAATGCATGCATTTTCAACAAAAGTGTTTAATGCCAAACTTAATCAAATACTTTTAAATTATTTGAAGGCAAATTTTACTTTTTTCCAAAATTTTGCAAAGATTTGCGGCAGTATTCGGACCAATTGCTAACGAAAGTTATACTACAGATCATTGTGAAGCTTTCATTCTTCAAGATATTTCTTTAGCTGATAATTTATAAGCTATTCCATGAAACTCGAAAGAAAGAACTTAACTTTTTTTATAATTAACAGGCACTCAAGGGGTTCTGAATACCCTTATAATGATTGAAATACCGCAGCACGAGCAGTTAGGAAATAAGCAGAGAATTTAAAAGGAGATGTCGATGCACATTGGCTTTAAATGCTTGTACATCAGAATGAGGGGAGGAAATCGAGTGGGGTATTGTATTCAACATTCGAGTAGTACAGCTAAGGAAAGAATCGCTGTATTTTACAGTACGCCCGAGATTAGGCCCAAGGGTAAGCTGATGAGCGTTCTTAGCAAGACGAGTATTACGGCGAAATTGTTTTAAAAGAGGAATGCAGCTCGCTATATCATTAGAGCACTGTTTATATAAGAAGCGATAAAACAAAGTAAGACAAGAGACATTACGACGGAGTTCGAGAGAAACAAAAGTTGCTTCCGTAATGGAACTATCTCTAATAAGTCAAAGGGCTCTATTTTGGAGTCTCCCTAAGAGGTGGAGGTAAGTTTTAGGTGCACCTGCCCATAGACCGAAGTTATATTCAAGCTTAGGCCGAATGTATGTCTTATAAACTATACACAAGTAGCACAGAATTACTTAAGGTACTAGTACGGTCTAGAAATCGCAAAAAACGCACGATTTTTCGGAATTTTTTTCTCAGAAACCTTATTGGGTAATAACATAATTTTTTTTAAATAATGAATACATGTGTCAAGAGTACAAAAAAAATTGTTTGTCGAATTTTGGCCGAATTATAGAAGGCGTCAACGTCGACTCATCAAAAAACACATTTTCTCATGGCGGACAGTTAATCTCCGGATCTACTGAACCGATTTTCAAAAAACTTGTTGCAACTAGATTGTTTTTATGTTTTCTAAGACAATTTACTACAATTTGACCAAAAAGTTATGAATACAAAAAATGGCGACCCAAAAATGGCCGAAAAAATTGCCAAAAAAAAATTTTTTTTTCTAAGCTCGAGATTTTTTTTTGTTTTGACTTTTTAAACAAATTGTGGTAAATTGTCTCGTAAGAAACCTTCCTTTAAATAACCCACTTTGGTTTTTTTGTTTCAGTCCAGCCAATCCTGAGATTAACTGTCCGCCATAGGACAATGTATTTTTTGATAAGTCGACGTTGGGCCTTCTATAATTCGGCCAAAATTCTCAAATTTAAAAAAAATTTTTTTTTTTGTACTCTTGACGCATGTATTCATTATTTAAAAAAAAAATATGTTATTACCTAATAAGGTTTCTGAGAAAAAAATTCCCTAAAATTCTAGACCGTACTAGTACCTCAACGAAGTCTTTAAGAATTCTAAATCGGTATTTGAAATCTTCTATAAGACGGATTTAAGTTCATATTAAGTAGAGAAAAGGCGCAAGTGGGCGATCCGATAGAAGGAAACAAGAAGATAAATTGAGTCTTAAAATGTTCTTAAATCGGGATATCATTCTTCTCAAATATTTCATTACTCCTTCTTAAATAGTTCCTTACATCTTCTTAAATACTTCTTAAAGAGCTACGGCAATTCTTAAAAAAATTATTAGAAACAATAAAAATAAAGTTTTTTTTATTAACTGTTTGTTTTTTGTTTATTATTGTTGATTATATTCGACTCTAAATTTACCTCTGTGCTTCCACTGAGATTCGAACCCGAGTCCTCTCGCTTGCCGTCCTTGTGCTCTGCCTATTGTGCCACTGTGATACATAAAATATCTTGTCTCAAAGTGCTACTCAAATAACTCTCTCGTGTTTTTAATATTATACTGTTTAAGAAGACTTAAATACGTAATAAAGAATCTGAAAAATACCGATTTAGGACCAAAACAAAAAAGTTATGTTCTTAGAAGGATTAAAGAAGGAATTAAGTAACAAAAAAACCCATTTAAGAAATGCCAATTTAAGAAGTATTTAAGAATGCTTTAAGTAGAAGTAAGCACACCAAGTTAAGTTCTTTAAATAATACCTAATAAAGATCATATTAAGATGGAATTAAGTAGGCATAAATTGACATACCTAAAAAAGAATGAATAAAGTATTAATTAAGAAATGTGATACCGAAATTATACCATTTTGTGCTACTTGTGTAGTCAGATCAGAAGGGAAAACAAAGTTCTTTCATCTTCTTAGGAAATCTAATTATTTTGCCGCTTTTTCAATTGAACATGAGATATGAAGATCGTTCACCTTCTCACAAACTGGACAAGAGGAAAATAAGAAAGAAGAAACAGTGAATACACAGTGTTTTTTCCGGCTCGAACGACCAAAATGTTGAAAAGACATTTGCACATTTGTAAGGTTGCGATGCTCAGTGAAGCAACAGACCGGTAAAAGACCCAAAAATATTGTTCAAAATGAACCAATTCAGTCAATTCCACGTCTTTCACAGGAAAAATTTTAGATAAATATCTTAGTCTACGTCCTTACAAGATTAAATTAACTCAACTTCAAATATTTGGTATATTAACTTTGAATTCCAAAACAAAAACTTCTTCTTTCACGGGAAACAATAAAACTTCACTGCTAACGAATGTGCCTTAGACCCTGATATGAATAACCTAAATGTTTTTGTGTAATTGTCAGAAATATTCTCTTTCGGTGGCATATAGACACCGATTTTCAAACTCGGCAAAAGCTCTCTTCTTTCTATTTACCTTTCGCTCACAACTTCTAACGGTATAATGATGTAACTTATAAATAAAACCCAATAGCATGTTCTTCTCGTGTTTTGAGCTTACGAATCATCACAAAATCATAATATCATTCCAACCTGGACCTACCTCACAAGACAAAACGTAATACATATAACAATTGCTCTTATTTCAATTTATTAGTAAATGAAAGCTTTCACAATGAATTGGGTTAACTTCCGCATCCGCCTACAGCTATTATACACCACCGTAGTTCTCAATTTAATTCAACGGAAGCAATTTCCTTGCAATCTTATTGATTGATCAATAATATTTTCCATCAATCATTTAAAACTAATGACCAGCAATACTCGTATGTATATATCATATATGTGTTAAATTAATAATGATTGATGTTTTCTCGACATCATGTTCTCATTGTATTACTACGTAGGTAGTGTATGTATCCAGCTTTTTGATTAGTTTCACTCCTTGTTTTAAATGTAAATTGTATTTCTATGAAACTAATAGCTTTTCTATTGTATCCTCAAACACAAAAAAAAACACCGGAAAATACTAGAACAATATTCCTACGATATGTACCTAACCCACGACGAGTAACTCAATTTAATTTTATCCTCCACCCCAGACTGTACCTATTTATATAGGGGGTGTGGGAAAAAGCATCTTTGTCTGTCATACTTGAAATACATTTATATCTTATTGTAGGAGGATGAAAATATTTTTTTTTTCTATTTTAAATGTCAAATGCAAAGTTAGAAAATATCATAAGACTTTTGGAGGTTACGTTTTCCTTAAAGTTCTGACGAAGTTTTGAAATTTGTTTAGCATTAAAGGATACAAGACGAATACAAATTTGAAATCCACCACAATCTAATGCATACTGGATTCTTCAAAGCGGTTAAGATTGTCTTGTCGCATTCGCTGAATGACTCAAAGAAGAGTCCTTACAAAGTTTTTCTTTGTTTTTTTTTTTTACTTTTCAAAAGTAAAAACACACGTTTTAGTTTTTACGTTCTTTTTTATTTCTGTTCGCTTTTTTAAGAATGAAAACTAATGCTTTGGTTATAAAAAGGACTCCGGTTTCGCAGGACTCCCTGCCTTTGTTGACTTTCTTTTTTTTTCACCCGAAAGGGGGTGTTCGTGTTGGTGGAAGCGATGTGTGCGTTTGCATGAGAATAATGACGATGACGAACTAAAATTAAAAAAAAAAACAAACAAAATCGATAAACGAACTGCCTTCTTTTCGTCCCAAATGGGAGAGGACATTTTCGAAGGTTTTATTGAAGTCCTTAAAACTTTTCGATACTAACAGACTTTTAAAGCTTCATTTTGATTAAAAAACTATACATTCAATAGAAAAACGGAATGTTTTCTTACAAACAAATCCAATGGCCCACACAAATATTCTTGAACATTAATATTTTCGTAATCTTTTTACCTTTATTTTACGGCTTCAGATGAAAATGAAAGTTATTATTATTGAGTTATTAAAATGAACACCGGATGTTTTATTGTTCGTAGGGTTATTTTGGACCCAAATTATATTAATTTCAAAACACTGCGGGGTATCTATATTTGTGTAAAGAAAGGTTTAAGAGCAATTTCTTTTTTTTTTTTTGAAACACGGTATATGATTCGACACTGAGATAAACTACTGTCAAGTGGTGGAAACGGACTGACCATCACTATTTGATGAAGGAATTGTATGAACCTTTTTGTGTTGAGTTATTTTTGTCTATGGATGGACTGTGTTCTGGATTCCGATTATGAAAATGGATTGTTAAGGGAGTGCGCAGGCTTTTCGATGGAGAAGATGTGTTTGTAAGAAAAGTTCAACACACAGGAGGACTGTTCGATTAATTTTAAAATTAAATCCACTAGAATATTTCTTTGAGTTTTCTTGTAAAATATTAAAAAAAAAACTTACTCCCCCAAGTTGGGTATAGGAACAATTGACCAAGAATCTAAATTTTAAAAACTAATATCTTCATTTCGCATTCGCTAATTTAATTAACAAAATAGGGTGTGGTCCAACCATAATACACGATGTTAATTGTGAGTCACACTTTAACGTCAAGTTTTTTGCCCAACATAATTTGACATTTCTTTTTTTTCAGTGTTTGACAAATTCAACCATTGGAGAGTTACACAATTGAGCAGCGCGTTAAGATTGTTGAAGCCTTTCACGAAAATGGGCGTTCAAATCAAAATGCATTTCGTGCACTTCGTGATTTTTTGGTCAGCATTATCGACCAAATGTGTCCACAAGTCCATGGAGCGCGAGTATTACGGTTAAATTATTTGTGGTACGAATTCAACTAGCTATTTCCCTGGAAAACTGTTTATAAAAATAACGGTAAAATAATGAAAGAAAAGAAACATTGCGGCGGTGCTAAAGTGCTTTAAATTTTTCCGTTATTCCTCTATAGCCTATCGGTCTTTTTTGGATTCTATCCAAGAGACTCAAGTGAGAGTGAATTGTACTGGAGATTCGGACGAAATAGTAGTACCCCTTGACATAATGGTTAGTGCGTTAGACTGTCATGCGGAAGGTCTCGAGTTCGATTCTCAGCCGCTGCCAAGGGGTAGGTACTCACAATTATTTAGACTTTGGAAAAAACTGCATATTTGATGAACTATTATGAACTATTGCTCCCACTAGAGCACGCAAGACGTTCACATTTGTAAATAACTACTAAAGGCCTATCTACTCGTAATTATGTTAATTATTTTTTGTTATCAATCACATCCAAAAATTGCTGTGGTCTCTCAGTCTATCAGTACTCTTTATAAGGGGCCCTATTATAATTTGCGAGCCGCAATCTAAATTTGGTGAATGTGTCTATTTGGTATTAACGTTTGCGAATCGCCTACTGGACACTCTTTTTAAATGTCGAAAATTTGGCGAATTGAAATCTTGCTCTATTCCAATTACCGAACATTCGCTGTTGAGAATTTAATTTTAAGTAAATTCGTATTTTACTTTTGATTTCTTTATTGAGAATGAAAATATAATTATATAAATTGAAAATTAAGCAAACAAATTTCTAGGAAAAATAAAATAGAATAATAACTAAAATTAAAGTGTGAAACTGAGGCAAAGGGGGAGGATAATTTGGGTCAGGGATGGAAGCGGAGACTATTATGATTGATCTGGAAGCGAGGAATCTAGAAATAACGCCAGGAGAACGATTGGTCAACCAATCGGAGATCAAGGGCTGTCACACAACTGAACTAGGAGACTGTAGGATGCTGGAAAGGAAATAAGGGGAAGGGATAGGAAAGGGAAGGGACAGAATATCCACTGCGTGAGTCGTGGCATGCTCGCGTCGCGCGGCTAAGCTCGTCGGAATAGGGGTGGGCTTTGCTCACGCAGCCGGATCTCACCTGTTTCAAAAAAAATTCATCATGCCAAAAAAAAACGAAATACCACCACTTCTTGCTTTACCACACCTTGGGACGCTGCTGGTGACCTCACAGCTTGGCCTTCACCCCTCCCTACCTGGAATTCGTACGGCCTGATGTTTCGAATCCCCCATTTCCGGAAAATTTAGGTCAAGGATTCCGTCAAGCCATCCTTTCCCGAATAGCCTTAGCCAGCCCTTCCACACCCCCTGAAAATTCTAATCTACTCCATTGAGCTTTTAACAAGCCCAGTAAAACTCAAAATTTCCATTGCTTTGGCGTGGCTTACAAAAAACTTTATTCTTTACCTTAATTTCCTCATGACAAAATTATTTCTTCTTGGAAGCCTTTTTTTTTATATAAAAAAAACTAATAATTACTCTAAAACCTAAAACAATATATAACACTTAAACGATAATATGAAAAATTGAAATAAATGATAATAGAAAATGATTAAGTATGTGTAGCAACTTAAATATTTATGATCACAAAAAAAACAAATATAAAAAAAGGTACTAAAAAAAAACAAATACAAAATTTGACTTCTTCAAGTTCTCTCGCGACTTGATTTGGTTAAAACCCTATCTGTGTTAAAAAGAAATATCTTCGAATCAGATTCAGAAATTCGCTATTGTGTGGGTGAGAGCGAAATTGCGAATGGGCCTTACTAGTGACTAGATTCCCCCCTATTCCCTTGAAATTAACTTAATGACGTCTTTGGTTCCGCCACAAAAAAAGGAAAAAATTTAACCCCGGCAACCCTACCTGCAGAGAGCTCTTTGTCGGTGGTTCTGACGCGGGGGAAGGCAAAATATTGCGTCAAAAGGGATCAACGAGGAACCTCTATACACGACTATTAAACTTCACGCTTAACGGTCTCAATCACCCAACGATTTCAAATTTTGATCACTAACTCTTATCCAATCTGATAGTTATAAAAGAAAAGGAATTTTGACAATATTCAATTGTTATGAATGAATTTAAATACACATAGACTACCACGCCAAATATATTCTACATTAAATATGGATAGCTGCTGCTGGTGGTGATAGCTCCAATCCTAGCGTATGCACCGGTCGTGCCTCCTCTCTTCCTATGACTCTGTGTATCGATATAGGATTCGCTCTGATTATAAAGGTATATAATGCGTATATGCGCTTTGGACATACATATAGCATAAGTACGTGGGGTGAATCTTCAATCGACGAATATATTGGTTTCGTGGGATACAACTAAGTTAAGGGCGCAGCCAGTTCGATAGTGTACCCTGACCTATCTTGGGTTTCCGAACTGCTTCCTTATTATTCAAAACCCTATAAAAAGTTTACTTGTTTGAACCCGGGTCTGGCACGGGTTCTCCACTCTGACCAACTGTCCAAAACACCACTATCCGAGGTGGTACCAGGAAAATTCAGGCCTTTAGTTCGCTAGGCTTTATAGAGCACCACGCTGATTCGGCAAGCTAGTTGTTCGACCTCCACTATATCGTCTCAAGGACCGGCGAACCCGACTTTATACGGTGTCAGAAACTACCCAAGATTCACCTTAAACACAATTAAATTGTTAAATCTATTTTCGGTACACTTTACTCTTTATATTTATCTTACCCCAATTCGTACTTTTAATATCCAAATATTTAAATCTAATTCGAAAATTGTTTCCTTCGAATATAGCCAGGCTTCAATATAAAATTATTTTATTTTTCCCTCTAAATGCACTAACTCTATTTACTTTTTTTTTCACACACGACCTGCATCCCACGACTGTTTAGCTAGCAATGACTACTTACATACCGTGTATGATGCACCGTTTGCCTACCCATCACCTCATCATTTTCAGCTAACTTTATACCGCTCGCTACAAAGTGCACTTCCTTGGCTATCCCGTTGAATAAACTAAGTTGACCTATATTTAAAATGCTCGACCCCCATATGAATACTATTCCTTTCGTTTTCCTTTTTTTTCTACCTTTTAGATTTATTTTGTCTACTACTTTTAGGCGATATCAAATTTCCACTCAGAGAAATACTACTGAAGACTCAAACCCTTGGCGCCTTCCTAAATCCTTTTTCCGAACCATGCTTTATTCCATATTTTTCGTCACCGTTCCTTGACAGAGTGAGTCCGACATATTCGTTGTCTATCATCTTTTCGTCCTTTTCCTAGCCGAAAACAACATGTTTTACATTCATATCTCATGTGTCATTCTTGTTTCTATTTTCTATAAATTAACTTCGGTTCTTATTACTTATTCTTAATCAAAAAAAAAATCAACAAAAAGTTATTTGCACGACCAGATGAAGAAAAACTATACTGGGAGTGCGCTTTTTCTGAAAACGTATGTAATGTGGCCATTCCCATAGGCACATGTACCAAGTAGAAGATTCCTCTGCTCATACATATGAGTCTTTGCCGCTGTCGAACGGTATTGAGAACATCTTTTGGGATCCGGTGGTGGAAATTTACCACCTAGGAAGGCACTGACCACTCGACCGTCGACTAAACATCACAAGAAACGGGAATCTTATGTACCTTCGCTGTTTGAGCGAAGTGCGTTTCCTGGTAAGTTGCTCTTCCTCCCGGCTGTGCCAACAGATCTTGTCGTTGTAAAGACAATGGGCAGAGTTCCTAGCCGAGTAAAGGTGGTTACAGCATCCCGAAACCCCTCGAGAACTATACCCTACTCCTCAGAAGGTATCTTTGAAGCATGTGAAGTTAACTATTTAATTGACCTTTTCCTCTACGTTTTTTTTTTTTCGATTTAGTTGAAGGTGGCCACAACAAAACTCCGAATCTGGAGGATATCATTTTCAGATCCAGAGACGGTGACTGGCTACCGGAAGTCTTGGATAGAAACAAACGTGGGGAAGTACTCACGCCCTTAAAGCCGGGCATAGAACATATAGCTCGTAGGCTAAAACTACGTGATGCTTCCGAACCTTAACTCCCGCCCTCATTCGAATCCGTGATCGAGTCGTAAGTCATTCTATTAATTGTTTATTCTGCCTCTCTCGTCTTTGCTATAGGGCTAGAATAGATGTCCTTCTCCTGCTCCTATCACATCAGACGCCTCCTTTTTTTTGTATTTACATATGTTATATATTCCTAATTAGAAATACATACGTTGTTTAAGTTAATCGATATTGACTACTGTTATTTCATTACAAAATATGAACTTAACCAAATAAGAGCCATGACGACGCGAAATGTTCCTCTTCCGCTGTTCAGGAGAGATTCATTATGATCATCTTCATCATTAAGACTCAGAATTCATGTCCAGGATAAATAAATGAGCTCTTAAGGTTTTAATTTCATTTGAGGTCCTCTTGAGATATATCACAGCAAAAAAAAACGTTTGAAAATTCGTGCTTCTAAATTTTCTAAGAATAAATAAATAACTTGGACGAACGATTAAAATATCACAGGCGGTTGGGAGGCAATTCAGACACTGGACTGTTGTTATAAAAAAAACATATATATCACAGTTGGTAGAGATTTTGAATATCACAGATGGTAATGATTAGAAAGTTGTTTAGTAGGTAGTTGCTAGGTGCAGTTATAGGATTCTACAAGTATCACAGATCGAAAAATAGTTTTAAATAAAAGTCTTAGCTTCTTATAGAATAAAGATCACAGACAACCATACGCGTATTGAAACTATTATATTATTCGTGGACTAGTACCTCAATGTCTTTTTATTTGTTTGAATATAATTTGGATTCTGATTTCTAGAAATTCTCACGAAACGCTTAATTCGCTTTATATGAGAGGGAACATTTTTGGTTCTGCTACTCTGAGGTTTGCCTTATACCTCTTAGCTTTCTTCAAATCTATCCGAGGCATTTACTTTGTACGGTGCTGTAGCATTTTCACTGTTTTAGGTCTTTGGCGTGGAAGATTCCAATCTTCCTTCCCGCTAGGTTTTCGATTTCGTACATATTCTTGCCAACCGGTTTGACAACTCGGCATTTCACATATTTTGGACAGAGTTTGGAGGAAAGTCGTTTTGAACTGTCGCTCAAAACAAAGTTTCGTTTGTAAATTTCTTGCCCTTGTACGTAGCGTACATTTCTGGATCGTATATTATACCTTTTGGCACTTCTATCGTTGGCTTTCAGAATTTCCTCCTTGATTTTGGATCGTATGACCTGCAATCGATTTTGCCTCGGAATGGTCAACAGCTCACCATCTTCCACAACTCTTAACTTCCGTGCCAATTCGTAACAGCTACCATGAGTCATCATATTTATCCCGAAAAGAGCGAAATATGGTGACACTCCAATTGCTGTGTGAACGGAACTTCTCAACGCGCCTGCGATATCACTGAGGTGAATATCCCAGTCGCGTTGGTCTTCTTTTAGGTATGACCGTATTGCAGCCAATAACGTCCTATTAACCCGTTCCGAGGCATTCGATTGCGGCGAATAATTTGCTGTCCTAAAATGTCGAATTCCAAAGTTTTTCAGAAAAACTTGGAATTCCTTAGATAGGAATTGTTTCCCGTTATCCGAGTGGATAATCTGAGGAACTCCAAATGTGTTAAAAATTTCGTCTCTTAAAAATTTCATAATATATCCTGAATTGGCTGCTCGAAGCGGTTTTAAAAATACAAATTTTGATAGATGATCCAGAACCACGAAAACATGTGCATTCCCTGCTTTTGATCGCGGGTAGGGGCCTATAAAATCAACGTAAAGTTTCTGGAAAGGTCGTTCTGAGGTATAGGAAGTTTCAATAGGTGGTCGAGAGACTTGATTGGACGATTTTGACTGTTTACACACCTCACATTTAGAAACAAATTGGCGAACCTGAACCGTCATATTGGGCCAAAAGAAAAATTGCCGTATCCTGTGCAAGGTTTTTGCTATGCCGCCATGAGCAGCTTGCGGTGGGTTATGAGCCTTAGCGATTAGACCTTCAGTCAGAGCAGAGGGTATCCAAAGACACCAGGTGTGTTCCGATCCAACTTCACCTATGCCGTGTGGAATTGTTTTTTTATAGACGTAATCGTCTTCTACTTTCACATCCGGTAGCTCCTCCTTGTGGGCACGAATTGTACTTAGGAGGCTTTTATACTCATCAGATTTAAACTCTTCGGAGTCCAAATCTACCAATGGGGCTACTTGATCAAGTGCCAATGACTCTACGTGTGCCCGAGAGAGTGTGTCTGGAACGACGTTAAGCGCACCTTTCCGATGCTCTATGTCGAAGGTATATGACTGTAATTCTAGACTCCATCTAGCAAGCCTACCATTCAGGTCTTTCATCGTCATTAACCACTTTAGGGACGAATGGTCAGTTATGACGGTAAAATCCATACCTTCGACATAGGGCCTGAACTTTTTCACCGCCATTACTGCAGCCATGCACTCTCTCTCGGTCACACTGTAGTTTCTCTGGCACGCATTTAGTTTTTGGGAGAAGTATGATATGGGCAACTCTTCATCATCCTCTTGTTTCTGAAAGAGAACCGCGCCGATTCCAGAGTCGGACGCGTCACACTGTATATAGAAACGTTTCGAGAAATCGGGGTGCGTGAGCACTGGAGCGGTAGCAAGAGCGGTTTTTAACTTCTCGAACGCTATTTTGGCTTCTTCTGTCATCACGAACTTGGTATGCCTACTTTTCAGCGTGTCTGTTAAGGGAGCCGTCAAGCTAGAAAAATCCTTAATGAATCTCCTATACCACCCTGCTAGGCCAAGCAACCGACGCATTTGTCGCGGGTTTTTAGGCATCGGAAAATTTGCGACTGCTTCTACCTTTGCTGGGTCGGTCCTCAATTTCCCACCACCAACGATGAAACCCAAATATTTCAGCTCCTTAAAGCAAAATTTGGATTTCTTAACGTTGATGGTGAGATTTGCTTTCCTCAAGCAGTCGGCTACTTCACCCAACAGAGTGATATGGGTCTGAAAATCTGGCGCTATAATGAGCAAGTCATCTAAGTACACGAAGACTCGATCCCGAAGTCGTGCAGGGATCACCTTGTCCATTAAACGACACAACCTTTGGGCTGCGTTACACAACCCGAAGGGCATGACCGTAAACTGGTACAAGGGTCTCCCCGGTACCGCAAACGCAGTTTTTTCCTTACTCTGCTCCTCCAACGGTATTTGCCAGAACGCTTCTTTTAAGTCCACGCTACTGATGTAGTAGGTATCTGGTAGACGGCTGATAAGCCCTTCGATGTGGGGGAGAGGGTTTGCGTCCTTTTTGGTAACCGAGTTGACCTTTCGAGAGTCCAGGCAAAAACGATACTTTGTAGTATTGTTTGGGCCTGGCTTCTTTATAAGGACCACTGGTGAACACCAAGGACTCTCGCTCTCCTCCACAACGCCGAGCCTAAGCATCCTGTCTATTTCTTGGTATAAAAGGGCTTGTACCGCTGGAGAGACAGGGTAGTGCCGCTGCTTCACCGGGACCGCATCCCCGGTATCGATGACATGTTCCATAAGCGCCGTCTTTCCAAGACCGTGCCGATCGTAGTCCAGGAATTTCTGCTTGACGGCCTCCAAATCGGACCGTTGGGCAGGCGACAGGTCGTGCGCGTTTAGCAGATCTGCGTCTTCCTCTTGTATCGACATCGAACTTACTACACTTGGCGCGATTTGGAATGCCCTCCAGAAGTCGACTCCTAAGTACAATTCCTGATCTAAATTGGGAACCAAAAACAGAGTAATCTGTTGTTCCGTATTTTTATACTTCACTAAGGTCTGAACTTTCCCCACAATGGCTTGGTTTTTTCCATCGGCGGTTTTAACGCCTGCTTTATATGGTAGTACTTGGATTCCCGACTCTTTTACTAATTTTAGACACCCTTTTCCCAAAATACTGACACTTGCCCCGCTATCCAGCAGGCCAAGAATTTCTTTATTCCCTACTATAACTTTGACATATGGCCGAGGATCGGAATTTGTATCTATTATAGACGACAATATATTTTTCTTTATTTGTTTTCTACGTTTGTATCTGACTCTAGCCTTTAAAATTCTTTTTGATATTGATCCTACTTTTTCATTAAAAATCCTATCCCTTGTTTCATAATATTCTTTTATTCTTACGTGTAAAGGTCTGATCTTTGTTTTCTTGATTCTACTTTCTTGGTTTCTTGTTTCTCTCTCAGTTTTATGTCTTAATAATATCTGAATTTTGTTTTTATCAAGACAGGTTGGCGTTTCTAGACTGATTTTGGATTTTCTTGGGGGGTCTGGGTCGAACGCGTCTCCCCCAATGTTCTCGCGTTCCGATTGAGGTTTTCCGGCCTACAGTGGGGACATTTGGGCGTAATTACGCCCTCCTGTCCACATCTGTAGCAGAAAATGTTTCTGGTTGCTGACGGACAGTCCATGAACGTGTGTCCTGGCACTCGACAGTTCCAGCACGCAGCTGCCTTCGGATCATTATAACCCCGAGAATTCTTTGGGCGTGCGCCCATATGTTGGAAAGCTTCTAATTGCTCAACTTCCGGAGGCCAACTTTCTGCGCCGACTTCCAGTTCATTCACTCCATATCGAGCTGCTGGTCGATGGTTCTTTGGGCCTTCTCTATCCCTATTCGGGCAAACATCCTCCGCGTCTTTGCACGCTATCCTCAGCTGATCCATTGTATATACAGCCTGAGGATACACTAGCCTACCAACTCGTTCGTTTAAATTTTTTCTTAAAGTTCTCACAAGGTCTACCTCGGGAATTTGCATCCTAAGCTGAGACCTCAACTTATTGATAGCTGCAAAAAAATCTTCACTGGACTCCCAGGTGCCCTGTCTGCGGTCTATTATTTCCCGCATTAAGTCCAGGTCAGACTTAGAATTGCGAAATTGTCGCATAAATGCGTCTCTCAAAACTGGCCAATCGGGACGATAATTCGAACGTTGGTACTGCCAATACCACTCAGCGGCGGCTCCTGAGAGTAGGAGATGGAAGTCTCGCAGGATATCCGCCCAGGAGCAATTATGCTGACTTTGTAACATCTCAATCCGAAAAATAAAATCTTCCACTGTAAGAGATTCAGGTTTGCCGTTAAAATTTACGCCCCACTTGTCAATCCTCACACTAGCCCGCCCCCCTCCATATGGGGATCCTTGAGTGGCGTAAGAGGTTTGAGGTGGGTACCTATTATAATTAGTTCTATCTTCCCAAGACTGCCCCGATTGGTTTTCGGGTATATGCATCCCCCTATCTAACCCCAGCCCAAGGTCTCCTCCACGTCTTGCACGCGGAGCTCCCCCCTGACTAGTTGATGGGATGAAAGGTCTCGAAGATGGGTCTAGCTGAGCTGGCCTCACGGGCGGCGGTGGCTGGCTGAACCTCTGTTGAACTGGGCGACTCTCCGTCGGTGGTCGGATTCTCTCTTCCAACGGAGGAATAGGACGAGTAGTCAGATTTATTTCCTTAAGAAAGTCTAAAAAGGACCGTTGAACCTCGGCTTTTACAGACTCGGAAATACTTTCTCGAATTGAATTGGTGTAAGACTCGTAGGCATTAACCACCGCCAAATTAATCACCGTTCTTAATTCAGGTGATATTGCTCCTATATCTTCCCTTCGACCCTTATCCTGGTTGGTGACAACATTTGAATCGGTCCTCTGATCAGTTCCGTCCCTACCATTTTCACTACTCCATAACTGGTCTTCTATCTCCATGTTTATTGGTAACGCCGTATTTGCGGCACCCGCAATACTTATGTTACTGAAAGATGGTGCCCTTATGGAATCTGTGGGGCTTCCGCCCGACTCAGTACTATTTGTTGCAGAGCGATTTAAAGACTGCGACCTATGTTCTGTTTCTCCTGCGGACGTGCCTGTCGCTGCTGTGAGCGGGGGAAGTTGATTTATTGGTTGGTTATTTTCCTGACCACCGGGTGTCTTTTTGATTGGCGAGCGTTCCACTGGCATACCTACTATGGTGTTGTGGCCAAAATCTCTTAGCAAGGAACGGGTGACGGCTCTATTACCTAACTTCTGTTTAATAAGACTAACTTTTGCTTCTTCTTCTTCTTTTAGAATAAAATTCAGCATTTAGCTTAACCCCAAATCTGTACTTTTACCAAAATATTACTATCCAGCTCAGTAGGGAATGATCTATCCGGGAACCTACTACTTAAAGATTGAAGGAACATTAAATTTACTTGATCGACTTCTGAGCTTTAAGCTTGTTAATTGGAATTACTATATTTTTTTTCTCAATAATGATATCAAAATTTATTATATATTATTTTTTTTTCTTTTTATATTGAACGAATACTTAAGTGTAACTAAATAACTAAAGATATCTATGAACTAAACTAAAAACTAACCATATAATATGTAAGTAGGAACAATGAACACCCAGAAGGGCGGTTCTACGTTGACTCTAACTATGCACCAATCCCTGCTAATAATCTTTTGAATAAATTTACAACAGGAATGACACGATGAGATAGAAATTGTTAATTTAATAACCAAATCTAAACCAAAGACAACGAATTTTAGTTCTACACGTACCAAAATTTTACTTATCTCGCGCCTATATTTACTTTTGTTTTTGATTTTAATATAATATATAATTCTTTTCTCTTTTCTAAACTATCTAAAGTATCTGTTTGTTTGAATGTTTGCTATGATCGTGCGGGGGTGTTTGGGGCGGCTTCCTTCGGTACTATTACTTTTTCGCCAAGGTATGACTCAACACTAAAATCCTGGTTTCCTATTTTACTTTTTCTCTCAAATATATATTCCTCCCAAAGTGTGGTAAATATTTGTATGACAAACAAAAACTCTACACGACAACACGATTTCCAATTGGTGATGCTCTCAGGGAAAGAACACATCGTCGCTATTGGTCTGGCTTTCTAATTAGCCATCCTGATCAAGACTTACGATTTGCTCACGCCCTGCCAACCCCCCCAATTGGAACACGATATTTTTCATTACTACCGCCGTCCGGACTAAACGATTCTGTCGCTAATCAACCGTTACTTTATAAACGTACAAATGATGACATACTGGATCGTCTCTCCAGACCCCGACAGCAATTATGGACGATACAACGAATGATTGATTATCCTCGTCGTCGATGCCGAAACAAATCGTCGCTATTATTTAGGCATTCTAAAGAGCTATCCTGAATAAGACTTACGAATCGATTTGGCCTCGACGACGACGACAATCCGACCATTTGGGAAAGACAGGGACACAAAA
This sequence comes from Chrysotoxum bicinctum, assembly GCA_911387755.1. Taxonomy (NCBI): domain Eukaryota; kingdom Metazoa; phylum Arthropoda; class Insecta; order Diptera; family Syrphidae; genus Chrysotoxum; species Chrysotoxum bicinctum. Next base: position 63,592,544 of record OU426987.1, read on the forward strand.
AAACACATTGGGCGCCATTTGAAACTGAGGCAAAGGGGGAGGATAATTTGGGTCAGGGATGGAAGCGGAGACTATTATGATTGATCTGGAAGCGAGGAATCTAGAAATAACGCCAGGAGAACGATTGGTCAACCAATCGGAGATCAAGGGCTGTCACACAACTGAACTAGGAGACTGTAGGATGCTGGAAAGGAAATAAGGGGAAGGGATAGGAAAGGGAAGGGACAGAATATCCACTGCGTGAGTCGTGGCATGCTCGCGTCGCGCGGCTAAGCTCGTCGGAATAGGGGTGGGCTTTGCTCACGCAGCCGGATCTCACCTGTTTCAAAAAAAATTCATCATGCCAAAAAAAAACGAAATACCACCACTTCTTGCTTTACCACACCTTGGGACGCTGCTGGTGACCTCACAGCTTGGCCTTCACCCCTCCCTACCTGGAATTCGTACGGCCTGATGTTTCGAATCCCCCATTTCCGGAAAATTTAGGTCAAGGATTCCGTCAAGCCATCCTTTCCCGAATAGCCTTAGCCAGCCCTTCCACACCCCCTGAAAATTCTAATCTACTCCATTGAGCTTTTAACAAGCCCAGTAAAACTCAAAATTTCCATTGCTTTGGCGTGGCTTACAAAAAACTTTATTCTTTACCTTAATTTCCTCATGACAAAATTATTTCTTCTTGGAAGCCTTTTTTTTTATATAAAAAAAACTAATAATTACTCTAAAACCTAAAACAATATATAACACTTAAACGATAATATGAAAAATTGAAATAAATGATAATAGAAAATGATTAAGTATGTGTAGCAACTTAAATATTTATGATCACAAAAAAAACAAATATAAAAAAAGGTACTAAAAAAAAACAAATACAAAATTTGACTTCTTCAAGTTCTCTCGCGACTTGATTTGGTTAAAACCCTATCTGTGTTAAAAAGAAATATCTTCGAATCAGATTCAGAAATTCGCTATTGTGTGGGTGAGAGCGAAATTGCGAATGGGCCTTACTAGTGACTAGATTCCCCCCTATTCCCTTGAAATTAACTTAATGACGTCTTTGGTTCCGCCACAAAAAAAGGAAAAAATTTAACCCCGGCAACCCTACCTGCAGAGAGCTCTTTGTCGGTGGTTCTGACGCGGGGGAAGGCAAAATATTGCGTCAAAAGGGATCAACGAGGAACCTCTATACACGACTATTAAACTTCACGCTTAACGGTCTCAATCACCCAACGATTTCAAATTTTGATCACTAACTCTTATCCAATCTGATAGTTATAAAAGAAAAGGAATTTTGACAATATTCAATTGTTATGAATGAATTTAAATACACATAGACTACCACGCCAAATATATTCTACATTAAATATGGATAGCTGCTGCTGGTGGTGATAGCTCCAATCCTAGCGTATGCACCGGTCGTGCCTCCTCTCTTCCTATGACTCTGTGTATCGATATAGGATTCGCTCTGATTATAAAGGTATATAATGCGTATATGCGCTTTGGACATACATATGGCATAAGTACGTGGGGTGAATCTTCAATCGACGAATATATTGGTTTCGTGGGATACAACTAAGTTAAGGGCGCAGCCAGTTCGATAGTGTACCCTGACCTATCTTGGGTTTCCGAACTGCTTCCTTATTATTCAAAACCCTATAAAAAGTTTACTTGTTTGAACCCGGGTCTGGCACGGGTTCTCCACTCTGACCAACTGTCCAAAACACCACTATCCGAGGTGGTACCAGGAAAATTCAGGCCTTTAGTTCGCTAGGCTTTATAGAGCACCACGCTGATTCGGCAAGCTAGTTGTTCGACCTCCACTATATCGTCTCAAGGACCGGCGAACCCGACTTTATACGGTGTCAGAAACTACCCAAGATTCACCTTAAACACAATTAAATTGTTAAATCTATTTTCGGTACACTTTACTCTTTATATTTATCTTACCCCAATTCGTACTTTTAATATCCAAATATTTAAATCTAATTCGAAAATTGTTTCCTTCGAATATAGCCAGGCTTCAATATAAAATTATTTTATTTTTCCCTCTAAATGCACTAACTCTATTTACTTTTTTTTTCACACACGACCTGCATCCCACGACTGTTTAGCTAGCAATGACTACTTACATACCGTGTATGATGCACCGTTTGCCTACCCATCACCTCATCATTTTCAGCTAACTTTATACCGCTCGCTACAAAGTGCACTTCCTTGGCTATCCCGTTGAATAAACTAAGTTGACCTATATTTAAAATGCTCGACCCCCATATGAATACTATTCCTTTCGTTTTCCTTTTTTTTCTACCTTTTAGATTTATTTTGTCTACTACTTTTAGGCGATATCAAATTTCCACTCAGAGAAATACTACTGAAGACTCAAACCCTTGGCGCCTTCCTAAATCCTTTTTCCGAACCATGCTTTATTCCATATTTTTCGTCACCGTTCCTTGACAGAGTGAGTCCGACATATTCGTTGTCTATCATCTTTTCGTCCTTTTCCTAGCCGAAAACAACATGTTTTACATTCATATCTCATGTGTCATTCTTGTTTCTATTTTCTATAAATTAACTTCGGTTCTTATTACTTATTCTTAATCAAAAAAAAAATCAACAAAAAGTTATTTGCACGACCAGATGAAGAAAAACTATACTGGGAGTGCGCTTTTTCTGAAAACGTATGTAATGTGGCCATTCCCATAGGCACATGTACCAAGTAGAAGATTCCTCTGCTCATACATATGAGTCTTTGCCGCTGTCGAACGGTATTGAGAACATCTTTTGGGATCCGGTGGTGGAAATTTACCACCTAGGAAGGCACTGACCACTCGACCGTCGACTAAACATCACAAGAAACGGGAATCTTATGTACCTTCGCTGTTTGAGCGAAGTGCGTTTCCTGGTAAGTTGCTCTTCCTCCCGGCTGTGCCAACAGATCTTGTCGTTGTAAAGACAATGGGCAGAGTTCCTAGCCGAGTAAAGGTGGTTACAGCATCCCGAAACCCCTCGAGAACTATACCCTACTCCTCAGAAGGTATCTTTGAAGCATGTGAAGTTAACTATTTAATTGACCTTTTCCTCTACGTTTTTTTTTTTTGATTTAGTTGAAGGTGGCCACAACAAGTGATTTTATCTACAGTGATTTTTTAGCAAATCTTAAATTGGTTTCAGCACAATCTGATATTCCTTAATGACGATGAAGCCAATTACTATCATCAACATTCGCCTTTATCTATTAAAATAGGTCGAAATGTAATTCTTGGTGTCTTTGAATAAGATCGAAGTAATATTAAGAAATAATTTATTAAAATAAAATGCACGACTGGGTCGCACGAACTTGCTCCTATGTAATAGACTATGAATTTTAAAAACGAAAGAACGATTTTTTTAAATTCTTTTAGTAGAAAGAGATAAAAACAGAATGCTATGCAAATATGAATTTGTGCAAGAACAAAAATTATAAGTCGTTGTAGTGGTTCCTTAAAAGAATAAGCTTTTATGTAAAAAAATTTTAAAACATTTTTAAGAAAAAATTTTGGTACGCCAACTTTAAGTTTTTATTATTGTACGAATAAGAGTTAAATTTTCAAGAAAAATACTAAGCCGTTCTTGAGATATCGAATTTTCCAAAAAAAAAAAACGATTTTTTTTTCTAAAAATTGAAAAATAATTTTTTTTTTAAGTTTTGAAATGCAATGTTTTTTAAAGTTTTTAGGAGCTTCTTTATAAAAAATTTCATTAAAATCCGTTATGCCGATACTGATAAATTCAAAATTCGAAAAAAATATTTGTACGGTAGGTACAGTCAGTAATATCTAGATTTCAAATTTTTTTATTAAATTATAGATCGTAAAAATTAATCAAAAGAAAAAAAAAATTGCAAAATCCTCGTAACCGTTTTCGAGAAAAATACGATTTTCGAAAACCATTTTTTAACTTTTGTATGGAAGGTACCTTTAGTTTTAGATAAAACAAAATTTTATTTCTCAAATCTTGTAGATTATGATAAGAAACTTTTATTTGTCAAGTTTGAAAAAAATCGAGCATGGGGTTTTCGAAATATTGAGTTTCCAAAAAAAAGTGTTGAAAATTTTTTTAAAAATCCAAAAAATAAAAAAATGAAAATTTTAATATGTAAAAATATTCAAAATTTGGAGGAACTTTAGCATAAAAAAAATTATTTAAATCGGCTGTACCGTTTTTGAGAAAAACAAAAAAAATTGACCCAGGGGGGGCTACCAAAAATAACAATTTTTTGGAAATTTTTTTTCAACCATTACCTAGGTTTAACTAAATGAAATTTTATGATTTTTTTTTTTAATTTTTGTGTGACAGTTTTTGAGAAAAAAAAATATTTATAAAATTTCGAAAAAAATCGTATGGCAGGTACCGTTATTTTTGGTCTTAAAAAAAAAAGAAAAAAATGTGTTGGGGGGAAAAAATCAAAACCCATATCTACCAAGTTTGAAGAAAATCGGCCCAGCTGTTTAGGCTGTAGTAGAACCGACAGACAGACAGAATTGCGAGACCCACTTTTTTGGTCTTCGCTATCATCGTAATGTCAACTTTGATCAAAATCTCGATGTTCTTATGTTCAAAAGTGCCCCATGTATGGGGCAGTTTTGAACTTGGAAGGGGCACTTTTGAACAGTGATATAATTTTTTTTACTGAATAAAAGAACTTTTAAATATTATTTTTATATTCATTTTTCAATGAGAACTTATCAATAAAACTCAAAATTAATACTTTTGTTATATCATATTCATGTATTTGTAGAAAAAAAAAACAAAAATCCACAAAGATTAATAAAAAAAACTAAATCTAAAACTAGGATTTTTAAGTAAAAGCTGGATTTTTAGTGAATAAGAATAAGCTTAAGCTAGCTAGTTAAAGATGTTTTCTAGTTATAGCTATTTAAAAATAGTTTTTACTTGTTTTCCAAGCCTAAGCTTCAATTTATGTGAATAAATATAGCTTAAAATAGAATATTATTGTTAAAGCTATACAAATTTCAAGATTTTTTCGACCTAGAAAGCTTTAACTAGGCCTTATTTTCAGTATTCAATAGCTCAAAAATGAGTCAGCGAATGTACATATAAACGCAGAGACTGATGGTCGATATGACAAAAACATTTTTTACCTGAAACCAATACTCTTGCCCTATAGAACAGATAACAAATTGCTTGATTAATTGCTTGAAGCTAATTAAATTTTCTCTTAAATGTCTTAAATATGTTAAAAAAAAACTAATCATGGCAGTTTTAAAAGTCGTTTTGGAAAGTCGCCCCCTTATCTTCAAGGTTTGGCTTGATTAAAAATTAAAATAAAAAAAATATTTTGACGTTGGCAGAATTGTTTTCGAATGCGTCCGAGAACGTTGATACAAAACTTATATTTCTTAGTTCTTGCAGCAACTCTTAATGTGCATAATCTGAGAGTACATTTCTCATGACCAATTCGGTTTTGGTTCTAGCACTTTTTGTCGCACAGCTTTCTTAACAATTTGAAGTTGCAATCCATTGATCTAAAGCTGTGGTTATATGGTCACTATAGTTAAGCCGCCAAAAACAAGAGAAAGTTTGAACAACGCAATCAAGTATCTATCTATTAGAGCAGATGGCAATTGCCCAGGGATGATCACTTTATACTGCAGTGCTGCCTAAGCAGTATAATTATCATTGCTCTCAACAGCTATGTATATAGTAATAATACTCGTATTACGACAAAAATATAATTCGAAAAATCGTTCCACTTTAGGCGAACGCTTGACTCGCGAGCAATAATAGGGCCCTTAATCTTTGGATGTTGTTTTAAACTTTTGTTTGATTACTTCCCATGTGTCCTGATCTCTTCTGCTATCCATAACTTTCTGGTAAGCCGTCATCTGACTTGTAAGCAAGGCATTCGCATAACTATTTTCCTATCGATATAAACCGCCTTGCAGTTTGTACTTTTTCACTTCTGCTTCTGGGTCATTCAACGCTATCGGATCAGGATTTTTAAGCTTTGAATCAATAATCCAAAAGATCACAAATTTTGCATTTCAAAACTGGTCAATTTTTTTTAAATAAGATGTTTTATATTTTTAGATTTAAAAAAAAAATGTTCTTATTTTAAAAGGAAAACATCCGTTCGGGTTGAGTGGAAAATATTGAATGAATATTGGTTTTCTTATATTTTCTTCGCAATATAAAAATCTAAATATAAATTAAAATAAGTAGTTTATAAAGTTAATTTCACATATTAATAACTTTAACAAGAAATTATAGGTTATTCAAAAAAAAAAAGTCTGAGGCTTTGATGATTTTGAGCATTACAACTTTCACAACGACAAACATATCTTTACGGGACACAGCGGCAAGCAACGGTCCAAGAAGGAGGTGAGTACTCATACCAACCATTATGATCCCACTGGACCTTCCAGAAAGATTCTAACCAAATTAGACAATACAAAAAACAACGAAGGGAAAGAACTGAATTCGCCTCCACTGCCTTAATCTTGTTTGAAGGTATGTAGTATAATGCTCTGGAGCATTCCCGTCTGCATCTACCTGAATGGTACATGCCCTTTTTTTACAAACTATTAAATAACTACATTGCAGCTCAAACACCTACAAAAATATCCTAATGGTTTGCCTTCCTTGTTGAAGTCGGGCGCCCGTTTCTTAAACAAAGAAATATTCACCCTTATTCCAAAAGTCGTTTTAATAAAACGCCTTTAAAACGAGAAGGCTCCAGAGACCACATTTTGGTGTTTAAATAATACGAAAAGGGCAGCGTTCTCTGTGTTCTTCACTTTTCTAAGCATTATAACGATAGTCGTTTCAATAAAATTCCAATTTTTATTTCTAGAACCTTTTCGTTTTACTGGCGTTTTAGTAAAACGACTATCGGAATAAGGGTGATTATTTAATGAAAAACAAAAATCACTAACAATATTTCGTTCACCGAAATACTTCATATTAAAAACCGTTCCACGACTTTAGGATTAATAAAAAAACTGAACAAAAATGTGTAATTTTTACATTAAATGAGATTTTTTAATGTTGGAAAAATACAAATTAAGTTGTAAATCTTATGATAAGTAGAGAAAGTAATGTTTGCTTAAACAGTTGCAGCGAGCTCTTTTTCAAAGTTTTCGAAATCTTCTTCTGTAAAAATGGATTCTTGTTGCACGACGGGTTTTGGTTTTTTCAAAACATATTTGCCTTTGCGAACTCGTTTAAGAATCTAAAATAAGAAATAATAATAGTCTCTATGAGAATATGAACCTTTTTAAAAGAATACTGTTAATTCACACACAGTTTTAGCATCTTTGATCTGAGGTCCGTGCTTTGAAAACGAAAGAAGTTTTTTTACATTCTCCTCGGCCTTTTGGCCACTTGATTGCTTTTCTTGTCGAATATCATTTAAGATTTTCTTTACAGCTAAAAAAAACATGTATTTATTTAATAAATTTAAATAGGATTTAGATGTATTACAAGATTTCTTGATAGCTGGTTCTTCGTATCTGAACTTGTTCGGTTTAAATCCCTTTTTCTTGACCTTGCTTTCTTCAACTAAAATTAAAATAAAATGAGGTAAATCGTAAAGTTTCAAGTAGAAAATCTTACGCTTGATTTTCTTAGATGTTTCCATATCTTCTTCAACAATTGCCATGCTTTTTTTCAGCAACGACATAGACATCTTGATGGAATTCTTTTTTGCAAAATGTGTAGACTAGACTCTAAAATTTCTTAAAAGTTTATTTTCAATTTCCACATGAGCCGAGCCCAAGGAAAATAAACATGAAGGTAATGCTGATTCGAAATATTAATTTTCTCTAATCGAATGGTCGAAAAATAAATAATTTAACATTATGGTGAGAACACAATAAATTGTGGTAGGATTACATTTACTTTGTTTGCTTTCATTACGTCGGGCAACATTTTTGTAAATTTTGTGAGAAATTTCTTTTAAGAAAACCAGGAAACTTAAAATTGTTTAAAAATATGTCGTTTTTCATTTTTTTTTTTCAAAGTTTTTACTCCATTTCGATTCCAGTGGAATTAAATTAAAAAAAATATGTTTCCTTCAAGACTTTTTCACTTCGATAAGTTATCCGATTGAAAAGATCTTCATGGTGTTCTCAAAGTTTCTTCCTGAATCAAAAATAGAATAAAAATACCCAACAAAAACCTAAACTCCAAAAAGCAAATAGAGAAGGGTAATATAAGGAGTGACCATTAGTTGCCTAGTGGGCACTCTACCATAAGTTTTAACAACAAACACTCTTGTATTGGGAGCAACTTACTAGATCATTTAGGCTAGGCGCGCACATTCAATTTTTAGTTTCGCAACTGCTTGGTTCGAGCAACTAAAAAGTTTGTGTTTTGACACAAACTAAATGTTGGTAATGTAAAGTAAACCTTAAGTTCTTACATTATTATACGCCATCTATTATTTCTACATTGTAATACTGTATCCTCTTTTCCTACTTGAGTATTACAATCAAACAGTCCTTCTTACATCTTTCAATAAAGCATTACGTTGTAACTAAAGTCTTTGGTGTCGGCTATTATTTTTATCCAAGTTAATCCATCAGGTTATGGGCCCAGGCCTACGTTTTAATTTAAAATAATATTCTTTGAAATATAAAGTCTGCGATACGCTAGGTAGTTTTTTTATTTTTAAACTCGAGAAGCGTAAAATTAAAATTCTTTGAAACATAACCAGTTTGCAAGTAAGATGGCTAGTTCTTCAGCGGCACATGGTTTGCCGCCAGTAGACAGACTCAGAGGCCGAGAAAATTATCCAACTTGGAAGATTGCTATTGAGGCCTACTTGCAATATGAGGATCTATGGGGCTGCGTCCAGGGTGATGAAGCATATTGTGCTGACACCAAGAGAGACACCAAGGCAAGGTCGCGAATAATTTTGACGATTGACCCAATAAACTATGTGCACGTCCAGAATACCACAACGGCAAAGGAAGCATGGGAGAAACTTCAGGCTGCTTTCGAAGACTCGGGGCTGACGCGAAAAGTCAGTCTACTTAGGATATTGGTCACAACAACACTAGAAAAATGCGTTTCCGTAGAGGATTATGTGAATGTCATTGTCAGTACGGCGCATAAACTAAATGGTGTTGGATTAAAGGTATCAGACGAGTGGGTTGGAACTCTTCTCCTGGCTGGTCTTTCGGATGAGTACAAGCCAATGATTATGGGTTTGGAAAGTTCAGGCATCGACATTACAGCGGATGGGATAAAAACCAAGCTGCTTCAGGAGATTAAGACGGAGTCCATCAGAGCACCGAAAGCATTTTACTCGAAAAATTCGAAGAAGGCAAGAAAGAAGGTAATAAAATGTTTCAAGTGTGGTACAGAAGGGCATTTTGCAAGCAAATGTCCTGATCGGCACCACAAGGACGAGACTTTAAGATTTGGTGTTGAAAAGCGTTGCAACGACAGAACATATTTGGCTTTCATGTCATCAGGTGCTAAGACAGACGGATGGTTTGTGGATTCATGTGCATCTACACACATAACAACAACGGAACAGAATTTCATAGTCAAAAAGCCATGCAGTGGAGCAGGAATCTTTACAGCGAACTGCCAGGATATGTTGGCTGAGTCAAATGGTGAATCTGTCATCGAAATACTTACGGAGACTGGCGTGGAAAGCGTGACGGTTAAGGATGTGATGTATGTACCAGGAGCTGCAGCTAATTTACTTTCAGTGTCAAAAATGGTGGACAAAGGATTGTCTCCCAACTAACAATTTTCCTTCTATAAGGTCCAATTTTTAAATTTCTTGAAGTTGATACTTTATTAGGGCTTGCATTTAGCTTATTTATCCAAGTTAACTATATCCGAAGCAATATTTTCTTTAACAGCTTCTAAGAAACCCTTTAGAGGTGGTATTGAAAGTTAGTTGCAAGCTTTTGTAAATATAAATACGCTAATTAATCGATAAGGCCACCAGAAATTCATTCATAGAAGCACGAGAAGTTAAAACCAAGAAAAAGCTTGTCAAGCGAATTTATTTCGCTAAGTTCTTCTTAACGAGTATAAACTATTTTAGCTGTACAAGACTCATCCACACAAGCTTAAGAGAAGCATGTTGTTTTCTTTTAGTATGTCTCAGCAAAGCAATTGCCATTTGATCTTATAAACAAAGATCACATACAAGCTTTATATTGTCTTCTAACAAAAAAAAATGCGGGAGAATTATTATTTCCGGCTATTTTAACTGAATAAAGTAAAGTTTATTAGTCAAGTATATGTGGGAATTATTTAGTCAAGTATAGGTAAACAAAGGATACATAAAAACTTAATCTTGTTTGCTAGCATCAGGTATATGGGAGTGAAATAATATTGTTTGATAACTTTTCTTATCGAAGAAATTAAACAAAATTAAATTGGGTAAACATTGTGAATAAATGTTTTACACAAGCAAAAGCGTTTGGTTTATGTACCTACTATATAGGTAGTATACAAAATTATTGTATGCTACCAATATAGTAGGTACACAAACCAAAATTATTTTTTCGGTTAATTTGTCTTATCGAAATGATTTGTTTTCTATAAGTCCTGCAAACACACGATTAATATAAGTCCAATAAATAGCGTGTTAAATTGTGCACACGAAAGAAACATAATTTTCGATTACTTTTTTTTAGCGAAGTTATGTCAAATTATTTTGTTTGTAAAAGTCCTTTAGTCACAGGTCTGAAACAAATTATACATTCTTGCGTCTATGTTAATTGCGAAAGGTGAATATTTCTTATTTATTTGTTTGTATTTAAAACATGAAATCGTTAAGAATTATTTATTTTTAGAAAAATTGTGTTTAAATTAGCTTTGGCGTAGCTAGAATCCTATTTTTGCGCAAGATGAAAAATGAATTTAAAGGTTGATGTAAAACGGCTGAATCTTTCATTTTGCGTATTCTTGAATTGTTACTTCTTGTGGTGAGCTGTGGTAATCTGTGGTTAGTCTTTGCCTTACACGAGAGGTATTTGCTTGTCATTGGAAAAAAAATTTGTTTTCCGTGCAAAGCTGTAGCTTTCCAATGCAACACTTAATTTAGCATGAAAAGTTTATGCTTCGCATTGAAATTTATTGGAATATACGCTATAAATATGGTGACCGTTTTGGTGAAATAATGGTTAGCGTTAATAATTCAAAGTGAATATTTTTATGAAAATCTAAACAAAACTTCTTAAAGATTTTCCTTTTTACAATTTTGTCATGTGTCAAAGTAATAATTCACAAATTACTTTTTAATTTGACACTGAAGCAGGTCACGAAAATTGAATAAGTTGAAATATAATCAGCTATTTGTCAGCTTTACGGATATGTCAATAATTTTTAGAGCTCCCATAGGAAGCGCTAGAATAATATATGTACATATATGTATTATAATTTTTATTAAAAAAAAAATCTTTCATAAAATGCATACTGAAGTTATGATTTCACACAATGCCAGAATTTCCTTTGAATGTAAAATTAAATAACAAAACCGTAAATTTCATTAGACTTATGACGTTTATAAGCAAATGAAACATTTATTTTACGAATATGTGGAATTATTGGTAGACAATTGGATATTGTATTTTTAGGAAAATATCTAGTTATCTCAGTTTTTTTTTAATATTGTACCTTAAAACCATAGACAGATGGTCACCATGTTCTTAAATTAAAAACGAAAATGTATCAGGAAGTCTTTACGAAGTGCTAGGAATGCTTATTTCGGTTTCAACTGATTACGATTTTAAGCCACTTAAAATATATCGCAGTATAGCTCAATGCATAAGGTATCGGACTATCAACTGAAGCATCCAAAGTTCAAATCCCAGAAAATGCATCAAGTAAGTAGTAATTTTTCTCTTAATAAAAATAAATAACATTTAATTCCAGAATAAACTAATACTTGAGTGGGGAAATAAAAGTCAAAATGAAGAAATAAAACTAAATAAATTAAATTTTTTTATATTTTATTTTGATTATTTCGAAAAGGCTTCGACTAGGCTCTCGTCTCTAAGTTTCGTAAGTATTCTCAGAGCTTCCTGATAAAAGTAAGAGCTTGTATCAACAACTTGTAAAGTGCCTTTTTGTAAAACTATAAACCATCCGCATTTCCAAATTTATAATGTAGTCATTTTGATAAGGTCTTTAAGAAGTCTTGTGAGTGTCTCTTATCAACCTGGATATGACTACTAGGCAGCCTCTCGAGCTTCTTGAGTGCGCCAAATGGGCTTGTCTAAGGCCATATAAAAGCAAATTTGCTGATATGGAAATAGCTTCGTTAGATCCTTATGGAAGTAAAATTGTTATTTGGGCTGTTCATTTCACACCTGAGGGAAGTTATATAAAAGACAGCGGTGGCAGAAATATGGGAACCATGGTCAACGAAGGAGGCATTTTCAAGCTGGAAATGCCAGTTCAAGAGAAGGTGTACTACACGTCGAACAAGCAATCCATGGAACTGTGGCACAAAAGGCTTGGCCACTTAAATTATGGGAGCTTGGAAAAATTACGGAAGAATTCATCGTGTGGCATAATTTTTCAGAAAGCTGAATGTATACCTTGTGTGCCATGTGTGAAGGCAAAACATCATCGTCAATCGTTTCCAGAGAAAGGTACAAGGGCAACTGACATTTTGGAACTGGTTCACTCGGACTTGTGTGGGCCGATGGAAATTCAGTCTTTGTCCGGGAGTAGATACTTTCTTACGTTTATAGACGATTACACCAGAATGATCTTCGTATATTTTTTGAAAAAGAAAAGTGAAGTTGCAGAAATGTTCGTAGAATTCAAAGCCTTTGTGGAAAATGAAACGAGGAAGAAGATATACCCAAGCAACACAATTGCCTCTTACAGATATCTTGAAAAGTTATTTTCCAAGTGTTTTCAACTCTTTGAACAATCTTAAAGAGGTCTGTAATACCTAAAAAGGCCTAAAGGGGAGGAGTCTATTGTATTGAACAAAGAGTTCTAAGTAAAGTATTTATAAGACTTCATAAAGATCATTTTTTGATTAATCTATAAAGACACTTTCAAGTGGTTTTCAAGATGTTTATATTTTTGAGTAGAAAGATTGAACTGCGAAGAAGAAAAATGTATAAAAATGTCTTTCTCTTTCACGCAAATACAAATTTAATGCAATTCAAATAAAATGGATTGACTAATATAAATACACAAACATGGCGAATTCTTTCCTTCAATAATTTATTACTGGATTTACGATATTCATTGGATACCCTTTTTATGATTGTGTGTTTTGATTTGCGAGAGAAGATTTAATTTGAAACCGCATACTCTACTCTACTTGAAATTAACGCGCCTTCAAATAGAATAGTATTTACAAAGAAATATTCAGAAAAATAATGCTATAATAATAAAATGCCCTCAGAATAAAAAAAGAAATGACGTTTAAGTATGCAATAGATATGGCCGACTCATGTATGTATGACTCATGAAGGTATTCCTACCTACAGGGTGCTTTATTTTATGAAAGGTCTTTTTTTGTTCGATATGAATAATTTTAAAATGTAAAATAATTTCAGCAAATAAATACAACTCAAAAGGTTTACAAACTGAGCGACATATTAGCACTTAGAATTTTGTATGAAATAAAATTAAATCAACTTTTTTATTGTAGATATATGGTGATGCTAAGATCTCCTTTATACTACAAAACACGAAGAAACATAATAATTGTTTGAAGAATGATTCCGGATTTTTATTGCATTTTTTTCAAAATTTAAATGTAAGTTGACAGGTTTTATACATCTTACAGAGAAAAGATACAAAAAGACACTATATGAAAATAAGTAAAAATATATGACATTCCTTAATTTTTATTTTACAAAGTGTTAAAATCCCTGGATTAAAAATCTGTTAGAAAGATATGCTAACTTGACATTTAATTGTTGCGTCAACATTCTATCAAGATACAAAATATTGAGTTCAACTGTTAACCGACTAAAGAATCACTGAAAATTCAGAAAATTTGATATTACACATAATCAAAATAATACCCATTATCAATTTTATTTGAATTTGAATTTTATTTCAACATTTCTTTTATATTCTGCCAAAGTTCTTCAAATAACAACATTTCCTTCTTTCATTTACTTACATCCGTAGAAACTGATGACTTCGTATAGTAAACGATAAAACATAAAAATCTAGTAAATAATAATTTTATCTTCAATATAAGTTTAACAATGTCACCCTTTACAAAATATATGTATTTTATACAGATACGCCACCCATTTGTTAAGAACTCTTTAAAATATCTTAAGCACTCCACAATAAGATATCGAAACTGAAATTCAAAGCAAAGAGTGAAAAAAGTGTACACAAAGAGTAAAGGAAGAATATAGCTGTTTACAATCAGTCAAATTCAAAGAAAAAAAGAGCAAACAAAGTGTAAGCAAAGAGCAAAAGAAAAAGATAACAAATTCACAACAATTAGGCTAGGCGCGCACATTCAATTTTTAGTTTTGCAACTGTTTGTTACGAGCAACTAAAAAGTTTGTGTTTTGACACAAACTAAACGATTGCCTAAAATGAGTTCGCTATTTTGTGTAACATATAATTATACGCACCTGCGCGAACATTCAACCAAATAGTTCATCTGTTTTCTATAAGCAACCAAACAGTTGTGCAGTTTTGCTTGTTTTTTGTTAAACATAATCATATGCAATGGCGCGCACATTCAACTAAATAGTTGAGTTGTTTTCTTTAAACAGAAGAAAGAAAAAAGATTTTCGCTTGGTTTCACAATTGTTAGGCGAAACAAAACATTTTTTTTTTCAACCAAAGAGAAAAGTAGTAATTCTTGATGTTAAGCTTTCATAAATACGTTTTAGTGAAAACTTCCACAAAATACCTTCAAGATGTATTCGAAAGATTAAAATGAAAACCTCTTTCAGCATTTTAAAACTACTCCTTTTAAAGAGGTTTTATAGAGGGTACATAGAGAGTCAATATGGTGACATTTGTCATGATTATCTCTAAGATGTTTTAAAGAGCATTTAATTATACTATAACAAAAAGAACATTTTAAAGTGCAAATTAGGAGGTCATAAAGTGAAATGGTATTAAGAAGATTGAACTAACAGCTTGTAAAGAGCTGATACATTTATTGAAGTACTCTCCAAGAGTTTATGTGTTGCTTGGGTACGCATCCTTCGGACGGACAATGGTGGAGAATACACCGGAAAATATTTCGAAAATATTTAAAAGCGATATGGAATACGACATCAGCTCACTGTGCCATACAATCCAGAACAAAATGGTGTGGCCGAGAGAGCGAATAGGACACTCGTGGAGAAGGCGAAGGCAATGTTGTTTGGAGCCGAACTACCGAAGTCGTATTGGGCAGAAGCTGTCTCAACAGCAGCATATCTCACAAACAGATCTCCAACTGCAGCACTAGAAAAGAAGACACCAATAGAAGCGTGGACAGGACGAAGCGTAAATTTAGATCATCTCAGAGTATTTGGTTGCAAAGTTTTTGCACATATACCAAAAGAACGAAGACAGAAGTTGGACTCGAAGGCTGAAGAAAAGATTTTTGTTGGCTACGGTACAGAAACCAAAGGATACCGGTTACTTGATCCAGAAACAAAAACTATAAGTTACAGCAGAGACGTAGTATTCTTTGAGGAGTTTAATGCCAAAGAAAAAGTTCATGATGTTCAACCAGAAATATTGCGCTATCACCAACCCGTTCATGCAGAGCCAGAAAGTGAAATCATCATAGAGGAAAAGTGTGCTATGGACTTTCAAGAAGATGAAAATGCATTAGAAGAATCTTATGAAGATGCAACATCAGATCCCTTACATTTTTCTGAAACTTTTGATGAAATTGTACCGAGGCGATCAGAGAGAGTTCCAAAGCCTGTGATGATGGATGACTACGTGACTTACTTAGCGATGGAGGGTACGATAGCAGATCCAATGACACTCGAAGAAGCCCTTAAAACACCAGAGAAGGAATTTTGGTTGAAAGCCATCGAAGAAGAGAAGCAGTCACTGGAAGAAAACCAAACTTTTCAGTTCACAACATTACCCAAAGGAAAGAGGTGTTTGGACACGAAATGGGTTTTCAAAGCTAAACGAAACTCTAATGGTGAGACAGAGCGATTTAAAGCCAGATTAGTCGTGAGAGGTTGCAGACAAGCAGAAGGAATCGACTACAACGAGACATACTCACCAGTCATTAGATATACTTCAATTCGATTTTTATGTGCGCTAGCGGCCAAGTATGACCTAGAGATGCACCAGATGGACGTGGTGACGGCGTATTTAAATGGCGATCTGGAGGAGGACATTTTCGTTAAACCACCAAAGGAACTTGTGGGACAAAATGAAAACGACCAGGTATGGAAACTCAACAAAGCTATATATGGTTTAAAGCAGAGCGGTAGATCCTGGAACAAGAAGCTAGATAGAACTCTAAAGGATTTGCAGTTCAAAGCTTCGAAAACTGATCCATGTGTTTATTTTCAACGGAAAAATGGAAAGCTGTTAATTCTTGGAGTATATGTAGATGACATGATACTCTT
Source organism: Chrysotoxum bicinctum (assembly GCA_911387755.1). Classification (NCBI taxonomy): domain Eukaryota; kingdom Metazoa; phylum Arthropoda; class Insecta; order Diptera; family Syrphidae; genus Chrysotoxum; species Chrysotoxum bicinctum. The sequence goes on from OU426987.1 coordinate 63,609,106, forward strand.
GTCAAACAATATGCAGTTGCTCGAGAACACAAAACGAAAATTAGCGGACAAATTCAAAATGAAAGACTTAGGAGAGGCGAAACACTTGATTGGGATGCGGATAACCAGAGATAGGCAGAGAGGCAAAATATGGTTGGACCAAGAATTTTACATTCAAGAAATCCTTGAGAGGTTTAACATGATTGACTGCAAATCAGTTTTGACACCTGCAGACCCAAACCAGAAACTGTCCAAGGAAGGAAGTCCTACCAAGAAGGAAGACATCGAGGAGATGACAAAAGTGCCGTATAAGGAGGCTGTAGGAAGTCTTCTCTATGCAAGTCAAGGAACCCGACCAGACATCTCATACGCAGTGAATATGGTAAGTCGTTTTTCGAATAATCCGGGCAAAATACATTGGTGCGCTGTAAAGCGCATATTCCGTTACCTGAAAGGATCTATTAAGATGAAATTGGAATTTAGTAAAGATGCTAATCCAGAAATAGAAGGGTATGGAGATGCAGACTGGGCAAATGATTGCTCTGATCGACGTTCAGTTACAGGAAGTTTGTTCAAATTCCAAGGTGGGCCAATTTCTTGGCAAAGCAAGAAGCAAAATACAGTTGCTCTTTCAACGACTGAGGCAGAGTACATGGCTCTATCGTCAACCTGCCAAGAGGGTTTATGGCTAAGATCATTAGCTAATGAACTAGATCCGGATGCTGTAGCGAAAGGCGTTAACATCTACTGCGACAACAGAAGTGCAGCAGAGCTGGCTAGAACCAACGTTTATCGACCACGCAGCAAGCATATCGACGTGAGATACCATTTTCTTCGACACCATGTAGAGCAGAAAGATATCATCGTCAAATACATTCAGACAGAGAAAATGTGTGCTGATGCTTTAACCAAAGCATTGTTTCATCCGAAGCTGAAGACATGTATCGATGGCATGGGTTTGAAGAACAACTAGAAGACATATGAACTTAAGTTTATGGGGGCGTGTTGGTAATGTAAAGTAAACCTTAAGTTCTTACATTATTATACGCCATCTATTATTTCTACATTGTAATACTGTATCCTCTTTTCCTACTTGAGTATTACAATCAAACAGTCCTTCTTACATCTTTCAATAAAGCATTACGTTGTAACTAAAGTCTTTGGTGTCGGCTATTATTTTTATCCAAGTTAATCCATCACTAAACGATTGCCTAAAATGAGTTCGCTATTTTGTGTAACATATAATTGTATGCACCTGCGCGGACATTCAACCAAATAGTTTATCTTTTTTCTATAAACCAACCAAACAGTTGTGCAACTAAAAATTGAATGTGCGCGCCTAGCCTAATGGCCTTAAATTAGACACGTGGAGAAGGTAGTGCTTTCGAAAAGAGAAACAAGTCAGTCAGTAAGAAACTTACATAAACAAAAATAACTTTTAACACAAGATCGATAAGTGTGTACAGTTTGGCTTAAGAAATATGGTCATTTCCGGCCTTATAGCGGTGAACTATAAACTCGTATCAAGTTTGATTCTAAATTGTTTTTCAATTAGGGCGGGTAGATGTTGAAATAGAATAAAAGAAGCTTTGCTTGAGGAATAAATAAAATTCTCTTTTTATTTATGCAAAATGACATTGCTCAAATTCCCGCCTCGCCTCGGCTTGCACCAACGGATCTGAGAAGTCCAATTTTTGAAGACTCTTACGCATATATCTGGCTGAATTTGAGCGATGGCCTATGTTATGTTCCATTAGAGAAATCGGTCCATTATTTGCAGAGAACTGCAACTTCAAGAAACATTCACCAGAATCTGGTGGGTCAAATCGCATGACCCTGGAGGCCAATTCCTGTCATCTCTGCGAGAAAACCGTACCCTAAAAGCGTTCATGGAATGTGAATCGTGGCGTCCTTCAATCAATTTGTGAATAGCTGAGTTCATCACGGCAAGGAATCGACTGCTTTGGTTCCAATGTTGCCTGATTGATTACCGAACCGCTCGTCTCAAATTTGGCTAACAAGCATCGACTAACAAGAGTCGACTATGAAGGGCTAGAACGCTATCGTAACGTTTCCACTAACGAACACTCGTGTTGATAGTAACGTCTTATCATTTGGGCGTGTTATTGACTTGGCATCAGTAACCGAATAATAAACAATAGATTTGATAGATGTCACCAAAACAACATATGTCTGCCATACGATGCCAGAATCTAGCAGTGCTAATTGAAAACCTTTTTAGTTAGTATAAAATATGAGATAAAATTTTTTTTCGAAATATCCTTATGTAACATGCCAAGGTTACTGCGCTCGAATAAACACCAGGGGCGCAAAAACTGATGTCCATACAGTGATAATATCCATCCAAATCAAATTGTAGATAGAACTGTCGTTGTGATACGGACCATAGAGCATGGTCAATGGAGGTGGTATGTTTTTTTTTTAAGCTTAAGCCTAATACTTAGTTTTGGAAATTTTCAATAAAATTTCATATGCTCTACTGAAAACGAAATTTAAAGTCATAGAACATTTATATTTTGAGACAAAGAATAATTAAAATAATAGATTTTTTGGCACATATGTAATTGGAACTACTTCTTTAGTCAACGAAAACTTCCATTTTATGCCGATTTTTGCAATTCAACGTTCTCGCTTAAAATATCAATATATGTACTTATTTAAATAATAAGTCATCAGACTTTGGGTAGAATACGTTTTTTTTCACTTGAATACTAATTCAAGTCATACAGAGGCACTTTAAACTATGTTCAATTTAAGACAGTCGCCCAACTTCAAAAATTTGTTAAAAAGAAATACGGCATTTAACAAGTTCAACAATGCACAGCTACCCTCAAATATTAAATTACCTCCTACAAAGCTAAGCCCATCTATATCTCTCATCATATGCACTTTATACCATTCATTAACCCATAGATCTGTCAGAAAGAAAATTCTCCGGACCGATGGAAATTTTCACACACACAGTTGTCCTTCTTCGATTAAATTCTTAATTTTTATCATTATATTTTTTTATTTCCTGTGCGTTTGCGTTTTTATTAAGAACAAATATAAGTTTATCATCTTCAAAAAAAGAAAACAAGTTGAACAAGACAACAAAAGTGCTATTTCTCTCACCAAAAATATTTCTATTTCTAACACAGATTATTTTTGTTCTCAAAAAAAAAAAAAAAAAAAACAAAATGAAATAAAAAGCAAAAACAACAAAAAGAGTTTTTGACGTTCATTGTTTCACTGAGCTTCCATCAGAGACCAGACCGAGACCACAAAAAGAATCAACTAAGAACCAAGAACAAAAAAAAGAGGAGAAGGAAACACCGCCACCGTCGTCGTTTTCGTCGTCGTCGCTGCCGCCGCTCGTTGTTACCACCGCTGCCGCAGTCGGAATATTCTCTCACCTCATCTCTATCACATTTTACTCTAAAAATAATTAAAAAATACATTTTTTACATCTTCTACTTCTCTCTTAGTATATTTTCTTCTATATAACACACTGACTGCACTATGTTCTATATATAGTCTATTTGACCATAAATAATAAATTAATTATCACAAAATCGCATACCAACTTGTATATCGAGGCTCTCCAAACAGGAAAGAAAAAACCAGCATCCATTATGTCTTCCAAGAGCGAACTAAAGAAGCTATCCGAGGAGAGTCTGCTCCAGCCTCCCGAGAAAGTATTCGACATCATTTGCAAACTGGGCGAAGGAAGCTACGGTTCGGTGTATAAGGCTCTGCACAAAGAGAGCAGCTCAATTGTGGCCATCAAATTGGTGCCAGTGGAGTCTGATCTCCACGAAATCATAAAAGAAATCTCAATCATGCAACAATGTGATTCACCTTATGTGGTGCGATATTACGGAAGCTATTTCAAGCAATACGACCTCTGGATTTGCATGGAGTATTGCGGCGCTGGCAGTGTTTCAGACATTATGCGTCTGAGGAAGAAAACTCTGTCGGAGGACGAAATTGCGACTATTCTTAGTGACACGCTCAAAGGACTCGAGTATCTTCATCTGAGGAGGAAAATCCATCGGGATATCAAGGCAGGAAATATATTGCTCAATACAGAAGGCTACGCCAAGCTGGCTGACTTCGGGGTCGCCGGTCAACTCACAGACACAATGGCCAAGCGAAATACAGTAATTGGCACGCCCTTCTGGATGGCCCCTGAAGTCATCGAGGAGATTGGCTACGATTGCGTGGCCGATATTTGGTCTCTGGGCATAACAGCTCTGGAAATGGCCGAAGGAAAGCCTCCCTATGGCGATATTCATCCGATGAGAGCGATTTTCATGATTCCCCAGAAACCACCACCATCGTTTAGGGAGCCAGATCGCTGGAGTACCGAGTTTATTGACTTCGCAACAGTGTGTCTGGTGAAAAATCCAGAGGAGAGAGCCACAGCGACAGATCTACTCAAGCACGAGTACATCCAAAATGCCAAAAACCGTTCCATCCTCAAACAGATGATCGAGGAAGCGTGCGATGTTAGGGAAAATCAGAGAATAAGCCGACCGGCGGGCATGAGTCAAGCCAAGAGTCTATTGACCCAACAGGACGAAGAGGATGAGGAACAAGCAGCAATGAATTCGGCGACAATCAAAGAATTCCCCGAAGATGCTGGGACATTGGTGCCGGGAGGGAAGAATGATCCCCGCCCACGTGGTCCACGAGCCGATGGTAATACATTGGTGCCAGATTCCGGGACTCTGGTAGAGTTGGAATCAAATCTGGGAACCATGGTCATAAACAGCGACTCGGAGGATTCGACTATGAAGAAGCATGACACGAATCCCGAGATTCCCAAGTATAGACCTCAGTTTTTGGAGCATTTCGATCGCAAGAGCACAGATGTTGCGGGCAAGCCAGCTGCAAAAAAAGTCGATGCCGAGATAGAAGCTCAACACGAGCAACCTGCTCATCAACAGCAACAACAGCCATGGCCGCCACAGGCGCAGCAACAGGCCATGGAGATGCAATTGAATCAAATCTCAGCCATTACTCAGTTTGGAATGCAACAACATATGTATCACGCAGCAGCAGCTGCCGCCGCTGCAGTGGCCGCTGCCGTTCCCTCAGCACCTCCTCATCCTATGCTCGATGCTGTACATCACCAACGACAGCAACAACAGCAGAACAACAACAACAAAATGAATCATCATCATCATCATTACAACAATTTCGTCGATGGAGAGTTCGAGTTTTTAAAGTTTTTAACATTTGACGATCTGAATCAACGATTGAACAACATTGACTCGGAAATGGAGAGAGAAATAGAAGAGTTGAATCGGAAATACAATGCCAAGCGGCAACCGATTGTCGATGCCATGAATGCGAAACGGAAACGCCAACAGAACATTAATAATAATTTGATTAAGATTTGAAAAAAAGATATACAAAAAATTACATAACTGTATTATGTCCGACTCTAGGGTTTTTTTAAAATAAGAATTTACATAGAAGAGTGGGAATTTATATACCAAGTTTTTTCTGTTTTTTTTTTTGTAATAATATTAAAGATTGGTTATGAAGATATACAAAAATTATTGATAACTGAAAAAAATAACACTAAGATGAGAGCGAATAAGTTAAATAAATAAAAAACAGAATGCACTTATATACACTAACTATGTGTGAGTTTTGTTTTCATTAAACATTATTTCCAGGTGCAGATGGGGTCAAAGATGGAATTATTTGAAGGCAAAAACTGAATCTACATTCTGTAAATGAAATAAAAGGGGATCTATAAAGGATATTTCAACAAGAATTACGTGGAAACGGGAGATGGAAGCAAACTATCGGAGTCGTTCATTTTAAAGGGGATAGAATTCCACTTAACATTTGTGTCTAGATACACACCGTGGTGGGCACATGTATGCCACTTCGGCTTTCATCAGCCTTAGCTCTTTCCATAAAATAATGGAAGTTCTCCTTGGTCTTAATTTATATAGATCGATAAAATTGTTTTTTCTTAAAAAATTAGTTTCGTGAACTATTGTCATTGTTTAAGCTTGGTCACTTGATTAGAACAGTTTATTTCTAATTTAATCAAAGGGCACGGTAGTGCCCAGCCAAGTTCTGGCAGTACACCCTTTTTACAGGAACAAACTCAGGCGATTTTTGACTTCTCACTATCTTCAGTACCAATGAAGTCAGAAACTTAAAATTCCGAATATTTGCTAAGCTAGTCAGGCACAGGCGCCTCACCAAATTTCAATTTTCTAACATAAGCGGTTCCTGAGATAAAAGGCCTCAAAAATCACAAAAACCGTAACTGACTGCCACATCATCAAAATTATCGAGCAGTTCCCGACATCGTAGAACCTTGCAATTTTGCACAACGGTAGGTCTTGTCATGCAAGCAGAGGAAAACATCGAAAATTTTTTGGTTTTCTATTCAGGGGGCGTGGTATCCGCCCACTTCCTCCGAATGTATGTAAATTATATGGCACACTTCCTATTGCAGTAGAACAATGAAATTTGGTAGAGCGGTAGGGCTCAAATTGCATATAAAGGACCAAAAAAAAATTGAGGTTTTCCATTCAGGGGACTGGTATCCGCCCACTTTCTGAGAAAATGTTTAAATTATATGGAACACTTCCGATTGCTGTAGAATGATGAAATTTGGTAGAGCGGTAAAGTTTAATGTACATTCAAAGCGAAAAATAGAAAATTTAAGATTTTTCATTCGAAGTGTCTTTTTATTGTCATTTTGAAACTATACATGCATTTTGAAAATTCATGACATTTCTTAGAACTAGAGTGGTCGATTTGATACTAAATGTTATTTTAACATGAATGAAAAAAGAATATATTTGCATACCTGAAAAAATTATGAGCTTACATAAGCTATAAACTAAGCTGATTTTCGTAGGTAGAGACCACCCTTCTATCTTTCCGTATCTTTCGAGATTTTGACATAGCAAAATGTTAAAATCTTTGCAAAAAGGAGTGAGATCAGACCAAAAACATAAATGTTAAAAAAAGAGCCAAGTTCTCCTATACACCTTTGTGTAACAAGTCAGCCATGAAAAGTACTGAGATCTAAAAGTACGCTAAGTTCTTACTTCATGAAGGTTTAATACTGAATATTTAAAGTAGAATAATATTGAAACAGCTACAATGTAATAGACAAATTTTATTATTCAATGATTACTGACTAAAATTTGATGGGCTTACTTGGCAAGTTTTTTTCTTATGCCCAATTCGAAAAAACCTTGACCAGTGAACCCATCAAATTTTAGTCAGTCATTAATACCTTTATGTGGTATTTAGTACAAACATGATAAGTCCATAAAATACGAGTGGAGGTAAAAACACTCCACTTTCATATAGCTAGGGTTTAAACGGGTTTATTGACTTTTCTTCAAATTTGGAATACATAAGTACATATTTATAAAAATATTCTTTTAAAAATTATGTTCAAAATACCCGTGAGAGAAAAAAAATCGAACTTGAGATTTTGATCAAAGTTGACATTACGATGATAGCGAAGACGAATAAAGTGGATCCGGCAATTCCGTCTGTCTTTCAAATAAAAAGGCCTGAAGAAGAGCGTATTCATGCTCGAAAAGTCGCTTAACCAGTAACATCTTGTTTTATTGACCTAGAGCTCGCACAAATTATTCTCTGTAAAAAATTTGAGAGGTCTCAAATAATTCCCACATACCTATACAAAATAATATTGTATATAAAAATATAAGAACAAATATTCCATTTTTTTTTTTTTTTTTGAAAAATCAATATTTTCAAAACGTGTGAACGATTATTTTTTGAAATTATTTCCTAAGATCAGTACTACTTAATGATAAAATTGACATCTCAAATTTTGTTCTTGAAAAAATTTAAAGAAATTTCTTATATAAAAAATTAATAAAACGATTTTTGAGCTTTGTTTGCAAAAATTCATACTTTTCTGGAAATCAGATGGCAATTTCATGCATTTAAACATTTTTATCTCATTAAATCCATGTTTTATATTTATGTATATGTATTTTAAATTCTAAGTACTTTTACATAAGAGCAAGATCTTGCGATACAGTCGTGCATTTTATTTTTTTAAGAAGTAAATTGAAGACATTTCTATGTGCATAATAATTCATTTATCGAAGCCTAGGTCATTTTGCAATAGTATTATTGAAACAAGCGCAAGGCTATTTCACAATAAGACAAATTGTCGATAATGTAAAAAGTTGAAAAAATGAAGAAAGAAGTTGCTGAAAAATGTGGTGTTTTTTAGTACTTATTGTCGACCATTTTAAAAAATTATTAAAAATTTTAAAGTTTGTCGAAGAAAGTTCAAATAAAAGCCAAGAAATAGAGCAATGTTAAAATGCTTTTTTTTTTGTAAATTTTGTTTAAAATTGCAGAGCACAACAACACATTACTTTTTTTGGGATATTAAGGAAAATATTTGTTTACAAAAATTAAGGTTTTTATTGCTTTAAATGATGCTAAACCATTTTTCAAAATATTTTTTGAAATGCACAAGCGAGGAATAATAACGACCCAAAGAATCTGACATTGTAACAAAAACCATACGCTGTTTCATGCTTAACTGGAAATAATCGGCCCTAGCGAGTTATCCGTTCGGAAGATTTTTGCTTAGAGGTTTCTTCCGAACAGATTTTCGGAATTTTTCTCCGACATTATTTTAACGCACCCGGTGAACTGCGTTGAAGTGCTATCAAGTGCTTTATTTGTGAATTTTCTGACATCTAAATGCAATTGTTTTTTTTTTCAAACAAATTACGCCAAAAAAAAAATGTAAGTTCCAAATTCAATTCTTCTTTAAAGTTAAGTTTTAATTAGTGTTTTTTTTTTTTATTATGGAATTGACAAAAACTACAAGACCAAACATAAAGTGACCACATTGTGGTGATCTTTGCAAGGAATTTTTATGGGGTTCTCCTCAGGGAAAATACATACCGTGATTTTCAAATTTCACTTGACCGCCGCGTTCGCCCGATTTAGCGGGACCAACTTGGGTCTACCTAAAGGGCTACTCTCAAGAGCCGTACAATAGTTAAGGGCCAATACTCCATATCGTTAATTATGCTGCACCCTATGTGCTATTTGATTTGGATGAGGTTTTCTGATTATATTTTGTATTACTTTAGAGTTATTAAGTCCACAAAATGTACTCGTTTTTCCTCACTTCTTTCTGCGAGCAAAGTCCGACAGAATCGTGGGACTGAATTAAAAAAGAAGAAAACCCTTAGGATTTCCCCCATTTCTTCGGAATTGTCTGGATTCATGGCTTAATTGTAGATCTATTTGGATAGTTAAAATTTTTACCTTACCTGAACATTATGGGAAAATCTTAGGATAGCTTTCAAAAAAATTCTACGAAGAAAGCAATAAAGAAAGAATAAAGAAGCAATATAAAATACGGAACGTGTGGTTCGAAATTTATTCAATTACCAACAGTTGACGCGGTGTTGCAAAACTTATTTTTGGTCCTGATTACATATATGAAGTCCGTTTTTAACTATAAATTTAGCTTTTTGAGATATTTAGAAAAATTTTCGACGCTAATTTTTTGTTTTATTTGAAATATCTATTACAATCTATAGTGCAGAGCAATAGAACTTAAGCGTATTTTGCCACATTAATCTCGATTTTATGTCACTTTCTTTTTATCATTTTGACTTTATTTAGGTACACTATCTATCTATGCCGATACCTTCAAGTCTGCACATTTTCACTGCAAAACAATCAGCCTTATCACCGTCGTAATAGATTCGTAGTACGAACCCCGAAAAAATGTATCATTGCTCCCGTGCGTCGTACTAAAAAAACTTGCTACGAAATTCGGAGTTCGTGAATAATGGTATCACTAGCCCCGAATGAATAGGAAGTTTGACAGTTTTTTCTACGAACAGATATTTTGATCGGAGTTCAACTTAAAACGAAACACAAATAAAATTAAGCAAACGAAGATAAAGGACATGCAAATAAAATATATAAAAACTATTTTTATTATCGTTTTCATGTGAATTTGTTTATATTTTTTATTTTTTGAAGGGCAAATAAAGTAAATACAAATAAATATTGGTATCCTTCCGTAATGAATCTCATTTTAGTGTTTGTCTTTTTCGTGTATTTTCTACATTTATTATAAAAGATTGCAATGGCAATGGTATCCATTTTTAACGACCAACAAAATTAAAATCAAATCAAAAGATGAACAACGAGAATTTTTTTTTTTTTCATATTTTGACGCAAATCAACTGATTTTGAAACTCTGAAATTAGGAAAATGCTTTTCTGATTTCGTTCGGGGCCTATGATGCAAATTTATTCGTATTCGTAGCGTAACAAAATTTTCGGGGACTTGTTACGAGGGACTCTGTGATAGGGGTGAATAGCTTGCATGTTTACATTGCCAATCCGATACCAATACCAGTCCAATATTTGTTTTAGTTTTTTTTGTCTGGTTTTTGTAGTTTTATTTTATTTAACAATAACTTTCTCAAAATTTCATTTAGTTTTATACTTACTTTGTCTCAAGTTCATTTCGTAATTGTTTCGTTATAGAATCAGAACCAGCTACTAAAAGAGTATCGAGCAAGTAGAAGAGACGTGAAGATCGCAGCCAACCGTCTTGAGGAGATCAAAGAGTTTCGCGATCGGAACAGCATCCGAAGATTTAATAACAAAGTAAAAAACTGGCTATTTTTTTCATACCCGAACGCAGGTTATTCGAAATATCAAAGATCTTAAAAATATTATATTTTCTTCAACTTCAAAGACGCATACGATCTAGGCCGAACTAGGGATCCCGGGAAAACTGATCGAGCTGTTTCTTCAGATAATAGAAATTACGCGTAGCAAATATAATCCGAAATTATTTCAAACATGCACGGGGGCCTTATTACAAAAATCGATTATCGATGAAATTTTATGGTTATAGATCAAATGTACTTGCATGTATGGTAAGAGGTTGAATGCAGGAGAAGAGACAACCGAAACTCCGTGGTGCACCAAAATGTGGATTTAGTCGAGAAACGCGTCGACTATATTCACCCCGATTACCGATGTCGTAAACAAAAGCGAAATATACGACCTGACACGATCTGCATTCCATAAGTCGTTTCCAACTTCTGTCACTCGTTTTGTTGTCGTCTGTAAATTTCAAACGTCGTTGAACACTTTCTTTCTGCATTCTGTAAGACGAAAAAATACGACGACTAAGAAAAAAAACCACGATATCTCTCGTTCAGAAATTTACAAACGACACAGACGGTCGCAAAACTGCAAGTATTCTTGTTAAAATGAAAACCAATTCCAGTTAAAATGAAAACCAATTCCAGACGCTCGTAGATTTGAGGAAGAAGACGAGCAGTTAGGGTTTTTTTTTTTGAAGGGGATACAAAAAACGTCCTCCAGTAAGAGATGGAGATGCTTGGCAAAAGTTTTGAATCGCTTATTCTATAACGGCAAGCAAAAAAGAGCTACGCTTTCGAAGAAGCAGTGTGTACTCTAAGAAATAACCTTAAATTGTATCAATGAAAGTATAAACAAAGGAAGAAAAGAGGAATATAAGTCATACAAATTAAAGGAGCACACTGCTAGGAGAGACACAACACATCTTAAGATCCAAGAGGAAACACTTGTAATTTATAAACATGGGATGGAAAGAAAAGAAACTAATAAATGTAATACATTTCAACACTTATCATTTTAATTACTTATTTATTTTCTAATAATTAAAAAAAACTGCATTTGTTAATTAATTGAACATCGAGCAATAATATTGTATGTAGTTTAGTTGTAGATTTTCCTTTGAATTTGACAGATGTTTGTTACTTTTTCATCGTTTTTAAATCTTTTACAAAATCATCGCGTCGAAGAAGTTATAGAATGCCATTTAAAAAACGAGACGACAGAGAAAACGAGAGACGTCGAAAAAACGAGACGACATAGGTAATTGGGGTGATTGACTCGACCCCATCGAGCGAATGGACAACATACATAGCTCCAGCCAAGAGCCTTCGAAGCCGACAGCAGAGGTTCGAGGCGCCAAGCGAGACCGAATCTCCAGTTTCCCGACAGTCATGTGAACGTTAAATCACTTGGCCCAGATGAATGAAAGCAGCATGCAGCAGATTGCAGAGGATGAAAAACCACTGGGTCTCTGGGAGCAACAATTTAATGGTCATGAGTCGGCTTAGTAAGAAAATAAGTTGATTCCTTTCGAATAACCACCGCAATTAATGCAGAGGAGTATGGTTGAGAGCGTAATTTTCTATATCCTGGATCTCCACGAGTTTTCGCTCTTCAAATTTTCGTGAAGTAACATAACAGAAAACTAATTACTGAAATGTTTAAAAAAAAACCAAACTGACCCCGCATGTGCCGTTCGGTCAGAAGAACCAAATTTGGCTTACCGTTCATTATCCCAGAGTATTTCAAACGTGAAGCTAATACTGAAATAGCCAACCCATCGTTCGTTCATCATAGCAGATCCGCAACAAATAAAAAATGCACCACGTTATAAAATTAAGTACATATAATATACATATGTGATATATTATACCTTTTTTATATAATAATTATATTTATAATCATTTTTTGTGTGATTTAGTTTTTTTTTTTTTGCTTTTTATTTAGTTTTTTTTTGCTTTTTATTTCGTTTTTTTTTTCTTGCAATGAATTAGAACAAAAAAAGGATAAACTAAAACAATTATCATCTACATAATTATGACAGAAAAAATCATAAAAAGCAAAATTTAAATTAAGTTATGTAAAAAAAATATGACAATAAAAATTATTAAAAATAACTGCTTACGATTCATCGAAAGGCGAAAAAATAAAACAAAGTCTCCGATCATCATCATTTCATACTTCTATCAAATATATATAAAAAAAATATTTATAAAAAAAATAATAACATATTCATATTAAGAATATATAAATTAACTATTTTTTTCGTTCAGTTTGATTTTTTTTCTTAAATACATTATGAATTCGGAAGCAAAAAAAAAATAAAATAAAAATATGCATATATTTTTTAAACGCTTAACGTTTTCATGCTGTTTTTGAAAGCAAACAAAATATTAGAAAAAAATACTGTTTTTGTTGATGTGGTTTCAAAATCACTAAATCAATCTTTATATACATAATCAATTTTTTTTATATATATATTTAATATTCAATTACATGATAAAATAACATTCTGCGCATTTCTTTCTGTTTTTCTTTTGTATTAGTTTTTTTTTTCTTAGAATTTAATGTATTTAGTTTTTTCTTCATATTCAATAATATATATATATGTTTTTTAAAAATTTGAATTACAATTAATTTAAAAAAGTTGTTTTCTTTTTAATTTGGCCATATTTGTTGTTGTTGTCGTATTTTATTATTTATCCATTTGTTTTATCCGATTGTGTACCTAATGAGTTCTAATTATTTTTGTCTTAGCTGTGTTTTCAATTTTCTTTTTCGTCTCCCTATCTATAAATTAATTCTGTCTTATTTAATAAGTTTCGTAAAAAAAAATAACTAAAAAATAAATGAACAAAAGCGCAAAAGAACAAATGGGAATATTTAAAAATAAACGGCAAACTAAACATTTTAATAAAGTTCAGAAAAAACAGAGAAGTAATAGGAAAGTTTTTTTTTTTTTTTTTGTATTTACTTGAAGCAGTGTACCTATAATTTTCAAAGCTGAACAGCTAGGATTGAATAGCTTCGGAGATCGTGATCGGAAATAATTTGAGAGCTGCGAACGTTTGTCGTCTGTTTGAGGCAGAAGGTCTGCTTATATTTGTAACTTTTCTTTAGTTGTTTAACCGGTAAGACTTTAACGATCTAAGAGTTTATTTAATAAATCTTTTAGGTGCATTTAGTTTGTGGTTGTATGAGAAATAGAAGTGCAACATTCATTCATTCATTACACTGAAATTGAAGAACTGGCAATTAACCGAAGGAATGATGTTTTCCTCCAAATTTCATAATAAATCTTCGAATCATTTTTTTGATAAGTTAATAATATTTAATTTTAACAATTATGTTTTGTTATTTATTAAAAATAATTTTAAATTTAACGATTTTTAAACAAATTGTAAATCTCTTTAAATGACAAACTTCGATTAACAATAATTTTAAAAAGCTTGTCATATATCAAGATATGAAGCGACATTTCAGCTGAACAAGAAAACAAAAATAAGTACATTTAAGGTGCAATAACTTTTAAGAGAATCAGGGCCTAGTTGCTTACAATTCTCAACCCTTTCTGTGTGCGTGTTATCGGCGGGAATGTTGGACATAGGCACCATAGTGGAGGATCTGTCACTTCCTCGAAGAGAAAGTTGCTCTGAAGAAAACATTTTTGTTTAGATTATGGCTAAGTTCGTAATTGTAAAACTGCCGCAGTCCTGCAAAAATTGCGTTCATAATTGTAAACAAACAGCATCATCTCTGCATGAGCATGGCAACATTTGTGTTCATAAAAGTAAACTTAAAGTCAACATGCGGTCAATTTGGCATGTGTTTTTTTTATGTTGCTGAATTTGCAGGAAAATGGCAGAGGATCTAATGTGAGTAATTTTTTTTTGAAATTAATTTATAATCGTACAAATATTGATAAGAAATTAATAACTATCCATCCACAGGATTGAATACGAGGCCAAAGTCTGGTCCGATGCTGATATCGAACTATTTTGGCAATTATAAACTCATTTTTAACAAAGTATGACTGCACACATGCTGTTGTAATTGTGTTCATAAATGTATTCGAAGCATGTTTTAGGCAGGGCAGGGGCAACAAACATTGCAATTACGAACTCAGCCTATGTCACTTCCTCGAAGAGACAATTGCTTTGAAGAAAATATTTTTGTTTAGATTATCTCGGACAGGAATCCAACCCAGGGGCCCTACTCTGTATTTCGTACCGAAAGTGAAATTTTCTCTATTTCTAAAAGCGGAATAAAATCTACTACTTTCGGATTAACAATTCTAAAAGTGGATTTTTGGTACCAGGCAGCTCCTTTTCGAAAGTCAAAAGCATCGAAATACGGAAAATTTGTTTCTAAAAGAAATTTTTTGGCAAGCAGCATCTTAAAATGTATATTTGTAAAGAACATTTAAGTGATAATAACGATTTAAGAAAATACAGTATATTTAAAGGCAATCTTCAACCAAAAACGTGCACGCCAAACAAATACAGTTTGATATACTCGTAGCTGTTGAATTCATGTGTGCTCATCCAGATCTGGTTAAGTGGCAACTAAAAAGCTCAGATGCAAAGCAATCTTCGAATAACTTGTGGAAAAGACTTGCATCACAGTTAAATGGCCACCCATGCAGGATGAAGTCGCCTGGATAAAGGTAAATAAAAGTTTCAAAACTATTGCTGGAGCAAATTAATAAAAAATATTTTTAGGTATGGGCAGATCATAAGGCTAATATAAAGCCAAAACTGCAAAACAAAATCAGATAAGCATTTCTATGACAGGTGGTGAACCTTGTAAACACTGGTATGTCACGCCTTCAGTGGAGCTTGTGATTACTCTGCTAAACATTGACGATTGCTTTAAGCGGACTACAATCGGCTGGTGTTTTCGTCATCAATGTTGAAAATTCACAACCAGGTCTTGCAAAAGCGATTGAATCAGCAATCATGGATGCACTGGGAGCGGATAATCAAGGATCTGAAGGGCGTAGAGCGAACAAAGTTTCTTCAAGATAATCAACTCCTCGAAAAAATATTCATACACAGTAACCATTAAGCCAAAGGATATTAAAAAAAAATTGTTTGGTTGGCTAAGGATGAACAAGATACTTCTCTTATATAATTTTATTAAAGGAACATTTCATAGTTTTGTTTATACATTTTCATACAGTTAAATAATAACATAAAGCGATTGGACTTGGTTGTAGCACTGCACTATGTTGGAGTTGTTTTTACTCTTCTGTCAGCTAGTTCGAGCACAATTTGTTTTGTGTCATTAAAAATTTGGTCGATGTTCAAGGGAGGGGCTTCGTGTTTATGGTACCAAACCGACTGTCTGGGGACTACTTTACAAAATTTACTCGAACTTAGAACTCGAAAATTAGAAGAAAAGAAATACAGTTTTTGTACATCTAGGTGAGAAACATATTCATTCTTATTCCAATAGTTGTTTTACAAAAACGCCAGTAAAACGACAAGGCTCTAGAGAATCGGAATTGTATTTGAACGACTATCGTTATAATGCTTAGAAAAGCGAACAACATAGAGAAGGCTGCCCTTTTTGTATTATTTAAACACCAATATGTTGTCTCTGGAGCCTCGCCGTTTATTAAAACGACTACCGGAATAAGGGTGATTGTTTTTTAGAGGCGTGAAGCTTTATATTGAAATAATACACGGAAAGTTGTTTTCACATATAATTTCATGGCTCTTTTTGACATATAATTGTATGACACTAACGACTAAATATTATTTGGAGCATGAAGCAACTGTGGATGACTAGGCGTAATCTGAAAGTGCAATTTTAACACACTTTTCGCATTAAATAAGGCTGTATTTCGGCAATAATGCGTCAAATGTTTGCTTTAAGAATCTCATTTTTGTCTGTGTGTAGACATTGAAATTTACATTTCCCAAAGAAAACAATTTAATAGAGTCAACAGATCCATTTCGTGAAATTAATCGTTTCTTTCAATAAATAAATTGTATCGCATGTTGTGCCGCTTCCTGGCAAAACCACATGTCTGCAATATTAACGCCTTCTAATTAGTGAATGTACAGTGGGGTGCACGAATGAGTACAAACTTGTACTTCTTGCACTTATTATTGAGAAATAATAAAATTAAAAAAATTGTTTAGCCCTTTATGTCATGTTCAATTCACAATTAAACGGTTTATAATATAAAACGGAAATCAACAAATTCTAAGAAAGCAACTAATAAAAAAAACAAATAGCATGTACTCAATTTGGCACCCGTGTGTTGTTTGATATGTTATCAGGAAAAATATCAAAATTTACCGTTAAATTTGCCTTTTTTTATGACTTGTTTCAACAATTTCAGTTTGAGATGTGTTTGGTTGCGTTTGGTAAGAACTTTTTCCAGAATATTTTAATAAATAATTATAATAAATTCATAGCTCTTAAAAATAATGAAGAAACTATCACAACAGATTGAGGACAGTATTGTAGCCATGACAGAGAGTGGCACTTCGAAGGGAATGAAAGCTAAGCAGCTTAAAATAAGTCAATCAGTGGTCATAAGAGTCCAGAAATGGCGATCTAGTGCTCCAAAAGAACAATTAAGAGACCGTAAGAAAATATTAACGAACGCGGACGCACGTCTCATGATATTAGAAATGAAAAGGAACAAGTGATTAACACCAAACGATACTTATATAGCAATAAATAAGCCCTTTAGCCGATGGACTGCAAGAAGAGCGCTCCGCGATATTGGCTACATCTCAGCGGAAGAAAATATTAACGAACGCGGACGCACGTCTCATGATATTAGAGATGAAAAGGAACAAGTGATTAACACCAAACGATGCTTATATAGCAATAAATAAGCCCTTTAGCCGATGGACTGCAAGAAGAGCGCTCCGCGATATTGGCTACATCTCAAAAAACAAAACAGAAATTGGACAGTAGATAACTGGGAACGAGTAGTGAGGTCAGACGAATCAAAATTTAACCGGTATCAGTCTGACGGTATACAATATTGCTTGCGCCTCCCTCGAGAGACCATCCAAAGACACCATGTTAAGGAAACTGTGAAGCATGGTGGCACGTTGGACCACTGCAAAAAAATTGATGGAATAATGAGGAAAGAAGACTATTTGCACAGTTTGCAGAATCAACGTCCCGATTTTGTAAATCAATCAATCCGATTGAGAATCTATGGTCAATCGTAAAAAGACGGTTGGGACAATACCGATTAACCCCAACTAAACCGCTCGAGCTTTGGCAGCGAGTACAACGGGAATGGCAGAGTATTCCAAATGAATTTATAGAGAATTTGGTGGAAAGTATACCAAAAGGCGTACAAAATGTTTTAAGTAATAAAGGCCTATGGACAAAGTACTAAAAATGAGCTCCATCCCTTAAGTTCCTATACGGTACAAGATTGAGTACATACGATTTGGTTTTTGTTGAAATAAAGCGTTAACTTTTTTCTTTAATTTGCTTTATTATTTCTATTCCTATACAACAATAAGTGCACGAAGTACAAACATGAACTTATTTGTGCACCTCACTGTAAGTGAATGCTTTTTGAAGTTGTAATCCTGTGTTAAGACACAGCTGTTGGCGAAAAAAAAATTTCAAGCTTTCCTAAATTTTAGCACACAAAGCTTCTCCATGAGAAACTTTAAATACTGCTGAACAAAAATTTTTGGACACCAACCAAGAAAGGATGCTAACTTATCAACTTATCCTAGATAAACTATCCAAGTGAGTCCTGAACTCAGCCATTGACTGTAATATTTTGACCATCAATATTTTTTAACATATAAAACGATTACAACGGCCCATAAGGTACACTTTTTCTAGATGTAATAATGTTTCGACAATGGCTTGTAGATTATAATCACTCCAAATGCGGCAACTCTGTTTATTGACATAGCCATTTAACCAAAAGTGTGCGTAATCAATGAACAAAATTTTTAAATGTTGGTTCGGCGTGAGACTCTGTTCATGGTAAATTACTAAATTAAAGTAACCTCAAAACAATCGAGAATTATCAAAGTAAACAGTGTTGGCAATATAAAGTAATCTACCTCTAAAAAAGACATCCTTTACTTATTCATCATCTCTTTCACAGTGATCAAGAAACATTTTGAAGTATAAAGCTCCCTACATATATCTCAATTTTGTTGAAATTTGTATTTAGTCAAAAACTTCAACAAAGGAGAGATATAGCTAGTTATGTAGTTTTCTTATTTTATTTGAAATTTAAACTATTACTATTTTAAAAATCAAATTTGACTTTTCTAATCTTATAATGTAGTTTCGAAACGAGACCAAGAGTATAATGTATCAAAACATAGCTAAAACAAAGCAAAGTTATGGTCCAAGATATTATACAAAACTTATTCAAAAGTATCTCAATTTGTATTTATTTGAAAAAAATATACAATTTTAAAACTCTATTCTACCCGGACAGCAGGGGAGAGCGAATTAATAGATCAGTTTTAGGAAATTTTAAGTAATAAGGTTCCTTCCTGTTTAAAATTATCTCATTTCGAAATGTCAATTTGTATTGGAAATTAAATTTGAAATTTGTCGACGAAGTGCTTCGAGTTTGAAATCTACAATTTCTACAATGCTAAATTCTGATATCTTATAATCTTTTTATGATATTCACAACGATTATACTATTTCTCAATTTTAAAACAATTTTAAAGTACAACATTATTTCATTTAATAAAAATAGTTTAATTTAGACTAGATTTCCGTTTTAAGTTTGCTTTTCGGTTTTTCTTCATGTGAACGCATTGAACTCATTAGAATCCCAATTTAATAGTTGTTTTATTATCTAATCTAAAGATTATGAAATTGTTTTAAAGGAGAGAAATGTAAATGTTTTTCTTTATGTTTGTGGGCTGAAACGGGTTGACTGATTTTCTTCAAATTTGGAAAACCTTTGAAAATATTCTTTGAAAAATTGTGTTCCAAATTTTAAGAAAACCGGTTTCCCCGTTTAGGTTCGACCTCGATATAAAGTGAATGTAAGGATGGAAATTATTTTATAGAATTATCATGTATCTACCAAACACCACAGATTTAAAAAATGAATTATTGCATTTTTATTTTGAACGCTTTATTTACGAAAAACATTTTTCTATCAAATACCCTAAATCATAAAAATAACAAAAGCCTTTGCTCAACAAAAATGTTCTTCTGTCTTTATTTATTAACGCACACTTATTTGTACGGGTTAATGACTTCGGACAAGAACTTTGTTGGTGAAACATATTTAGTTAAAGCGTAAACCTATGATTTAGGTCGAATTAAAAAGAGTAAAGTCTTTGAAGCTTACTCTAATTAAACAAAATTGAAAAATCTCAGGCTAGTCAGGCTAAGTACATAATGTTTACTGACCACTGTGCTGTATAACCTTCCTTTCACAAAATTATAGCTTAAAGGTTAAAGTATTGCGTATTGACAAGGCCCTCATAGTCAACTGATAAGCCCATGTGAGGTCGCCGGAAAACACCAATTTTTGTGGACTAAAGGCAAAAAAGCTATTTTGAATCATTAAAAGTTATAAGGACAAGGTGTCTTATCTTCATTAACAATTAAATCGGTCATTTCTATTGATTCCTGAAAAATTCTAATTGGGTGACTTATGATGAGGTTTTTAAAATTTCATTCTCTAGAGAATCTAGTACAAGAACGAAATCTCTTGCCTAGCTGACTTTTTGAACCTGCAACCAATAAGAGCTGAATTTCACTGACAGAATTGTACTAATATTTTATTATCTACTGTTTTGTACTTTGATAATTTGTATTCTATTCTTTCAGTCTTCTACCAATGTTGCTATGACAGGCAGTAGCAAAGATAAAAAAAAGGTTATTTTGATTGATAAGGATCCATCACCTCTTAAGAACAGAGCAAGTCCCTTGTATGTATGTAATGCTCCTTATACAGATACCAGATACTCGTCTTCCCGCATCTTGTGTTAATTTGCTGGACTTAATGACATCTTTCCTGTGTCTATCAAACCTTCATTACTCACAAGTTAACTATAGGCTGTTTTTTTAGTTCAGAGCAGAGCCTGACTTGTCAAAAAATAAATTGTGTTTCTTTTTTAGTTCAGAGTTGCGAATATGTGTTTCTTTTTTCGTTCTGGGCATGTTCAGAGTGCGCTCTATGAGCTCAGAATAAAATAACTGAGCAGACAGAGTTAAATGCTTAACACAAGCATTTGACAGGTGGAAATTAAAAAAAAAAATGGTGACAACTAATTGTTCCGGTGTGTTTCAAAAACAACTCAGAGCGCATAGAGCACGCTTGGTTCAGAGGATGTTCCGAACATGCTCGACATGATGGTACTCAATTCAAAGCCCTATTATGAACTAAAAAAGAAAAACCAGCCGGTTAGCCCTTCATTACATCAACTTCTTAGTGGCTGGATTGAATATAGTTCCTGAAGTTTAAAGAATCTTAGTTAATAAGCCAAACCTCCGGAATTACATCTATCCTTCTGTTGCTGGACAGATAATGAACTCTACGGCTTGGCCGCATGAGTAAAATAAGAAATTTTCCTCGGACTTCTAATATTTAAGAAGTTCATAGGTCGGTCTGATTTACCAGCAATGACGCATGCCAAAGAAACACCATTCTTTACGTTGATCTATAATTATTTATCCAAGAATGTCAATATAGGACTAAAAACCTGATGTACAATCTTTCTGCTGACCAGAAGGAATCAATGCCAGATGTTGTTAGTTCAGTGAGAATGCAATGTCCTTGAAAATGTCGAAACTGCGCAAAAGTATGGGAATGGGAATGGAAATGTCCGATATTCCATATTACCTATGAATATTTTTGGAGTTTAAGCGCACTGCGTCCTTTAGGTCTATAGTGTCCCAACATCCGCCGTATTACCTACGAATATCACGCACCATCCAATGTTTGACTAATATGCTTTTACAGTCATACTGACATTTTGTGGGGCTCTCTATGCCCCATTTTAATTAAATAAAATTAATAGAAATAGAAATCTATCGCTGTTTATTGTGTTCTTTACTGGGTTTTAATTATCCTTATGAAGCTTTTTATTTAACAACACTATTTGCACTTAAAGAAAGACAGTTGCAGTCGAAAGTTAACCCGATAGTTTATGTTTCGATATCTCTCTCAATTTTAGTTTTGATATTTTTATTTTCCATCTCTTTGTCATCCTAAGCTGAGCTTTAAAACATAGGATTTAGCTTTTCTTTTAAGTTTGCTTAACTCACTAAGTTGTAATTAATTATATTTTTTTTTTTCATACTAAATAGAATTAATATTTTGAGCCATTTTGAGTCGCTCACAGATACATCTTCTTTTTTTTTGTATGTATATAGTTATTTATATAAATATGGCTGCCTTTTGATAACTTTGAACTAAAATTTTTCTTCTTTTTCTCTCTTTTGCAATTGTTTTTTTTTTTTTTTGTATATATAATCTATATATATGTATTTATATTTTTTTAAGTTTTATACATAATCTAATGCTGTACTTTTGTCTGGCGAACGAATTTTTCTTATTATAATATTTTTTTTTTGTAAGTAGTTTAGTTAAACTTTTGATTTAATTACTCTACGGTGTAGTTATGTGTTTTGTGTGTGTGTGTGTTTGGTAAGTCTCTCGTTTGGGGTCAAAATAGTTTTTGTTTTTGTAATTGAGAGGATTTAGGAGGAAGAGAGAGACCTACACTCTTAGGATAGGAAAAGGAAATAATATTTTTTTTGTGTGGAAGAAATCTAGATCTACTAAATGTCTTTAAATAATAAAATTTTGCAGATTATTTACAGTTAAACTATAAAAGAAGTCTAAAATTTAAAAACAATAAAAAATTAAAGATGATGGCGAAATAAACTCAACTGCTATTGAGGATGCTGCACCGGATTGTGTGGTGGTAGATTCGTTGGCGGTACCCCAGGCATTGGTGGATATGGTGGCGGCTGCGGCAGCATATGATGCTGCGACATCTTGGGACCATCTTCGGCCTTTTCTTCTTCGCGGCGTTTTAAACAAGCTGCCTTGGGATTAAGATTGCGTTCACGTACCTGTTGTTCCAGTGTCATGATGACTTCTACCGCCATATTCAGGATGCCTAGCTTTGTTTGTGGCTTGTCGGATTTTAGGTGTGTCATGCACATTCGGCCGAGTTCTTTGAGAGCCTCATTTATATCCCGAATGCGTATCCGTTCGCGAGCATTGTTTGCTTGTCGTCGTTCTTTTTCCCGTAGAGCCTTAACAACTGGTTCGCCATCGTCTTCGTCGGCACTAGAGCAATAGCGTCGGGGACGTTTGCCTTTGCTGCCGGGTCCATTGGAGTTGGCCTCCATTGAACTAGTGGGTTTGGAGTCAGCATCTGAGGGCTCTTTTCGTTTTTTCGCCGCCTTTGTTGAGGTGGCGGAGGGTGGCACAACGGGAAGGTTTCGCTCCATTTTTATATTGGCTGCAGAAACATCTGAACCAAGACCACCGCCAATAACATCGCCTGGCGATGTCATCGTGCTGGGTCCGATGTGAGATGAGGGAGAAGTTGGCACAAATGTGGACAAAGCCGCAGCAGCGGCACTGGCATCCAAACCATCTACCATTGGGAGACACCCCAGCTGCGGTTCACAGTGGTTGCGCAACACATTGAGGGCATCATCCAGGCGTTCTTCCATTCGAGCTCCTTGAAAGGACATATGAAGATTGGGTGGTACAATGTCATTCGCGTATGCACTACTAGAGCTGTTGCCTACAGATGATACCGGGCCAGCACCAGAGCCGTTCAGAACCGGGTTAGCGGCAGCTGCCAGGTGCTGCCATGATGCGCTGCTTGTAGCTGCAACAACTGCTTTGTCCGACAAAAGAAGATGAGCAGCTGCGGCGGCTTGTTGAGCGTTGGGAGCCGTAGTCAGTGGCGGTGGAGAATTGACCGGTGTCGATGGGTTCGAACTGAAACTACTAATACTTTGATCTGGCGCGATGTACATGGCGTTTGTTCGAAGCGCAGCTGAAGCAGCCGCTGCTGCAACTGAACTCTGTAAAGCAGGACTGTGCTGCTGGTGGTGGAGGGTGTGCTGAGTGTGGGGGATACTGTGTGGATGTTGTTGTTGGTGTGCTGGCGGTCCCAAATGGGGTGGCGAGCTGTATAGAGCCGCCGGCGAACCGGTGGCAGCACCTTGGGAACCACCTGGGGTTCCCATCTGTTGGACCGTGGGGTTACCGCGAAATGAACTCATTGGTGGTAGAGACGTGGCGGCCGGATTGTGCTGTTGTTGGTTTCCATCCATGTGCACCATACTACTGGTCAAGGTGTGCTGTTGTTGTTGCTGTTGCTGATGGTGCAGGTTATGATGGTGGTCTTGGTCAGTGTGCTGGGGATGGCCTATCGTATTCTGGTACGGAGTCTGAGGAGCATAGCCGCCAACTGGCGAGGCATACCAGTGGTTGCCGGTGGCATCAAAATACTGTTCGGTTTGGTGGTATAATCCCCCGCTTGGGTCCTTATTTACTGAGAATCGCCCACTGCTGCCCGGGTTATCGTGCACAAATTCATCCGCCGAATACATTCCATTATCTAGACCACCACCACCGCCTCCGCCACCGTATGGCGACTGATAGCCATTTCGATCAT
This sequence comes from Chrysotoxum bicinctum, assembly GCA_911387755.1. Taxonomy (NCBI): domain Eukaryota; kingdom Metazoa; phylum Arthropoda; class Insecta; order Diptera; family Syrphidae; genus Chrysotoxum; species Chrysotoxum bicinctum. Next base: position 63,633,410 of record OU426987.1, read on the forward strand.
TTGCAACGGGTTGCTTGTTGGCTATTTTATTAAAACAATTTTGAAATACCTCATACAGGTGCATCGGTTCATCGTCACTCGTTGCCATTTTATATTTATTCTGTTCAAGAATCACTGACGTCAGATAAATATCAATGGGCCTCTGACAATGGGCTTTAGGTTTATCAACTCTCCCGTACCAATTTGGCTGATAAGTTAGTTTTATGTGTACTAATCTGAAAAGGAAAAGAAACAAATTAATAACAGGCGGTCGGATTAGAAATATGGTAATTCTATTTATTCCTGGCTCCAAACAATAAGCCTTCTTAACAAATATTGAAATTAGCTGAATTAGCTCCGTATATTATGTATCTTTTATTTTATGCTGGAATTGCAATTAGTTATCAATTTAAGAAGAACTCTAGGTCTGTCTCTACTAAAAATTTGGTCGAGATTATCCTGTTTTCAAAGCTAACTTAATTATATGATTAGCTTAATCCTTATACTGCTGGGAAATATGTAGGTATTACTGCTATCTAATAAATGCGATGTGAGGAGCATGGTAGAAGGAAATATAAAAAACAGCGATGTACTATATAACGGTGACTATTTCAGAGAACAAAAGCAGCGTCTATTTCATCGTGGATTTGTCTTTGAAGGATAACTTACACAAGAATTTTGAAAATCAAACTCCAAAATTCGCCAACTATGCCTCTTATTGGGTCATGGCTCCACAGAAGGACTGATGTTGGATAATATCAAAGAAATGTTCCACGAGATTCTGGACAAGACATATAAGTAATAAAATTGTCTTAGGCGATTCTAACGCCAAGTTAGGTAAAGAAGAGATCTTGGGTGGCACAGTTGGAAAGAACAGCCTGAAGAACACCAACTTCGACTATGGGCTCAGATTGATACATTTTGCTGCACAGTTTCCACGTCTCAACATTCACAGGGCACATGTAGATCTCCTGATCAACATTCAACCAATTGACCACATTGCCATTCAAATAAGTCACTCCTCGAGTATCAGGGATGTTCGAACGTTCTGAGAAGTTAAAATTGACTCGGATCACTACCCTGTTGCATACAAGGTACAAGACAAAACCACGAAATACTGTAAGAAGTTCGACGTCGGACGTTTTAAATCGCAAGATATAACGAAATACATCTTAAAAATATTGTGAAAGGAGACACTCTCAACTACGCCAACTAAAGACCCATAACTTCGCCTCCAATCATTTCGAAGCTCCAAGCAGTTTGCCAACGAATTGAGAGGTCCTTATCAGTGTTCTTTAGGCTAGAAAAGTCTACAAAGGGAGTTCTGATTTTTTTTTATATCCCTGCTAAATTCGTCCGTTTGTGGAGGATGACTCACATACACCGGGGATATTGACATAAGCGAGAGAACAAAGCGTGATTCAAGTTGCGCTTTTGTGAGAATTGAGACAGAAGCGGCTTAGATGGGCTTGAAGGTCAATGAGGACAAGAAAAATATAATTGTCATCAAGAAAGGATACGCATCACCGAGATTTTGACCAGAATGATACTATATACAGCTATAACTTCGAGGTACTTAAGAGACTTTGTCTAAATATAACAAGGCCATATCTGAGCCAATGGCTCCTTCATTGGACTAGGAAGGCAATTGTGTAGCAATGTCCAATCTGTTTGCCTCTATAAGACACTAATCATTCTAGTCCTGATATATGGTGCAGAAGCATGAGTCATATCAATGTGGATAAAAACACTAGCCTGATTTGAAAGGATAATTTTCCGGGTTGAGTGGAGGAGAAGATACAACAACGTACTGTACAACGCCTCTGAGCTAACCAAAAAAAAAGTAAGAAGCCAACAAAGGTGAAAAAGTTATTTAGAGCGAATTCTTCGGATCGGAAAATCATTGAATCCAAACCCGAAAGACGGTGCAGTAGAGGAAGACCGCCACAGAGGTGGTGTGCTAAAGTGGGTACATTTTTTTCTTTAACTTATTTTCACTCAAATTTAATACCAGGAAAAATGTCCGTAGCCTTATATATTCGAGCCTTAAAACATGCAGACTTGATGTTGAAGAGAGCCAACTATTCTCTGCACTTGGTCCATCCGCTTCTCAGGAGGCGAAATGGACTAAGTAAAAAAAACCAAGCTGCTTGTATACAAACAACTTATTCGACCCGTTCTGACCTACGCCTTTCCCATCTGGTTTACTATTTCACCTACAGCAATGAAAAAGATAAAGCTTTTTGAAAGAAAGATGCTCCGCATTTGCACTGGACTGTACCGTAACCCACTGACGAAGAAATATATACCAACAAGGAATCTGTATAAAGAAGCAAAGTTAATACCACTGGACGAGTAAACAAATTGCAAAATAAAATTCTTAATCTTAATCTAATCGAGCCTTAATACGTACATATATATTCGAGAATTCTTTGCCACAGCTATTTCAAAATTCTTTTGAGCTGTGGATTTAGTTTAGTATAAGTTTATTTAGCATTAAATTTGTTATTTTTAAACTCTTTTACAATATTTACATTAATAATTATTTTTTACAAAATAAACAATTGAGTTAGTAAACTTTATTAGTACTCAGAAACTAACAATCTAATAATGAACCTACAATCGGGTTTTCGAAAGGTTCTAAGGGAATTATGACTACCCTAAAAATGTTTGAGCACAGTGCTAGAGCTAAGGAAAGCAGGAAAGGATTTTAAAGAAGATACATCACAATGGGAGGGAAATATTCAGTTAGGCAAAGCTGTAAGCTCAAGGGTAAACCGGCTATTTCAGTAGAACACTGTTTATAAAAATAAGGGTAAAATTAAAATGGTTGTGTTATACTTCTATCACCTGCCATTTTTAAAACTCTTTTTTTGGTTTTATTTCTAAGAGACACAACACAAGTGGGTTATTAGAGCAAATATTGCCCAAATATGGGAATTGTACTCGAGCTTTGGACGAATATAGGCCTTATAGGTTACGACCAGATTAGAAGGGGTGTCAAATTTCCTACAATGTCGAAGGAAACCTAAAAATTTAACAGTGTTTTTAGCGACGTCGAATATGTGGTCATTCAACACAATGTGGCCTGTGATTTACATACCAAGAAGTGAGAGCTATTCGGTTTCGTCAATGCAAATGGTGCTCATAAAGGGCGACATGGGAGGTTGGTTCCGCTTCAACGACAGCATTGAGTTTTTGTTATCATTAAATTCTATGCGGTTTTTGGATCCTTATTTAACAATGCTATCGAGATCAGAATTAAATGAGCTTATCATACGCTCCCATTGTAAATTTACATCCGAAGAACAAGAACGTGCATCTGCTCTTCTAAAACGATTTGAGTTCAAGAGTGCACGAATATTTATCGACAATGAGTTACACAATTTAAGATATAAGTTGTAAAATATTACAAACCCATTTTTTCTTGCAATAGTTACAATTTTAAGCTCACTGTTAGATAGAAGTAAGTCTGACAAACTCTTAATTACTGGTAATTTATTAGATATTGGGATTACTTGACGTCAGGACTTTTCTTTAAGTTTTATACTAATTTTGTAAGGAATACAATTAAGCATCCCAAGAAAAATCATTTCTGTGATCTTTTCGGTAGTTGCATCAACGTCACTATCGAGGAAGCATAGTGACCAGTTAAATATTCGAAAAAGTTATAAATACCGTCCCAGCTGGCTTTCTCGTAGTGCCAAATGGTTCTAGTGGGATGCTTCCTTTTAACTGGATGGATGGGACACGAGAAATGGGACATTGGAAATTGGTCGAATTGGAATCAGATATAGTGCATCAAATTTATTAAGAGTCAAGAATTGCTGTAAACAGTTGGACTCCTATAAATAAAACAATAGTGGATGATGTGCTTGCGGACAGTAAATATGAGCCACATGAAGTTTGAGTTCGTATTAGAACAATGTCCGTATAGTGCCAAAACAGCTGGCCTGTATTTAACACAATGACCGTACAAGTGAATGAAATTTTTTCTAAGCCCATGTACATTTGAAAACAGAAAGTAATTTGTCTATCAATTTTTTTTTGTAGAAAAATTACTGCGAAAAATATAATCTGATTGCGGCAAACAAAAATGTATCCGTCTTTATCGTACCACCATTTTCACATTAACTATCTTTAAACCTCGTAGTTTTTACTCTTATTGATGAAGTATGCACGACAAAAAAATATTGGAAACTGCCAGAATATCAATTTTGTATTTAATTCATGCGACAACCGATAGTCGACAGAGGGGCGCATTGCTAATGATAATGACTGACAACATTTTCATCGCCTTTGTCTAGCATTAATATTTTTAATTTTTTTTTTATTTCTTTAAAACAATCCATTGGTAAACAATTATAATCACCTCCATTTGGATAACTCTACCTATAGGAAGATCATATTTCATAATCTTATCTAAAATCAAGTTCGAGTGAACTTCAACAGAAAAACTATGTTTTACAACTACTCACGATCGAATGATATAAAAAAAGAAACAATCAAAGAAATAAATATCTAAGAAACATGCTGCATTATTATTGTAGTTTGCAGATTAGACACATGCAAAAAATGTTAATCATTTGTGTACGTTTTTTTGCATAAAGATTATAACTATGGCATTTTGTTCTGTAAAGAAATAAGCGATTAATTGGTATCGTTTAATCTTCTGATTATTTTGATATTTTTGCTTGTCTTTTATCATTGTAATTTATTTGTAGCAATTATGCAGTAGAAAGAAATTAAATAAGTAATGTCTTTTGAAGAAAAGAAAAGATGAAAAAAATTATAGAATTAATTTAGTGATTGAAAAAAAAATTATAATAGCCCGTTGGTGACACATTACTACCTTGCCGAATTTTCCTATAGTTGTTGGTACGGTCTCTACTTATTGTTATAGGTATGAAAGTGAACCGGGAATTCCACGTTTGACTTATTAAATTTTAGCATAAATTCACTTCGAACAAAATGACCCATTACAAATATTGGAAAAAAGAAATAAAAAATCGAGTATTTAACATATCTACCTTATTTGACTTACTACTAAAGATTTTTTAAAAGATGGTCAGATTTCTATTAGCCTAGTTTTTATGCCATTCATAACAAAATTTTTAAAAATAACATTTGCCCATTGACTCCAATTTCTAGTTATGTAAGGAAAGGGTTTTTAATTGGTGCGTTTAGATGTTGGCGGGTTTTGTCGGCCATGGTGTTTTGGTGTCATATGTCAAATCCGTTGTTTAGTATTCAGTTACTGAATGCAAATGACAACGACAAGTTACACGATTGAATATTATTCAAATCATAAGGTTTTTATTACCAAAATGAGTGTTCGACAACTTTCCAAAAAAAAAAACGTAAACGACGTTTGGAGTTCGCAAGATTGCATTTAAAAAAACCGATCTCATTTTGGAAACAAATGTTCAGAAGCGACAATTCGAACTTTAATAATTATATGGATTGGAAACAAACGTTACGCGCCACGGCCAATTAATGAAGAACTTTATCCAAAATACTCAATCAAGAACATTAAGCACGGTGGCGGTAATGTCATGGTTTTGGGGACGTTTAACTGGTTTAACGTTTAACAAATGGATCAATTTCATTACAAGAGCATAAGGCCCATACAGATAGCGCGGCGGAACGTGAACGTATTGAAACCGATGCTGCACTTTCGAAGTCTTCGCTTTGTGTTATTTTTAAAATCGAACAGGAATGAAAACGATCGTTCCAAATTACAATTTAAATGTCATATTTCCAAGACAGTACCACTATTTCTTCCAGTCTTCCAATTTAAAAGGTAACAAATGCATCCGATTTGTTTGAGAATATCGAAGAGTCGTGGCAGAACATTCCATTGAAAAGATGATGACTTGGTAGACAGCTTACTGAGACAGTGCGAAGTAGTACTCAAAAACAAGAGTTATCCAACTTAAAACTAAGACTTAGTAACAAGCAAAAGTCCTAACATTGATTTTATTGTCATATATGTATGTACTACGTTTATAAGGAGAATTGTATCCGAATTTAATCAGGATTCAATTCCTTGTACACATGAATAGAATTGATATTAGATTACTCTTACTAGACGAGCTAGATAGAATCGAAAATATGTATATTTATGTAGACTTGAATCGACGAATTGGAAAATCGAGTTCCCCCCCCTGGTTGTTGGTATGTCGATAATTTTGTAGTTGCATGTTGTTTCTCTCTTTCTAAATAATTGTACAAATAAATTTTTCAACGAATTTGCCTAATTTGCATAATATAAACAAATATTTTCTCTTGGTGTCGACATTTTAAACGATATACACAACACCTTAAAGCTAGGCCGTCACTTCGATTGTATTTGAATTTAATCTTTCGATCCAGCGTGCCCACGTAACTGAAACAAAATTTTAATTCGGAAACAATTCGATCCCTCAATTCACTCATAACTTTCAACTAGTTTGAAAATTTGATTTAAACTTAGCGTTGTAAGCAGAGAGGAAATAAAAATTAAAAAAATTAAAAAAAAAAAAATCAGAAAAAAAATATTCAATGAATTTTTGGACTTGTCCAATTTTGCACGTTTCGGGATAAGTTTTGTGTTTCAATAATTATTAGTCTATAATCCTTTATTTTTAATTACACTTCTAAACAACGCCTTGGTATACTTTTTACAAAATTTTGGAGAAATTGCTCGGGAATTCGAATCTGTTATAGTACAATTCGATGCCAAAGGTGATTAGCGTTGGGTGGATGATTTTCGTACTATCCTAAGCGTCGTCACTTCTCAATTGGATAGAGATGAGGGCTTTGTGATAGCCATGTCATCGTCTGAAATTCCTGATTTCCTGAACATTCCTCCACAATTTTAGAGGTGTGTTTTGGGTCTCTTCTTTTTAAAAAGTAAATCCAGTTGTTGCCAAGAATCTTGGTAAATAATGCTTTAATATATCAAGGTAATTTTCTATATTATTCCTTCAATTTTTATTGACGGCCCTACAGAACTCCTCGAAAAAATACCCAAACAAACACCGAACCTCCACAATGTTGCACTGTCCTACTAACTTGATGTTACTGAAGTAGATCTCCAAACACATGACCGATAACACAACCTGCCATCTGTTCCTACTCGATTGACCTTTGTCTCGTCAGACCAAATTACTTTTTTTCATTGAACAATGGTCCAGTTAATCCAATTCTTTTAAGAGCCGGCAGCCCGTGCAGTCCATTCACAAACTGGCTGGTCTATATTTTGTGCTGATAACTTTGGTGATTTGGACCCGCAACTTCTTAATTCTCTCTCCATCCTTCTTGCAACGAAGTCAGAAACTGAAAGCTTTCGTCCTTTTTTTTTAATATGGGTACTTCGATTTTTTTGTTTTTTTACATTTTTGAAAATAAAGATCGGAAGATTTTGAAATACTTAAAATTTTTGATATTTCCCGCAATTCTCAACATTAAGTGGTCTACAAATGTAGTGATGTTAACAGATGTTAAATTAGAGCGGAAACATTATCTCTTATTTAACAAACGTTGTTTACTCTTCCTAAATCTAAAACGTGCGAAATTGGGCAAGTCCAAAAATTCATTTTTTTTTTTTGTAAAAAATTTAATATTTTTTGAAATTTTTATTGTAGAAAACAAATGTTAGTGCTTACAACGCTTAGTTTTAATCAAATTTTCAAAAGAGTTAAAATATTTGTTCACTTTTGCTTGTCACTAAATTTACATACAGTGTTGGACAAAACTAAAGCACGCAAAAATATCACATAGCAAACATACAAATAAAAAGTGAAAACACTCGTGATACTTTTATAATTTTTATTTTTTCTTAATCACAACATATTATTCTATACTATTTAACATCTTTTAATTTGATTTTAAATCTTAACGTTCTTCTAAAAAATAAAAATACATAGTCCAAAACTCATTAAAAAGTAGCTGGACAAAACTAAAGCCCATTTTTGATTTCATAAACAAAATAAATAAAAAAAAGAAGTTTTAATGTGAGTATTTGGTGGCATAACCATTATGCATTGATTGCATCACATCGACGAGGCATGAAGGCAATGAGATTGTCAATTATTTGTATGGGGATGTTTTCCCAAACAGTTTGTACTTGTTGTAGTAGAGAGTCAAAATTGTTACATTTTGTTCGATCAATCCTCTGATCTACAATTTCCCATAGATTTTCTATGGAGTTGAGATCAGGGGATTGTGCTGACCACTTCATAACCATAATATTACCTTCATTAAGCCAATCCATGACCAATTTAGTGATATGTTTCAGATCGTTGTCATGTTGGAAGATCCATCGCAACGGCATATTCTCTTTGAAAGCTTTCCTGGTACATGAAACGATCCATTATACCAATTATTGTATGAAGTGGCCCGATCCCTTGACTGGAAAAACATCCCCAGACAATAATGTTTCCCCCACCGTGCTTGACAGTTGCCCTGGTGAATCGAGGATTGAGGCGTTCACCTTTCAGCCTTCGTACTGTACGAAATCCGTCCGATCCTTTTAAATTAAATTTCGATTCATCCGAGAATAAAACCGTCTTCCATTTTTCCCTAGTCCAGCTAAGGTGCGTTTGGGAAAATTCTAGTCTTGCACATAGATTTTTAAGGGAAGTAAATGCCTTTTTTCAGCACGAAGAGCTTTCCAGCCACTATGAACCGCTCTTCGCCAGATCGTTCTGCAAGGGATTTATAAGTCTAATTCTTTTTTTATTGTGATCCTTAACACTAAAGATCCGCGAATAACTTTTTTTTGTTTTGCTTAGAATATGCTTGACAAAATAACAAGTGAAGGTAGTAGCATTTAAGAAGTAAGCGGTAAAATTCTATAACTTTAAACAGAATAGGGTACACGTGCTTTAGTTTTGTCCAGCTACTTTTTAATGAGTTTTGAACTATTTTCATTTTTTAAGCCCCTTTTAGACGATCATTTCAGTTTCAGTTGAGCTATCAGTTAAGCTTTCAGTTAAACTGATGTCTAAATACAAAAACTAAAGCGTTTAACTGAGACTGAAACTGAAAATGAAACTGATGAAATTCCCATAAGTTTTCAGTTCAGTTATCAGTTTAACTGATGTGTAAATACTTTTCAGTTCAGTTGTCAGTTCAGTCGTCATTTCAATTTTAGTTTGCGGTGATTTATTAAGCGAAAAAACTATAGCTATTGCAATAAGGCCTTCATCGTCCATTACGCAATGTATTTCCTCTGATTTTCGACTGCTCACAAGTAAAATGAAAGCTCAACCGAACACTGGACTGTCGCACAGAGGAGTATTCGACCTCAAAATCCGGTCAAAAATATTTTTTTTGTTTTTCTTATTGGAATTGGCCTAAAATATTATTTTATAACTTATGATGCATTAAAAAGTTACACTGAAAAAAATTTTCGGGTTAGATAAAAATAAATTTTTTTAATTAAGTATTTTTTTTTTTCAATTTTATTTAATTCATTTTAATTATTTATACATGAAATTTTTTCGTTTGTTGCTTTCCTTAAAGATCATTTGAATGTAATTTGGTTATATATCTAAATTAAACATAATTTTTTAAACAACAAAGGGCAAATTGACTAAAAATACCTCAAGACTAAGAAACCCCATTAAAAAAAATGTGACAAGATGTCTGACTTTTTTTTATGTACATGAGATGACAAAAATGTACAGTTAAATATAAAAGAAAAATTTTTGCCCGATCGTACCCGAAACTATAACAAAAACGCTTTTTTTTCCACCGAAAATTACATAATTTTTCATGTTTTTCTATGCATTCTTGTCATCTCAATTTTTAATACTTTATCAATAAAATATATGGAAATTTCTGTATTAAAATAAAGTACATACCTTGACCTTAGACATCCATTAGAAATTTTTCACAATTATCACAAATCACAATAAAAAAAACAGACTTTAGTGTTAATGATTAGAAAACAAAATAAGCTTATTTGGCGTGAGCTTATAAAATTGACTAGATTTAGACTAAGATCTTGAGGATTAGGGGGTCAACAGTTATTATTTGAAACCGGTTTTAGTTAGCATGGGTATTGAGGAATGCAAAAAGCAAAAATTAACGGGTCGAATGCGATTTTTTTTTTTTTACTTATGACCGGATTTTGGGGTCGAATACTCCTCTGTGTGACGTCTAAATACACTGCCTTTTTTAACTTAACTGACAACTGAACTGATAAATGAAGGAACAACTGATCGTCTAAATACACTGCCTTTTTTAACTGAACTGACAACTGAACTGATAACTGAAAGAACAACTGATCGTCTAAAAGGGGCTTTAGAAATATTTTAAGATTTAAAATCAAATTAAAAGCTGTAAAATATAGAATAATATGTTGTGATTAAGAAAAAATAAAAATTATAAAAGTATCACGAGTGTTTTCACTTTTTATTCGTATGCTTCCAATGTGATATTTTTGCGTGCTTTAGGCCCATTTGCTGATACGGAACATAAATACTTATGTTCCACATAAACTCTTATGTAACAGTTTACGTAGAGGAAAAAGTAGAACATAAGCGCTTAAGTTGAACATAAATATTTAAGTTTCGTATCAGCAAATGGCCCTTAGTTTTGTCCAACACTGTAGGTATGTACAGTGGATCACAGCTTATTAGATTAGATTAGATAAAGTTTATTTAGCAAATTAGCTATTTTTACAATTTCATTGTATAATTATCTTATTTTTAATTTCTTAAATTTAATAATTATTTTTTACAAAAAATAGTACCTCTCTTTTAAATTTTATTAAGTTACTTTCAGTTTTCACATTAGTAGGCAATTCATTGAATATTTGTATTCCTTTGTAAAATATCATATTTTGAGACCTTGAGTTTCTGAATAATTGCACATTTAAGTTATTATTATTTCTTAAGTTATATGGTTGTACATTGGCTCTAGTTGTTAATCTTCTACTTAAGTATTTGACCCACCCTTTACTCAAAACCTTAAAAGAGAATATCTCTTCAACGAAGCAAGTAATCAACAAAATAAAAACGCGGAAATGTTAATTAAGTTTTTAACTAAAACATAACAACTTCATTTATTTATTTTTAATTAAAACTAGAAAACAAAATAACAAAAACAAATTAAAATCAATATTTCAGGGTAACAGCTTATTTGACCCATTTTAAAAATCAAGTAAAATTATTATTATTTATCAATAAAAAGACATGTTTTGCATAATTTTAGTATTTGGTATGTCCTCCCTTTTTATTTATAACTGCCTTAATCCGATTTTGATAAGAATCCACCAGTTTTTTTGTCGTTTCCACAGGTATTCTTACCCATTCTTCAACTAAAGCCGTCTTTAGGTCATTTTTGTTAGAAATATGGCGCTCGCGTATTTTTGTGTCCAAAATTGACCAAAGGTTTTCGATGACATTCAAATCTGGACTCTGTGCTTTCGGTTTCATGACGTGAGGGCAGTTATAAATTAGCCAAGTTTGAACAATGCCCGATGTATGTTTCGGATCGATGTCTTGATAAAATGAAATGTATCCTTTATGCCTAGTTTTTCTGCGCTTTGGAGCAAATTATTTTTGAAAATATACTAATTTAACCATGGTGTACACTCAATAAATTGCAGGTTGCCGACTCCAGCTGCATACATGCAGGCCCATATCATGACATGCCCTCCCCCATTCTTCATTGTTGCTCTTAAGTTTTTATCTTGAAGCTCTGTATTCGGTTTTCGCCACACATAAGACATAAGACCGCCCATCGGATCTAAATATATTAAATTTTGATTCATCCGCGAATATAACACTCTTCCAGAACGTGGAATCCTTCGTTATATGCTCCTTTGCAAACTGAAAACGGCTAAGTCGATTTTTTTTATTGATAAAAGGTTTCTTGCGTGCTACTCTTCCATGCAAATCATTATCTCTAAGAATCCGGCGAATGGTTTCGGGGCAACAAGGTTTTCCATAGGTATTCGCCATCTCAGTAGCCAGTTTTGGTGCCGATAGCTTTGGATTTTGCTTTACTCTTCGCACAATATATCGTTCATCCGATGAACTAAATATTTTGTTTGGAGGTTTTCTTCATTTATTTTCAATTCGATTCTCGAATACAAAACGGTGGATAATAGCTTTGACCGTTTCATCTGGTATGTTAATAATTTCGGCTATTTTTCGCCGAGAAAGTCCATTTTTATGATGATAAAGCACTATTTCACGCTGTTCAACTGTTGTTCGTTATCCCATCTTCATAACACGTAATTGCTTTTCCGAAAAATAACTAAAACTGATAATTCTATTTGAATATAAAACAAATAAGAGAAAGAAGCAAAAACCACCGCTATCTCGATATTTTTTCTAAGGCAGGTGATCTCTAAACACAGTGGGTCAAATAAGCTGTGGTACTAGATAATGTAATTATTTCTTTTTTTTTTAAGTTAAACATGGTGTTTTAAAATAAAATTAATTGATTCAAATGTCATGTTCAAGTTAAAAACTTAATAAACCTTTCTGTGTTTAAACTTTTCAAATAACTTTTATTGTTAAGGAGCCATACTCGATTAAATGTAAATATAAGGTGTGCGTCAAATAAGCTGTGACCCACTGTACATACAGTGATGAAAAAATAATAGAAACAAGCTTCTTCCGTGCCGTTTTTTAAAAAATAAAAAGTTTATTGCAAAGAAATTGAAAATTTAAAATACATACAAAAAGTCTCTATAAAGTTTAAAATATGCACAATATTAAATTTATTAATAAAAAGAAAAACTAGTAATGAGAAAAATTAAAATTAATATTAACAGCCATTTTACCCTGGAAAAAATAATAGAAACAATATTATAATTGTGTTTTTCTTTTTGGTAAAGAGTAACTTAACAGTTAAATTGGTTCATATTCGTTTAGTACTTGGTCGATGCACCTTTATTTTTAATGACGGCTTCACATCTCCGCACCATGGAATGAACCAACTTGGCGCATGTATCGGAAGGTATGGAATACCATACATTTTGTATTATAGACCACAGTTCTTCCACTGTGGCCACTCCATAACATTTATTTTATTTTTGCTAAAGTATTCCTTAGCCAATTTTGAGGATTGCTTGGGATCGTTATCCTGCATGAATTCCCATTTAATTTGCATGTTCTCTTCGGCAAATGCCAGCATAACTTCATTTATGATTCGGACGTAGTCAATAGCACACATTTTGTCTTTTATCCAAAAAATTGGACCAACCCCAGATGTTGAGAAGCACCCCCAAATCATGATATTTCCTCAACCAAGTTTAACAGTCTTTTTTGTCTTCCTTGGATCGAATTCTGCGTTCTTAGGTCGTCTGACATACATTTTGCCATCGGAACCAGGGGCCGAATTACCGCTTCAGTGACGAGTGAGTGAGTCCCATCAGTGATCGAATGAAAATGTCAAATTGGAGTAATTTATTGCTCGATAACGTAAGCGGTAATGCCAAACTCACATAATTCAGTCACGTATTACTCGATAACTGATGCGGTAATTTGGCCCCAGATAAATTTATCTTTGTTTCATCCGACCATAAAACCTAGTTCCAATTTGCTCGTTGGGCGTGTTTATTTTTGCAAAATTCATTCTCTGCAGAATATTTTTCTTGCTCAAGAATGGTACTTTTCTGGAACTCCTTCCAGGAAGCCTTCCATTAGTGGGTTTCTTATTGTACGACTTGAAACAGACGCATGTAGTTCAATTTTCAAGTCGTTTGAAGAAGAAAAAGGCTTTTTTTTTTAACAGTCGTACCAATATCTTATCAAACCGCGTTGAGGTCTTTCGTTTTCTGCCTCTTGCTTCTGGCTTTGGACTTGAATGGAAAGCTATAAATTTAATGCTCGTGCTATTTCTTCCATAGTTTTCCCATTTTTTCTGATGTTTTTTATTAAATTGCGCTCAGTAATAGCACAATGCACTCCAGGACCCATTTTTATAAAATTTTAAAATAGCTGTTATATTTTTTGTTTATTAAAACGACTGAAACACGTGCAAAACTAATAAACAAACTATAAAACGTCTACAGTAGACTCTCGTTAACTTGAACATACGATAACTTGAACATTCCAATAACTTGAACAAATATTTTTTCCCTTTACGCATTCTATACCTTGAACGGACTATTTTGAAGACTCAATACCTTGAATTTTTCCCCTAAGTACTCTATAAGTTGAACAAGTATAAAATGTGTGCGAACTCTGTAACTTGAACAAAGTTTAATATTGAATTTCTTAAATTTTTGAATTTATCCAAGGTGTATTGTGTTGGTACACAATGCAAACGGATTTTGTAAAGGGGAATCCCAGGAAATTTCTTTAGTACTTCCGTATAAGGTTTTATTTTTCATAATCGGTGAATTTCTTAATGTCATTTGAACACGTGCGTATTTAGGAATCGAAAAACGTTTCAATTAAAATTATTTATTAATAACATAATTATTTATGTTTTAAAATCATTAAAATGAATTTTTGTTAAATAAAAACAACAATTTTTTAACTTGATCCAGTAACTTGCACAATCCTATAGCTTGAACACTCCTGGTTTCGTCCGTGTTCAAGTTAACGAGCGTCTACTGTATTTCAATAAAAATAAAAAACGAAATTTAAGTCAAATCGAAAGTCAAAGCACCTTGTTTCTATTATTTTTCCCAGGCGAAATTATTACTTAGCTCATCTTTTTTACCGTTAAGTCCAAACAAAGAGCTAATGACAACAAACGGCTGCACCACTTCAAACTCATGTTAGGTGCAATTAATATATAAAAATTAGAACCGAGGAAGATGTAATTGTATGTAGTTATTATTGGTTGATCATTATGTAAAGCTTTGTTTCTATTATTTTTTCCATCACTGTATAAAAAAAAATCCAAATAAATATTAAATGGATTCACTCTACACAAAATAGACAGAACATCAACTTAGGCTTCGAAGCATCATTACTCAATTCGTGTTAGAAAACGACAAATAATTAATAAAGTTTCCTAAAATTAGAACTCGCCAATATGCATTATATTTGTGTAAATTATTATGACTTAAAGTTCAATAAAACATTAACATTGGTTGTTAAACAACAACATTTAACACAATTCCAGATGGGCAAAAAAGTTTTTCCGATAACACCATCCTCACCTTCGCCGAGATGCCATACAAATTCCGATTGTCGTCTGCAATAATCAACACTTCATACCAACCAGCAATAACCAACAGCATTCAATAAAAAAAACGCATCAATCAAGACCAAATAACAATTTAAAAGAAAAAAAAAAAAACAAAATTACACAATCAACAAGTGATATCATTTTTTTTTTTCTTGTTTTTTTGACGGAGACAGGTGGCCAAAACTTTGGATAAGAAATTTGATATCGTTTTAACAGTCCACGATAGGTGGATGGACGAGTTGATGATGATGAGGTTTCCTCAGTGTGTCCTACAGGTAGTTTAAAAAAATAGATTTTTTTCGCAGAACCAAATATTCTAAATCGGCAGCGGCACTCAAGTTTTTCTTTTGCAAAAATCTCAACACAAATTTACAATATGTAGGTACGTAAAAAACTGACCAATTGATTGGAAATGCAAACGAAAAAAAAAAAAACTTCATTTTCTAATCAACGTTGGAGAAGAATTTGCAAGATTTCTACACCCCTATCGCTGAACCTTCCCGATAGATAACATGATTCTCGAATACAAAAAATAGTGTAGAAGATAAACCAAACATTCTATTTTATCAACACACTCGTGTTGTGTGTGGTGTCGCAGCGATGGACAGAAATATCATAATTAACAAAATTATAATAAAATAATACACTGGCACTACTCTAGTATGACAACAAAAGAATATTCACTTCACAATTCCACTTTGCACATAAGGAAAACAACGAATGTGCAACAACAACTACACTCCCTCTCTTGCCTTGATTTTGGTTTTTGCACCAACGACCAATAAACTATCGCAGGTATCGAAGATGTACCTTTTTTTATTATAAAGTAGTTTGCAATAAGAAAATGAGAAGTTTTCTGATTGAGAACTAATTAACTAAAATTATATAAATAATTAAAAACAATGCACAAACTGAAACTACTCACCACCTCTCGCTCGCGGGGGAAACAATGTTGCTGCTTAATGTGGAACTGCTTTTGCGGCAGCAGTGGCTCTGGCTACTGCCTACTTCTACCTATTTCTACTACGACGACGATGATGATGAATGTTGCTAAATGTTGTCGTCGTTTTTCCACACAAAAGTTAATTTACAAAATTATAATGCGAAAACTCAAAGAAAAAACAAAAAATCAAAGGAAAATAAAATAAACTAAAAAAAAAAATAAAAACACAAATTTTTCACAAATTGTAAAATCTTTTGTTGAATTTTTGGAGTTTTTGTCGTTGTTGCGTGGAAAACATTTAGAGTTAAGAGAGAAAGGGAAACTCTGTGAGATTTTCTTTTGATTGGAGGTCGTCACTTGATTTTTTCTTTTTTTTTTTTTAGTTAATTTAATTCCTTCTTTCGTTTCTTCGTCGTCGTAGTCGTGCTAGTGCTACTCTACTCGAACTCGATTCGATTGCTGAAATGTTCTTGTGTTGCACTTTTTTTTCTTCTTGTGATTTGGATTGAAAAGCACTTTGAAATAATTGTTTTTATTTCGATTAGGACGATGATTATTTGATTACATTACATAATGCTGATGATTGTTGCACATTTTATGAATTGTTTTTTGTAAAACAAAACATAATTTATAAAGAGAGAATAGTTTTAAATTGTGGGAAAATATATTTGGTAAACTATTGACATAAAATGCACAAGAGAGAAAATGGCGGCGTACATGTTTTCGTTTAGTTCGTTGAGTTTATCCCACGAAATATAATTTTTGTTGTTGTTGGATTGTCAGTGTTTCCATTTTCTAATTTTGGTTGGTTGATAGGTGGCTCATATAGATGTTTCGATGAGTAACTTCGTTGAGTTTTGATGTGTTCAGTAATTAAATACTAAAAGGCTATGTTCACACAGTATGTGATATTACACGATGACTTGAATTATGATTTTTCCAAAACAATAGGATTACGTGGTTTCTTATCTTAAATATCATGGCGAGTGCATTAAATTTTAATCGCTGTTCAACATTTTTAGACATCCGAGATTTGTTCTCAGTTCGCATCCCTATTTCGCAAAATTTTTAAATTTCGAATATTTTCACCATTGGACATGTATATAATCGATGAGCAATAATCAAAATGTGGAAGAATCAAAGTATTATAAGCTGTGAGCTCACAATTTTGAGTTATATGTCTACGAATTCTTTTAAAAAACCTTTCTTTTTTTAAACCTTAGCGGAATCTATAAGGTAATTTATTTTAAAGGGTACTTAACTTTAAAATACCTCCAAACAACTCTTAAGTAAATCGGTATCTATGTCACTTAAAGGTATTTTAAAATTTATTTTGACATATCAATTGTCATCTTTTTTGAAGTTTCGAACTGTGAGTTTGTGTTGTCTGTTATGATATTTAAGAATTATTAAATGTAAAGAATGTAAATATAGAAATTTTATATCGATTAAAGTATATATACAGATAGAATTTTCTTCCACGCTTCCCCGTTTAGTCTGTGAAGTGTTTGTTTGTCCTTGATTATTAAATTTATTTTCTTCAGTAAGCTGTTGGAGGATAATCTGTGCATAGAACTGTTTTAGATTATTTAGAAAGTATCCCACCAGGATCGTTTTGACGTTTTAATAGGAACTGAATATTTCAAAAGGAATGTTTGCTTAGCTCATCTCTGAATTCTAATGTCGATTTCCTTTACACTCTAGGGATTTCGATCCCTTGTCAAATTTTTTCTTTTGGTGTGCGTATTTCGTATGCATGTAAATCCCTCTTCAAATACGTATTCGAGGGATTTTATATCTGTCAAAAAAAAAATCGATTTTTTTGGTGTGAAGGAACGTAAAGTCTGTCGAGAGATCGAAATCTTCACACAGAAATTGATTTCTCATGTGTAAAGGAAATCGACATAACTAGTATTCGATAGGTTTTATATAAATCTTGTGGCTTACGGTAAAATATCGTTTACAAAAAGTGTAAGGCAAAACTTGTGTTTTTTGATGCAAGATTTACTCCAAAACTGGGGCCAGATTCTGTAAAAAAAGAAACGAAAGCGATCGTTCGTTTTTCAAAAACGAAAGCAAATACGAAGCAAACCGTTCGCACGTACGAAAACGTTTGTTTGCTTTTGCCATACAGAATGTCACCCCTGATATTTTCGGGAAAACCGCGTTTTGGTTTGGTGTGAAAAGCCTATTAGATTAATCAATCAACATGGTATCTCTCCATCGAAAAAAAAGGTTTAAAATTAACTTTGACAGCACATTTTAAAATGTAAATGTTCTTTTATTTTTTTATAAAAAGTGAAAATAAGATAGAAGGTTTCATTTGTGTCAAACAATAAAAAAGATTAAGTTCCGACTAATTTGTTTGTGTTAATTTTTCACGAGCAACTAACAGCCCTATTATGAGTATCAATTTGATAGTCGATAATTTCTATCAATTAGTTGATAATTTGGTATTATGGGTATCAACTGGAAATTTTAGACCGATTGTGAATATCTACTTATAAAAAGTTCATTGTGAATGAGTTTTGTTTATTTTGTTAGATTTTTTTTTTTTTAGATTTAGATTAAGAATTTTATTTTTCAATTTGTTTTATATACAATTTGACTTAAAACTAACTTATTACTAAATTAAATCATGTTGGCTCAACAATAGGGGCCCAACGTTCTTCATTTGGCTTTACATAATGCTATTTGCTTATAATATCATATTAATGTTTTCTTAATCTAATTCATGATTTTTTTAATATTAACTAAATAATAATTTTTGATGAGTGGGCGTTTTATCCCCTGTAGTATTGATTGTTGTTCTTCTCGTAAAAGGGTGCGTTGTCGTTATGGATGATGTCTTCAAATTGATCGTCAGTGATGGCTCGGGTGTATAGATACTTGTCACGAGGCTCCAGTTCATGCTGGAGAAGTTGTTGCACTTCTGTGTTGGGATGATCTTCCAGGTTCCTGATGATTTTTCCGGAGAGCTGCAGTAAATACTTGTCCAATGGTATTAATTTTGCTTCTTTATACAGATTCCTTGTTGGTATATATTTCTTCGTCAGTGTGTTACGATACAGTCCAGTGCAAATGCGGAGCATCTTTCTTTCAAAAAGCTTCATCTTTTTCATTGCTGTAGGTGAAATAGTAAACCAGATGGGAAAGGCGTAGGTCAGAACGGGTCGGATAAGTTGTTTGTACACAAGCAGCTTGGTTTTCTTACTTAGTCCACTTCGCCTCCTGAGAAGCGGATGGACCAAGTGCAGAGAATAGTTGGCTCTCTTCAACATCAAGTCTGCATGCCTTTTGAATTTGAATTTATTGGAAAAGTTGATTCCTAAGTACTTCGTTGATGATTTGACTGTCACTTCAGTGTTGTCTGGAAGCTTTATTTTGATTGCATCACAGCGTGTTGCAAACGCTCGTCTTCGAATGACAGTCACTGGTGTTCGGAAGCAGATGAGTTCAGTCTTTTCGCTGTTTAACCTCAGTCCCCATTTGACATAGTATTCCCATAGGTTTTTAATGTGCTCTTGCACTCTCCTGGCAGCAATTTCTGGTGAAAAAGCGGTGGCGTATGTGATTGAGTCGTCTGCATAAAGCTTCGTCTTTGTACCTGATATGTTGGCTGGTTGATCAGCAGTGTAAATGTTGAACAGCAGTGGTCCAAGTTTTGATCCTTGAGGAACTCCAGCGTTAATTCCTTTGGTTGATGACACATGTTTTTCTACCTGTACATAAAAAAGTCTATGGGTTAGGAAATTTTTGATTATTCTTACCAGGTAATTAGCAAGTCCAAGTTCCGAGAGTTTGAATAGTAATCCTTTTATCCAAACGCTGTCGAAAGCTTTTTCGATGTCCAGCAAACACGCTACAGTGGTTTCCTTTTTGTTGAGTCCAATTGTAACATCAGAATGGAGTCCCAGTAATGGATGTATGGTAGAATGTTTATTTCGAAAGCCATACTGAAACTCCGGTATGACATCTCTTTCTCTGCAGAAAACGTTGAGTTTCTTCAATATCAATGCCTCCAGTATCTTACTCATGCAGCTGAGCAAAGAAATTGGCCGATATCCTTCCACATTTGCGCGGTTGTTCTTTTTCGGGACAGGGACCACTTTTGCGGTTTTCCAGGCTGCAGGGAAATAGCTGTTGTTCAGGCAGTTATTGAAGATTATAGTCAACAGGAGAACAGCAAGATTTGGTAACTTTTTAAGCACGTAGTTAGAAATCTTGTCGCTTCCTGCTGATTTTTTGGAGTTTCCAGTGAAGATAATGTCAGCTACTTCTTCAGGAGAAGTGAAAACATCTGTCAGCGTCGGCTCCGATGATGGGTTTTCCTCATTGAACAGGGTCACGGTTTCGGTGTTTGCTGATATCTCTTGAAAGCGAGTTTCTACATCTTCGATAAAGTCAGGAAGGTGCACGGGAGGGCGATCTTTGAAACTATCATGAAAGTGATTTGCAAACGCTTCAGCTTTCTCTGCAGAAGTTGTTGAAACTTCTTGTCCGTGAAGGATGGTGTCTGGAATTGAGTTCGCTTTTCCAACAATCAGATTGATCTTTTTAAACGTGTCGGGTCCAGGTTTGATATCTTCGAGTCTCTTCCTGAAATCCCTTTCCTGATGATGTTTTATTGCCTGGTTGAACATTGTGTTAGTGCACTGAAGTTCTGAGTGTAGCCGACGGTATTCGACACTTTCCCTGTTAAAGGTCCTGTGGAATATTCTTTGGAGGCTTTTGCGGAGTCTTTGCCGGTGAGCATATATTAATTGTATATGTTGGGGTAAGTTTGCATATTTATCTCTGCTGGTGCGGGGTGTTTTCTGCCTGTCCAAAGCATTGTTGACAACTGTTTCAAATTGAGCAATGGTGTTATCGATCTCATTGTTGTTGAGATTGTTGACGCTGGAGACTTCTGGTAGGCGTTCTTCAACTTCTGAACGGAATCTTATCCAGTTCAGTTTTTCGTATTGGATTTGGAATTCGGGAATACGACGTTCAGTTGTAATCCTGTAATTCAATCTGACTCTCATCTCAACCGCCAGATGGTCCGAGTCACTATCGTGTGCAACACAAGTGAAGTTTTGGAACTCGGGAAGGATGTTCGTAAAATTGGACGTCACTAAAAAGAAGTCTAGCAACGACGGAGTTCTTGGAAATGTGGGCCTATGTTGTGATATAACCACCAATGAGTGAAGCTCAGGGTTGTCTTGCAGCCAGTCCACAATTGCTTTTCCTTGTGTAGATTCCCTGGTGTCCAGCCAGAGTGGGTGTCGTGCATTGAAGTCACCTCCAAGTACACAGTACGTATATTGGCTAGCCAGATTGTTGATGGCGTTGAGGTCATGTATGATGTCACATCTTGTTGCGTTACACTTGTTGTATACTGAGACGAGAAGCAGCGTCTCATTATCCGACATAATGATCACAACGGCTGTAGTCTCCATGCAGCGCAGTACAGGTACCCTAACGTACTCGCTTTTAAGGTCCGATTTCAAGAGGATGGCAGTTCCTCTGCCTTCAGATGTCTTGTCCTGTCTATAGGATGTGTAGCCTTCCGGTTTAAGGGTGTTTCTTGCGGTGATGTTTGTTTCCTGTAAAAAGATAATATCGGGTTTCTTTGATTTTAAAAAAAAGTTTAGTGAGATACGTCTGGCTGTAGAATAAATAGAATTAACGTTATATGTAATGAAAGATAGGTAGTTTCTTATATACATAATGAACAAATAAGTTTACCCAATATAACTGTCTTTTCTTTATCATTGAGACTACCGTAGTTGCTTGGAACTACCTCCTTTGCCTTTTGGAGAAGAGAAAGGAGATCTGTTCCAAACAGTCTTTCGGTATCATCAAATATGTTGAAAGACTGTGATTGTCCTTTTTGGCTTGATGTGTTGGATGGTGCAGTCCTCTTCTGGACTACTGGTTTGGAAAATGGCGTTGTAGCTGGCGCTGGCGGAGCTGGCTTATTTCCTGCTTTCTTAAATAGGGCTCCCAAAGGTTTTGAAGCTGCTCCAGATGTGGCTGCAACGCTGGCGTATGATAAGCCATTCACAATCGCATTTTTTGCTGATGTTACAGCAATTTGGTGATTTTCACGCTTCTGTGTTGCTGTCTTCGTTTTTTCGGCCAGTTTCTTCTTCCTTGCAGGACATCCACTGTAGCTGGCAGGGTGCCCAGTCTGTTGGCAGTTAACGCAGAATACCATATCGTCACTGACTTTGTGGAGGGTCCTAGAGCAGTTTCCTGGATTATGATCCTCCTTGCACTTTACACAACGGTATTTCATGCCACAGTTGCTAGCAACATGTCCAAACTTTTGGCAATTCTTACACTGTGTAATGGTGGTTGACTTAAACTTCTCCCAATGGACTTTTTGGTGCATAAGAAGTGTTTTTCCGTAAATTGCTGGGATATCAGATGTTTTAGAAACTTCGACGACGAAGCTATTATACTTCCTGTCCGATCGGGTCTTGTAGGGACTTACTGCTAAGACTGCGATGCCTTCCGCAATGAGCTCCTCCTTAACTTCAGTGGCTTCATAAGTTTGATGAATGCCTTTAAGGACCAGCAGTGTCTTTTTGTCTTCTTTGGCGGTATAGGTGTTGAATTCTGTCTTCTTCACCTTCAGGAAATCTCGGATCTTCTGGTGTTCCTCTTTGGTCTTTGTTGTGATAACAGATTTTTCACTATTGATGTTGTGAACTTTGAATACTACACCTTGAGCTTTCAAATGTTTACTGATTTCCGCCACGTTTAGCTTGAAGCACACAATTGGTGGCATTAGTGTAGATCGGGGTTCCTTGTTGGGTTTTTCGAGGTTTTGTTGTTTTGTTGTGTTTATTTTCTCTGCGTTGGTGACAGAAGCTTCATTATCCATTGCAGGCTTTTTGGTCTTCTTTGGTGAAGTTATTGGTGACTCCGAAGGCTTTCTTTTTGATCTTTTTGTTTGTACCACATCAAAATCAGAGTCTAAATTCACCATTTCTTCGGTTTGCAACATCTCTGAAGGTTCTTCTTCTGTAGGTTGCACGTTCAAGTTTTCCTGTCCTACAACTTCTTCGATTTGTTGTTCTGTAATTGGATCCATAATTTGTTGCGTATCCATTACTTCGTCCTTGTCATCTTCGTAAAGCTGGTCTATATCACCGAGCTTGGCGTGAATGTTGACCAGGAACTCTTTTCCGTGCGTTCTCATGCCTTCTTTGATGTGGGTCTTGAGTGCCTCGTAAGCTAAATTTACGTCACTCTTCCTTTTTTCGGCTTTTCCCATTTTTAAATGGGTTTCCAGAAAATAGATTTATTGTTTTTTAATTACTTAAAGGATTAAGATTAAAAATTCTAATTAACAAGAAGGATAATCCACATTCGGAAAAACCCTTCTTGTAATTAACTAGATTAATTTTAGCAGGTAGCGTAGGTAAACCTTTGCTAATCACTTTTTTCACTGAAATATATTATTTTATTACCGTTAGGTAGATTTAGTTTTTATTTTCACTACTTTTCTCCGCGCACTTGTGTACTCGATGAATGTCAACTGTGAACTGAGTCATTATTCTTTTTAACTTTTTTCGCGTTTAAAAATCCCGAATAAATTTGTATCAATCAAGAATTCGTGGTTGATAAGAAAATTGATGTGTGTCTATTTTGTTGATATCCGTAATACCATATCTATCAAAAAAACCATTCACAGTAATGATAAAATCTAATAAAATTCACAGTCGATAAAAATGTTGATAGTTGATAGTCATAATACCAACTCATTCAATTTGTTGATACATATCAAGTATCTAGTTGATAGTTGATAGCTATAATAGGGCTGAATGACTTCGATAGAATTGTTTTTTTTTAAGGGAGTTATGATGAATTTTTATAAGAACAATTTATATTTTCGCACAAAGAATTTTCCTTTTCGTGGCCGACAAAAAAAACAAATATGTAAATACTTCAAACTTGGAACGTCAAACAAAATAAACAAAACTCATTCACAATGAACTTTTTATAAGTAGATATTCACAATCGGTCTAAAATTTCCAGTTGATACCCATAATACCAAATTATCAACTAATTGATAGAAATTATCGACTATCAAATTGATACTCATAATAGGGCTGTTAGTTGCTCGTGAAAAATTAACACAAACAAATTAGTCGAAACTTAATCTTTTTTATTGTTTGACACAAATGAAACCTTCTATCTTATTTTCACTTTTTATAAAAAAACAAAAGAACATTTACATTTTAAAATGTGCTGTCAAAGTTAATTTTAAACCTTTTTTTTCGATGGAGAGATACCATATTGATTGATTAATCTAATAGGCTTTTCACACCAAACCAAAACGCGGTTATCGACTATCAAATTGAAACTCATAATAGGGCTTATTATTCTTTTTAACTTTTTTCGCGTTTAAAAATCCCGAATAAATTTGTATCAATCAAGAATTCGTGGTTGATAAGAAAATTGATATTTATCCATTTTATTGATATCCGTAATACCATGTCTATCAAAAAAATCACTCACAATAATGATAAAATTTAATGAAATTCACAGTCGATAAAAAAATGTTGATAGTTGATAGTCATAATACCAACTCATTCAATTTGTTGATATGTATCAAGTATCTTGTTGATAGTTGATAGCCATAATAGGGCTGTAAGCCTATGAAGAGATAGTTGAACAATAAAAAATTTCGGGGCTTTTTTTTATATTATACGCGCACTCAAGGGGTTATAATAATGTCAAACACAGTGCGAGCAATTAAGAAAGTAGGATGGAACAAAAACCTATTCCATATGGGCTCAACTAAGCCCACAGATTTTTCTCTGTTTTGGATTTATATGTAAACGTTAAAATATTTTTCGGCTATCTACAATTTTTTTTTATTACGAAATCATGTCTCATAGCGAGTACCTAAATTGACAGTTCCCTTATATTTTTTAAGGGCATCAGGATATCAGGATTGTGATACGTACATATGTACATACGTATGTATAACTAAAAATACGTAGATACGCGAATATTAGAAAGGCTCTGGCAAAATTATTTGATGCTTGTGGAGTTGGAGCCATGTGGCAAATAACATTGGGCGCCATTTGGTAGTTGAAAGTAATTTCCTTAAACTCTTATGCCGTTTTCCTTTGGTCTTTCCTAGAGCTTGTTTTCACTTTTCCCAAATCCACAAACTTTCCATTGGCTCTTCGGAGTGATATCTTAGGACTGTATTTTGGTTCTTGATTTCATTTAGAAGAGCATTTTTTTTTTTTGTTTAATGGGCTGCCAGTTGATCTTGTTAACGTCACACTTAGATCAACGTAGATCCGTTGTGGAACCCTAGGAAATGTGAATCCCATTTATTTAAACCTATGATAATCCTATGTGATTCAAGTCCGTTAAGAGTGTTGGTGAGTTTCACCAAACTATATCCTAAAATACCGGAGGGAACTTCTAAGACATTGAAGTTTAAATGTCTGTTTTCACACAATCACCTGTCTTGAGGAGAGGTAGACCCTTTTTAAGTGCGTGATTCTTTTTTTTACCCCCACTTGAGCATAATCATCCCTCCACCAGAACAGTAGGAGTATGTAGCAACGTCTGGTAGATGAGTTTGATAGGTCAGTGTTTGGTGAATATGTCCGTTTGTGTGGTTAGTATTGCTGTTTAAGTCGAAGGGGGCTGTCCCCTTCCTCAAGAGGATTTAACCAATCTTAGGGCATTTCATTTAAACTAGAAACATGAGTTTGTAAAGTAAATTCTTTCGTTTAATTACTTGTGAAGTGTGTACATATTTTAAGAAAATGTTATATGGTTCATTGAATTAAAAAAAAAAACAGTGAAATCCCGTGACGAACCAATGGAAAACGATCTATTCCGATTGCCAATCATCAATTGGTAGTTAATAAATATTGAAATTCTGCATTGAAAACCCAATTGATGAAAGTTTCATTAGTGAATTACCAGAATATTAACAATTATGAAAAAATCAATAATTAGTTTATAAAATTGACTTTTAAAATACCAAATTCTAAAATTTATCAGTTATCAATTGATTACGATCGTATAAGAGGTGTTTATGATTGACACTTTTTTCAACACGTAAAATAAGTAAAATTATATACATATATCTTGGTAGAATATGAATACTTATTTGATATTTTATTTTATTATATACCTTCCTAGTCTCTTAACGTCTGAGACAACCGGGTTAGGACAAATTTTTTTTCCGGAAACTCAACCAAAAGTGCCTCAACTACTTCTGCCAAATGATTGTTAATTTCAACCTGCTTTTGCATACTCAACTCAAGAGAAGTCTCTGATTTTGAAACTCTTGGCTGTGAACTTGCAGCAGTCAGTCTTCGATATTCTTTTGCTCGATTTTGCTTACGGACAATATTCTCCAAATTTTGATGTTTCAAAAGAATTCCCTGTTCAATTTCATTGTTGATCAATCTATCTTGATTGACTTCTGTATCAATATCTTTTTCTCTGCTAGCTTTAGATTGTTCCAGTTCAGCATGTTCCTTCGACAATTCATTCAGCTTCTTTTCAGCGGCTCCAATTTCATAGTTCACTTGCTTAAGTTTCGTTTTCAGATCGTTGATTTTTTGTTGAATATTTGTTCTTGATCGAAAATGTGCTCCTTCCATTTTTTGTTTAGTTGATGCTACCACAAAAATCCTCTCCCGATGCATAACACAATGATCTAAATCGTGAATGAGTTTCTCTTGAGCTCGTTTCAATTCTTTGTGGCGGATTTCCATGCGATGTATTTCAGCTCGCATATTACCGATTTCACTTTCAACCATTGATTCACTTCTTCGCCAACGAAGAGTCTCATCAATTAACTTGTATTTAGTTTCCCAAGAGAGAGCTTCCCGATGACGCTCCAAAACAATGTTTTTGTTGTGTTCTATATCGTTTGTCAGATCAATTGTTTCCTGTTCCAATCGAAGAACTCTCATTTCACTGTCCTTTAAAGAAAATAGAATTTGTTTAATAAATTTATTCATAGAAAAGAGTAAATTTAATAATGAATAACCTTTAGTTTTTCCAATAACTCAAAATGTTCCATTTCACATTCGAATTCTGTAGCATCGTGTTTCTTCTTCTTTTCATAGCTTTTGGCACTTAAAAGCTCAAGTTTTGTGGCAAAAGTTTGAATCTCACGTGATATCTCTCGAGTATTGTTGTCTGTCTTTTCCATCTCATTGTCAATTTTTAAGGATTTTTGGTTTATAATCATAAGTTCTGAAAGTTTTTTTTTTTCAAAAAAAAAAATAATTTTTGACCTTATAGTTTCTATACTTAATTTATAACTGTCAAAATTGAAGGAGTTAATTCTATAGTCTACATTTTGGTGCAAAATTAAATATTTTGTTCGTGGTGATGAATCCTGTGACAAATTACGGTTTCAGTATAGGAATGATTTACTGTCATAAGTGTCAAACAATAGGATGATGTTATACGAAATGTAACGTATAGAATACAACTTCTGTTACACTAGGATTACTCTATACTTCATCCAACAAAAATATGCAGTACACGTCTTATGGGAGAGCTTTTTCAAAATCAGTAGCGTGCTATATTTTTGCACCATACTAAATTGAAAGAACTCCTCCATAAAAAAGTGTTTGTGCGCCCATAAATTTTCGATTGCATCTGACGCAGGCCTGACGTCGCGTCCTATTGACTGCACATCTGAGTGTGCACTGAATTGCTGTGGCCTATGGCTGTTGGTGCTATTCAATTTCAACCCCCATTAAATATTGATGTGCGTTCAGAGTTACCCTTGTTCATTTCGTAACTTGTTCAGTTTTTTTTCCTTGGGTTTCTGTTGAGGTGCTTTTGATTTTAGAGCTTTAAAAAAGGGTCCGTTTAAAATCAACACTACGATAACCCTGTGAGAGCTTTGATGAAGGACAGACTTAAGCAATTCACTGTAGCCAGAATGCGAAGCAAACGTCCTATCTTGCCCACACTGCATATTTTTGGTGGACAGAGTATAATAATTTTTTTGCATAAATTTTAAATAGCCTATTACTAAGGTTTTAGTAGTTTACTAACTCATTCTTCATTTTAAATATTTCTAACTTGAAGAGATGATGAAAAGAAGGCGAGTGGACATCTTATGTGTTCAAGAAACAAAATGGCGAAACACGGGAAACAGGGCCCGTTTCTTGGATACGAGGACAAAAAACTATAAGATGTTCTACTATGGAACGGAAAAGGGTAAAAACGGAATCGGAATCATCCTTGCAAAACATCTATTAGGCAGCGTATGGAATATTGTCACTGCATATGCTCCCCAAATTGGATGTGAGCAGGTGCAAAAAAATGCATTTTGGCTAGACTTTCACAATCTATTTAAGGACATCCCAAAGGAAGAGTTTTTGTTCGTGGGCGGAGATTTGAACGGACATGTCGGGAAGACAAACGAAGACTATGAAGATTGCCATGGAGGCCTCGGATACGGCACCAGGAACCCTCCTGGTAAAGACATCCTGAGCATGTGCAAAACATACGGTCTTATCGTACTAAATACCATGTTCGTCAAACAAAGCCGGCACCTGGTCACTTACAGCAGTGGTGGAAATGAAACCCAGATTGATTACCATTTGGTATCTAGTTTCATGAAACCCCGGGTAAAAGATTGCAAAGTCATACTAGGAGAAGCGATCGCCCACCAACACCGTCTCCTACTGACAGAATTTTTTATGGAGACAGTGAACGACAACAAACATACAAAAACTTTTGGGAAGATCAAATGGTATAATCTGGATAAGGAAAAAGGCGAAGCTTTTATTTCGAATATGCAAAACGTGCTGTATAACAACACCGATATAGTTCGAAATGAAGAGAGTACAGCACAAAGTATGTGGGATCTCCTACAGAGAACTTGCAAAGAAAAAGCCAAAACACTGTTAGGGGTTTCAAAAGGACACAACCAATAAGGCAAAGAAACATGGTGGTGGAATGATGAAGCTAAATCAGCTATAAGTAAAAAGAAAATGGCTTTCAACGCTTGGTCGAAGTGCCCCTCTAATGATACAGAGCAAAAGTCACGCCTCGAAGTGGAATATAGAAACTGCAAGAAAGAAGCGAAGAAGTGCGCCCAAATTCAACCAAAGAATACAGAAAACCTGTATCGGGAGCTGGATGAAATTTCTACCCCGACAGCTGGTGATATTCAAGAGCTACGGCAAAACACGAATAAGGGCGCAACTATCTTCAAAATAGCCGCTCAAAGAAGAAGAAATGCCCAGGAGATTTGTTCGCCAAAGTTCATTAACAATGCTCAAGGCCAACTACTTGTGGAAGACAACGAAATTCTTCACAGGTGGCGACAGTATTGCGACGGACTTCTAAACGAACAATTTCCAAGGCTATACTTTCCAATAGCTTCACTCAACTTAAGCGAAGTATCCGACGTCACAGTCGAAGAAGTTAGTGAGGCGGTAAAATACTCCAAAAAGGGAAAAGCTGTTGGCCCAGACGAAATACCCTCAGATTTTGGAAAAAGATGGGAGACATCGGGTTTAGATGGCTCATGATTCTTGTCTCCAAACTTATACGAGGTGATCGCATGCCTAATCAATGGAGGGAAAGTTACCTTCTTCCAATTTATAAAGGAAAGGGTGATACTCGAAGCTGTGATAATTACCGTTCGATTAAGCTGATGTCACAAACCATGAAGATCGTTGAGCGAGTCTTGGGTAGCCGACTGCGAAAAATAATTAGGCTATCTGATGACCAGTGCGGGTTTGTCGGTGGTAAGTCAACCACGGATGCAATCCAGAGTATAAGAATAATTATGGAAAAGCATCGGGATTCTTTGGAGGATTTGCATGTCGTATTGGTTGATTTTGAAAAAGCATTCGATCGGCAACCACGAGATCTAATATGGGTGGCCCTCAGGCAACGAGGAGTTCCAGAAACCTATGTGCGGATAATTATGGACATGTATGATGGAGCAGTTACTAAAGTAAGATGCGCAGCTGGAGTCACCGAAGAATTCGAAATCACAGTAGGTGTACACCAGGGAAGTGTCTTGAGTCCCCTGCTCTTTATTACAGTTCTTGATTACCTGCTTGAAGGCAAAGTGACGGATCCAAAAGTACATCAGTTATTCTTTGCTGACGATGGAGCCATCATAAGTGAAGACCCGATATCCCTACAACGAGCACTTGACGTATGGGTGGATGTTCTAGAAGGAAGTGGGTACCGCATAAGCGCGAAAAAGACAGAATACCTATGCTGCCCATTTTCTGATCCACACAGGCCTATTCCAGATATTTATTTGAATGGAGTAGTGCTTCCCAAGTGTGAAAAGTTTAAATATCTGGGGTCTATGATAAATAATGAAGCTACTTGTGATGACGATATCAATCATCGCGTAAGCGTAGGGTGGATGAAGTGGCGGGAAAATTCTGCTATCTTCTGTGACCGAAAAATGCCCCCTAAGCTGAAAGGAAAGCTCTACACTTCAGTTGTGCGTCCAGCACTCACATACGGTTCACAATGTTGGACAATGTACAAAAAGTATGAGAGTAAGTGCTTCTGATCACACCTAAAGTAATGACAGCTCATGCAAAAACTAAGTAAACAGACTTTTTTTTGACGTTTATAAATGCCAAAGAGTCATATGAAGTTAGCATTACGATACTAGAAAAATAAAACATGTATTCGATAATTTTAACTTTAATAAAAGGGTAAAGAAAGTATGATGCAATATTCGATTAAAATTTGCAAAATCGTTGTTTTAACTTAGTTTTATACTAAAACAGCCTTAAAATCGTACTTATTCAAGTACAATTTCGCGCCTTTATGTCTCTGTTTGGTATTGAACTTATATTAATATAATCTTAAGAAATCGATATCTTAATCAGTAATGTTAAAACGAAATAGTTCAGAACGTATAACACATTGCTCACTAAGACTGCTTTTAAACTATGCAATATCACCTAGGCGAGAGACATACACGATGGCGGTGATAAACGACGAAATTGATAAGGTTGGTTAAATTGCAGAATTATCGTTGTATCTTCTTTGCGGTTTTCCATACGTCTCTCGCCCTCAGGCTTAAAAATTAATCGCAAGTTGATATTGCATCATTTAAAAGCAGTCTAACTGATGCGGGGATCCGCCGCGTTCATTGCGGATATGGCTGAGATCTCAGAACAAAATAAATTCTAGACTTAGTAAATTAAACCCATTAATACCAGATTTAACCATAATTTAAACTTTATATTAATTTTATCATACAAATATGTAAGGGCCTTACGTTTCCGAGCAACTTGAATGTCATTGAGTTGATTGCTTCGCTTCTGAGATAAATTGACAATGTGTCCTTGCAAAATCAACCAGAACTGCTGATGCTCTTGAACTTTTCGATCAGTTTCTTGTATAGCTTTTTCCAAATTTTTAATCTTCAAGAAAGAAATTAATGTTGATAGTAACAATCATATAACATATTTTTTACTATTCAAAGTCTCACCTTATATTCCGTTGGGCTAACCTCACAACCTTGAGATTCTTTAATTAAATCATCTAAAATCTTTGACAGCTTATCAATCTGTTTCAATTTCAATGCAATTTGGTTCTCTATTGCTTTAATCTCGTTGTTTATTCCATCAGATTCATCGTTGAGTTCTTTCAGTGTTGCACCCAAGGCATCACCTTCTTCGTGGAGACGAAGTATTGCACCCTTTTGACGTTCCAACTTTAAAAGCATATTAGATAATTGAGTTTCAACTTTATGCAAGTTATCTTCCATTGTGCGACGACTCTCTTGGTGTTCACTCAAAACTTTAAGGCGATATTTTGATGCTTTATCGCACATAAGTTGATCCTGAGCTATTTTGAGAATAGCTTCTTCCATTTCACTTTTGATAGCATGTTGTTTTTCTAATTTGAATTGAAGGGCATTAAGTTGGATATTAAGTTGATGTCCCTCTTGTTTGGCTTCCTGGTAATCTTTTTCAGTTTGTTCTAGAATTTTGGGTAGTTCTTCCATTTTCATCTCAAGTTTTGAGAGTAGTTTTGATTGTTTGTCGGCTAAAAAAATTATTTGAAAAAAGACAATAATTAGGTGCATAAGTCTTCTTTAGTATTGGTAGAAATATAATTTCATAGAAATTTCCTTGGTTATCAGAGAGGTTAGCATGTAACTATGGTTCCAAAGATACAGGTTGTTGTTCCTAATTTATTTAATTCGTTAATGGTCTAACGTTAAAAAAAAAAAACTTATAGCTAATTACATATATTTTAATTAAAAAAATAATTTACCTACAAAATAAATAAATACATATAACTACAGTATTCGAGTGTTAAAAAAGTTTTCTTTAAATTTTTTACCTTTGACATTGTCGTTTATAGAAGTAATTAAAAAATAATATTTATTGAAAACTGAAATCAATTGATTTAGAGGGCTATTCACACCATAGTTTGTTCTGCTGAAAATCGGACATAAAGGCAACTGTCTTCTTATGCTAGTTTTACTATAACTAAAATTTAGACGATACAGAGCTGATGGAGATATTATTGAACCATTGATTAATTTTACAATAAAACAAAGCTGGAGATACGAGTACTGTCTATGTTGTGAAAGTGGTGGGAGGTTAATAAGCAAGAGTCTGTGAGAATATGGAGGTAGTGTGGATCTTTGGAATCACGGAAAAAAACGAAGACAAAATCGCAAAAAAGAATGAAAAAGGTTCGTTCAAAAAGCAAATGATAATGAAGTCTTCTTATAATTGGGATTGAATGGCGAAACATAACCGTCTCAGCAAATCAATTAAAATGTATAGTAA
This sequence comes from Chrysotoxum bicinctum, assembly GCA_911387755.1. Taxonomy (NCBI): domain Eukaryota; kingdom Metazoa; phylum Arthropoda; class Insecta; order Diptera; family Syrphidae; genus Chrysotoxum; species Chrysotoxum bicinctum. Next base: position 63,666,281 of record OU426987.1, read on the forward strand.
CAATTATTAACATATTATTAAAAAGTATTTTTGATAGACAAGATGAGGAAATGGAGAAACCTTAATAAGGAGACAAGTTCCTTTATTTGATTTTCCTATATGTCTTGTTGTATGCGAAAAATTAACCACTTCAACACTAAAACTAAGCTAAGCTTAAAATAAAACCTGAATAAGTCCAAAATTATGATATTTAACGTCCATCTATGTACTTAATGCCTGGAAATGAAAGGTGGAAAAATCCTATAAAAATCGTTCAAGAAATTATGCCATCTTTCCAACAAGATTCAGTTAGCGAAAATAATGTTTATTTGGACATGTCATGGAAGTCCTGTATCCTGTATTAATGCAAGTCTTCTCAGCTTAAGCCTAGATCGGGCAAAGGCAAAATTTATCTAATATGACATACGCATGTTTTTAGGTAATTTGATTTATTTAGGATGAAACAATCATTTCACAGAAAGATTTTCAGATCCAGAAATTGATCGTATGCTGAAATTATCAACTACTACAACCTATACACTAACCAATCCGAAACACACACCAAATGGTGTAGATTAGAGCTCTACGCCACTGATCGACTTGGCACCACCAACTAAATTTTAGAAAATCTTATTGGGGGTTTTCTTAAATGCAGTGTTACAGGTCATCATGTATTTTGATGCTCTCATAACGTTTAGTTTTTCACTAAAATTCAACATATAACTGATGCAATTCATTTAAAAAAAGCTTTAAAATGTATGTAGAGTGCGGATTTGAAAACATTGAAGCAAATGCATAAATAAAGCATCAAAATTCATGATGCAACACTGCATTTAGGAAAAAGCTCGTTGACTTGCGATTTAGAGCTATTTACTTCATCATCAAAAGGGACTTTCGTAAGACAACCCGTTCCATAGATACAATCAATCCAAGCACACTTTCATTGTTCACTTTTAAGATGCTCGAAAAGTACATACTGAACAGGTATGGGAGTGTCTCCTTGGAGTGGCTTGTGCTATAAACATGGTTAATATCTTTTTGGAATCTGCTCTTAATGTTTTAAAAAGAAGCATCAAATTCATTTAAAAACAAGTAGTATTGAAAAAAATCAGTTTTAGAATACACTGCTCCAAATTCTCAACAAGGTAGAAATCTAAAAATGACATTGTTATTTTGAAACTTTTGAACTTCAACAAAATACCTATAGTTTTGAACTTTTTCTTGGCAAAATTTAGTGGAGACTTTTTGACATTTTAACCTACAGCGGTATACAAAAATACTTATAAATTTTGTGCGCAGAACTGCGTACTGCTCGGAAAAAAATTCAAGATAAAATTTTTCCCAGGAAAAAATTTGTATGGGAGACAAAAATGTTCCCTATCTGCACACTAGGCTTTACATACATAAATGCGAAGAATAAGCTTTATGAAGCAACTTCTTAATAAATCATATTTTATGCTGAATATTTTTGAGGTTACGAAAAGAGTGAAGAAGTATTCTGAAAATATTAGTTTTACTTTGGTCTAATTCCACAAGAATAATTAATGTCAACAAGCAAAATTGCCATTTTCGAAGCGAACGCATTTTCGACGATTGATAAAGATTGACTGTTTGGTGCGGTTTCTGACATGGCGGTATCATCGGACCTTATTCGCTTCAAAATGCGGAAGAGACCGTTAATATGGTCTTGAGTATAGAACAATATTAACCAGTTTTCTGTAACCAAAGCTCGTAAACAGCAATAATTCGAGCTGTGGTTCCAACAAGACGGCCCAATAAGCGGCGCAACGCTCGAAGTTGTGAAGGATTTCAAGGCGAGAGTCATCAATTGGGCGCAATGATCATACAACTTTGTCACCACTCTATTATTTTCTGTGTGACTACACCAAGTCTTTAGTTTCCGGTTAAAAGCAAACTACTTTGGACGAGCTTGAGGCAAAACTGCGGAATAAAGCCACCAGTCTTGAAAATGGGACCGACTGCTTGAAAAACTACCAGCGAAGACGAGGCGGCCATTTAAATGATGAGTTAATCCATAAATAATGTTACGAATGAAATTTCAAAATTAAGTCAGAATCAATTTTATATCTCAAACCTTTGTTGTTTTATTTAAAATTCTTTTAATATCGTTCTTATCTGGGTCGCCCTATTCATTAAAACATCTAACATATATGTATGTGTATTTTATCCTTGGGATGAGAAAAAAGTTAAAAGCCTTTTAACAACATTTCGACAATTTTTCGATTGTAAGCCAGCGCAGCATTCAAGTGCGAATAAAACGATCAAACTCACTCCATATGTCAATTTCAATTTATATTTCAATGTTGGCCATTATTATCAAGGGGCACGGTAGTGCCCAGCCAAGTTCTGGCACTACACCCTTTTTACAGGAACAAACTCAGGCGATTTTTGCCCCCTCCCTCCATCTTCAGTACCAATGAGGTCAGAAACTTAAATTCCGAATATATGCTAAGCTAGTCAGGCACCAAATATCAATTTTATAGCATGAGCGGTTCCTGAGATATAAGGCCTTAAAAATCACAAAAACCGTAAATGACTGACTGACTGACAGATCATCAAAATTATGGAGCACTTCCCGACACCGTAGAATCTTGTAATTTTGCACAACGGTAGGTCTGCAAGCAGAGAAAAAAATCGAAAATTTGAAATTTTCAATTCAGGGGGCGTGGTATCCGCCCACTTTCTGAGAAAATGTTTAATTTATATGGAGCACTTCCAATTGCAGTAATTAAAGTAGGTATGTTAGTGTTAGCTATCTTGCCAGGATAAGAAGAAATAATTGAAGCGCAAATCAAAACAACCAATAACAAAAAGAAAATATACGAACAGAAATAGGAAGCTATAATCTAAGTTGATTTTAGTAGGTAGAGTCCACCCTTGACCCTTCTATCTTTCCGTATCTTTCGAGATTTTGACATGCCAAAATATTTAAATCTTTGCAAAAAGGAGTGAGATCAGACCAAAAACATAAATGTTAAAAAAAAAACAAAGTTCTTCTATACAAAAACTTTTGCGTAACAAGTCAGCCGTGAAATTTTATTATTTAATGATTACTGACTAAAATTTGATGGGCTTACTTGGCAAGTTTTTTTTATGCCCAATTCAAAAGGGTTTAAAAACTTGACCAGTAAGCCCATCGAAATTTTAGTCAGTAATCATTAAATAATAAAATTTCTCTATTACATTGTAGCTGTTTCAATATTATTCTACTTTTAATATTCGGTATTAAACCTTCATGAAGTAAGAGCTTGGCGTAATTTTAGATCTCAGTACTTTTCACGGGTGACTTGTTACACAAAGGTTTTTGTATAGAAAAACTTGGCTTTTTTTTAACATTTATGTTTTTGGTCTGATAAAAAATATCAAAATCTGATGTCAAAACATGTACATATGGTATGTACATATGTATGTTTAATTCTAAAATTTAATGCATAGCGCGATTTTCATTTCAATAATTTAAAGTTCTATCACCAGCACAACTGCCATTTTTTTTACTGGCTTCTTTTTCGCCTGCAATCAAATTGTTGTTGTTTGCAGAGAGAAATTTTGCTGCGCTAGCTATGCAGCAGTGAATAAAACATACCTATTGCTTGTCAGCATTTGTCACATAACACCAAGAACGATATCTGAAAATTTGCAGAGTCTGACAACGTCCTAAATGATGACAAATGACAATAATAAAATTATATTCAGACGTGTTCAAATGATTGTCAGATTCCTACCAACTTCACTGTCAGATTGCCATCTGATATATTTTCTGTTGATTGTAACTATCTTTTTGACTGACTCTTTTCGAAATTTAATGGCCAAGAGAAAAACAATCTGATTTCTCCTAAGTTCTCATTTAATTTCAAAAAAATAGTTAGTAACAAATAAGAGCAATGGTGTAAAAGGGGTCTAAGTATTTCCATCCCCCGATTTGCAGAATAGACCGGTTTGTATGGAGTCGGGGGTATTAAAGTTGCTTTAATAAGCAGAGGCATTTATTTGTTTACTTAGGTGTTAACTTACTTTCTCTTTTCAATGACATTAGATCTCTGGTCAACCGGGACTTGAATGCTTCCAACTTTTCATTTTTCTCCGTCTCCTTGATTGTTTGTTTTTTTGTTGCTTCGATACTTGAAGAAGTTAGTTTTAACGATTCCTGCTGTTTTCTAGTAAATCATAAAATCAATTTATTTCAATTTAATTTAATTCAATAAAACTTACTGCAAGGTCTGCCTGGCTTGAAATAGCACTTTATCTCTATGCTGAATAGCAACTATAACTTCACCCCAAGACTGTGTTAATCGCCTATGTTCTTGCTGTAAAGCTTCCAAATCGGCATTTGCATCCGATAAACTAGTCTGAAGAACATTGTTCAGCTGAGTTTGATCAGTTAACTGTTGCGATATTCCTTCTAGTTCTTCCTCGCGTTTTTTCACCTCAACTTGCAAATTGTAGAACATCAAATCGGCTTTTTGCTTCTCTTCTGCGATAGCTTTTTGCAGTTGGGCATCCTTGCTGACAACACGTTTGGAACTTGTCAGCTCTGTTTCAAACTCATTTGTCCACTTTCGAATATTATTTTCAAGATTCTGCAAGTGTCCAAGTTCAACTAACCGTTGGTTGTATTTGAATTTACGTTCCTTAGTTAAGGCACATTTTTCATCGTATTCCCTTTGAAGAGACTCCCGCTGACGTTCCTCCTCGATGCGCATGGAAACCGTTTCGTGAATATTTTTCGAGTACTCCTCGAGAATCTCGTTTTGCCTGTCGATTTCATGTTGCCTGTCATACAGCTTTACGCCGAACTCTTCACGTTCTTGTTCCTTAATTTGGATTTTGTGCTTTATGTCATCAATTTCATCAGTTAGCTGGTTTTTAACCCGAAGAAGGTGCTCCTTGAGTGATTGTTGGAATCTACTTAACAGTGGATGATCCGGAGGAAGGAGATTTTTGATTTCTAAATTATTTGTTTCTGTATTGCAAGGAACAAGTGGCTCATTTGATTTTGTTGAAGGAGAAACCTCAACAACTTCTAAGGATTTTATCGGTTCACAATTATCCATATCACCCGACATCCTTTTTTATAAAACTTTATTTTATTCTACTTGGATTTGTAAGAAATTCAACAACAGAATAAAAATAACGAACAGTTGTTTTGTTTGATCGATTTTTTATATAAAAAACTTCGATAGTAATAACGTTGCTATAGAAAATACATGTATAAACAAAGTTATTTTTGAGTCAGTGAATCAATACAAAATTGTTGCTAAAGCGTAAGGAAATGTCATTATTTTACTCATACAAAAAAGGTACTTCAAATGGGAACATTTAGAATTAGTTTACGACAGAATTTCATTTTGAAAACCTCGCATTTAAGAAATCTTGCACATCGAAATCTCGCAATTCTAAAATTTGACAAATTAAAATATCGAGACCAATAATCATTGTGACCAATAAGCTTTGAAATAAAGATTTTATTAGATAAACTTGGCGTGCAAGATTTCAAAAATGCGAAATTTAGTTGGATTTGAACTGATAACGGTGTCTCACCATCTAAAATTCATAATCCATTAAGGGAAGTTCCAAAGATTGAGTTACATAGGTGAAATTATGTTTTTAATAAAATAATACATTTTGAGGAGTAAGATGGTAGATCATAGGTTTAACAATCTTTTCTGAAAAACTCTTAGTAATTTTTTAACTTTTTCACTCTATTTGTTAAGGACAAATCTAACTGCTGCTTTATAATGTATACAAAATTATAATTGCCAATAGATGGCTAATAATCTTACACAAAATTCTCTCTGTTATATCCATATTTTTTTTCTAAAATTTATTGTAAGGCACTTGCCATTTCCTGTTTTAAATAATCTCGCTCTTTTTTGTAAAGACCTCTAAGCTTGTAAGACGTACTTAGTCTCGAATAAACTTGTAATCATAGTATTGTTAAAATTGAAGTAACTTGGTGTATTTATTTTTCGGAATCATCCTAACTTAAAAATCTTGTTGGAAGTTACCCCCAACACTATTCATAACCTCAAAGTTTTCCAGCATAACATAATTGATTATTAATGGCGGAACAACGCCGAATATTATTAGAGAAAACTGTTCACAAGCATTAAATTCATTTTTACTTGCGACTTATAGGTTCTATAAAGCAAGTTATGCATTCATTAAAAAAAATCGAGCTCGAGATTTTAATCAAAGTTGACATTACGATGATAGCGAAGACCAAAAAAGTGGGTCTCGCAGTTCTGTCTGTCTGTCTGTCGGTTCGACTACAGCCTAGATATGGGTTTTAATTTTTTCCCCTCACACGTTTTTTTTCTTTTTTTTTAAGACCAAAAATAACGGTACCTTCTATACGATTTTTTTTCGAAATCTTATAAATATTTTTTTTCTCAAAAACTGTCCCACAGAATTGAAAAAACAAATAGAAAAAATTCGTTTAGTTAAAACTAGGTAATGGTTGAAAAAAAATTTCCAAAAAATTGTTATTTTTGGTAGCCCCTCTGGGCCCATTTTTTTGTTTTTGATTTTCTCGAAAACGGTACGGCCGATTTTGATTATTTTTTTTTATGCTAAAGATCCTCCAAGGTTTGAATATTATTACATATTCAAAATTCAAATTTTTTATTTTTTGGATTAAAAAAAAATCAAAATTTTTTTTGGAAAGTCAATATTTCGAAAACCCCTCGATTTTTTCAAAATTGATAAATAAAAGTTTCTTAACAAAATCTATAAGATTTGAGAAAAAAAATTTTGTTTTATTTAAAACTAACGGTATCTTCCATACAAATGTTAAAAAATGGTTTTCGAAAATCGTATTTTCCTCGAAAACGGTTTTTACGATCTATAATTAATAAAAAAAATTGAAATCTAGATATTACTGACTGTACCTACCATAAAACAATTTTTTCGAATTTTGAATTTTTCATTAATTCGGCATAACGGATTTTAATGAAAGTTTTTACAGAGAAGCTTCTAAAAAGTTTAAAAAACATTGCATTTCAAAACTTAAAAAAAAAAATATTTTTTCAATTTTTGGAAAAAAAAACGTGATTTTTTTTTGGAAAATTCGATTTCTCAAGAACGGCTTAGTATTTTTCTTGGAAATTTAACTCTCATTCGTACAATAATAAAAACTTAAAGTTGGCGTACCAAAATTATTTAAAAAAAAAAAGAACAAAAATTATAGGTCGTTGTAGTAGTTTCTAAAAAAAATTAAATAAAAATATAGAAAAATCTTAAAATGTTTTTAAGAAAAAAATTTTGGCACCAACTTAAAGTTTTTATTATTGTTCGAATAAAAATTAAACTTGCAAAAAAAATATTTAGCCAATTTTGCGATATCGAATTTCAATTTTCGATTCCAAAAAAAAAAAAGATTTTTTTTCAAAAATTCAAAAAATATTTTTTTTAAGTTTGGAAATGCAATGTTTTTCAAACTCTTTAGAAGCTTGTTTATAGTAAATTTCATTAAAATCCGTTTTGTCGATAATTAAAAATTCAAAATTTAAAAAAATGGTAGGTACAGTCAGTGATATCTTAGTTCCAATTTTTTTTATCAAATTATAAATTATTTTACCAAAATTCTAGCCACCGTTTTCGAAAAAACTACGATTTATGAAAACCATTTTTTAACATTTGTATGGTGGGTACCGTTATTTTTGTATAAAATCCAATTTTTCTTCTCACATCTTGTAGATTATATTGAGAAACTTTTATTTATTAAATTTAAAAAAATCTAGCATAAGTTTTTCGAAATACGGAGTTTTGAAAAAAAAAATAATTTTTTTTAAATAAAAAAAAGTTTTTTGAAAATTTGAATACTATTCAAATTTTTGGGGCGCTTTAGTTTAAAAAAATGATCGAAATTGGTTGAGAAAATCAAAAACAAAAAAAAAAATGGTTCCAAGTGGGGTACCATTAATAACCATTTTTCGGAATTTTTTTTTCAGCTTTAACTAACTGAAATTTTTTTGTATTTCGCTTTTTCAAATCTATCGAACAGTTTTTGGAAGTAAGGCCGTTTAGGCTGTAGCGAAAAGACAGAAAGACAGAATTTCGAGACTCACTTTTCTGGTCTTCGCTATCATGGTAATGTCAACTTTGATCAAAATCTCGAGTTCGATTTTTTTTACGGATGCATGAATTATTAAATGTATGTAGTACCTAAATACTTATACATATATTGAGTTTTGATATGCAATATTTTTTAAATTTCTTAGAAACTTCTGCATACAAAATTTCATCAAAAGCCCTTATGTCGATAATGAATAAGTCAAATACCAAAAAAAAAGGTTAAACAAGAAGTATAAATCGTTTAAATTAAGCCTAAGACAAATAATTTTATCAGAATTTTGTGTGCCCTTTTTTCAGAAAAAAAATGTTTTTGAAAACCCTTGTTAATTTTTTTATTTAAAGTATAATAATTTAAACTGTTAATTTTAAAGTTAAAGTTAGATTTTCGAAATATTGAGTTCTCAAACAAAAATTTTGATTTTTTTTTTTAAATTCAAAAAACAAACATAAATAAAATAAAACAAAAATAATGGGTCTATGGGTGTGCCATTAATAACCATTTTACGGAAACTTTTTTCATCCATTAGATAGCATTTAATATATTTAATTCTTTGAAAAAAAGTCTGTGGAACAGTTTTTCAGAATTTTTTTTTCTAAAATTTTTGAAAATTTTTTATGACAGATACCATTATTTTTGATCTTAAAAAAAAAAACAATAATAAAATAAATTTAAAAATACTATCTGCTAAGTTAAAAGATAATCGGCCGAGCAGAGTGGCGAGTCATCGAAATGTCATATTTGATCAAAATCTCAAGTTTGTTTCTTTTACCTATATACATATTTCAAGTAAAAATCTTAATCCATAATTTAGCTTCAGTACTTCAGAACTGTAAGCTTTGATGAATTTAGCGAATCATTTTGAAACTTCCCCATTTTTTACTAGAAATAATTTCCTTCGTATTTTGAAAATAACTTTCTCACTTGAAATAAATCTCATAAGCTTAAGAATCAAATTTACAAACTGGGCTGACCTTTTCTCGAATATGCTTGTCAAATATGTTCACCTTATCAACTCCCTTATGTATGCCGTTTGGTACATTTTGCTCTAAGTTTCGGTCTTTGAATGACCCTTTGATTCTACCTCCATTTTGAGAACAACTTTAATTAATTAGCTTGAAAACGAGGGGAAACAAGCGATACATTTTCTTCATTCATCGACTACTTTCAGGAACTGTTGACTGCACAACTCTTTATAATTTATCATCTCTTTCAACTCTAATTCTCGTAATTTAAGAAATCCTTATTTTTTGTTTACCTCTGGTTCCACCACTTCATAGAGCTCGTTAGATATGATCCAATATGGGACATTTAGCCATCAGATTCTAAAGTTTGTTATATGTAAATGAACTATATCTTTTATGGTTCGCTGGTAGAACTAGTTCTTCATTGAATAGAAATGGGCTGTCATCTACCAGTCCATTATGCAGCTGCTGAAAACGTATCTGGAAAAAATTTACTGTGGTTCGTCGTAATTAAATTATCTGTTTCAAAGAGCCTGCTTTCCAGACTTGAAATAAATATAATAAAAATAAATTGTTTAAAATATAACATAATATTTTTAAAAGTATTTTATTAAAATTAATTAATATTTGTTAAGTTGTTTTTTATTGTAAAATGAAAAGTATGCATTCATCTCAATTTTTTCGTTGAATGCTTTCAAACATATTGGGCCTGTTATCAAAACGCAGGAATTATCCCAAAAGAGATACGTGCAAATCAGTTGTAAGAAATTGATTCACTCGGGCGTATACTTAATATTTTTTTACGTTTTATTAAATTAACTTTATTAGGCTTTACATATCTTTGTGGGTAATCAGTAATAAATGCACTTTTTAAAAGAACTAAAAAAGAGCTCTATTTGATTTTTTGAACTCCAAATCAATCAAATTGACTGAAGTCCAATTATTAACATTCAATTTAAATATAAAAATAACTTCATTTCAAAGTCAGTGCATCTAGAATTTGACTGATGATTTTAATAATAATGGAAGATCATTCAAGTTAAAAAGTGAAATCTAGCAGACCCTTAATATTGGTAAGTTATAAAGTTAACTCCGTAAAACTGGGCAAACCAGAATTTACTTCCAAAGCTTTCATTTACTCTTTTTGAATTAATTCAAAATATAATTCTGTTTAGCACTTTGTTCTTCACAAAAACTACAAGGCCATAGCTATGGTTGTATAATTTAGAACTTTAAAAATTCGGTATTAGACCCTGGTTTTCATTCGTAGTTATTAAACTTTGTAGTGTATACGAATTATTTAATTTAACTCTACGGCTTATTTTAGTTGAGGAACTTATTGAAAAAAAATTTACAAAATCACATTAGAGATACGGAGTCTCATAAAATCTTTCATTCTCACGTTTTCTTTTCACCTTCCTGCCATTGATTATCGATTAGATAACAATCGGTCTTTTCTTCAGAACATAGTTCATTAGCTAATTCCTCCAGTTCATTTTCAAAAACAGCCTCACTAAAAGCTCCTAGGAACACCAAACTCTTGGCCATTTGTGAGTTTTTCTTTTGAAAATCGCTATCGGAACTTGTTTGCGTCGATGTTGTATGCCTTACAGGCAATGGCAAACTACTTGAAGCTGAGACTATTGTCAAGGTTTCTGGTTGATGAACTTGAATGTGTATTTGATTATTATGAGGTAATTTCATCACTAGTGATACAACAAAAAAGCAGGCTGCATTCATTGGAAAAGCTCGCAGAAGCGTTGACGTCAGTCCACGGCAGAAAAACTTGATGCCCTCTGATTGATAGCCTTTCTGAATGCAATCTACAATGCCTGTATATTTGGGTCTTGCTATCATTCCATCTGCTTGTAGACATGATTTTACAACGTCAATAGGAAATGTAAGCATCCAAGAAAAGGTTCCAGCGAGCCCACCGGCAATAAGGCTGTGAAATACAGATGGTGTCGGAACTTGTCTCATCATTAGTTCATAAGATACAAAATATCCAGCAAATCCTATATCAAAAAAAAAAAAAATTGAGCATTTATTTAATGACAAAAAATTTTCCATATTACCTGGCACATCTCTTAGGGTCGTTGTACTAAGCCCTCGAAACAGTCCGCGAAATCCATCTTTTCTATAAACGTAAAATAGGCAAGAAAGCGGTCCCTTGTGTCTCACCGATGATTTGAAATTATTTTGTAATTGCAGCCGTGTTTTGGCCAGTTCCATTGGAGAACACACTAAACTTTGTACCAGTCCAGCCAAACTTCCAGCAATGAAATGTGAAACAAGCGAGTTTGGATCATTCGTATTTCGCTGAACATTCCCATAGACTCCGAAAACTATCGCATTCACAAAAGCCACACCACCCAGTGGACTTGAAATTCCATGGTACAACCCTCGGACAGAATCCTTTGTAACAATTGTCTGAAAACAATGCCATGTTCCTCGATAGATGGGTCGTTTCGAATCTTGAGTTTGTAAATGAACTTTGATTGTGTCTAGAGGGTGTCCGACAAGTACGCCGGCACAACCTGAAAGTCCCGTAGACTACATTAAGATATTTGAGTGTTGAAATGCCCTAAATGATGGTGTTTGATTAATAGAGACCAATGAAGCAAAGTGACTCAACTATCTTTACTTTTATTTAAAAATTTTTCAAATAAAATCGTTTAAATTTTTTTATAATCAAATTAAGTATCATATACAGTTTGGTCACGATGGTTCTCTTAGTCTCATAAAATAGTAACAAACTAGGTTTGCTTATAACCATGATACATACCTCCCACGCAACCAGCAGCAAAATCTAAGGCCATGTTTAGAAAGTGTCTATAACAAAAAAGTTGTTAAAGTTTAAATTTAATAATACTACAAACTTATGGGTGATTAGGGGGGGGGGGAAGGAGGTGTCGAGTGTTTGTAAACTGAAATGGCAAGGGAAAACTGTGCCGGATAAATTTTTCCATAAGGAAGAATCCAACTGGATACTTCGAGTGAACATTTGGTTGTGAAAGAATTGATAGAAGAAGGAAAGACCTGTAACATTGGACGGTGTTCAAGAGATGGGAAAGATTCCATGAAAGTTCTGTTTCCTATAAGTTTTGACGCTTTGTTCTGGATTCTTTCAATATCTTGATATAAACAAATCCGTTAATCCTGATGGTAAACCTCCCAATCTTCTGTTCTTTATCACTGAAAAAACCATTGCGTAAATTTTTTCATCGCTCCTACTGTTTTGAAGTCTTCCCTGGAAGATAAAAAGCAGCGGTTGTCTTACCTGTTCCTAAAAAAGGCAATTTTTTCCAAGGTTATGAAATCGCTGATCAACTATCAGCTCAAGCTTCTTAATGAACGGCTTTTGCAGCAATCATTCCACTGCTGATCTTCTGATGACATGTCTCACCGACGAGTGGAACAGATCTTAACATTGTCTTGGACAAAGAAAGATAGTTTGCAATAGAGTTTCGAATCAAGCTCCCTTATCGAAAATGCGTGCGTTTGGCGTCTCCGACTCTCTTCCTTATTTTTATAAATGATCTCTTGTCTGAAACTTCTAATCCAGTTCATTGTTTTGCCGACGACTCTACCTTTAGCTTTTCAAACTCATTCTCAAATTCACGCCCAACTCCGTCGGAATTGGATTTGTAGCGTTATTGTACGATAAGCTCATTAAATTCCGATTTTTTATTGAATAGAATTCAAAACAGAGCGTTAAAACTGATAAAAAGTAGAACTCTGAAAGAATCATTCCTATCCTATATTCCTATAAATAAATTTGGTGGTGAAAAAACTCGAAAACCTTTGATTTTTTGTCGATTACGAACAGCTTAGTCCACTATTACACGTTGCCTCATGAGACATGTCTCATTTTTCACTTTCCTTTTAAATTTGTATCCCGTGAGGCAAAAGCTATTACACGTTGACTCATGTCTCATGAGACTCATGTCTCAAATTTGACTGTTGTTCGTATTTTTTAATGCACAACACAACATAAAACGAATTTGAGAAAAAGAAACGTCAAAATGAGACTACTAAAAATCAGCCCGGTACTCACCGGGAATATTTTTTTGCATCTCATTTCCTCATATCTGCTTTCTTTTTCGCACTTACGTGAGCCTCGTCTCGTGACGTGAGACATCGTGTAATAGTGGACTTATGAGCAGCACTTTTAATAACAACGGGATACCCTCAGAAAATTTGTCAATTCCTCGCAAAGAGGCTGGTACACTGCGTGTCCCGTCGTTGTATGAAGAAAAAAAATTTCTCGAATTCTGTATCGAAAGCGTATAAGCGAGTAGATTCTGAATATGTATTTACTTTTTGATTTTTACATAACTTTTGGGGCTTTATCGCGGCTTAAAGATCTTGAAATAAAGTAAAAAACTATATTTTTGTTTTCTTTTTTTTTTTAATTTTAATTTATGGACTTGATTTATTAAATTAAAGTTAAGATTAAGTAATAAATATTTTAGTGTCCTTCAAAAATATAAAAAAAAAGTTTATGAAAGGATTTCAAAAAATATATATGTATATATTTTTATTGCAAAAAACCAGCAATGACGATTTGAGCAATTTGACATTCATTCTAAAAAAATAATGTCCATGTAGTCCGCAGGGTTAAATTTAATGTTTGCGGCTTAAATATTTGGTTTGATATGCATATGGGTAATGGGTTTTCCTCGCTTTTAAAATTCGTTTTAGAGCAAGGACATAAACCCTTTCGTCGAAGAGCATTGCCACTAAATAGTTATCAGGATGTGCGAAGAAAGCATTTCTTTCAATGACAAAATCAACTATTGATTTGAGGTTGACTGCACTGAAAATAAATTCCTAGGTAATATTTTATCGTTTTGATAAAAATTTTGTCAATACGAAAGAATGATTTTGTTGATTTCACAAAATTTTTATAATTCAGCATGATTTTTTGTCAGTTTAACAAAATATGCTCTACAAGTAATATTGTGAGTTTAACAAACCAAATTTTGTTAATATAACAAAATAAAACAGAGATTTTTGTCACATCGACAAACTTTTTTGTGATGTTAAAAAATGTTTGTAGTATCTACAAAAAACCTGTTTTGTAAATGTTTGTCAATATCACAAAGTTTTTGTTAATTTTTGTTTGTCAATTTAACAAAAAATGAAAACGTTTTTGTTAAAATGACAAATATTTTGTTTTGGGGTTGAGTTATTTTGTAATATTGATAAAATAATTTTATCAGATAGATAAAACTATTTTGTAAGGAAACCAAAAAATTCTGCGCGTATATTCTTAGATCATGAATTTTCTTTTGTGTATAATATAGTTTACATTTGGTTTTTGTCAAAAATTCGATGTAATATTAACTGAACTTAACAAAAATTGCGTACTGTTGCATGTGAGATCGTAGGGACGAAACGCCATTTTTTGTGGACTTAAATCGCAAAAAAAAACTATTTTGACAAAATAAATTTTGTAGATTCAACAAAAAAAAATTTTTAAATTGACAAAATATTTTGTTAATTTAACAAAATATAACAAAAAAGTTTAGTTAATATAACAAAAAAGTTTTGTTAATTTAACAAAACAATTTTGTTAATCCGATAATAATAAAAAAAAAACAAATTTTTAACAAAAAAATTTGTTAATACAACAAAAAAATTGTTAATATGACAAATTAGTTTTGTAAATTCTACGAAATTTTGTCATATTGACAAAATATTTTTGTTATTTCAACAAATTAATCTGTTAGCATAACAAAATAATTTTGTGGATACAACAAAATATTTTTGGTTACCTCAACAAAATTCTGGAATTTTTATCAATTTGATAAAACTTTTTGTTGGACGTATATTGACAAAATTTGTATCAGATCAACCTACATTTTTGTCATATATACCTAGATTTTATTTTCAGTGTGGCCGCCATCTTAAAAAAGAGATGAGTTCAAAAACATGTTGCGGGCCATCTATCAATAAGGATTTGTTTCTTATCGAAAACCACACTGGTGCTTACACTTTCATTATATACTTCAAAAGAATTGTAAGGTTTTCAGATAAGTTACTTGAACTAATGTAAAGTCGAAGAATTCTGTTTGCTGTTGTGAGCCATCTTGAATGTGCCATTTTTCCAGACTTGATTTGCTAGTGCGAGAGAACAGTAACCTGTTTTTATAGCTCCACACATTTCGAAAAGATATTTTTATTGTTGAGTACTGACTCAATTGATCTACGATTTCTTGCTCGATTTCGGGTACATTTCGGGTGAAAATTGAGCAACATCAGTATGTTGGCAATCATTTAATGACTTACCGTGAAGAGATATCGTAGTGGCAATTCATTCGCATGAAGCATATTGCCTACTGTAATGGTGGACCTAGCGAATTATCCCTCCTTTCCAGTATTGGTTGCAGTGCCGTCACATCCAATACAACCAAATTTTTTTTAAATCGAACACTTTTTTTTGAAAAAATTGAGCATTGAGTCCTTTTCATGTACCTGATTTAGGAGTTATATAATAAAAAAAAATGAATTCTAGTTCTGTAAGAATATGTTCTTGAAGATAGTATCGTCTATCTTTCTCTTCGGAAGTTAGAGTTTTATCTTTTCGCCCATCAAAATAAATACTGCAAATTACGACATTATCGTACTGATTTGATAAACTTTCTCTTGATTTTGACAAGGCTCTATGTATTTTATTTTAATCAATAACTAGAGTGATATTAATGAAGCAACTGCTACAACAGATCGTATGGAAACCCATATCGATCACAGACTCTTGCTACGGATGGTAGAGCAAGTAGATTCCGATTCCGTTTACCTGATGATCTTGAGGGCTCAGATAAAAAGTGCTGTGGCTACTTCGATTGTATTGACTTGCTCTAAAGCAAGTCAATGCACTATGCTTTTTATTTAGTCACTCATGAATTTTTTGGGTTTTAACCTTGTCAATAGCACCGATCACCATTTTTCAGTCATTTCTCTGGTCCACTAAAAATGATCTTTCACTAAAAGGTACTTTTTTATCCTTTACACAATGACAGTTATTAAAAAAATCACACTTACATGATGCAAAGTTAAACAATGTTGTGTTTGAAAGTGCAATAAAATCTTGCAATCTGTTGTCATAGCTTGTATTTTCTTATCTTTTTTCTTATCTTATCATTCTTTTCGATTTCTGTACTCGATGTCGATTCGAGTTCTAGTTAGGAAAAACAAAAACTCTTTTATTGTTGGGAAGGTAAGGAGTTAAAAAAATAATGTTTTTAACGATTTTCTTAAGAAACTTAATTTAAGAATACCTAGTCAGTCAAGTAGGTACCTGCAGAAATTGTTGATAGGATATAGGGCCAGCCTTACGTCAAGCAATTCATGATATTATAGTGCACGTATGGGAGCAAGAAGAAATGCCAGAAGACTGGCGAAAAGGCATAATATGCCCCATACATAAGAAGGGAGATGTCACAACGTGCAGCAATTATAGAGGTATCACGTTGTTGAGTACCGCCTATAAGATACTCTCCTCTATCCTAAAAGACCGGATAACCCCATACGCTAAAACCGTTATCGGACAATATCAGTGTGGTTTCATTCCAGGCAAATCAACAACTGATCAGATCTTTACCCTTAGGCATACGATGGAAAAATGTCTAGAATTTAACATCCCAACATACCATCTGTTTATAGACTTTAAGGCCGCCTATGATAGCATAGCCAGGGTAGAACTTTACAAAACCATGAGAGAATTCGGCATCCCAAATAAATTGACACGACTATGTAGGTTGACCATGACCAACGTAACAAGCCAAGTAAAAATAGCCGGATTGCTATCCAGACCAATCAAAATCTTTAATGGACTCCGACAAGGGGACGGTTTGGCCTGCCTCCTCTTCAACCTGGCGTTGGAGAAAGCAATCCGTGACTCTGGCACGGCTACAAGAGGGACCATCGTCAACAGGTCCAGCCAGTTACTAGCTTACGCAGACGACATTGACATCATCGGAAGATCCGAACAAGCTGTACACGATTCCTTCATCCAGATCGAGCAGGCGGCACAAAATCTGGGGCTGCACATTAGTGAAGGTAAAACAAAGTACATGGTGGCGTCGAATGCGAGAGGAACAGTTGGTCAAACAATCAAGGTAGCGGAGCACGAATTTGAAGTGGTGCAATCCTTTAAATACCTTGGGTCAATAGTAGCAGCCGATAACAATATAGTAGAAGAAGAAATACGCGGGCGGCTTCTCAAATCCAACAGAGCCTACTATAGTCTGTCAAAGCTTTTCAAATCCAGAAATCTCACCATAACTTCAAAACTGCTGCTGTACAGGACCATGGTCCTGCCAGTACTCACATATGGATCCGAGACTTGGGTGCTTAGCAAAAGGCACTCCGACCTCTTAGCTGCGTTCGAGAGAAAAGTCTTAAGGAGAATTGTTGGCCCCATATGTGAGGAAGGACGATTCCGGAGACGCTACAATCATGAATTGTACGCAATCTACCTAGAAGCAGATATCGTGACAAAAATTAAGCTCGGTAGACTCCGGTGGGCAGGGCACCTAGCTCGCATGAGCGAAGAGGAACCTGCTCGGAAAGTTCTTTGTGGTACATTCTATGGTAGACGACAGCGTGGTAGACCATGCTTGCGCTGGAGAGATGGCGTAGACCAGGACGCCCGAAGCCTTGGGGTGCGCAACTGGATGGCGTCGGCTAGAGACCGGGATAGGTGGAGAGACTTGTTGAAAGAGGCCAGGACCGGAACCCGGTTGTCGAGCCGATGATGATGATGATGAAGCGAATTTTTACAAAAATATAAAGAGCATAAAGTCTTTGATGACCAATCACGAATATGGTTGTCATAGACGTTTTTGAATGTAAAAGTATTTGATAGACGCTCCCAGACTCATTTTTACAGAACAAAGATATTGTGATTTGATTAAACATTATGTAAATACATATACATATTTATGTAAATTGTACACATTTCTATTTTTGAAAGAGCTTCAATAAAACGAAGCACAATGATACATGATTTAATTCTGAACACCCTTATCACGTGCGACTATCCCCTTTTAACATCGAATGCACAATAAAGTCATAATATTTGCATATGTACGTGAACTTAACTTTAGATGACCATGCTCATTATCAAGTGCAATTGCCTTTACAATAATAAACAGATTTGTAATGAAATTATCTGGAATGTTAATTACTTCCCGATTTAGAATTATGATCGTGTAAAATTTAAATATTTTTAAATGCATACCTATATGTATGCTATCAAGTTTCTAAATAGATGAGTCAAAAATATAAAGAAAAACTCGAAAACATCGAACTTTTAAAGTGGAATTCAGATTTTGAGGATTTTTTTTTTTGCAAAATATTTGTTTTTGAAAATTATTTAAATTCAGTAACTGACTGGAAGGAACTTGTATTTATTGTTTGTTTTAAAATTACAATGCAGATTTGTATGATTTAAAATAATGTTGTGCACAACAAAGCTTCGTATAAGATAAGTTAAAGATTGTAAACATGGTTTGGTATAAGATAAATCTCTCCCAATCTCCCATTTTAGAATGAAAATATACATTTTAAAAAAGGTTTGAACAATCATTTTAAAATCCAAAAAGTATTTTTTTGAACTCTTCATATTCATTATATAAATAAAATAATTTAAATCTTTTGTGTCGATAATGACAAGTAGGTACTGTTAATAATTATTATTGAATTGTAGATCGTAAAAATTATGGTTTTCAAGTGTCGTTAGAAAAAACTTTCTGAGTCGATAAAACCAACGAATTGTTGAAAGACAAAGCCCTGAAATATGCTCAGACCAACTCAAATTCCGATCAAATAATCCCAGTGTTTAAAACAGTCAGCATATTAAAATTTAAAGGATTTGGTATGCCAATCAACATTCATATTATAATAAACATAATCATACCTATTAAACATTGCACAATTCGATAAAAATAATATAAAATTAACATCTGGAAAGCTGAGGGTAGAAAACATAAGTATAGTTTTGCTGGTTATAGAAGTAAATCTTCATCAAATTCTCAATAGGTGCATATTTTGATCTATATTAGCCACTAAATTTAATGAGCTTTCAGAATTTTACACAATTTCTAGGTCATAATATGGAAGAGCCTTTACTTCTCCAATAAGTGGTTCTTCAAATAACAATTTATTTTAAAAGATACTGTGATTTACCATTTCGTTATATTTACAAACAGTCTGCTACAAAAATACATGATCTAATTTTCTTAGAACAAATTCAGTATAGCAATCTCGGTTGAGAGCTAAACTCAAACTATTTTAAAGTACGATAATTGATTTTTTAAGAAACTTCAAAATCCTATATTTTATTACTTCTTCAAACATTTTTGAAGAAGGCAACAGCGAAATCAGTATATAATATAATAATTTTTGTCTTTTTTATTCCCTTATATAAAAAGAGGTATGACAAAGGCAAATTTAAGTTAAGCTGAGAAAATATTCTGGAAAAAATACTCATATTAAAAAGATATGCCAAAAGGCTAGGGGCACTGTTTTTTTTTTAAAAGTACTATACTCTGTTCAATTTATATTTGCTGTACAGGGAAGATAGGACCAGTCTGACCATTATGGATTTCAATAAGCTATCTTTAATTTAAAGCTCTTACAGGATTGCAGTAGTGAGCATTAAAATTGCCGCAAATCTCAGAAAAATATTTGCTACCAAAAGATCGAAAAAGCTTAAATCCTGAAAGTTTCATAGCACAAAGCAAAGAAAATGCCATATGAATTTCTATCAACTTGGCAATGGTAACTCTGATTCAGTGTTTTTTTTTTAATAAACACAATAAGGGTTGGTTCATTGGTTGCAAATTGGCGATCAGTCTAGAGCTGTGTAAATCGTTTATTTCAAATGATCGAATCGTTCAACAATCGATTACGAAAATGATCCAATCATTTCAATCGATCGATCTTTCGATCATTTTAATTTCACTGAAATGATTCAATACTGTTCGTATTCGATTTTAATTTCGATGATAAGATTGGCTTGTGGCTTTGATAGTTCTCTAGTTCTCACAAAATATTTTATTATTGTAAGCCATAAATTGCCAAATAACATCGAATGATGGCTACTTTGTACATGGATTAAAAAGTGTCAAAAAAGTCAAGAAAAAGAGATTTTATTTGTTGCTCCGGAAAAGAGCAATTTTAGGGCTGACATTTTGTACGAAAGACGGTGTTCACATTGGACTTATTCCGCCGACTTATTTTGACGTCTCTGTGTTTTATCCCATTCGCACTTCATGGTAAGAAAGAGACGAGAAAGTGAGGCAGTATTTTTAAAACAAATTGAAAACTAATGGATTTATTTTGACGTCTCTGTGCTTTTTCTCATTAGCACTTCATAGTAAGAAAGAGACGAGAAAGTGAGGCAGGATTTTTAAAACAAATTGAAAATTAATGGATTATTTTGACACAGTTATTTACTTATTTATTATTGGTTTGTGTTTTGAGTTGAAACTCATTTAAAATATTATTAAATTTTGTTAACATTGCCAATTATGTCCTCTATTCGTTAAGTCATAAACTGTCAAATTCCATTAAAGGATGGCTACGATGTCGATGGATTAGGAAACATCCAAAAATTCACATTAATAATATCGGATCCTGATACATCAAATAACATCAGTCTACAACATGAACAACCAACTCGATCAATCATGTTCTTCAATGCCTAGTTCAACCTAGAAATTCGAGTCCACCGTCCGTTTGACATTCATAATCCACATTGATTGAATCAGAACAAATGGAATCGAGTAAATCATGGTTAATCGAGTAAGCTGATATCGAAAATCGAGACTCATTGAAATGATTGAGATTGAAATAGAAAATCGAGAAACGAGAATCATCTAAATGATTTAGATTGAGATCGATTAAAATGATTGATTCCGATCATCAATACTTTTCGATGATCGGATCAAAAACATGGAATTGATCCTGATTGACACAGCTCTAGATCAGTCTCCTTTCATCCATGGAGCAGATAGGTAATGGTGGGTTATACGTGATCTCAAAGAAGATTACACAAACAATTTTAATGTAACTCAGTGATTCTCTTTTTTTTATTTCAGTGGAAATTTTTTAAGTTAAGGTGCCTTGCAAACAGCAGCAGGCACCAGTGTTTCTGAAAAAGCTCCCCCATAAGGCCTGTACTGCAAATATAAATTGAACAGAGTATAACTACAGAACCGAACGTGGTACAAAAATAGCTTTGATATGATGTGTCTCTCAAAAATGACATTCTTGTCAAAGTGAAACCAAGAACTCATTCAATGCGTAAGCCAAAGATGTAGAATCTGAAATAATTTCATCACCGTTGTTACATTGCATGTCCAGTCTATGTTTCTGTTTTATGTTTTTAAGAAGTTCCTGCAAGACTTAAGCCTTTTACGAGAATCTTCGAGTACAACGTATAGTGTATGTCGTAGATATAGAAATCCTAAGTATATAGCCTAAGTAATATTCCGTTTAACAATGCTGCAAAGATCGGAGTTTAATTTAATCTGAAAATCAGATACTCGTAAATGATACTGTAAACGATTAGGGACCACTTTTTGAAATTTTTGTTTCAACCATTACTTAAGTTTTACTAAATTAAATTTGTTGATCTTTTTTTAATGTGTGGACCAGTTTTTTAAATGACAGGTACCGTTATTTTTGGTCTCAAAAGAAAAAAATCTGTGGATGGAAAATTTAAAAGTGCTTTCTACCAAGTTTAAAGAAAATCGGACGAGTCGTTTAGAGTGTAGTCGAACAGAGAGAAATTCGTTTTCCCTATTATGGTAATGTAGGTCTGATAAAAATCTCGAGTTCGATTTTTGTTACGAATCCTGAACTTGCATAGGTATATGTATATCCCAAAAAAATGGTTAACTGTCGATAAGGTCTTATTAACTTCCCATAGGGAGTTATTGTAATCGGTCCGATTTGTCAAATTGGAATTTTTGACATTTCTCGACGTTTCAAGGTCCCTAGAGGCTATATCAATCATTTTTAGAGAGATGTCTGTGTGTGTGTGTACGTACGTTCGTACGTTCGTACGTTCGTACGTTCGTACGTCCGTACGTTCTTGTACCATTTTTCGTCGTCGATATCTCAAGAACGAGTAAAGATATCGACTTCAAAAAAATTTTGTTTAATAGGTAATAACTTCGAAAGAGGCTGAAAGGGCGTTTATTAAAATTCAGTGAGTAGTTTTTTCACTATAACGGTTTAAAAAAAAAAGTAAAAATTTTGGTTAGTTTCAAATATCTCACGAAAAAATAATGCTATTGATATAAGATAAAATTTAATGTACTCATTATAAGGTCATACAGATCTGGTATGAATTTGGAAAAAAATGAACATACCGTTATTTTTTTAAATAAAAAAAACTGAAAAAAAATTTCATAACCCAGATATTCTAAGAACGGAAAACAATTTGAAACTCAAAATAATTTTATTTTACGAAAAATAATGTGTTTGACAACTGTTGAAAATTTCAAAAAAAAACTAGTTTACAGTTTTTTTTACAAAAAATAAAAAACTATATAAAATTTAATTGAAAATTGGTAAAAATTGTTTTTCGACTCAAAGTTCTCGAGAACTAAAAGCGATATTGGCTTCTAACTTAGTTTATTTTATACATAGTATAATTTTGTACAACTGGTAAAATGTTGACAAATATTGAATTAATAGTTTTTTTTTTTTAAATAAAAAAACTATTAAAGTTCTAGTGAAAACTAGTTAAAATTGTATTTCAAGTCGAATTTCTTGGGAATGAACACCGATAGTGCCTTCTAAAGTATGTTGTTTTATACATCGATACCTTCCCCTAAGAATGTATGCTAAGCGACATTTCTAAAATTGTTCAGGAAACGAAAAAAAACGAAGAAAGTTCTAGTTGAATCATAGTGTGCTAAGAGACAATTTTGGTTAAACTAAGTGACATCTAACAAAATTTTTTGTTGCTCACAATCAACATCAACAATCTAAATTTCAAATTTCTTTAAATAATTAAAATGCTTTTCAATCTTAAAATAATGTTTGTTTGAATTTTACAGCTAAAGTTTGTTTCGCTGAAAATTTGGTTATTTGAAAAACACTAAATATAAAGTTTTCAAGACCACAAATGGGAAGTTATCAGTGTGGGTCGCACCCAGCCTCTTTTTTTGATTTGTATTGGATGCTAGGTCGCGTCCAAATTAAATGATAGTTAAAAAAAAATGATCAGACTTCTGGAGCCATTTTCGAAAAAATAAGATTTTCCATAACGATTTTTTCACATTTTTAACACGATTATTTTTGAATAATAGAACTTGTTTTTTCTTAATCTTTTTAATATTTCAAAATCAACTAGGTGCCAAGTTAAAAAGAAACTATTGAGATTGTGGTTTGCGAAATATTGAATTTTACGATACCTTTGTTTAAAATATTTATTAAAAAATCCAAAAATTATCTCTTAGAAAATGTTGTTACACAAAGAAACTTCTGCATAAAAAAGTTGACTAAGATCAGTTGTGCCAAAAATCGAAAATCAAAAAAAAAAAGATTGAGAGAGGTTTTACTGAAAGTAATTTATTGATTTTTGTTCAAAAATATCTGTGAAACAATAAAACTGACTACTCAAAATACACGGTTCATAGAACACTTTTTAAAGTTGCAGTCACATTATCTTCGAGCAAATAATAAATTAAAATATAACGAAATTTCAAAAATATAGATAATTATCTTTAGACTATATCATTACTAATAGCCCTTACCAGATGTCGATGTGTTTTGTCTTATTTACTCTTTTAAATTAATTAAACAATTCTATTTTGTTCTTAAAACTCTTCCTGAAAATACTTCAGCACAGCTCCTTAGAAATAAAGCTATATTTGACTTTAATCGCAAAAGGAAATTAAAATCTTGCATATTGATATGACCAATTTTGCATACGAGATTATTTTTTTTTTCACTGCTGACAAAAATATCCTATTTATAATTGAAGCAAAATAAAACTTTAATATAAATATTTGATAACGATTCATTCGCAAAAACCACAATAAAGGTATCACAGTATAAAAATAAAATGAAACACTTAAGCGTCTGTTAACTTACGAAGTTAGTGTTTGACTAATGACTGTAGCAGATTAAAATTAATTAATTTTTTTTCCATTAAAAACAAGCTTAAAGGCTTAGCAGATAGTGAAACTAGTGTTATTTCCTGAGGTTATCATTATCAATCCATGAGACCTCAGATGAAGTTTTAAGACACTTTCATATTCTCATTATAAAACACTCGAGGGTAAAGGGTAAATATCAATACAATTCAATCGTTCTGTAGGACAAGTTTAGGATTCGTTAAAAAAGTTAACTCGGGGATTTTAATTCCAATTTTTTTTTTCTAATTTGTTACTAAACAGTTTTATGTAATTCTCTAAAGACGAAATTTACAGTTTTTAAGCTCTACGATGCCTTTAATAAAATAGGACTCTAACGATTTAAATATTTAAAATCTTTGTTATAATTAAATACCTATTTTTTAACTGTCGTTTATTTCGTAAACTTCTGCACCGATTTTGATAAAATGCAATTTCAATATTTTTGTGATCTTTTAAAAAAAGGAATCAAAATTTTCTATTGCAAGTTCGATATCTCGAAAACGGTTAATATGTTAATATTGTTTAATACGTCAAATTCTTATACCAAAAGTTTTTTTTTAGAAAAATATTAAAGAAATTTTGTATACAAAAAACTTTTGATTGTGTTTGCATACCTTCACATTTCTGCAATAAATATGTCATAAATTTCTTCATAAGGTCAAGTACGTGCGATCAAACCGTGCATTTTATATTCCTTGTGACATATGTATAAAGATGTTTTATAACGGAAAGTTGTGCATTCGTTGGAAAATAATTGAACTAAAGAGATAACAATGCATCATATCATTAATGATAGGGAATCCGAAAAGTCGTATTATAATTTTATTTTTCTTAGACGATAATTGGAGTTTAAAAAAAGGATTTTCTTATTTATAAATTCTAATATTTTCAAAAGCGTCATTTGGTACAACTACGGATGAAATAGTGTTGACCGAACAAAAGATTAGAATAAATCGTATTTTTTCTATGAAATAACTTGCGATCCGTCCCGGCTTCGTACGGGAAGAACTAATTTTCTATAGCCAAATGACTTCTGGTGGATTGATGGGGAGGCAATGTGACGAAGTCTTATCAGATGTTATCAGTGACTTAATAGGCCGAAGGTTTTTTAATTTTGTGAGAATTATTTTTACGGTCAATCAAGTTGCTTTGTTAAAGTTGCGGGACCTTATTTGGAATTCCCCCCACCCACCAAAATGAACTTTTTTTTTAACGAATCGATAAAATGTTTGCTGTTGATAAAAAACATCAAATTATGGAGGAGAACAGTTTTTTATTTAACAGTACTGTGGGTGGCCGTGGCCCGCTTCTTGGATTCTCAGGAATATTCCGAATAAGGACCAAGTTGGCACTCCGGGTGAAATAAAAAATTTAGTCAAATAATTGACGACTTACTCTTTTTTCTCGATCGATCATGAATGTTCGTTGATGTCCTTCGAAAGATATTATTATCTTATACGTGTTTTCAGCTTTCATCTGCGAACATTGATCGCGGAATAGATCACAAAGTTTGGCGGAAATCAGCAGCAAAAATAATAAGTGTACCTTCCCATCTGTTGGTTGTTTCGTTGAAAATCACTCAGAGTCCGGGCTAGAGCTTCGGGTAATTTTTAATGTGCCATTTTGCATTCGTCCCAAATTATTGGGGCCATGTCCACGATCTGGAGATTAGGACACTGAAGTCGTCAATCAAAAACATCAACCAAGTGATCAAAGAGAATTATCAGTTGTCCATTAATTTTTTTTGGGATAATAGAATTTGGGCCGTTAATTCTAGCGATCCGAGTCCGAGTATGTTTCCACAAATTAATAAGATCTTTAGGAGGAATGATCAAAACGATCTTCCGTGTCTTAAGCTTTAGGGGACGACAGAAAACAGAGAAATACTTCTGACAGCAGGTATAGACCCGGAGGACGGCCAGTGTTGGACGACGAACTCTTTATTGTTGAAGATCTGCAGGATAGAGTAGAGACGGTGGGGACTGCTTTTCAGCAAGTGTACAAGGTCAGAAGTCAGCAGGAATCGATGGTGTATCCAACGTTGTGCTACGACACCAACCTTCGGAGGCATTGGTCATTTATACTACACTGTTTAACAGCGCATTGAAAAATGCATATTATCCAGTGCGATGGAAGACAGCTGTGGTACATCCTCTCTTGAAAAAGGGAAAGGATAACTCCAATCCGGCGAATCTCCGATCAATAAGTCTTCTTCCAAGTATCAGTAAGATATTCGAAAAAGTTATTAATGGATAGAGCTCTGTCCAAATGGGCGGAGGACAACAATATAATACCGGATACTCAGTTCGATTTTAAGGCAGGACATGATACAATGCATGCATATACAAACTAGTCTCTGATATCCAATGGAACAAAACTAAAACACAGTGTACGTGTACGGGTACTTGTCTGGTTGATTTGGAGAAGAATTTCGACACCGTATGATTAGAGGGTCTCTTTCTAAAACTGACCAGACTCGGCATAAGTAAACCACTATTATAATTATACTTTATGACATGCTCGATGGTAGAAAGTTTGTTGTCAAAAGTGGCAATGTCACTTCTACCGCATTCTTCGATATTAAGAATGGTCTTCAGCGGGGAGTGGTCAACTCACCGATTCTATTCAGTATTTACACCAGTGATCCGATAGGTAGTCTATGCCGTATGTCGTATGCCGATGATCTAATAGCGTACAGAACAGCTCCAAAAGTTGATGTCATCAGAATTCCTTTATAGCGTGAATTTTAGAACTCTGAAACTATTCTGTTCAGTACTCCCTTGGCTGGAGCCCCAAGGTATACGAGAAAGAACTGGTGCAAGCTGGTGATCGTAGGGCCACATCGGCAGCCACTAGCGAGTAAAAGTGTAGTAAAATATCTTGACATCTGGTTGGATCAGTATTTGTATTTCGACAGACATATAAATGCTGCTCTGAACAGGGCTAGGGGAGCCTGACGAAACGGTTGTTTTGCAGCAGCCGATTTGACAGCAGGATGAAGGTGATTTGCTACATGGCCCTCATCCAGCCGATGATTGCCTATGAGTGCCCGGTGTGGTTCGTCGTTGCCCCATCTAAAATAGAAAAGATTCGGGTGTTTGAGAGGCAGTGTTTTAGGCGCTGCCTTGGATTACACAGAACACCAGAGTCGGAGTACAAACATTATTATTCCAACCAGGTTACATACAACAGGGAAAAATTTAAACAGAATTGATAACTTTTTGATAAAGCTGATTCGGGGTCACATTGCAAAAGCGATGTGGTCGACCAACAGCCTAATTTTTGGGGCTTACTACACTAACAACGATTATTATGAGAGTGTACGTATAAGCGGCTTTATCCCACCCGATGCATTTCTCTACTTAGACAAACGAGCGCTTATCCAGGATAGAATGGCGATTCTGCTAATCTACCACGACAGCCGGAAGACTGTGGATAGGCGACTCCTTTACAGTCGAGGCTTATTCGCACAAGATGGAGCAGAGCGCCTTCGGTTTAATAGGGACCGGAGGGACAGGGTGAGACATGAGAACCAGTTTTGGTAGTTGTCTAATAATGATAGGGAAAGTTGACGAGGACTTGAATGTCTTTTCCGACTTACATAGGTTTAAGTGTACTTTTTAGGTAGGGACAGTCGGGGTGGCACAAAAAAAAAAAAAATTACACATTTGAACAAAAAAATCTGCTGCTGTGGCTGTTCTAGTTTTAAGTGGTTTTAGTTTATTTCGATTATAGCGTTAAGTAGTTTTAATTAGTTTTACTTTAGTTTCTAGGTTTTATTTATAATAATCAAAAACAAAACGAATTTTTTAAATATTTTCTCGAGAAAACAAAAAAAAATCGGTATAGTTTAATATATAAATAGTTTTTAGGCTGAAAGGTAATAGAATTAAGATATATTTTAGCTTAGAGCGCCCGCAATAGGGCCAGTAAGTTAGTTTAAATGTATTGGATAATTAGGCTAGTTTTTATGAATTTTTGTCTAGCTTTAAGAAAGTTTAAAGATTAATGAAAATAAAAATGAATAACAAAAAAAAAAAAAAATTGTGGACATGCCTGTGTTTTTGCTGTAAGCACCTGGTTCACATCGAAATGCTGCTCTTGAATCAGGTCTCTGTCATTGACAATGTTTTCCGAGGCCGGCATTCTATGTACAGCTGCGGTCAAAATAATAGTAGTGAACCTTTGAACACAACAAAAACTAAGATAAATTAATCTACTAATTTTAAAGAATTAAATAGTCATCTGATTTTCAAATTAATCGATTTTAGGCTTTTAATTTCAGAAAAAAATCATTTTTTAAATTCAATAAATTAGTTGGCAACTTCAAATCTATCCAAGTCATATAGAAAAACAGCGGTCAAAAAATAGTAGCGCATACAAAACAGACAATTTCCACCATAAGTCGAGTGTTTGAACGTTAAATTAATATTTAGTTGCATGTCCATTGTTAGAAATAACCACAGCACAACGACGTTGCATCGAATTAATAAGATTTTCACATATTTCTACAGGTATAGACCTCAAAGACTGCTGTATAAGCTTCCCAAAGAGCTGTGTTTGTAGTTGGCTTACAACTAGCAACATACTTCTTGACATCGCACCAAAGATTTTCTATAGGGTTGAGGTCTGAGGACTGCGCAGGCCACTCCATGACATTAACCCTCTTTTGTTGGAACCACTGCTTCGCAAGTTTACTTGTATGCTTTGGGTCGTTGTCTTGTTCAACGACTCATTTCAGTGGCATTTCATCTTCAGCATATGGGAACATATTTTCCTCCATGATCTTTATATAAAGATGCTGATCCATAACGTGACCAACATCATTAGAAGAAAAAACATGCCCAAACCATTATGCTGGATCCTCCATGTTTTATTGTCTTAGCTGTGAAGCGTGGATTATATTCTGTTTTTGGAGGCTTTCATACATATTGACGAGATCCCTTTCCACCATATAACACAATCTAGGACTCGTCTGACTACAGAATATTCCTCCACAAAAACATGAAAATTCGGGGAATTACCAATGATTTTATTTACACTACTATTATTTTGACCGCATCTGTAGTTGAATAAGGACTTTCTTGTTGATGGATATGCACAAATACTCAATCAGGAGTTTATATTTTAGCAAGACTAAATAGAAGCTGTGGGGCAGTTCTCAGTTTTCGAACCATAAACATAAACTAAGATAGAATTATGACTGATTTGCACGGTCTTGCTCTTATGTAAAAGTACTTTGGAATTTAGAAATTATTTAGAAAAGCGTGCATGTATTTGAAGCAAAATTTTCGATCACATATACGAGTAACTGCCGTCTGATTTTTAGAAAAGTACGAGTATGAATTTATCCAAACAAAGTTTTAAAATCGTTTTATTATTAAATTCATTTTTTATTATAAGAAATTTCTTTAAGATTTTTCTGGAACAAAATAAGGGATGCCAATTTCAGGTTTTTAATAATACAGATTTTAGAAAATAATTTAACAAATTAATCATTAACTCATTTTTAACATATTGATTTTTCAAAAAAAAAAAAGCAAAAAAAAAATATTTTCTTGAATATTTTTATAAACAATATCATTTTAAATTCAAAGGAGCTCGTGTAAGAAATGTTGGTTAAAATCGTTAAAGCTGTTAGTGAGAAAGTCGAAAATAAAAAAAAAAACGGTTCTATAACAGGTAGCCTTAATATACATATAGTCCATGTCTATTTTAGCACACTTATTTTTTTTTATCAAAATAGTTAGAGCCGTTTTTGAGATAAATACGATTTTGCATAAAGGTTGTATGGCCGTTAGTTTTCATCTAGGGAATCACCGAAGACCTATTAATACCGAGTTTGATAAAAAAAAGGTTCAGCGGATTTGGGTGTAGGTCGTAGAGTGTACTAACCAATTATTAACTTGAAGTCA
Source organism: Chrysotoxum bicinctum (assembly GCA_911387755.1). Lineage (NCBI taxonomy): Eukaryota > Metazoa > Arthropoda > Insecta > Diptera > Syrphidae > Chrysotoxum > Chrysotoxum bicinctum. Next base: position 63,696,396 of record OU426987.1, read on the forward strand.
TATTATGTGCCATACTATGTTTCATTAAGGATTTAAAATGAAGCATTTTAGCCCCATCCAACGACTGGAATCTGGAATGCACAAATCCACAGCACCGATAAATTAAGGAGAATACAGAGAAAAATAAAATGCACGACTGGGTCGAACGAACTTGCTCCTATGTAATAGACTAGGAATTTTAAAAACGAAAGTTATCAAAGAAAATTGTTCATAAGGATAAAATGAATTTTTTAAATTCTTTTAGTAGTAAGAGACAAAAACAGAATGCTATGCAAATATGAATTTATGCAAGAACAAAAATTATAAATCGTTGTAGTGGTTCCTTAAAAAATAAGCTTTTATGTACAAAATGTTTAAAACATTTTTTTAAAAAAATTTTGGTACGCCAACCATAAGTTTTTATTATTGTACGAATAAGAGATAAATTTCCAAGAAAAATATTGAGACGTTCTTGAGATATCGAATTTTCCAAAAAAAAACGAATTCTTTTTCTAAAAATTGAAAAAAATATTTATTTTTAAGTTTTGAAATGCAATGTTTTTTAAAGTTTTTAGGAGCTTCTTTATAAAAAATTTCATTAAAATCCGTTATGCCGATAATGAGAAATTCAAAATTCGAAAAATTCTTCTATGGTAGGTACAGTCAGTAATATCTAGATTTCAAATTTTTTTTTAATAAATTATAGATCGTAGAATTAATCAAAAGAAAAAAAATTTTAGAAAAATTCTCGGAACCGTTTTCGAGAAAAATACGATTTTCGAAAACAATTTTTTAACATTTGTATGGAAGGTACCGTTAGTTTTAGATAAAACAATTTTTTTTTCTCAAATCTTGTAGATTATGTTAAGAAACTTTTATTTATCAAGTTTGAAAAAAATCGATCTTGGGGTTTTCGAAATTTTGAGTTTCCAAAAAAAAATTTTTTTCGAAAAATCCAAAAAATAGAAAATTGAAAATTTGAATATGTAATAATATTTAAACTTTAGAGGAGCTTTAGCGTAAAAAAAAATGATGTAAATCGGCAGTACCGTTTTCGAGAAAATAAAAAACAAAAAAAATGGACCCAGTGGGGCTACCAAAAATAACATTTTTTTGGAAAATTTTTTTCAACTATTACCTAGTTTTAACTAAATGAAATTTTTCAATTTTTTTTTTAATTCTGTGGGACAGTTTTTGAGAAAAAAACAGTTTATAAAATTTTGAAAAAAAATGGTATGGCAGGTACCGTTATTTTTGGTCTTAAGAAAAAAGGAAAAAACGTGTGGGGGGGAAAAATTAAAACCCATATCTACCAAGTTTGAAGAAAATCGGCCGAGCCGCTTAGGCTGTAGTCGAACCGACAGACAGACAGAATTGCGAGACACACGTTTTTGGTCTTCGCTATCATCGTAATGTCAACTTTGATCAAAATCTCGAGTTCGATTTTTTTTCCGAATGCATAACTTGCCTTATAGTACCTACCTATAAGTCGCAAGTAAAAAGATACAACAAAATAAAGTGGGAAATACACTATAAGACTGTCAGGATACGAGGTAGTTATGAACCAGATTAAAAAAAAAAAAAACTTTATTTATGTCGTTTTTATTTGGCAATCCGGAATCTCTCTCCGATCCGGAATCCCAATTGAACACTTTTGTTTGCTTCTGAAGTTTTGTTTGATTGTATATGTAAAACATCAAATGCGTACAATAATCAAAATCAAGAAGGTGTAAGGTTAACTGTCCGAGAGTGCAGACGTGTCGTTGCGTCTGCACTCTCCAAAAAATTAAATTATCATAGGTTTTAGCCAAAAATAAAAACGTGGTACGGTTTGAATTAAAATTTTTTCCGTTTTTAATATGTCTTTTTGACGAAATAATTTTCGCTTATAACAAGAGCGAACCTTCTAAACATCCTAAAATAATTCCCAACGCCGGATGGGTAGTGATTACGCGGATAAAATAGGATTACTTTAACTTAAAGTAGGAGTGGTGGCGGTAGAATTATAAATTGTGGAGGATGACCCGGAAAGGAGAACTTGATGCAACCCACCAACGCCATGCATTAAGCAACAGTGTTTTAACACAGAAATCGATGACGCCGACACATGGCTCATTTCCAGCAGGAAGCGAACCTGCTCAAACTAAATCCGCAACCACAGTTCTGCGGGCATTAGTCTGCGGAACAGCAACCAAACTTCAATCCTGGATCTGGGACTGAAGATACCACTTAACCGGGTGCACTATGTCACCAAAACTGAGAACCTAGTTTCTAAAAACTGGTTGTACAACAAACTCATCTGGGCAATCCATCGAGGGCACGGAGGCTCAGAAGTCAGAACCCTAGCCGTAACAAGATTCAAACCCATGGACTACTCAGGGCTCGCCCCAGCAACAAGAAGCTTCCACGGCTGAAGCTCCTCAGCTAAATTCAAGCCGTAACAAGACTCAACATCAATTGATTACCCAGGACTAACCCCAGCAACAAGAAGGCCTTCCTGGCCGAAGCTCCTGAATGCAGCTGAACACGGATGTGGCTCCTGAGGTTCAAAACCTTTATAACTTAAGTTTTAATATTCAAAACCAAGTGACTTTATTGAAATCGACATGTGATAGTTTCTTTATCATATAATAATTGTATGTTTAACTTGTCTAGTGCGCTATCGCTCTATCTTAAACAAAAAAAAGAAAGATAAAAAAAAAGAAAATACAACACCAAAATGTAAGGTAATCTACCTATACAATGCTCAGATGCATTATCGTTTGTAATCGTTTGTATGTTAGTTTGTAAGTTAGGTTAAGAATTGTATGTATTGGTGACAATCGTCACAAGCTAAATATATATATGCTCATGAGCAAGAGCAGTTCAACACTATAATTCATATTATATACCAATTGACCGCCATGAGGCTGTTCATAACACGTAATCGAAAAAGAAGGCAATACATTATAGCCACTTTAGTCTATCTTAAGCTATCGTTAGAATTGGAATAAGAATATCATTGTAATCGAAAAATTAAAAGTCTCAATAAAATTCAATTCAATTCAATTCAAAATCAAGAAAAATGTTTGTTGAAAGCAGGGTTGGCCGAATTGTCACTTTTTAGAAATAACTACATGTGTTACATCTGCTACGAAGTTTATGTAGTTAATGTAGTTAAATGTAGTTAATTGTAGTTAATGTAACAAATTGTAGCATTGCTGTCAATTAACTGTCAGTTGTGCATTTGAAATTTGAATTTTTAAATTAAACGTTCAGTTATTCCTACAATTCTTCATCCTTATGGTAAATGAAACTATTTTTTTACAAACCTTCATTAGATCATAAAAGTGCAAAATTGTTTTTTTTTTCCTTTAGATATTATATTGATTTTTTATGAATTAACTACAGACATATGTAGCAGACGTAACAAATTGTAGTAAATTAGGCATGTAGTTTCTTCAATAAACTACGCGTAGTTAAATACTACGTTTATATGCAGTATCGAAAGATCGAGTTGGATTAGGGTCGGATTTTCGAACCACATTTCTACTCGACACCGCTGAGCGATTGGGATCGAGTCGAACGAAGCTCATTTCAACTCAATACAGGTATATAAAGGTTCGAAGCGAGCTTCAAGCTCTCTTTAACACCTCATATAAACGTAGTAAACCATGTAGAAAATGTAGCGTAGTTAATTCGGCCAACCCTGGTTCGCACAATTTGGATACCAAAAATCACAGCTGTTGAGGTTGACGTTTAAGTATATGATTGTGTGAGTGCTTCTGGTTTTGCTTCTGATTTCAAATCCAGAAGCAAATTTCTCTTCTTTTCAGAATCAGAACTGTCATTTTTTCCCAATTGAACACTTTCAGAAAAGTCCGGAAGGCTTCCGGATTGCCAAATAAAAACGACATTAGATAGGTATACATAAGTAACAAGTAATTCGTGTATGTATGTACATATTTTACCTTGTGGTGAATGAAATATTATTATATGGATTATTTTGTATTCCTTTATAAGAATAAAAAAAAGTTTGGAAGCCATTAAATGAAAGCCTTTAATTCTTATTTTTGCTATTCATTGAGAAACTACATAAAAAAGCATTTTTTTGTTTAAATAAAATTGGAACTATCTTCTATTACGTTTGCGATTTATTAAAGTATAGTTGAGCTTATCACTTTATTGAAAATTATTATTACGACAGCAATTTTCCTAATCTAATTTTTGATCTTCCTGTACGATGTAATCATATCAATACTCTAGCAGCTATTTTTTTCCCAATACGATCATATTATTCCCTATCATAGGAGTATTTCCGACCTAACAAAATTATTTGATTAAAACGTTGAGCTGGTAAAAAACAGAAAGCAAAAGGCATTCCTTTATAACAAATGACAAATGTCAGTGCTTTTTAGCCGGACTTTGACCGAAATTTTGTTGTAGAAGTTTTTTAATTTATTCTTAAATAAGCTATTAATTATAAATACGTTGAAAGTAAAAGCGTAAAAGGTTTTTGTTAAAAAATTAAACTTTTTCGTAGTGGTTGCATTTGCAACCACGAAAAATATTTTTGAATGTAAAAAAAATCAGACCAAAAACATAAATGTTAAAAAAAGACCCGAGTTCTTCTATACAAAAATCTTTGTGTAACAAATCAGCCGTGAAAAGTACTGAGATCTAAAAGTACGACAAGTTCACACTTCATGAAGATTTAATACCGAATATTTAAAGTAGAATAATATTGAAACAGCTACAATGTAATAGACAAATTTTATTATTTAATGATTACTAATGATTGGCTTACTTGGTAAGTTTTTCTTATGCCCAATTTGAAAGGTCTTAAAAACTTCACGAGTGAACCCATCAAATTTTAGTCAGCAATCATTAAATAATAAAATTTCTCTTTACATTGTAGCTGTTTCAATATAATTCTACTTTTAATATTCGGTTATGTTTCATAAAATAAACTTAAATTTTAAGTTAAATAATGAGAATAGCTATAGTGGCAGCATTTCATTAGGAAACTAATTGAGACAATGCCACATTAATAATAAACTTTGTGTGGGGTGTACAAAGAACTAATTATACAAGTTTATAAATATAAACAAAAATTCATGTTAAAAGAAAAAAGAAAAAAATAAGCATGATTCAAATCAAAACTGTTTACACAATCGAGATAATATGAAGTTCATATAATGAAACAAAAAAGATAAAAATATTTTTACTTTCAATGTAACACACCATAATAAGTAATTATTTATATCATACTCGTATAAACAAAAGCAGACTTTCAATTACTATCTGATCAAAACAAAGAAGCCAAAATTTGATTTTACTTGTGAATTCGAACAAATTTCTTGATGACCGAATATCAAGCGGAAGAGTGTTAAACAACTTACAAGACAGGTTGGAGTAAAAGTTTCTGTAGTTAGTAGTGCGAAAGGAAGGAATATTTGCGAATAAAGTAAGACTACGGCTATTCAAGATTGGACTTTGTAAATATCCACCTCTTATAAAGAAAACCTTTAAAACTTTGATGTAATATAAATGTCTTACCAGAAGAATTTGCAGGCTTTTAAACAGAGTCATTGAGTGAGCAAGTCTGTTTGACTTACAAACATTTCTTCTCGCTGATTTTTGAATAAGGGTAAGTTGTTGCAATTTGTTAAGGTAGCTCCAATTTCCAATTTCGATTGAAATATACCCTAGTAAATAGTCTTTAGCAAGTTCGTTAAGCAGAATTTTTTTAACCTATATAAACATTGAGTGGATGAATGAAGATAGCGATTTAATAAAACTGGGCCAAGCGCAGAACCCTGCGGTACACATATGTTACTAGATTCCGGACTACTAGTACAACCGCTGATTGACACATATTGCGTCCTATTTTTAAGATAACTCTCAAACCACTTGTACACAAAACCTCGAAATCCTATCTTGTATAATTTATCCAATGAAATTGTGTGACTTACCGTGTCGAAAGCTTTCGTTAGGTCGACAAAGAGCCTAACACAACAATTTTTTTCATCTAGACCTTTGTAAACAATCGAACAAAAATCCAACAAAGCGTCGTCAGTGGAAAGGCCAGACCTAAAACCGAACTGCAAAGGACTAAAGAAGTTAATTTTATTCAAATAGGACAAAATTCTTGTCTTAGTGATTTTTTCAAAAACTTTCGAGATAGATGACAATAAAGAAATGGGTCTATAGTTGGAAATATCTGGTTTGCTTCTTTTTACTTGCGACTTATAGGTACTTATAGGCAAGTTATGCATTCGGAAAAAAATCGAACTCGAGATTTTGATCAAAGTTGACATTACGATAATAGCGAAGACCAAAAAAGTGGGTCTCGCAATTCTGTCTGTCTGTCTGTTCAACTACAGCTAAACGGCTTGGCCGATTTTCTTCAAACTTGGTAGATATGGGTTTTATTTTTTTTTTAAGACCAAAAAAATGGTACCTGCCATACGATTTTTTTTTCGAAATTTTATAAATATTTTTTTTTCTCAAAAACTGTCCCACAGATTTTTTAAAAAAAAAATTCAAAAAATTTCATTTAGTTAAAGCTACTTAATGGTTGAAAAAAAAATTTACAAAAAATTGTTTTTTTTTTTTGGTACCAACCTTGGAACCATTTTTTTGATTTTTGATTTTCTCGAAAACGGTACAACGAATTTTGATCATTTTTTTCTGTTAAAGGTCCCCAATAGTTTGAATATTATTGTGAATTCAAGTTTTCAAAAAATATTTCAAAATTTTTTTATCGAAAACTCAATACATATTTCGAAAACCCCATGCTAGATTTTTTTTAAAACTTGCTAAATAAAAGTTTCTTAATATAATCTACAAGAAATTAGAAAAACAAAAAAAATATTTTACCTAAAAATAACGGTACCTTCCATACAAAAGTTAAAAAATGGTTTTCGAAAGTATTTTTCTCGAAAACGGTTCCCAGAATTTTGTTTAAATTTTTTTTTTTTTCTATTAATGTTTAAGATCTATAATTTAATAAAAAATTTTGAAATCTAGATATTACTGACTGTATCTACCATAGAACGATTTTTTTTTTACTTTTGAATTTCTCATTATCTTCATAACGGATTTTAATGAAATTTTTTATAGACAAGCTTATAAAAAGTTTAAGAAACATTGCATTTCAAAACTTAAAAAAAAAATATATTTTTTGAATTTTGAAAAAAAAAAATCTAGTTTTTTTTTTAGAAAATTCGATATCTCGAAAACGGATCAATATTTTTTTTTTGTAGATTTAATTTTTATTTGTACATTAATCATCCTGGTCCTGGCTTCTTTCAACAAGTCTCTCCACTTATCCCGGTCGCTAGCCGACGGCATCCAGTTGCGCACCCCAAGGCTTCGGGCGTTCTGGTCTACGCCATCTCTCCAGCGCAAGCATGGTCTACCACGCTGTCCTCTACAATAGAATGTACCACAAAGAACTTTCCGAGCAGGTTCCTCTTCGCTCATGCGAGCTAGGTGCCCTGCCCACCGGAGTCTACCGAGCTTAATTTTTGTCACGATATCTGCTTCTAGGTAGATTACGTACAGTTCATGATTGTAGCGTCTCCGGAATCGTCCTTCCTCACATAGGTATGGGGCCAACAATTCTCCTTAAGACTTTTCTCTCGAACGCAGCTAAGAGGTCAGAGTGCCTTTTGCTAAGCACCCAAGTCTCGGATCCATATGTGAGTACTGGCAGGACCATGGTCCTGTACATCAGCAGTTTTGAAGTTATGGTGAGATTTCTGGATTTGAAGAGCTTTGACAGACTATAGTAGGCCCTGTTGGATTTGAGAAGCCGCCCGCGTATTTCTTCTTCTATATTGTTATCGGCTGCTACTATTGACCCGAGGTATTTAAAGGATTGCACCACTTCAAATTCGTGCTCCGCTACCTTGATTGTTTGACCAACTGTTCCTCTCGCATTCGACGCCACCATGTACTTTGTTTTACCTTCACTAATGTGCAGCCCCAGATTTTGTGCTGCCTGCTCGATCTGGATGAAGGAATCATGTACAGCTTGTTGGGTTCTTCCGATGATGTCAATATCGTCTGCGTAAACCTGTAACCAGGGCCGGACAAGCTATACGTGCAAGCTGTGCAAATGCGCAGGGCGCTGAACTCAAAAGGCGCCTTGGGCAAGCGTTAAAAAAGCCACTACTTCATAACCACTACCTACCATCTTTTTTAAGTTTCATTTCTTTTTATAGCTCACTCCAATATTGGTATTTATTATGTAATTAACAGCTGATTCTGAATTTAAAGACAGATATACATATATATATAGATACATATCAAGTTTTCCAAAAATAAGTCGATGTTTAATTTCCTATACACCCCCATTCCCACAGTAAAAAAAACTACATCACAAAATCTTTACAAAGTGCACAATTTTGTTCGCTTAACAACAGATATCTACATATTTGCTATTTTTCTCTTTATCAATCCACTGTTACGTTATTCTTCACATTCACCATCGCGTGTATGAGTGAAGGCATTTATTTTATTTTGTTATCCCTCCCCTATGCAGTGTAACATAAAACAGAATTTCAACAGCAAATACAGACAGTTAACAGTTTGCAAGTTGGTAACATGAGCACGATGCCAATTCTTCTATATGAAATCGAAGTCAGCAATGTTAATCAAACAGAAATTCTGAGGTACTAAATTCATACTCAGTGCGCAGAATTAAAAGTTGCGTCTAGGAATTTAAACTCTTCCGGTTGAGTGTTTCTTGTACTATGTTTTAGTTTGGCACTGGCCTCTGTTTATGAGTGAAATTTTATCACTGTCGTGTGTCGAGAATGAGACAAAGGGTTGAAATATGAAATACTTGAGTGATGATGATGCGATGATTAATGTTGAGGTTTGTCGTTAATGAGTGAATATGTTTTATTCAATTTCTCCTTTTCTCTATTTTTTTGTTCTTGCCAGTTATTGTTTACATTTAAAAAGGGATTTTTTGACTGGTCTAATTACTTTATTAACTTCCCATAGGGAGTTATTTGTCTATGTATTATGGTAAAAAAAACTCAAAACAAAAGAAAGGATAGGAATTCTATATTTACAATAAAACTTGCTACGCTACTATTCCAGTAGTGTATACGAGTATGTATAAGGTTATGATAATGGTTTAAACATGAAAGGAAAAGAGGCTGGTGTACAAAACAAAATTAAGTGTCTTGAACCAAGAGCTTATTTTGTTCAGGCTGCCTGCATTCCTTTTGGTTGTTGTTGGTTTTTAATGATTCAGCTTGCTGTTCATTGGAAGCTGTTAAGTTTTTTGACATTGCTCAATGCATATAAAACTTTGTATCAGGTTCAACAATGCGTTGGGACATACATATATACAAAAAATTTCGCTGGTTTGACCTTAAAACCCCTTTCTGAAACCAGATGGGAGTAGAACAGGGGCGGACGCAGAAAATAATTTCGGAGGGGGTTTTAGAAAAAAAATATCAAATTTTTATAAATATATTATTTTATTACTTTATTGTAGGTACTTGCTTATTACATAATCTATATTGTTATTAACATATATATGTATGTATAACTAAACAATATTGGCTCTTAGGGATAAAAAAAAATACGATTTTCGAAAACGATTTTTTTACATTTGTATGGTGGGTACCTTTATTTTTAGGTACAAACATTTTGGGGCTTCCAAAAAATAACTATTTTTTAACCACTGCCTTGATTAAACTCAATGAAATTTTATGATTTTTTTTTTCATTCTGAGACAGTTTTTGAGAAAAAATAATATCTATAAGATTTCGAAAAAATCGTATGGGTAGGTACCGTTATTTTTGGTCTAAAAAAAAGAAAAAAACAAATTTCAAAAATCAAAACGATTTCCTTGTGAATTTATTTAATTATTTATAGTTACTTATTGCACACTTTACTAGACATTTAAAGAAATTGTGGTTTAAGTAAGTACAAGTATTGACCAAAACTTAAAATTTTTGCGAATTTCAAAGAAAATTGCCTTAAATTTTATTTCCGGGAACTCCTATTCTTGGGCCGTACGTTAATAATAATTGAATTATGGAAATTTTTTATCAAAAGATATAGAAAAATTTATGGCACGAAAATAACACTTTGTTTTTTTTTTAAGAAAATGAATCCTCATTTTATTATTCCACATGTTTCGGAGGGGGTTTGAACCCCCAAAACCCCCACCTGCGTTCGCCCTGGAGTAGACTTAATGCTTTAAAACCATTCAAAATCTTAGAAGCTATAATATGAAGCTCATATTGAATTATCTGAGGCTGGAAACGTTGAGAATAGAAACATGCTGTACTTAGGAAGTAAAATTTTAGTTTAAAGTTTATATGTTGCATATTAATCTAGTTTGATATTTAAGAAAAAAATAATGGCGCAAAATTTTAATTGAATTAGTACGATGCTAAAGCTGTTTTAGTATGATATTAGGTTAAAACAATAATTTTAATCGAATAAAGCATCATACTTCTCTACCCTTTTATTAAAGTTAAAATCATCGAATACCTACTTTATTTTTTTTAAGTATCGCGCTAGCTTCATATGACACTTTGACATTTGCAGACATCAAAAAAGGTTCGTGTACTTATTTTTTTAAACGAAATGTCGTTGTTTTAGGTGTGTTCAGAGCAATTTATTAAGGAAATTCTTTTAGTACGATACTAGTGAGAAAATGTTTAAAATTAAGAATGAGTTAGTAAACTACTATAAAGTTAGCAAATTGTTAAGTAGTATCATACTAATACCTTAATAATAGGCTGTTTAATAGTAAGTATTTACAAACTCCGTCTGCTAATTTATCTACTTAATATGCTACTGGAAATGCGATCAGAAGAACAATTTACTAACGTGCAATCAGCTGAAGCCATAGCTCTAAATCTATAAATACCATCACAGTTTCCTCAAATAACAGTTTTTTGAAACTAAAATTAATAAAAAACTACTTCAGGACCCCAAAGACTCAGGAAAGATAAGTTGACTAGTCAATCATGGCTATAGAGAAAGAGCTTGTCAAGTCATTATATTATGATGATCTGGTAGCTGAGTTTGCTAAAACAGAAGCCAGAAAAGTTAATATAGCCGGTTCTATTTATTTTTATTAAAATAATAATCTTATTATTATTTCCTACATGAGCACCAATTAATGAGTTCATTATTTATTTGTATGTTGTTATGTTTTTGAATTAGTTTTTAAATATTTTTTACTTCAAAAAATACTTTTTTCAGTTCCTAAATTTTTGTGATATATTTTTTTACTATTATTTTTGTGATATATTTTTGATTTCTTAGTTTTTAATAAAAATCATATTTATTTTAATTAAATATAAGTATTATCTAGGAATAGGCCTCTTGGGGATCCCTCGTTAAGAAAAACGCATTGCAAAGGGTACCCCTTGGGTAATGAGGAAATGACTTTTTCCGCCAATCCAATCCAAATGAGAGGCGCCACTGATAAAGCTTGCGCAGCGCTCTAATTTAGCTCGGGCCGGTCCTGCCTGTAACTGGCTGGACCTGTTGAGGATGGTCCCTCTTGTTGCCGTGCCAGAGTCACGGATTGCTTTCTCCAACGCCAGATTGAAGAGGAGGCAGGCCAAACCGTCCCCTTGTCGGAGTCCATTAAAGATGTTGATTGGTCTGGATAGCAATCCGGCTATTTTTACTTGGCTTGTTACGTTGGTCATGGTCAACCTACATAGTCGTGTCAATTTATTTGGGATGCCGAATTCTCTCATGGCTTTGTAAAGTTCTACCCTGGCTATGCTATCATAGGCAGCTTTAAAGTCTATAAACAGATGGTATGTTGGGATGTTAAATTCTAGACATTTTTCCATCGCCTGCCTAAGGGTAAAGATCTGATCAGTTGTTGATTTGCCTGGAATGAAACAACACTGATATTGTCCGATGACGGTTTTAGTTTTAGCGTATGGGGTTATCCGGTCTTGTAGGATAGAGGAGAATATCTTCTAGGCGGTACTCAACAACGTGATACCTCTATAATTGCTGCACGTTGTGACATCTCCCTTCTTATGTATGGGGCATATTAAACCTTTTCGCCAGTCTTCTGGCATTTCTTACTGCTCCCATACGTGTACTATAATATCATGAATTGCTTGACGTAAGGCTGGCCCGCCGTGATGGAATAATTCGGCTGGTATGCCATCGGCTCCCGGGGCTTTGTTCTGTTTAAGCCGGCCTATAGCCTTCTCAACCTCTTCTATGCTTGGTGGCGGCAACATAGGGTATTCTTCTTGAAGTACTGGAGCCTCCACTTCCGCAGTGAGCTGACTATTTAGCAATTCATTAAAGTACACTTCCCATCGCTCCAGTATGCTTTCAGGATCGGTGATCAGATTTCCCTCTCCGTCCTTGCAGTATGTGCAGCGTGGTGTGTACTGCGTCATGTTTCGGACGGATTGGTAGAACTTCCGCGCCTGGTGCGGACCTCGCTCTCGGCTGTTTTCTATTTCACAGATTAGGTTCTTCTCCCAGGCTGATTTTTTTTGTCTGTGAAGCCGTTTTTCTGTTCTTCTGAGCTCTTTATATTCCTCTTCGCGTGCCCGCGTTCTATGAGATTGTTGCATTGCTCGGTACGCAACATTCTTACGTTCAGTCGCTAGCTTGCATTCATCATCAAACCAGTCGTTCCGATTTTTACGACTGCTGCCTAAGATGGAGTTGGCAGTACTAATGACAATATTCTTAAGGCGTGTCCACTTCTCATTTACGCCCAGCATACTGGCTCCAGGACTTACTCTCCCTAAATCAAGTGATTCTAGGGCGAGTCCTAACGCATTACCAAAGGTGTTACTGGTGTTTTCATTGCGCAGGGCAGCCGTGTTGATTCGAACCTGATCGGCGGATGCAATGCGTCTTCGCAAGGCAATCCGCCCTCGGAAAACCATACCAACAAGATAGTGATCCGAGTCGATATTGGCACCTCGGTACGTTCGTACCGTCATCAAGTTCGAGTAGTGGCGACAGTCTATCAACACGTGGTCTATTTGGTTACGAGTGACTCCATCAGGTGATACCCAGGTGGCTTTGTAGATATTTTTACGCGGGAACCTGGTACTCGCAACGACCATGTTTTTCGATGCTGCCAATTCTAAGACTCGAAGTCCATTGTCGTTAGTGTTCTCATGCAAACTATGGGTGTCTGCGTAATGCCTGAATACAGGCTCCCGACCTATTTTTGCGTTCAAATCCTCAAGGATGATTTTAACATCATACCTTGGACAGGCATTGAGGGCCCTCTCGACTTGTTCGTAGTACATTAATAAACACTTTAAATTGGCGTTCTAAATTTTTTTTTTCTTAAAAATGTTTTAAAAATTTTGTATAAAAGCTTATTTTTTTAAGAAACCACTACAACGAATTATAATTTTGTTCTTGCATAAACTAATTTTTTCTTAAGATACATGGCATCCTGTGCTTAGCTCCAACTGCTAAAGGAGTTGTTTTAGTTATTTAAAAAATGAATTTCATCCTTAAGAACAGTTTTCTCTAATAGCATTCATTTTTGAAATTCTTAGTCGTTTACATAGGAGCATGTTCGTGCGACCCAGTCGTGCATTTTTTTTAAATAAGGGAATGATTAAACAAGAGAGATTCCCGATATAATACTGGAATTAAAAAGAAAGGACAGTATATAAACAATGTTGGGACCGATGTGTTTGAGCGCAGATGCAAAATAGTTACCGAATTCGTTTAGATACTATTTCTTTAGGGTTTGTAATAACGGCACTTCCTAATTTAAGTGTATTATGTTCTGTTTTTAATTAAACCTTGCGATTCAAAATACAATTTATTGCATCCCACTCTTTTCTGATATTCCCCTTTGCATGATCTATTTTCGAATATTAATAGCCATCTTTTGCATTTCTGACTCCACCATGTACTTTTTTGGAATAACGAATAAAACTGCTTTTTAAACTTAAATTCAAAGGATGCTTGCTAAATTTTTAAAATTTTTGTTTATTTTGTTTTTTTTTTTGTTTAACTAAATAACTAGTTATCCAAGGCTTTAATTTAATTTCTGATTCGTTTCTTACGTCTTACGACAGAGAAAGGTGATGCAGTTATGTTATTCTTTAGCGTCAGTATAAATATGTCAAATGCTTTTGAGGACTCATTTTCGGCGTGGACACTTTCCTTATTTTCAAAACATAAACTATTATTTAATTCCATAAAATTAACAATGGTAAGACTAGGAAAAAATATTTCATGAGTATGGTATATTACTTCTATTTGTATTTTCAAAAAATAGTCCCGTCATACAATGATCAGTAACATGAATATCAAGGCTTATACAAGAAATATTATTCACCGAAATATCTTCAAATCTTCCAAATAAAGGGTGGTTAAATTTTAAGGGCCGATGTTGATTTTGAATAAAACACAAATTATTTAGGAAATTATTGTCATTTCTTTTTATTATGATAATATTGGTATGGTTCAATTATGTATGAAACAAAATATCGGCCAAATGGCCGCCGCGACCTTGACGGCACACACACACATTTGGACCACACATGGTTCAAATTTTCGATGAAGCATAATTGAGGTTCTATGCCGTTAATGTGCCGAATTATCTCATCCTTTAGCTCTTGAATTGTTGCTGGCTTATCGACGTACACCTTTTCTTTCAAATAATCCTAAAGAAAGAAGTCCAACGGTGTCAAATCACATGATCTTGGCGGACAATTGACATCGCCACCACGTGAGATAACACGGCCATTGAATTTGTCGCGCAAAAGAGCCATTGTTAACTTCCCATAGGGAGTTATTGTAATCGGTTCGATTTGTCAATTTTTGACAATTTTGACATTTCTCGACGTTTCAAGGTCCCTAGAGGCTATATCAATCATTTTTAGAGAGATGTGTGTACGTACGTTCCGTAAGTTCGTACGTGTGTACGTTCGTACGTCCGTACGTTCTCGTACCATTTTTCGTCGTCGATATCTCAAGAACGAGTAAAGATATCGACTTCAAATAATTTTTGTTTAATAGATAATAACTTCGAAAGAGGCTGAAAGGGCGTTTATTAAAATTCAGTGAGTAGTTTTTTCACTTTAACGGTTTATAAAAAAAGTAAAAATTTTGGTTAGTTTCAAATATCTCACGAAAAAATAATGCTATTGATTTAAAATAAAATTCAATGTACTCATTATAAGGTCATACAGATTTGGTATGAATTTGGAAAAAAATGAAAATACCGTTATTTTTTTAAATAAAAAAAACTGAAAAAAAAATTTCATAACCCAGATATTCTAAGAACGGAAAACAATTTGAAACTCAAAATAATTTTATTTTACGAAAAATAATGTGTTTGACAACTGGTGAAAATTTCAAAAAAAATCAGTTTACAGTTTTTTTACAAAAAATAAAAAAACTATATAAAATTCTATTGAAAATTGGTAAAAATTGTCTTTCGACTCAAATTTCTCGAGAACTAGTAGTGATATTGACTTCTAATTTAGTTTATTTTATACATAGTATAATATTGTACAATTGGTAAAATGTTGACAAATATTAAATTAATAGTTTTTTTTTTTTTAAATAAAAAAAACTATTAAAAATTCTAGTGAAAACTAGTTTAAATTGTATTTCAAGTCGAATTTCTTGGGAATAAACACCGACAGTGCCTTCTAAAGTATGTTGTCTTATACATCGATATCTTCCCGTAAGAATGTATACTAAGCGACATTTCTAAAATTGTTCAGGAAACGAATAAAACGAAGAAAGTTCGTTGGCGAAACCCAGGCCAAAACGTGGCCCTTAACATATATTATATTTACTCATCAAAAAGTCATTTTCGAAAAAAGTGCCGCTTAGTACATTCTTACGGGAAGGTATCGACAAAATACAATTATTAACATATGGTTAAATTTTGACAAGTATCGAATTGACAGTTTTAACAAAAATATAAAAAAAATCTACTAAAAAGTGGTAATATTTGTTTTTCGACTAGAATATCTTGAGAACGAGCAATGATATTGACTTTACCATTATTTAATTTTATACATAATACAATTTCTAACAAATGGTTTATATTTGACATATATCTAGTTCCATCAATAACCAAACCATATCTTTTATATTCGAATATTTCGTTTTTAATTTTTTTTCAATTAAAATGTTTGGAACCGAAATAATAAAATAATAAAAAGTTCTTTATCATCTCACGATAGCGAACACCATTCACAATAACTGCCTGACCGGCTTCATTTTGGAAAAAATTCGGCCCGATGATGCCGCCAGCACCAAACAGTCACTCTTTGTAGGTGCATTTGTTTTTCGACAATCACTCTTGGATTATCTTCTTCTTCTTCCTTTGATTCGGCGCTGTTATGATCTCGATGTCGAGGGGATCATAACTCTCCCACGTATCTGCTTCACACTAGTGATCCGCCTGTGGGGTTCGCCGGGTTGACCTCAGAAATCGGCGGCAAGCCTCCCGGTTTTGTATTGTTCCATTTCTGAGGCCAACTGAATGCTGGTGTTTTTGCATTTGTTTGTACCAGGAGTGTTTAGGCCTACCTTTCTTTTTATTCCGAATTGGAACGTTGTATGATATTGCCTTTTTGACGGGGTTCTCAGGATCTCTCCTTTGAACATGGCAATACCAACTGAGTCGGTCGTGTTCAATTTTTTGGGAAATGGTATTCTTAACATGAAGGCTTCTTCGGATCTTCGTACTTCTAATTCGATCAAGCTTTGTAACTCCTGCTGTCATACGAAGCATCTTCATCTCAGCTGCCGTTAGCTTACTCTCATACTTTTTGTACATTGTCCAACATTGTGAACCGTATGTGAGTGCTGGACGCACAACTGAAGTGTAGAGCTTTCCTTTCAGCTTGGGGGGCATTTTTCGGTCACAGGAGATAGCAGAATTTTCCCGCCACTTCATCCACCCTACGCTTACGAGATGATTGATATCGTCATCACAAGTAGCTTCGTTATTTATCATAGACCCCAGATATTTAAACTTTTCACACTTGGGAAGCACTACTCCATTCAAATAAATGTCTGGAATAGGCCTGTGTGGATCAGAAAATGGGCAGCATAGGTATTCTGTCTTTTTCGCGCTTATGCGGTACCCACTTCCTTCTAGAACATCCACCCATACGTCAAGTGCTCGTTGTAGGGATATCGGGTCTTCACTTATGATGGCTCCATCGTCAGCAAAGAATAACTGATGTACTTTTGGATCCGTCACTTTGCCTTCAAGCAGGTAATCAAGAACTGTAATAAAGAGCAGGGGACTCAAGACACTTCCCTGGTGTACACCTACTGTGATTTCGAATTCTTCGGTGACTCCAGCTGCGCATCTTACTTTAGTAACTGCTCCATCATACATGTCCATAATTATCCGCACATAGGTTTCTGGAACTCCTCGTTGCCTGAGGGCCACCCATATTAGATCTCGTGGTTGCCGATCGAATGCTTTTTCAAAATCAACCAATACGACATCCAAATCCTCCAAAGAATCCCGATGTTTTTCCATAATTATTCTTATACTCTGGATTGCATCCGTGGTTGACTTACCCCCGACAAACCCGCACTGGTCATCAGATAGCCCAATTATTTTTCGCAGTCGGCTCCCTAAGACTCGCTCAACGATCTTCATGGTGTGTGACATCAGCTTAATCGAACGGATTATCTTGGATTATCATTCGCCCAAATGCGGCAATTCTGCTTAATAACGAATCCACTGAGGTGAAAATGTGCCTCATCACTGAAGATGATTTTCTTCGAAAATTGATCATCCACTGTTGCCATTTCTTGCCACCATTCTGACCATTGACCCTTGTATATAAATTCTAAAGTACGCTGGATTTCCTCATATAGCTATGTATGATCATAAAATATTAATTTTTGTATGGTAATCGCATTTAAAGATAAACATTTGTTTTTCGTTACATGCGATACATGGATTGAAAGGTGGCACTCCCTAGATCACGAATATGCAATTTTCAACTCGCTGAGATTCCTAGTTTAGCCAAAAATCACGTTTAAAAGTACATTGGGTGGCAAATTTTCGTCAAGAAATATTTTTGAAAAAAAATGTATGAAAAATCAAAATTTCTTAAAAAAAAATTGTTGAAAAAAAAAATTTATTGGAGAAAAGTTTTTTGAAAAAATATTTTTGGCAAAAGTTCAAAAATATTTTGGTCAAATGTCCAAAAATAATTAGCCAAACCACTGAAATGCATCTTATCTCTCTAAAGATGGAGGAGGTTTACCTCCTCGGAGTTTTAACATTTCTTTCCATTTGTTAAAAAAAATCAAAATAAAATATTCTGAATTCGGTTTTATTTCCAAATTCTGTTTCGCACTATTTCGGTTACCATAACGAAATAAAGCTAATTTGAAATTATTTTGTTTTCAAAAATGAAATAAAACCAAATTTAGAATTTGAGTTTTGTAAGTTCAAATGCCTCTAGATCTAATTACAAAGTCGAAAAAATAGCAACATCGCTGATTAATCGTATCAAAATGTAAGCAAACCAGATTGTATGAGTAATGAAACAAAATTCACAAAAATTCTCATACACTCTCAATACTATTTGCTTGTATTCATCTCGCACCTGGCATATACAACTTTATATACCTACCTTCAATTGATTCTGACAGCAAAAAGAAACGCAGATATAGAATTTTCTCCCTTACCCTCTTTTAGAAATATATCACTACCGCATCTCTTCTTTTGCTTATATTTTTCCCTTCCACGTAGTCTCTGCACTGTTAAATATGGCGATACTAACGTTTCGGCGGCAGAGATAGGAATTAAAATGGTCAAGAGGCTTTAGTTCTTGAGGCAATTGCACCATGTAAGCGTGTAAATACAAGTCTTTATGCATAATGTTCATCAACGACGAGCGTGAGAGGTGCAATTGTTGGGCACGACGACGAGTTGAGGTGGACGGCTTTTCAGCCACACTATCGCAAACAGCAGCAATATTTTCTGCAGTACGAGCTGTACGAGCATGCACCGGTGTTTTCACATCTCCTACAGACCCGGTTTGCTCAAATTTTTGCACGATTTTTCCTATTATACGCACATTTGGACGATTAAATTGACCGAAAAAATTACGAAGTGCACGATATGCATTTTGATTTGAACGCCCATTTTCATAATAAGCCTGAATAACTTTAACGCGTTGCCCGATTGTGTATCTTTCCATGGTTCAAATTGAGTTAGTCTGACCTTGAGAAATGTCAAATGAAATGCAGAAAAAAACTTGACATTTAGGTGTGGTTCACATTCAACATCGGCCCTTAAAATTTAACCACACTTTATATGGTCCAAACAAGTTCCAGAGATAGGTCTAGTGGGTTCAGTCAAAAATGAAGTTAATACATTTTCCGCCATAAGAGCCAGATAAATGTCTGCCATAGAACTACCTTCAAAGATATCTACATTGAAATCCCCTAACACATTCAGATCTTTCGAGTTTTCCCTTAGCAAAAAGTTTGAGAGCTCATTAACAAAAATATAGGGCGATGACGAATGAAGTCTTTATAGACACAAATGAAAGTGATGTTAACATCACTTAAACTGCATTTTACTTTAATAACATCTGCGCTACAAAAATTTAAAATCTCAACTTCACAATCGTAACAACTTTGACCAAAAACTCCCACACCACCAGCTGAATACGAATCATTTGTTTTCGCAAAGAAAACTCAAGTGGTACTGAAGTTAGAAAGGGGTCCAAAACTGCCTGAGTTTGTTCCTCCAAAAAGAGTCTAGTGCATTTTTACAAAAAATGAAAATGACGTTTTTTATTGCAAGTGTCATATGATGATTTTATATGGAAGGATAAAATATGATACAAACTATCATGTTCAATTCTATAAAAATTAAAAAAATCATCCTTTTAGCCTAGTATCCTATTAAAATAATTTTAACATCGATTTAATATAAAAAGTTTTCTAATAAATAAGAATTTTTTTTCATGTAAAATAATCTGTTATTATGGCAACACTTTTGTTGAAAAATTCGAATGAATATAAAAATATATGTGGACCCTATTCTGCAAGCTTTTGTTCCACAAATACCATACAACAACTTAAATCCACACGAGCAGCTGTTTAGTTTTTCAACTTTTCACTTCGGCTCTCAGTACTCATTTTCTTTGTTTGTTGTTAGACGTTAATTTGTTTATCGCTTATCGACTGAAGAATCCATTCATTCCAGGTTAAACTAATTTTTAAATATTATTTATTAGATACGAGTTAGTTTTATGTGTAGAGATATTTATTGACTGCAAGTTCAAATATGTAACTATTAGATTAAATATGTGAATAATGTAGATTTTGTTGCAATCATCAAAAAAATGTGAACATACTCGTATAGTGAGTAAATTAATAAAATTCATTTATGAATGCATTTTTGTTACGAAAAAGGAAATATTTTGTGTTCGTGGGAAAATTTTCTAACCTTGGGGTTGGTTTTATAGTTGGCATATACAAATATTATTGGAAATGGTGCGTAAGCGTGCAACGACAATGACAAAAATAGACAAGCTATATCTTTAGCTAATCTTTTCCTTTCGAATACAAAAAATAAAATAGAGATACATAAATAAAGTTCTGATTAATCAAATTAAAGACTAACAAAACTTAATAAAAGTTTATGTTGGGAAATCTACTTTAACAGCAGGCGTTTTTTTTAAGTTTTTATTTTTTTTGTTTTAATATCTGGTTGTTACATTAAACAACATTGAAAACAGACGCCACCAACCCAACTTCGTTTGTAAACAATCAACAGGTGCTCATTAAAAGATACATAAAATAACAACAAGTTCCACCGGCAAAGCAACACTTAATTACTAAACTTATGAATTCTTAAAAATGAGTCATATAGTTTGATGTGATTTTATTATTGCCATATTTGATTTCAGTTTTGAATACATTAAGTTCAGAGTTTGCAAATGTTAATTTTCTTTGTGGCAAAAGTGCTAGATACATATAATATAATATTTTTAATTGGTCAACAAAATCGACATTCAAATGAAACATAATAAATTAATGACGAAGTTAAAGAAACAAATATTCTTGTAATTTCGAATGCCTTTCGGTCTGTCCACAATAAACTGTCTAAACTACATCCTAAGACACTGAATCGATTTTCCAAGATTAATACATACTTATAATTAAAATCAGGGGCTGAGTTATAGGAAGGTTTTGGTCAAAATAAAACGTACCTACTTTGTATAAAATATTCATTATTCATTATTTTACTTTGTTTTCTGTTTTGGAGTTAAAATTTGCTGAACTGGCTATACACGTTTAAGGAAGGAAAACGCACATATTATATTATATTTTTATTTTCCCCCAAAAAGTTCTTATAACACGTAAGTTCGGATTTTTACCTTGAATTATTAATTTTCAAGCGTTCATTGCACGTGCCAACTCAAACTTCAAAGTCAAAGTTCGTGGCTGGGGAAACACTAAAGACTATATAATTAAACAAAATAATCTTATATTTAATTTTCAAGGAAAATTTGTTGCTTTAGTCATTAATAGAAATCTGTGACGTTTGGGAAAAACATGATAACTTAAAAAAAAATTGGCATCCTTACGGTTACTATACATCGAGCTAGAACCTTAACGGATATACCGATTTTCTTAAAATTTGGAACATAATTTTTCAAAGCACATTTTAATACAAGTGAATACCTATCAGAAGTACGCCGTGGTTTTGTTTCCGGTCGGTCGTCTATAACCAATCTTACTTATCTTACTTCGTACGTCATTAACGCTATGGAACAAAAATTTCAAGTGGAAGCAGTGTACACTGACTTTAGTAAAGCCTTTGATTCTGTGAACCACCAAACACTTTTGAATAAACTTGAGATTTTTGGTTTTCATTCGCACTTTCTTCGTTGGTTACCATCATATTTATCTTTAAAAACACAATAAGTCAAGATTGGAGACACTTATTCAAAAGAAATTCAGTGTACATCAGGTGTTCCGCAAGGTAGCCATCTGGGACCGTTTTTATAATTTTCATTAAGTATTGTGAATGTTTATTATATGCGGACAATCTGAAACTATTTCTACAACTTTCGAGTTTGGATGATTGTCAACTCATTCAATCTGACCACTGATTCCCTATCTGACTGGTGTCAGATAAATGGGTTTAAATGGAATATCAATTGAACCGCTGAGAAGAAAAAGGAAAACATTCCACAAAAATGGGAAATTGAAGTAATGATGCAAAAGCGTAGCTATTTTTATAGCGCACATTTTAAGCCTAAAAACGAAAAAATTCCGTGTAAACCTACTTTTTAAATGCGATTATAAAATATCACTGAGTGGAAAAAGGAAAAGATTCCAGGAATATTTTCCTTTTTCCTTTCCTTTTTGGGGTAAAATGTTATTAACGGTACCTGTCATAGAACCGTTTTTTGATTTTTTGTCTTTCTCATCAACGGCTTTAACGATTTTAACCAAAAATTTTCAGCAGGAGGCCCCTTAAGTTTAAAATAATATTGTATATAAAAATATTCGAAAAAATTTGTTTTGGAATTAAAAATAAAAAATTCCAAGTTTTTTTTGAAAAACCAATATCTTTAAAACGTGTGAACGATTATTTTTTGAAACTATTTCTAACATCTATACCACTAAATACTTAAAATTTGGCACCCCAAATTTTTTTCTCGAAAAATTTTAAGAAAATTTGTTATATAAAAAATTACTTTAATATTAAAAGGATTAATCAGACGGCAATTCCATACATTTGAACATTTTTATCTCATTAAATCATGTTTTATATTTATAAAATGTATTTTAAATTCGAAAGTACTTTAACATAAAAGCGAGTTCGTGCGATCCAGTCGTGCATTTTATTTCTGTTTATTTTTTATTTCCTTGAATTATTATTAAAATATTGTTTTAGTTTTCATTTTGCAGAATTATTTAATATTAAAGAAATAAAATGTTTTGAACCCATTATTTATATTATTTGAATAAAAAAAACGTAATTTAAAATAATTTATTTGATTTTTTTTTTCAATTAGTGGAAAAGGGAAAACATTCCACTCACTTTAACAGGAATTATTAAGCCAGAGCTTAAAGTTTTTAATTTCAATTCAGAATGTTTTGAAGAATAACTTTCAGTTTCAGAAATAAACAGTTTTCTTCGATTTCCCAAAAACTATGATTAGTGGAATGTTTTCCTTTTTCTTCTCAGCGGTTCAATTTTATTAAAGGCTTAGGTGTTATACTTGATTCTTCATTTACTTTTAAAAGTCATCTCGATTATTTGGTTCAAAAGGCCAACTCGCTGGTAGGTTTCATAAAATGAAATGGAAAAGACTTTAGAGATCCTTTTGTGTTACTTTCACTGTTTACATCTCTTGTCAGATTACTTTTAGAATACGCAGATATTATTTGGAGTCCCATTTATAAAGTGCATTCTGATCGGATTGAAAAAGTCCAAAGACGATTTACGAAATATAATATATTTAAAATAGTGGGCTGGGATTTTCAGCCCTAGTTATGAAGCTACATATATGCCAATTACTTGGAATTAAATCGTTACAATCAAGAAGGCAAATTCATAGTATAATGCTTATTAGAGACTTACTATGCCACCATATTAAATGTCCATCGCTTCTTGCTCTAGTTCCAATTTATGCTCCCGCTATTTCTATTAGAGCTAGAGTCTTTTTATGCCAAAGAACTCATACGACAAATTATAGTTATAATGAAACTTTATCAAGATCCAATGCTTATTTCAATGAAGTTTCTTCAAATATTGATTTCCTTAATCTTAATCGTAATAAATTTAAAACCGAAATATTATATTTATTCAATTTTTAATTTTGCTCTTGGAGTGCTGATACTCGTATCTATTAGCTGTAATATTGCTTGTAGATAAATTTAATAAAATAAAAAAAAAAATAAAAAAACAATAAACATTCCAAATTTGAAGAAAATCGATCAACCCGTTTAAGCCCTAGCTCCTTGTAAAGCGTTTATGTCCACGCAAATTATTTAATGGACTTATCATGTTTGTATCAATCACTGAAATTTTTTTTTTTTTACACTTTAATTATCTTGAACTAAATGTTTAAAAATATTCAAAAACGTATACTAAAAAGCTGTTTTTGCTTTCAGAAAATCCACCTAAATGTTTGTTTGGGTAGAGCCTTAACGAATGGGTTATGGCAAGTTATGCATTCGGAAAAAAAATCTAACTCGAGATTTTGATCAAAGTTGACATTACGATAATAGACCAAAAAATTTCATTTAGTTAAAGCTACCTAATGGTTGAAAAAAATTTTCCAAAAAATTGTTATTTTTGGTACCCCCTTTGGAACCATTTTTTTGATTTTTGATTTTCTCGAAAACGGTATAACGGATTTTGATAATTTTTTTTCTGCTAAAGGTCCCCAATAGTTTAAATATCATTGTGAATTCAAGTTTTCAAAAAATAAATTTTTGGATTCTTAGAAAATATTTCAATTTTTTTTTTTGAAAACTCAATATTTCGAAAACCCCATGTTAAATTTTTTTAAAACTTGATAAATAAAAGTTTCTTAATATAATCTACAAGAAATGAAAAAAAAAATTATTTTACCTAAAAATAACGGTACCCTCCATACAAAAGTTAAAAAATGGTTTTCGAAAATCGTATTTTTCTCGAAAACAGTTCCGAGAATTTTGTTTAAATTTTTTTCTTTCGATTAATTTTTAAGATCTATAATTTAATAAAAAAAAGTGAAATTTTGATATTACTGACTGTATCTCCCATAGAATGATTTTTTCGAATTTTGAATTTCTCATTATCGGCATAACAGATTTTAATGAAATTTTTTATAGAGAAGCTTCTAAAAAGTTTAAGAAACATTGCATTTCAAGACTTAAAAAAAATATTTTTTTGAATTTTGAAAAAAAAAATCTAGTTTTTTTTGGAAAATTCGATATCTCAAAAACGGATCCATATTTTTTTTTTAAATTTAATTTTTATTCGAAGATTAATAAACACTTTAAATTGGCGTTCTAAATTTTTTTTCTTAAAAATGTTTTAAAATTTTTGTATAAAATTTTATTTTTAAAAGAAACCACTACAACGAATTATAATTTTGTTCTTGCATAAACTAATTTTTTCTCAAAACACATGGCATCCTGTGCTTAGCTCCAACTGCTAAAGTAGTTGTTTTAGTTATTTAAAAATTGAATTTTATCCTTAAGAACAGTTTTCCCTAATAACATTCATTTTTGAAATTCTTAGTCGTTTATATAGGAGCAAATTCGTGCGACCCAGTCGTGCATTTTATTTTTAACACGCGATCTTTTACAAGATATTTCCAAATAATTTAGTCTTAACTTTAAGTTCTACATTCCATTTATTTTGTATCTATTGAATTTTTGTACCTCAACATACAGCCTAAGCCGGTAAAGTGATTTTCTTCAAATTTCTAACTTAAGGTTCTACGATGATTTACTATAGACAATATTAAATTTTTTTGTAGCTCTAAAACAAACGGTACCTGCCAAACTGCAGTTATGCAAAATCTTATTGAACTCAAAAATGGCTCTTACGATTTTAATAAAAAAAAATTAAATGTGCTGTTATGGAGATAGATTACATTTTAGTCAAAACACAAATTTAGAAAAAATAAAATGCACGACTGGGTCGCACGAACTTGCTCCTATGTAATAGACTAGCAATTTTAAAAACGAAAGTTATTAAAGAAAACTGTTCATAAGGATAAAATTAATTTTTTTAATTCTTTTAGTAGTAAGAGATAAAGACAGAATGCTATGCAAATATGAATTTATGCAAGAACAAAAATTATAAGTTGCTGTTGTGGTTCCTTAAAAAAATAAGCTTTTATGTACAAATTTTTTAAAACATTTTTAAGAAAAAATATTAGTACGCCAACTTTAAGTTTTTATTATTGTACGAATAAAAATTAAATTTCCAAGAAAAATATTAAGCCTTTCTTGAGATATCGAATTTTCAAAAAAAAAAAAACGACTTTTTTTTCTAAAAATTGAAAAAAAATTTTGTTTAAGTTTTGAAATGCAATGTTTTTTAAACTTCTTAGGAGCTTGCCTACAAAAAATTTCATTAAAATCCGTTATGCCGATAATTAGAAATTCAAAATTCGAAAAAATCGTTCTGTGGTAGATACAGTCAGATTTCAATTTTTTATTAAATTGTAGATTGTAAAAATTAATCAAAAAAAATTTAGCAAAATTCTCGGAACCGTTTTCGAGAAAAATACGATTTTCAAAAAGCATTTTTTAACATTTATATGGAAGGTACCGTTATTTTTGGGTAAAATATTTTTTTTTTCAAATCTTGTAGATAATATTAAGAAACTTTTATTTGTCAAGATTGAAAAAAATCGATCTTGGGGTTTTCAAAATATTGAGTTTCCGAAAAAAAATTCAAATTTTAAATTTAAATTTTTTATTTTTTGGATTTAAAAAAAAAAAGAAAAAAACGTGTGGGGGAAAAAATTGAAACCCATATCTACCAAGTTTTAAGAAAATCGGCCGAACCGTTTAGGCTGTAGTCGAACCGACAGACAGACAGAATTGCGAGACCCAACTTTGATCAAAATCTCGAGTTCGATTTTTTTTCCGAGTGCATAACTTGCCTTATAGTACCTACATATAAGTCGCAAGTAAAAAATATTATTAATAGTACCTTTCACAGAAACTTTTTTTGATTTTCGACTATCTCATTAAAGTAAGAAATAATAAATATTTTCTTTCTTCGTGACCTTTTAT
Source organism: Chrysotoxum bicinctum (assembly GCA_911387755.1). Classification (NCBI taxonomy): domain Eukaryota; kingdom Metazoa; phylum Arthropoda; class Insecta; order Diptera; family Syrphidae; genus Chrysotoxum; species Chrysotoxum bicinctum. The sequence goes on from OU426987.1 coordinate 63,723,135, forward strand.
TTAATTAAATAATGTTTATCCTCAAGTGGGCTTTAGGTCAATATTTTGTTTTGTTTTTTATGTTGTGACGTTTCGGATGTGGTTACACCCTACTTCAGACAACTTTAAAAATACAAATATTTTTTTATTTGTTTGTTCTTTTTGGTTTCCGTGTTTTTTAAGAAAGTTTAAAAGACGTTTTAAATCTTTTACTTTTTTGTTTTATATGTATATTTTATCTCTTTTGTTTTTTTATTTTTTAATTTGTTTGAAAATTTATTTGATTTTTAATTATCTGAATTTTCAAATTCAATTTTTTGAAGGGTGTAACCACATCCGAAACGTCACAACATAAAAAACAAAACAAAATATTGACCTAAAGCCCACTTGAGGATAAACATTATGTAAGAAATAATATTTTATAAGCTAGCTTACAGCTTCTAGATTTGTTAAAAAAAAAGATGAAATATTATCTTACTAATAAAATCATAAGATAAATATTTTATAAAGATAATATTACTGTATATGTTTGTATGCTGTTATGTTCATTAGGTTTTCAATTAAAAATCCATTACAATTTTAATAAAGTTAAAATAAAAAAAAAATAAAATAAAACAAAAAAAAACATATACTATTTAGAAAGTAAGTGTTCGTTATTTTGGTTTGAAAAAAAAAAACATGCACATTATTAGTTACCCTAAAAGTAGACAAGTAACTCTCTCCTAGATTCGCCCCTAAGTTTTCTAACATTTCGTGGCAGAGTATTCCACAGGCGAGAAGCATAAATGAAAAATTGCTTCCCGGAAGTTAAATATTTATATCCCGGAGGAATTATTGTTTGGGGTCTATCTGAGGAACCAAATCATAATCTATTGGACATATACCGAAGTTGATTGATGCGTTTGAATAACGTTGAAGATTACGTAGCGAAATGTTAATGATAAAATTCGTTAATGATAAAACGGTAGAATCAGTGTTTTGGCGAGCATTAAACGAATCTTTAGGGTAGTAAAATACTACGATGTCCATAACAAACTAAGAATACCCTAGATTTGTTCTACTGCTGCGTTGATGTGTCTATCCCAAGTAAACATTCCTAAATTTCTAGCTTTTTCCACATTTTCAATGGGGAATGATTAAGAAAAATGGTTGGGAAAAGGGAAAAGACTTTTACTAACAACTATGGATTTTGACTTTAAAACAGACAATTGATATGGGGAAATCAATTCCAAATTCATGTTGATAGTGTTTGAGCAGATGAGTCTAAGTAGACAGCTTCTAATCAATCGAACATCGTCAGCATACATTTGGATGAAAGAAGATGAAACAAGGGGGGGGGGGGGGGGGAGCTCGTTTATATAGAGGGAGAAAAGCTAGACCTCTGCATTAGACATTAGTACCTATCACAACAGCATTCTTTCTATCGCACAGATACTTAGGGTGTCCCTTAATTTGTGCATAACATTTTAGGGCGAGATTGTTGGGTATATTCTAAGAAAAAAAATCATTTTACAGTAAAGTTCTATCTAAAATTTTTATTTAATATATATCGGATTTAAGAAAAGTCTTATTTTGGCGTTACATCCATTTTATGGTTGACTTTGTGGCTTTTAACAGTCGACTCTTCAACGTTTGGTGGCCAAATCAAACAACATTTCTACCCAACATTCGAACTTCAAAGGAACGCATGATTGATCGAGAACATTGCCGTGGTCCGTCAAAATATATAGCAGAATCCAAGGCAGTGGATTCTTCCCCATGTACAAGAACTCGGCCTTTCGCAGATTTCAACTTGCCGAATTTCACGTCGGAACTTGGGCCTCCATGCGTACAAGATTTAACTGATTTAAGAGCACAAAGTTCATTACAACCTCGTTTGTTCGCTAACAGGGTTTCGAAAAAAATACGGGTTGGTGGTGATTTTGGGTCATTTATGTCATTGGTCCCTACTTTTTCGAAAACGACGTTGGTGAGGTGGTCACAGTCAATGGCAAGCTCAACATAGATAAAATTAATTTCTTATGGCCCAAATTGAATAATATAGACAATATGTGGTGCCAGCAGTACGGCTCCGGCTCTACGTTCCACACAGTGGATGCCATGATTGTAGCTTTGCATGAACGATTTGTGGGTAAAGTTATCTCTGGTGTTTCCTGAAGCCCCTGGTCTAAAATAAACTACAATCGACCGATGCTCTTAAGGTGAGCATAACATAGGTCATCGCTTGAATTCAGCCGGATCTGTGAGGAAGAGTCATTGAAAATTTGACCACCCGAATCCGTGTTACCGTATGAGCATTTAAACGATATCATATTTCATACATGAGCTTTCAGAAAAAAGAAAAGAACTTTGTTTATACCGCGCACACAGCTTATTTTATTTCATTTCAACATATACCATAACTTATTGAAAAACACTTTAACATTCGATCTCGAATTCTAATGTCATGATCATGAGATGCCCAATCTTATTTGGATTCGTCCATAAGTCACATAAGTCTAAGATCCTCTTTAGACAAAGGCTTCCTTGAGTACTCAATTAAATAATGAAGTTTTTGAAATAAAGAATATTAAATCGTCAAGACCATGTTATAAGACTGATGATTAAGATCAGAATCAATTCAGAAATTCGTTCCGATTTTTCAAATAAAAACAGAAAATGTTTTCTTATCCTTGAATTTTTAGATTAACACTATCTAAGGGGGAACATAATTGTGGAATAACACTTTATCTTTTTTTATTCTTTTTTTATTTTAATTGAGATCTTTTGCACAGTTTTTTGGTATAATAAGTTAAAGTTCTACTCTGCGGTCCAAAAAATCTTTTTTTCGCTGCAAACTTCATAGATTTTGGACTACATAGAAAACATTTTCAAGGCTATAAAAATAGTAAACACAAAATAGAACATACAAATTTTAAGGAAATTACTTTGCAGGGTTTTTCAGAAATGTCGACTTAATTTAGATTTATCCAGAAACAGAATGTCTAAATTTAAAAGTTATTCATTAAGAAACAATTAAATCAAAAATCCATGCTCTTAAAAATCTAAATGATTGAATCGTGCTTCGACTGCACTCTGGCATTTATTTAAATTAAATATAGTAGGTCTATATGGTTTCTGCCAAGTTTGTTGTTTATTTAAGAACTAATCCCTGTTTAAGTTCATCCCAACAAAAATGTAAAAAATATTAAAAAATGTCTATGTAATCTTAAAATTTAAAATGATATTTAAATACCTGTTTTTTTTTTATTTTCAGATGGCAAGCACAGAAAAAACTACACTCAAATCACTTCAGCCAAATCCAATTCCAGATGCCTTAAACGTCTTGCAGTTAAACGATGATTGCCTTATAAAGATCTTCAGCTATTTAAATAATTATGAGCTGATTGACTTGCTCGGAACCTGCCGAAAACTAGACGAAATAATCCACATCAATTTGCGAAGATGCAAAGATCTTAGTTTTAATTTTAGACATTTTAATTCTGACGATAAAAGATTATTGCATGTTGTTAGCCCATATCTTACAACGATCGAACTTTCTGTGGGTTATTCTATAAGTTCTGAAATTATTTTGGCTGCTCTCGAATTAATATCAAATTGTAAGAAATTAAGAAAATTTAGATTGCACTATGTTGTTATGCGTGAAAAATATTTGAAACTAATTGGTAATATTTCTAATAATTTAGAAAAGATTGACTTGAGTTTTTGCCAACTTACCGATGAACTTATGACTGAGTTCTTTAAATGGAAGTGTAATTCACTGAAGGAGATAATTTTAATTGGCAACTATACATTCTGGGGGGTGTCTTTGGTTTATCTTAAGAATCTTAAGTCCCTCACAATCGAAAGTCATGAAAACTTGAAGATTAATCTAAAACAACTCAAAGTGAATAATCCAAAGGCGGACATTATTATTTATGGTAAAGGTCGATTGAAAAAAATTATGGATGTAAACTTGTGAATAAAAGTTATGGTTGCATTTAAATTTTCTGTCGCTTATTCAATTTTTAATTTAGAATTATTTTAATTTTTGGGAAATAGTCAACTGGATGCGAAACTGAGAAAAATAACTGAGAGTGAGAAGCTATTTAGATACAAATTTAAAAGCATAGGATCCCAGCAATAACAACTACTAGATAGCTCGTTGCTCGTAAGTATTGACCTTTAAAAGAAGTGAATTTTATTTTTGGTGTTTTAGGAAACAGGCAATAAACAAGCCGATGTCAAGTGAAGAGACCTTATGTGAACTACTCTGATATTATAGGACTCCTTAGAGTTGGAATCAGTAAGAATTTTCAGTGCTAGGTAGGGTGCTGTGCTGGGAAAACTCGTTTTAACCCAGGAACGTATTCTTCTCAAAATAAGGAATAGTAGAAATATTTAAACAGTTTTTCCAGCAGCTGCTTAATAGACATCATATAGAGCGAAGATAACCCACTTCCAGTCGGTGAAATACCAATTGTAGCATCCAGAAAAGAAAATGTGAGGTTAGCTATAAAAAAGCTGAGGAAGAAATACATAGGTGATATTTGGGTAGAGGGCATCAGTGGCGTAGATAGCTTTTCGCTATGGGGGGGGGGGGGGTGAATCTAGTTCGCTCATTTTTTTTCGACTTCACTAGGAAGACATTGCTCAAAATGTTTGTCACTTGTGGAACTTTCATTGTTTTTATTCTCAATGCTCACTACATCGGAACAAGGTATTTTTGAAACCGTTTAAGCAGATGATGTTGGCTTAATTGGCACTAAAGATCTCTTCATTTTGAACTAAAATGCAACGTTAATCACTAAAACTTATCACTTCACGTACACAGTAGTTATAATATTTCGACCGCTCGCAGTTAAATACAGTACATTAGTGATTCTGATTAGTATCATCATTCATAATATGTACATTCTTACTCAAAATCATGCATCTCGTAGTCTTATACGTTTGTCATGTTTTTCTATTTCTATTCCTACTGTGCCTGGTGTGCGTAAAAAGAAAAGCTTAAGGAGACATACATTTGAAAAATTTTTTCAGCAAAATTGGTTTGACTTCGCACAAATAACCCGCAAAATTACGACGAATGACAGTCAATCTGCCGCTTGTGTAAGGCATGCTTTATGTAATGGGTTATAGCGCATTTTGCTTTCTTGTGTGTGAGTTATCGTTACCGTTAGGATTCGCGTTAACTAAGTACACCGCAGTTGTGCGAACATTTGTGTTTGTGTGGATGAGTGTGCTGCGTGTTTGGGGTGGTTTCTTACACCAACTTAATACGCTATTCACACCTAATCAAAATCTAGATTTCGATCAAAATTCTCAAAATCTCATCCAAATCTACTAGATTTCCCATACATTTTCAGATTTCCAAATCTACTAGATTCCGATAAAATCTCCTCAAAATCTACTTTCGAACACAAGATTGTCAAAATAAACAAACCTATCGAAATGTTTTGCCTTGTCAGCAAATTGTCAGCAAGCGAAAAGGCAGATACAACATACAAGGCAGATAAAGGATTCTCTCTTTGAATTGTAGGGAGAGAAGGTAAATTATATCCGAGGAAGTAGGAAAAATGGACAAATTTATAAAGAAAAAATAGTTGCAGCTTTTGAAGGAATGTCCATTGTTGATGAAATTTAAATCATTGACGAGCGCCTTAAAGTAATAGTAGAAAAACTAAATGAAATTTATGCCGACAATAACAACATTCTAAAAGAATATATATTGAATCAGCTAAGGAATTTCATAGAGGTGTATTGAAATATTTAAATAAATGAAAAAAAAAATAAAAATATATCTATGTTTTTGTTTACCTAAATGGATACTAATAGCATTCCGTATGTTTGTTGCTGTGTTGAATTAAAGTCACATATATTTATATGCGTTGTATGTTCTGGATGTTCTCATTCCAAATTGTTTGTTAGCAATAACAACAATACCATTGAGTGTTTATGTGATCATTATTTGCATTAAATTTTCTAGAACACAACATGCTTTTAAAATTAAAGACGTGTTGTTAACTAAAGTTGTGAAGGCCTTTTCCGAAATCTTGCTTTTATTTTAAATGTCCGAAACAATTTACAACTCGACGACATTTTAACAAAGAGTAATTAAATTTTTTTCTTCGGACGATTGAGAAGTTGAGAAAGGATATGACTTCATTAGGTATCTGAAAATCTTAGCACATTTATACATATAAAAAAATCTGTAACTTTATAGTACACATTGTTATTGAGTATACAAAAAAGATCTTTACAATTGCATTATTATATAGTGTAGGCTACAAGAACCTTACAAAAATTCCTCACTTTTACTATCAAGAATTTTTAATTATCAGGATTCAGTTTTTGTTCATATAAACAAGAAATTAAAAATAATTGGCAAGATGAAAGAAACGTCAAACGAAATCCTGATTCTGTTCAGTGCGAACGCTTCAACGAGATTTCGCAATCTTGTTGCTGAAATCAGAGTTTTTAATTCGGTGTGAAAAGCCTATAACAATGTGCCACACGGTGTAAAGAAAACTAAATAATTTTCATTTTATGTGTCGGTGTGGGCTTTTGTGCTATGTGATGGAAAGCTGGATGTAAGCTCTTTTTCTTGCACGTTTACCTATTATCAATTGGTGAGAGACGTAAACAAAAATTTCAGAGTGAGTTTCCTTAACTTATTTGGTTCATGACTGGTTATGTTGAACAATTATCGATCCCAATGGGGGGGATATATCCCCTGATCCCCCCCCCTATCTACGCTACTGGGGGGCATCATGTATAAAACTATGAACCATTTTCAAAAATGGTGCAAGAACTATAGAGCCATATCCATACTTAAAGTTACATACAACGCACGTGCCGTGTAGGTATAAGCCATTCTGCATCTTCTTCAAACTCGTGCAGGAGCATATTGTGTACGTACTAATAGCGAGAATTATATTTTCGATACGAATCTGTCCAAATTATTATCAGAACCTTTGTAATGAACTGCTTCTTGGCTATTGAAGAACAGATAAAACTTGTCAGTCTTTAAGTAAACGGGGACTTAATCAAGTTCATATACTGTTAAAAGCCAAACAAACAATTGTGCATCAACTAAGACAAAACGTCACTGTTGACAGCAACAACTCCGAAGTAGTTTTAAGATGTTCATCGACCTAGCAGAAAATATTAAATTCACAAATGACGACTGATTGGTGGGATAACTGAAAAAACAGCTCCAGTATATCGATAAAGAATCGCTGGTTTGATTTACGGTCATCACAACCTATTAAATCCTATGAACTTGCCATAATTGTAATTAATCATGCATCATATACTAACTTTGAACTCCCTCATATTAAATGAACCTTATCTGACTATGAATCATATTATAGATTCATAGATAGCCTTGCAGACTCAAGCCTTCGTCAAATTATTGTCATTCCAAATTTTATGAATAGGCAACTAAACCTAATTTTCACAACAGACCCCATCTACTCGTTAGTCTCACTCAGTCTCCTTTTTCTATATTTTATCGACAACTATCAGCCCTCTTCCCCTCTCCTTGTAAATTTTTATTATGATACTCCTATAAAGACTTCTCCTACCACAAATCTATCTTCTCATGATTTTCTCAAATTAATGGCGCAAAGTTGTAAATGGTTTAGTATTAAGGTAGATATAAGTATGGTACTACATAACAATTTGGTTACTTTTTAGAAGTTTACTAAATCTTTCTTAATTTTAAACATTTTTTAACTAGTATCGCGCTAAAACTATTTTTTTAATAAATTGTTTCTGAACACATCTAAAGTAATGACAGTTCATCTTAAGAACTAAGTAAAAAGACCTGTTCTTATGTTTGTCAAAGAGTCATAATGAAGTTAGCACGATACTAATAAAATAAAATAGGTATTCGTTGGCCAAAATTTTAAACGGCCTATTATTATATGATACTTCTTAAAAATTTCCTTACTTTAGAGTACTCATTCTTAATTTTAAACTAGTATCGTACTAAATCAATTTTCCTAATTAACACACCTAAAACAATGACGGTTGGTGCAAAAAACTAAGTAAACAGCCCTTTTGTAGCGTTTGTAAATAGCATGATACTAAAATAATAAAATAGGTATACGATGATTTTAACTTTGATAAAAGGGTAGAGAAAGTATGTTGCTATATTCGATTAAAATTTTCAAAATCGTTCTTTAAACCTAGTTTCATACTAAAATAGCTTTAACATCGTACTAATTCAACTCAAATTTTGCGCCAATGAATTTATCACCAGAGTTTACTTTGATTTTGATAACCTAACTCTAAATGATGCAATAGACATATTTTATAAGGAAATATTTAATTCTATTTTTCTTCAACATAAAACTAGGTACGGTTGTTCAATAAGTTTTGTCGTTCGATAAGAAAAACACAACTTTATGGTTCAAAATACACTTTATTATTCAGTATAATCTCCTTGAACATTAATACACTTGCTCCAACGATCCTCCAATCGGTGCATCCCATCCCTGAAGTGAGAATCCGGAAGGTCTGCAAAATATGCTTCAACAGCCGTTATGACCTCTTCATTTGATGAAAAACGCTTGCCACGCATAAATTTTTTGAGTTCTGGAAACAAATGGAAGTCGCTGGGGGCCAAATCTGGTGAATACGGTGGATGCTCCAACAATTCAAACTTTAATTCATGGATTTTAGCCATTGTCAAAATGCTCTTTTGACACGGTGCATTGTCCTGATGAAAAAGGATTTTTTTCTTCTGCAAACCGGGTCTTTTTTCACGAATATTTTCCTTCAACTGGTCCAAAAGGTTGCAATAATATTCAGAATTAATTTTTTTACCAGTTTGCAAGTAATCCACAAACAAAATTCCTTTCGCATCCCAAAAAACTGATGCCATAACCTTTTTGGCCGATTTCCGGACACGAACTTGTTTCGAAGCCGAACAACCAGGTTCACACCACTCTTTAGCCTCTTGTTTTGATTCGGGATCATGGTGATAGACCCAAGTCTCATCCATAGTGATGAATCGACGCACAAAATCCATTTTATCCTTTTTAAAACGCTCCAAATGTTGCTGAGAAAGTCGCATTCGAATGTGTTTTTGTTCCATCGTTAGCGAATGCTGCACCCATTGTGCACACAGCTTTCTAAAGCCCAAAATTTCACTTAAAATATGGCTCACACTGCCTAATCTACTAAATCTCTTTCAGTCAATCGACGATCTTTCAAAACCATATCCTGTATTTTGGCTATGATTTCTGGTGTTGATGCGCTTTTTGTACGTCCTTCACGTGGATCGTCTTCAAAGCTTGTACGATCACGTTTAAATTCAGCAACCCATCTTTCTACTGTTCTCATTGAAGGTGAACAATCATTATACACTTTCAACATTCGTTCGTGAATTTCTTTTGGTGCTACACCTTCCAAAAATAAGAATTTTATCACTGCACGATATTCAATTTTTTCCATCGTAAACAAATACTTTGACACGGCGACACTAAATGGCTTCTAAACAAAGAATGAATTGACAGATTGAAATGAAACTTCACATACGTTAATATGAAGAGTGTACCAACAAAACAAAAAAAAATTGGGCTAGTAGCAACGCCTTTTCTTATCGAACGACAAAACTTATTGAACAACCAATATTCCTCCCCATCTTGGTAAAATCAGAGGCTACGATCGTTGCGAAACAAGAGGAATAAGTTCTGGTCAATTTTTCTTCATTCTTGATCTCCAACTGACTTCTCTAATTATCTTGATATATTTATCTTCACTTTACCGAACTTAACAACTTCAACTATTAACGCTATTTAATCCAAACCGAAAACAATCCTACTAAGCATTCTAAATCCTTTGGCAAATTTGCCATCTTTAAACGAAAATCCGATGCTCACCCTTCCTCTCTCTTTTTCAATAACGATAACGAAACTTTAAACGAACTCTCAAAAAATGCTCTTCACCAGTTTCTCTTGCCCTCTCAAAAATCTTCGGTAAATGCCTATCTCAATGAGAATTCTCTCAGTTATCGAAGACCCCTCTCATAACCCAAATACATAAAAACGGCCCAAATTGTGAAGTTACAAACATTCGTCCAAGTGCTAAGTTTTGAAAGCATTTTGTACAAAATTTTAAGTTTTCGTTGCAAGTCTCTCATTTCCCCTAGACAACACGGCTTTAGCTCTCAGCCTCAGAGAATGGAAAGGAAGACGACGTTGTCTCTAACGCTTTCTCCGCAGATGCAAGAAGTTTTTTACCCCTTCCCATCTGACTTTAGTCTCTTGCACAGAATTCAAAAGAGAACTAAAAAAAATATAGGCGACCGTTGTCTAACTGAAACATTTGTATCTCTCGAGCATCGCCGCAATGTTGCATGTTTATCATTATTTTACCGCTATTTTCATAAACAGTGCTCTATTGAAAAAGTCAGCTGCATTACTCCCCTCAAACAATTCAACCGTTTTAGTTATTTTAGTAATGCTCATCAGTTTACCCTTGAGTCCAATTTTGGACGTACTGTTAAGTACAGAGATTCTTTTTTTAGCGGCACTACACGAATGTGGAACGCTTTAGCCGGCTCAATGTTTTCGACTCATTTCAATGTGCACACATTCAAAATCAATGTGCATTGGTATCTTCTTACTAATACTGTCCTGCTTTCCTACTTTCTCGCACTGTGTTTAACATATGTATAAGGGGTTATGAATACCCCTTGAGTAAGATTTCAGTAAGGCCTTTGACAAAATCTCACATAAGCATATTCTATTCAAACTATCCACCCTTGGACTTAAACCTACCTTCTTGAGATGGATTTCTTCTTACAGTTCGATTCAGATCTACGTTCTCTGATGATTTCTGATGATATTTCCATATATCTAACTGTACTCCGAGGATACTAAGATTTTCAAAACCATTCCTTGGAGACATGATTCAACTCTCCTTCAACATGATTTTGACAGTTTCTTTTATGTCTGTTGCCTGAATGTAAAGAAAATGTAAAAAAATGTACATATAAAGCTAAATATATTCAAATGTTATTCAATCACTTTTCATGTAAACGCATCCAATCTACTTCCAGACTCTTCTCCATTACAACCCATATCCACCACTCAGTCAATTCGCGACCTTGATGTTTTATGTGATAGAGATGTCTACTTTAGTGCGATGAACTGTGAGACATTTTTAGGGCAGTTATTTAAAGAAAAAAGTTTTTCTTAATTCGGGGTTACCAATGTAGATTTCTCAAATGATTATATAACTATTCAAAACAATTAAATTAAAAACAGGAAACACTAACTTTTATTACTTTTCAAATCTAATAAACCAGAAATAAAATTTGAAGAAAAATATGAAAAAATGTTGATCAAAATGTATTAATTTACTAGCTACAAATTCATAAAAAGTGTGATTTTGCTCTGATAGTAAGATATAAATATGAGCAAATATTGATTTATTTTTCATATTCCACAACTACCTGCTGGCAACGTTCTTCCCTTAGCCACAAACTTTTTGCTTACCCAAACTTCTAACACAGGAAAATGTAGCCCATTCAGCTGACATTCTTTGGCTATAAGATACATTTTTCCTCGATTCGGCGCACAAAGTTCAAATTTTATAGCTGAACTATGCATTTGTACGAGGGAAACTCTGTTTCATTCATTCCATATTGTAAACGTCAGTTCACAGTCCTCATTTTCGAACGTTCATACATTTTTCATAGACATTTTTTTTTTGTTGAAAATCATACGGAATAGTTTGGCTTGAAAGTCGCTAAAAAGACTGTTATCAATTAGAATTAATAAATTTAAATTGAAAGAAAACAAACAACCATATCATAATACAATACATTTCATCAGCGAACGCGTTTCAATTTGAAAACGAAAAAAGTTAAAAATCGCACGCAATTCAGCTTCATTGGATAAAATAAAAAATAAATACTAAAAATAAACTTTTGGTCGTAGTGTTTCTTTTTCATCGCTGAATAGTTTTTTGTTTTTGTATTTGAGTGATTTCTTCAAAGATCTTTTTTTTTTCATCTCGTATCGAACGGAGCAATTGAGAAGAAAAAGTTATCCAATAATTGATTGAACAACAATAAATTATTGGAATGGGTATTTCAACGGATCCCCCTTTGCTAGATGTAGAATTGCCATCGGCTCTGCTCGAATCGCCGTCTGTGTCAACATTTCTACCAGAGGAGGAGGCTTCAATGTGTCCCCTGCTGTCGACAAATTCCTCCACTCCCCTCGCCTTCTCGCATCCCTTAACACCGAGTGCCGACAATGACAGTAATAATTCCAATTCGGGAATTTGTGAAGATACTAAAGCCGAAACAAGTTCGTCATCGGGCAGTAGTTCGGGCATCGGAATGGATGTCACAGATACCGCAGCAGCCAGTCTTTTCAATCACAATCACAACTCCTATCATCATCTTCGGAAGAACAACAATGAAGTGATGCAGGTCAGTCAAGAATTTTAATTTACAAAAATTTTTCAAAAACATTTAAAGTGTTTTTGCGTTTTTGACATGATCTATTAGTAAAAATGGCAAATGAAGGTCAATTGTGAAATAAATTATTTAAACCTTTTTTGTTTTGGTTAAGAAAGATACAGAATTTTTATGCAGTGAAGGAGAATAATGCAAATATTTACGTCATTTTTATATGTTTTGAGTCCAATGATAGTTGAAACATGATATAACGACGCATAAGCATTATTTTTATTGTGAACGTTTTTGAGAAACTTGTTTTTTACAAAGTGGCGCTTGACATTGTGCGTTTTGTTGTTTTCATTCAAGAAAGTCAAACAGAGAATGTTTGTTTTGCAAATAATTAAATAGTGTTTTAAAATATTTATGTGTCTTGATTGTTGTTCATTTCTTGTATGACTAATTGCGGAGCTATGCATAATAAACACGAATAGTTTTGACTTTATTTCACAAGTTAAAAAAACACGTAATATTGAGAAAATTATTGCTTTGTGATTATTTTTATGATACATTGTTTTACAATATCTATTAAAATTTTTAATTTTTAAGTTAAAAAAAAAGAATTTAATATTTACGATTGTGAATACTGGAGACTTGCCCTAATATCGATTACTTGAATTTCACATAACATTAAAAGAAGTTGTAAAGGTTTTGTAGAAGATATGAAATTTTAATTCATCTACACCAACCGCAAACAACATGATTTTTTCTTTTTTGTTATTTTTATTAATAAAAAGTGAATTACTTCTTTCGCATTACGATTGTCAATTATTATTAATTTTTTTGTACTCAAATAAAATGTTCATATAAGAAAGAAAATTATAGGAGTTCAACGGATCGTAGACATCCCGTCACAGTGACTTATAATGTATGTACATTCCTGAGTGCATTTTGCTGTCGGAGGGGAGCTACAATTTTTTGTCGAGCCCGAACGGCTAATATGAGAAGCAATGCTTATGACAAGAGATACTCTTATATGATTTGTCATTTTTTCGAAAGTGCTAGTACACCACTGAAATAAATTTTTTAGTACAGGGTGTCTGGTGGCAGATTTATGTTTTGAAATAAGAATATTTTATAAAGTAATAAACGGTGCGGGGTGAGTGTGGTGTCGTTATAATCAGTGATCGTGCTGATTTTTTAGTCAGGAAGTCGCAGTGGTCGAGTGAGCGTCACGCGTTCGCCATCGAGGCATTTTTCAAGAGTTCACACTTCGATATTCGACGGATAAGTGATGGTCCGAGTCTGAATTTAATTTGTTTCTGGGTGCAGAGGTTCCATACAACTGCTTCGGCTATGAACATCCCACGGCCAGGGCCCAGTCGATCTTCAAGGACTTTCGGAAACATTGAACTGGTTGAAGAGAGTTTACGTGAAAATCCATGACTTTCGATACGGAAAAGAGTAGCCTCACTGCGACTTCCAAGAGCGATTATTCATAAAATTTTAAAAAAGGATCTAAAGTTCCATCCATTTAAAATTCAAATCGTTTAAAGAAATTGACTTTGTTTTACGCAAAACATTTTGTGAAACGATGTTTGAGCGTTACTGGGCTCCAAGAACCCATAACCTTCGACTGAAACACCAAACACCATTGCATTGCCCCTGGGTAACTGTTTGGTGCGCCTTATCCACGAATGGATAATTGTACCATTTTTTTTCTCGAAAATGCTCGGGCCCAGGTGACAAAAAATGTCAATAGTGAGAATTATCAACACATGATTACGAATTTCTTTTTACCGGGCCTGCGAGCTCACCCATTGTTTTCATCGCACACGTGGTTCCAGCAGGATGGTGCGACCCCACACACGGACAAAGCTTCGATGAATTTGCTTCGGGAAGCTTTCCCTCAAAACCTGAGTAGTCGCTTTGGGGACATCCCATGGCCACCGAGTTCCCCGGACTTAACCCCAATGAATTTTTTGTATGGGGCTATCTTAAAGACAGAGCTTACAATCCCCGAACTTTTGTGAACCTAAAAGAAAATATTCGTCGAGAAACCAGCACAATTTAACCAAGTTTACTGCAGCGTTTGGCGCAGAACACAAGGCTCCGTTTTGAACAGTGTGTGCAGCTCGATGGAAGACATTTGAATGAAATAATCTTCAAAAAATGAAATCCGCATTATTATTTTGTCGTCTAATATTTTAATTGAAACGATATGTATGTCAAATAGTATTTTTTTTATTTAACTTTGAAAATATAAATCTGCCGCCAGACACCCTGTATAAGGTGGCAGGGACTGTTGAACCTCTTGGAGATGCACTTCCAATGCACTAACCATTACCTCAAATGGTATAACAAATAGAGGGTTTTTACGCGGTTAGATTGTGGCAGCCATTCAGTTTTGGTGATATATGTCAAATCTGTTGTTTTTTATTGATGCAATCACTATGGCGAATATCAAAATTGAACCTCACGTTCAATTAATAAAATTTTAATACCAAAAGGAGTTTTAGGTGGTGCAAAAATTGCACGCGTTATGCCCATTTTACGATAGATTTGGTGTCCCTTCAACGTTTGATGGACAACGGTTCGACAATCAATCAAAATTCAGTGTACCGCAGAATACACCAGATGACAATACATCCTCAAAAAGTAATCGTTTGGTGTAAATTTTGGGATGGCGGCGGCGACGTCATTGATCCGTACGTTTTCGAATACGACGTCAATAGCAACCGCTACAGAACGATGATAACCAATTTCTTATGGCCCAAATCAAACCATTTAGACTACATGTGGTTCCAGCAGGCGGCGCTACGTGTTACACCGCAGACGCCAAAATTGACATTCTGCATGAATGATTTAAGTGTAAGTGACATGCGATTTGAACGTGCTTTACTTTTTTTTGTGGGATTTTCTGAAGTCGCAGGATTATGTGAATAAGCCACTATTGACCTTTACATGAACATAACACAGGCCATAGCTAAAATTCAGCCGGTTCTTTGCGGAAAAGTCATTGAAAAGCGGACCACTCAGATTCGTGCCACAGACGGAAATTTGAATAATGTCATATTTCATTAATAATCGCATACGCGGGCCTTTCAAGTATAACGAATTTTGTTGCTCTACCCCATTCGAATATCTATCCGCCCTTATTGAAAAGCCCTTTATTTTACTAATCAATTGATAAATGTTTTGCTCATTGAGATTGATGCAGACCGTTTTGAATTACAAGAAAATGAATAAATATAAATAAATAAAAAGTTTCAATATTTTTTTTTTGACTTAAAACTCAAGGTTTTAAAAACCACATTTTTATAGTATCTGTCGATTTTGTTAGTTATTTATTGCACTGAGTTGTCTGAAGGACGATTTTCCCGCACAGATGCCTTCTGCTTTAATTAATCTCGGTTGTGCCTTGCAACTTTTGCGCTAGGAAAAGAAAAAAAGAAATAGTTCGTCGTCAAGCAGTGTCACGTTGATTGACTAATAGGGCAAACAAACAACCCACTTCCAAGCAATGAAGAAGCGGTTAGAAGAGGTAAGCTTAGATTAAGAACAACAAGACCAAATTATCTGATGGCTTACCTACAGAGCTCTTCAAATACGGATATGATTTTTAGCAAAAGTGTATGTTACAAATCATTAACCATATCCCCGATTTAAAAAAAGACGATCCTATATCTTGCTAGAACTATCGAGGCATATTACTGAAATATAAGTTAGAAAGAGGAAGCTGATAAAGAATCTTCGACGGATATTTGATCCCAGATTAGAATATAAAGGGTTTTCCAATAGAGATTTTCGGACTTTGACAGGTGATTGTTGAAGCTACATCTATCAAATTGGTTGTTCATTAATTTATTGAATCTGATCAACATGGAGAGTTATAGCGTGCAACAAAATCATATTCAGTGACGAGGCCCATTTCTGAATGAATGGGATCATCAATAAGCCAAATTTTAGAATTGGGACGAGGACAATTCACACGGGATTCACCGAATTGAAATGCATGCAGAGGAAGTCACTGTTTGGTGTAGATTTTGGGCGGCATCATTGGCTCATACTTCTTTGAGAACGACACGACCTTGGCCAGGACATAACCATCAACGGCTAGCGCCATCAGTTAATGATAATCAATTTATTTTGTCCCGAATCGGATGATATGAATACCGAAGACACTTAGTTTTAACAGGACGACGAAGGGCCACAATGGACATTTTTCACGAACGATTTCAAACATTGTTATATTACTTAGAAGCAATGTGAATTGGCTTTTCGTGCCATTTGACCTGGTTAGACTTTTTCTTGTTGAATTTTCTTAAACCATATGTTTAGTAAAATGTTGCCCTATTTTGGAGGATATTTATGAAATCAAAAGGTACAGAGGGGAAAGAAAGAGTTGAGAATCTCATTTTAAGCTGTTTTAATAAATCATCTTAAAGAGGAATTATATGCATATCTACAGAATATGTCTCCAAATTCGTCATCGATATTTTGGGATATGATTCTTGGCTATGTTCTAAGTACAATTTAATTTTGACATAATTTTTTCGGGGATTAAGGATAAAGGCTACTTTGGTCTACTATGACCCATATTAACGAAAATTTTTCTGTTAATACAATTTTTAGAAGATATATATGAGTACTTATACCTTTGTAAGATCTTTCAGGATCTTCAGGTATTCAATTTCCCAGCAAATTAATTTTTCTCATCCACGATATTTTATAATTTTGAGTTAAATTTTTTCTTGAAAGTTCATAGTAATCATAACGCGTTACTTTTTTTTTAATGAACGTAATAATGATAAAAATAAAAAAAGAAAACAATAACAAGTTTGCGGAGCTCTCCCCTTTTCTCAAAGTCTGCAATGCGTATTTCCAAATATTCATTCACTAGAAAGTCGTCGTTCAGGATAAAGTTCATGGTACCTATCGGTTGACTTAGCTACTTAATTTTGAAGTCACTGAGAGTGACGAAGGGCATAGACAGGTTTGGAGGCCAATCAAATAAGAAATTATCAAGCACCGCCCATTATGACTCCGAAACAACAGAATCAGTTGAAACACAAAATAATTTCGAAAGCAATTATTGTTTTTTGTTTCAAGTGTATTTTTCTAACAGATTACAGTTCAATATTTACCGTTGCAAGTATTTTGACATACATGTCACGTGTTATCTGTTTTATTTCCGCTTTCAAAGTGAGCCAAATATTTATTTTTTTGTGAAAATAAATTTAAATAATTGTGAGTAGTTTGAAGTGAATTTTTTTAAATAAAAGTTATATTATTGTAATTTTTTCGCAATGGAATTACAAAAGCAAGGTATTTAGAGTATTTTATTAATTCGTTGTCAATATTTGGATGTTTGGTTTATAATTAATGTTAGTAAAACCGTGTACCATTTGTTCAATGTTTAAATAAAGTTTTAATATAGTAATTAGCCACACATAGCGGTAACAGTCCTTCTGTTCTATAGAGTGAATAGTCAGCTTTTAGAAAAACCTTATATTGGGACCCACAATCACCCACAACCAGTACAATTAAAATTTTAGTTTCACGGTTTTGAGCAATAACGATTTCTTTTTTCTATACAAATTTTCTTTAGGTACGAAGAATTTTTGCTTGGTATCAAGAAAAAATATCTACGAAATTTGGTCAACGAAAAACGGCGAGTTGGGTAAAAAAAAAACGCAGGTTTTCAATACCGTTGTGTGCAATATGAGTTCTCCAAACGTAGAAAATTTCAATTATACCTCCTTAAAATCTCACATTTATACTTGCGACTTATAGGTACTAAAGGCAAGTTATGCATTCGTAAAAAAAATCGAACTCGAGATTTTGATCAAAGTTGACATTACGATGATAGCGAAGACTAAAAAAGTGGGTCTTGCAATTCTGTCTGTCTGTCTGTCTGTCTGTTCGACTACAGCCTAAACGGCTTGGCCGATTTTCTTCAAACTTGGTAGATATGGATTTTGATTTTTTCCCCCCACACGTTTTTTCTTTTTTTTTTTAAGGCCAAAAATAACGGTACCTGCCATACGAATTTTTTTCGAAATTTTATAAATATTTTTTTTCTCAAAAACTGTTCAAAAAATTAAAAAAATAAAAATGCAAAAAAATTCATTTAGTTAAAGCAAGGTAATGGTTGAAAAAAATTTTCCGAAAAATGGTTATTTTTGGTACCCCCCATGGAACATGGAAAAACAGTACTACAGATTTTGATCATTTTTTTTTCAAAAACATAAATAGAATTGTGTACTCAAATTTTCACAAACATTTTTTTTTTCAAGACTCAATATTTCGAAAACCCCATGCTAGATTTTTTTTCAAATTGATAAATAAAAGTTTTTCAATATAATCTACAAGATGTGAGAAAAAAAAAACTTTATTTTACCTAAAAATTAAGGTACAAATGCAAAAAAATTTAAAAAAAAAATGGTTTTTAAAAATCGCATTTTTCTCGAAAACGGCGCCTAGAATTTTGATAAATTTTTTTTCTTTCAATTAATTTTTACGATCTTTAATTTAATAAAAAAAAAATTTAAATTAAGATATTACAGCTTGTATCTACGATAGAGCCATTTTTTCGAATTTTGAATTTCTCATTATCCACATAACAGATCTTAATGAAATTTTTTATAGAGAAGCTTCTAAAAAGTCTAAAACACATTGCATTTCAAAACGTTAAAATAAATATTTTTTGAATTTTTGAAAAAAAAAATCTATTTTTTCATTTTTTGAAAATTCGATATCTCCGAAACGGGTCGATATTTTTTTTCGTAAATTTAATTTTTATTCAAACAATAATAAAAACTTTAAATTGGCGTACCAACATTTTTTCTTGAAAACCTTCTTAAAAGTTTGTATATAAAAGTTTTTTTTTTAAGAAACCACTACAACGACTTATAATTTTTGTTCTTGCATAAATTCATATTTGCATAGCATTCTGTTTTTGTCTCTTACTACTAAAAGAATTTAAAAATTAATTTTATCCTTATGAACAGTTTTCTCAAATAACATTAGTTTTTAAAATTCCTAGTCTGTTACATAGGAGCAAGTTCGTGCGACCCAGTCGTGCATTTTATTTATATTTGTGATCAATTAAATGTTAAGTTGAAGGAGTGTAAATACAACAAAGCATATCTTTTCTAGAGAAATTCTGAATGGCTTAATAGTGTGGAAAAAATACCGTGTCCACTTGAAGAAATTCTACATGCATCCAAATTAGTAGATCCTGTAAAACGTGGAAGGCCCCGTAAGAGTTTTTCAGATTGTGGGGCCAGGACAAAACAAAGGCGTTTTAGTGAAGTGTCTAAAATTGATGAATCAATTGCTGACTCCATGCGGAATTCATCCTGCAACAATGAATTTTCCGCTGTCGTTATCAATGAAGTTTTTGTTTGTAACCTCATATGTTCCTTATTTAAGACTAGTTGATTCCAATAAACAAGTTATTTGGAGTAATCCCCGCCCTTCTTCAACTAGATATTGTAGGCCAATAAGATTTCAATTTAAAAAAGAGACCACGGCCGTCTCCATCGAAGAAGAGAGATACTTCAAAGAAAAAATTGCTTCTTTGAGTTCAATTACCATCAACATCAAAACGGTCAAAACGTGTCAGTTTTTCATTCTTTGCAATTGACAATGGTTGACGGAAAGGTGTGTTCAGCTCTCAGTGACACAAGCTCTTCCAGATGTTATATCTGCGATGCTAAACCCTCCGAAATGAACGACATCGATTAATGTTTAGAGAGACCATTCCATAGTGAAAGATTCGAGTTTGAATTATCTCCCCTCCATGCGTGGATTCGTTTTTTTCGAATATTTTATCCACGTTTTATACAGTATTGAGATACAAAATCCACTAAATACGCTCCTTGCTTGTAATTTAGAAAGATAATGATAAGGGTATTTCTGTTCTGATATATGTATATAACAAGCCCACGATCGTACTGACTTGACAGTATCCCTTCAGCAGTGGGATTCAACGGTCGCATTGGGGTGAACAACTTTTTGCGAAGAATTACAACAACACTTCTTAAAGGAAAGTCAGTGGCGTGCTCTTTTTTAAGTGGCATTTTTCCCAACGTAGTATAGTGGTAAGTGCGCCAGGCGCCACTGCTTTGGAAAAAGCTCTCCCATAAGGCCTGTACTCACAAATTTTGTTGAACAGAGTATAGTTGGTTTTGATGTGTTTTATTGTGTGCCTGCTTTTGCACAATCACCCGGTAATTGCATCACTCACTCAGCCGGACCACCATACTTATCTGACACTATCTACACTATGCCAAGCTATAGTAAGCTTATTGACTGGTATTGAAACAGTAGTCAATCCGTTTGAGCCGGCCTTCCGCACTGTAAGTCTTCTTCAAAGCTCTTAGTCCGCTAGCTCGGGATCTAAGAAGTCAAAAGGAGGGCACAGCACAGAAGTAACCGAAGTTCGTTCTACAGCCATTTCGTGGCTTTAAGAAAAGAGATCAATTCTTTGATCTTCGTTTAAAAAAGTTCAGTATTGTGAGGAATGCCTAGCTTCGCTATATGCCCTCCTATTGGCCAGTGTTCGCTGCTCCATGTAGTTACGATCTTGACTATGTCTTGTCTGGGCCTGCATATCAGATCAAGAGTTCCGGATTTATTATAGGTGATCCGAACCTTTCTAGATAATGCAGTTAGTTAAACTCTTCCCCTTACGATTTGATTCGCTAAGAAAAATTGAGAGAATTTTGGCCTTCATAACTCAGAGCGGAATTTTGTCTCTTTCCCCAAATGAGCTAATGCTTGCCTGGCCATCTCGTCCGCCAATTCATTCCCACCAATGCCACAATGACCTGCAACCCAGAGAAGAGTGATTTTGTGGTAAATATTGAGGCTAGCAAATTCATCCCGTCATTGCTGGACCAATTTGTCTTTACCAGCATATAAAAAAAACGAAGCATTCTCAAAACATTGCATTCAATTTATTGCATTTAAATGAATGGGGAAAAAATATTTCATTTAAATGAATACTGAAGTGGAAGTCTCAAAGTGATGTCAATCAATGCAATCTTTTGATTGAATGCAAGAATGATCGTTGAACATTAATTTCTCTTGCAACTTTGCTTTGGATCATATTTTTTGTCACTTGTCTTTTGAAAACTTATGATAATCCGAAGAAAAATTCAATAGACTTTATCAATTATTAGATTTATAGAACCAATATGTAATGGACTCTTCATAATTGATTAGCAGTTGTTGTTGACAATCAAGATATAGAATTGGATACTTTTTTAGAAATAAACCAAAACAAAACATAAACTTTATCAAATTTCTTATTGCACTTGATATTTTAAGGATATATTTTAATTAAATATTTTTACCTAGGACTCCAATGGATTGGGCGTTAAAGGACACTTAGTCATGAAATCATCAAACGATACACCCTCATTTGTCTCTTGGAACTGGCCACTCATTCGGAAATGTACCTTTTTCATTTTTATGTCCAGCTTATTGGCAATGTGTGCTGTTGTTGTTGCAATGATCATAACTCTACCAAAAACTTGTAATCCAAAGTAAGTTTTTTTTCCTAAATCTAATTCAATAATTCTTAAACATTAACTTTCAATCGTTCTAGAACCGCTTGGTTTCGGGGAAGTGTATTCTATGAAATATTTCCTGCCAGCTATCAAGATTCAAACAATGATGGTCTAGGTGATCTTAGAGGTATAACAAAGCGAATTGATTATCTATCTGCTCTTGGAGTAGGAGCTGTTCGTTTGAACTCAATTTTTCCAACTGAACACTATCCCGATGACTTCAACAATGTAACATCGTTGGTGAACATTGCAACAGTTATTGGAAGCACAACAGATTTACTGCAGTTATCACGAGCGCTTCATGCCAGAAATATATCTCTAATCCTAGATTTGCCAATATTTCCATATCTCAAGCATTTAGAAGAAGCTAGTGAAGCCAACTACACGGCTGATGGTAATGTGACCGAAACAGCGCAACTTGAAACCAAGAACCTCATTTCGATTGCAATTCAAAAGTGGATCGGACTTGGTGTTGATGGATTCTACATTAAAGGATTGGAAATGTACACGAGCGATGACAACCTCATCAATAATATTGCCGAATGGAAGCACATCCTCGGGCCGCAAAAAGCCCTGATAATTGATAACGAAGTTATCCAAAAACTCAACACTGCTAGGGCAAACAAAATCCTGGCGCATGTAGATTTGGTGGATGTGCATCTGAATGTTTCAAACGGCACACAGCAAATGATGCAGCAGATTCAAGCAGCATTGAAAGGAATTCTAGCTCCCAGGGAAGACGGTCCCTGGATTCAATGGTCGATTGGAGGGGTAGGTGAGCAACGTGTTTCACGCCAATTGAACGGTAACGCTTCTCTTACTGCTACAATAATGCAATTGATGCTACCAGGATCTCCAAATATCTTCTATGGGGATGAAATTGCATTGGAAAATGTCCATGATCCTCACAATGAGCACTCGGAAACCAAGCATCTCCACCACCTTTCAACCATGGAATGGTCGGATGCATTGAAGTTCACTAGCAGGGAAACACTACCCTGGTTACCGAAGAGCTCTTCATTCAATTTGGAAAATTTCGAACAGGTATCGCGGATGATCCATCTGCGAGATCGTTCACCATCGATCTACAAGAATGTCATTTGCAAGGCTTCGCAAAATATTCCCAATACTCAAGTGCGAAATAGCAGAGATGATATTATTATTGTGGAGAGAATCTATCCGCGGAGGAATTCGTTCGTTTCGATATCGAATTTTGGCCAAAAGATGGTTCAAATGGATATGACATCGATGTACTACAGTGGGCATGTAATGCTCGGGAATACCCAAAGCGATAAAATCTACTTTGGGGAGTTTCAAATTGGTGGCATGGAAACTATTGTTGTTAGACTTGATAAATAAACTTTTTCGTTTGATAGTTTTTTTTTTTGCAAAATGTGGAAGTTTTATTTTTGTTTAAAGAACTTTTCAGTTAGCTCAAGAAGGTAGCTGTGTTAAATTGACTGAAATCCGGCTTCAGAATGTCAATGTATTCTTGATTTCGGATGCTTTCATAAAAAGTTAAAAAGTGAATACAGGAACTCCTATTTTAATTCAATAATGCAAAAAAATAAAAGGTGAACAAGAAAAATGTTCGTATGAACTTATGGAAGCTAAAAGTCAGATAATTTTTCTTCCACAAGGAATTCAAGCTTTTAAGTAGGGATTTTTCGACAACGAGTTATTATTCAGTTCATAATAAAGATAAAGTTTGGTTGAAGTGGCTTCCAGAAGAAAAATTCACACTTTTAGACCGTAAGTTTGTCCATTATTAAATTTTAATCTAGAAGACTTCCTCCCTACTCTTTAAATCTTGGAGCTTCTTATGATGTATATAGTGAGACTCTCTAGGTCCATATTAACCACATCAATAGAACTGTTATTGAAGAAATTTCCAAATGGGTCCCTAACGGTTATAGCTCTTAAAATCGAATGTCTATATTTATAATGTAAAAGTTTGATCAAAACCCCGAGCTGTGTGTTTGGATAGTACTGAAATGTATTATATATTTGTACTGGAGAAAATTGACACATGATCAAATCTTCGCAACTTAACTATGTAACGCGCGGAAAGTAAAAATAAGCCTTTCCCTGCTGACAGTATCGTACCTCTATGTAAATACTGGAAGTACTAGTATTTAAGCCAAAAGCATGCGTTTTTTAAAAAGCGTGTAATACTGCGAAGGTCATAATCGACAGAAGAATTGATGAGTATATTCCTATATCCTAAGACAGTGTACTGTTAAACAATATACCAGGTTCAAAACCGCCCCTTTAATGACAATTGGTTTTAGGATTAGGAATAAATCGTTGCCTGCTGACCAACGGGAAATTTCTACTAAGATCCGGTGAACAACTATTGTAAAATTGAATACCAGTGAGTTCATTGATATGAATGGAGAAAAGAACAGGCCCTAGTATCGAACCCTGAGGAAATCTTCTAGTAGTAAGAAGAAAAATTTTAATGTTATCGTCAGCTGAAACTGCTTGTTTTCTGTCCCGAAGGTAGGATTTTCGTATTTTGTAAATCACTTGATAATGAAATCAGCAGAACATATTATTGTACCTTTTCAATCTATAACGATATCAAAGAGCACGGTAGTGTCCAGTCAAGTTCTGGCACTACACCCTTTTTACAGAAACAAACTCAGGCGATTTTTTACCCCACCTTATCTTCACTACCAATGAAGTCAGAAACTTAAAATTCCAAATATTTGCTAGGATCGTCAGGCATAGGCACCTCACCATTTTTTTTCAATTTTCTAGCATAAGCGGTTCCTGAGATATAAGGCCTCAAAAATCACAAAAACCGTAACTGACTGACAGATCATCAAAATTATGGAGCCCGACATCGTAGGATCTTTTAATTTTGCACAACGGTAGATCTTGTCATGCCAGCAGAGGAATAAATAAAAAATTTGAGGTTTTTCATTCAGGGGGCGTGGTATCCGCCCTCTTTCTCCGAATTGGTGTTGGTTGAATGGAGCACTTGCGACTGCTGTACAACGATGAAATTTGGTAAAGCGGTAGGGCTTAAATTGCATACAAGGAAAAAAATTTATAAAATTTGAGGTTTCCCATTCATGGGCGTGGTATCCGCCCACTTCCTCAGAACTGATGTAAATTATATATGGCATACTTTCGATCGCAGTAGAACAATGAAATATGGTAGAACGGTAGGGCTCAAATTGCATATAAAGAACCAAAAATAAAATTGAGGTTTTCAATTCAGGAGGCGTGGTATCCGCCCACTTTCTGAGAAAATGTTTAATTTATAGGGAGCACTTCCGATTGCCGTAGAATGATGAAATTTGGTAGAGCGGTGTAGCAGTTACACTGTAGCTTAATGTACATTCAAAGCGAAAAATAGAAAATCTAAGAATTTTTATCCGAAGTGTCTTTTTATTGTCATTTTGAAAAAACTCTTAACTGTGATATGAACAATAATCAAACTACTAATTAGGCTATTAACTGAAGGGCTACCTTCATTTAAATAAAATGCACCACTGGGTCGAACGAACTTGCTCCTATGTAATAGACTGGGAATTTCAAAAATGAATGTTATTAAAGAAAACTGTTCATAAGGATAAAATGATTTTTTTTAAATTCTTTTAGTAGTAAGAGATTAAAACAGAATGATATGCAAAAATTATAAGTTGTTGTAGTGGTTCCTTAAAAAAATACGCTTTTAAGTACAAAATTTTAAAAACATTTTTAAGAAAAAATTGTGGTACGCCAACCTTAAGTTTTTATTATTGTACGAATAAGAGTCTAATTTCCAAAACAAATACTAAGCCGTTCTTGAGATATCGAATTTTTCACAAGAAAAAATAACTTTTTTTTCTAAAACATGTTTTTTAAACTTTTTAGGACCTTCTTTATAAAAAATGTCATTAAAATCCGTTATGCCGATAATGAGAAATTCAAAATTCGAAAAAATCGTTCTATTGTAGGTACAGTCAGTAATATCTATATTTCAAATTTTTTTTTATTAAATTATAGATCGTAAAAATTTATCAAAAGAAAAAAATTTTTAGCAAAATTCTCGGAACCGTTTTCGAGAAAAATACGATTTTCGAAAACCATTTTTTAAAATTTGTATGGAAGGTACCGTTAGTTTTAAATAAAACACATTTTTTTTTTCAAATCTTGTAGATTATGTTAAAAAACTTTTATTGTCAAGTTTGAAAAAAATCGATCCTGGGGTTTTCGAAATATTGAGTTTCCAAAAAACAAATTTTTAATTTTTTTTTAAATTCAAAAAATTAAAAATTGATAATTTGAATATTTAATAATATTCAAACTTTGGAGGAGCTTTAGCATAAAAAAAATTATTGAAATCGGCTGTACCGTTTTCGAGAAAATCAAAAACAAAAAAAATGGACCAAGGGGGTC
Organism: Chrysotoxum bicinctum; assembly: GCA_911387755.1. Lineage (NCBI taxonomy): Eukaryota > Metazoa > Arthropoda > Insecta > Diptera > Syrphidae > Chrysotoxum > Chrysotoxum bicinctum. Next base: position 63,749,490 of record OU426987.1, read on the forward strand.
TACCAAAAATAATAATTTTTTTGAAAATTTTTTTCAACCATTAGCTAGTTTTAACCAAATGAAATTTTTGAAATTTTTTTTTAAAAAATCTGTGGAACAGTTTTTGAGAAAAAAAAATTTTTATAAAATTTCGAAAAAAATCGTATGGCAGATACCGTTATTTTTGGTCTTAAAAAAAAAAGAAAAAAACGTCTGGGGGGAAAAAAATTAAAATCCATATCTACCAAGTTTGAAGAAAATCGGCCGAGCCGTTTAGGCTGTAGTCGAACCGACAGACAGACAGACAGACAGACAGAATTGCGAGACCCACTTTTTTGGTCTTCGCTATCATCGTAATGTCAACTTTGATCAAAATCTCGATTTCGATTTTTTTTACGAATGCATAACTTGCCTTATAGTACCTATAAGTCGCAAGTAAAAAAGGAGTTAAAATTGCAACAAAAACATCATCGCATCCTCAACAATTATTGCTTTTTTATGACTTTGAGCAGATGTAGGTACTAGTATTTATAATTAAGGTAGGTATATTAATATTAGGTATCTTACCAGGACAAAAAGAAACAATTGAAGCTCAAATCAAAACAACCAATAACAAAAAGAAAATAAACCAAAAGAAATTGGAAGCTATAAACTAAGTTGATTTTAGTAGGTAGAGTCCACCCTTCTATGTTTCCGTATCTTTCGAGATTTTGACATGGCAAAATATTATAATCCTTACAAAAAGGAGTGAGATCAGACCAAAAACATAAATGTTAAAAAAAGAGCCAAGTAATTCTATAGAAAAATTTTTGTGTAATAAGTCAGCCGTGAAAAGTACTGAGATCTAAAAGTTCTTACTTCATGAAAGTTTAATGCCGAATATTTAAGGTAGAATAATTTTGAAACAGCTACAATGTAATAGAGAAATTTTATTATTTACTAGCTACTACCAGCCCGCTTCGCTGGGCGTTATTTAAATTAATAAAAAATTGCGAGAGGTTCATAACTTCTAGCAATTAATTTTTTTACAAATTTAAAATTATTTTTAAAGAACTCGTATTATTTTTTATTTATTCATTTGTATTCTTCTTCTAAAGAGTCATCTGTAGTTTTATTTTGACAACTGGAAATAGCAATGTTATTAAGTTTATATGCTGGTTCCTCAAAATCTTCATCAAATTAAAATAAATTTCGAATTTCAAGAATATCTATTTTTTCTTTGTCGCTGATATACTTGTTTTCATAGCTTGTTCTTATTAACTTCCCATAGGGAGTTATTGTAATCGGTCCGATTTGTCAAATTGGAATTTTTGACATTTCTCGACGTTTCAAGGTCCCTAGAGGCTATATCAATCATTTTTAGAAAGATGTCTGTGTGTGTGTGTACGTACGTTCGTACGTTCGTACGTTCGTACGTTCGTACGTTCGTACGTTCGTACGTCCGTACGTTCTTGTACCATTTTTCGTCGTCGATATCTCAAGAACGAGTAAAGATATCGGCTTCAAATAAATTTTGTTTAATAGATAATAACTTCGAAAGAGGCTGAAAGGGCGTTTATTAAAATTCAGTGAGTAGTTTTTTCACTGTAACGGTTTAAAAAAAAAGTAAAAATTTTGGTTAGATTCAAATATCTCACGAAAAAATAATGCTATTCACTTCAAATAAAATTTAATGTACTCATCATAAGGTCATACAGATTTGGTATGAATTTGGAAAAAAATGAACATACCGTTATTTTTTTAAATAAAAAAAACTGAAAAAAAAAAATTTCATAACCCAGATATTCTAAGAACGGAAAACAATTTGAAACTCAAAATAATTTTATTTTACGAAAAATAATGTGTTTGACAACTGGTGAAAATTTCAAAAAAAATCAGTTTACAGTTTTTTTACAAAAAATAAAAAACTATATAAAATTCTATTGAAAATTGGTAAAAATTGTTTTTCGACTCAAATTTCTCGAGAACTAGTAGTGATATTGACTTCTAATTTAGTTTATTTTATACATAGTATAATTTTGTATAATTGGTAAAACGTTGACAAATATTGAACTAATAGTTTTTTTTTTTTAATAAAAAAACTTTTAAAAATTCTAGTGAAAACTAGTTAAAATTGTATTTCAAGTCGAATTCCTTGGTTATGAACAGCGATTGTGCCTTCTAAAGTATGTTGTTTTATACATCGATACCTCCCCGTAGGAATGTATACTAAGCGACATTTCTAAAATTGTTCAGGAAACGAAAAAAACGAAGAAAGTTCTAGTTGAATGTCTAAGAGACAATTTTGGTTAAACAAAGACATCTAACAAAATTTTTTGTTGCTCACGACAATGAGATCTTTATTAATGTCGCTTAGCATAATTTTTTTGGCGGATAATACAAATTTCAGGTGGCAACATTATTTTAATGAGAAAACATGGCAGTTGATAAATTTTTTTATTTGTACTCTAGTTTCCTTTTCATGCATAATAGGTTGGCGAAACCCAGGCCAAAACGTGGCCCTTAACATATAGTATATTTCCTCATCAAAAAGTCATTTTCGAAAAAAGTGTCGCTTAGTACATTCTTACGGGAAGGTATCGACATAATACAATTATTAATATATGGTTAAATTTTGACAAGTATCGAATTGACAGTTTTAACAAAAATATTTCGTTTTTAAATTTTTTTCAATTAAAATGTTTGGAACCGAAATAATAAAGTAATTTCTATAATATAATACATAATTTTATTATCAACTTAGTTTTTAGAAGAATGTATGTACTGTACATACGTATATGAATAAGGTTGTTCAGTTGTACCCAAGTCCCACATATTAAAATTGCATTAATAGCTATGGTAAAATTGAAGAAAACGTCACAATATGTTTTTATCTTTTTGTACATGAAAAAGATGTAAAATTCTACTCAAGGTTTTCTTAGGTGTAGGAACACAGATATATTAAAAAACACGGAAATCTATAATTCAGTATAACATGTACCTACCAACCTTCGTAATTATTACAAGAAATTTAACATTTTAAATAGAAAAGTTTAAAATTAGTTAAACACATTTTCTGTAAAAAAAAAACATAAAATGAGCGACTAAGTATCCTTATCATCAACAAAACAAAGCAAATTTCCTAATATCATAGTATGCCACAAGCATCATCGATTTTTAAAACAGGAGTCATTGTATATCCAGTGCTGATCACAGCCTTTCAATCCGGAAAAACCGCAACAACAATTACACTATGAAACCATTTACTTCGATCTTCCATCTACTGCTCTATGATCGAAGTATGTGTACAAAATATCATACCAATTACCACACCAGATACAGTACAGACACAGCTAAAGTTTGTTTCGCTGAAAATTTGGTTATTTGAAAAAAACTAAATATAAAGTTTTCAAGACCACAAATGGGAAGTTATCAGTGTGGGTCGCACCCAGCCTCTTTTTTTTTGATAATTTCATTTTCTTGCAAGTTTTTTTTTTTTTTCAATCGAACTTTTTTCTGTAAAAGTCTGTTCAATCAGTTTTACCTTCATCGATTTCAATTTTTGTGTCAAGATAGGTATATATTTTTAAAAACATCAATTCTTATGATATTTTGTTGGACTTCAGAAAAATTCTGGATAGAATCTTTAAATTTTTGTAAGGCTCGCATTGTCTTTTTTTAATTCATATGCATCCATTATTTTTATTTTCTGTTTTTAAAATATTTGTTAAAATATAAAACTGATGATAATTAAAATTCAAAAAAACTATCTATTGAAATAAATTTTTTTTTTTTTTTTTATAATTCACTCGCGCTCAAGGGTATGTTACGAGACCCTTATAATGTTTTAAACACAGCACGGGCGAGGGAGAAATAAGGAGGGGAGAGAAAGGAGGTGTCGATGAACATTGGTTTTGAATGTTTGCAAATTGAAATGGCAAGGGAAAACTGTGCCGGATTTGATTTAGTTGATTGCTTCATCTGCTTCAACAACAGTGTCAACGGACTTTTATTCGCTTTGAATGTAAGACTGAATGATATTGTTTATTTCGAAGACATCTTTGTTCTTGGCGGCAAGAATATCTCGTTCACTAATAGCCAATCGTGATTTTCATAATTTGTCTGAATATTCAACTAAATTACAAAAGTTATTTGGAAATGAAATTCGTCCTGAGGTCAGATAAACCGGTATATTTCCGTTTCCAATTTCCAGTAATTGATTTGAGAACATCTCAGCTGATCTCTCGTTTTGCAGCTGGACACTAAATTTCAAAGACTTTACGTATCGGCACAAAGCAGAGTATTTGAGGAAAGCAGTTATTTCGTCTGCCGGAGTCGATCGAGGAATTACTGGTAAGGTTTGCCTGAAATACACTGCAAGCAATATTACTGCATTTTCAAATGGTCTAGAATTTTGACGCAAATCTTGCAATGATCGATTAAGAGCTTCGAGCGATTTGTTCGTGGGCCATTGAGCATTCGTCCCATACTATTTTCGCCCTATATTTGCATTGCTGCAATACTTTTCCCATGTTTAATGTTTTGGAAATGTTGCTCGTGGGATTTTCATTAAATTGCGTATTCAATGGCAATTTCAAAGCGGAATGAGCATTTCGTCCACCTGGTAACAATGTCGCAGCTATTCCTGACGATGCAAGAGCTAAGGCTATGTCATTTTGGGATCGAATTGCTGCCATAATCGATTTTATTAGAAATGTTTTACCAGTTCCTCCTGGCGCATCTATAAGAAGAAAATTTCTCCAACCCGTTGCATTATTTTTTTATAAACATCTTCTTGCTCAGGCGTTAGCATACTCGTATAGGTAATATATTTATTTGCACATATGACAAAAGTTCACCAGTGTTATAATTTTGTTCATAACGCAATTCTATATCAAACGAAGTAGCAGCTAATCGATATCATTCCCAACTGTATGAGGCATTTGTTTAAATTTTATTTCCTCTATTTGTTTATTTACATATATTTTTTGACAAAAAACAACTTAGAATTTTTTTTTGATCAATAAGGTCCTTTATCCCTTATATCTCAGTAAAGCTAAGTATGTGGTCAGGCGTTTACTCATGAGTATTACAGAATCTACACATTGGACTATTTTCTAGGTCAAGAATACTCTGTCTTTATAGTTTACAATGGCTTATTACAATTACAATTCTTACAATTCTTACAATTCTTAGGTTTCTTCTAAATAATTTGATACAGTTCATGAAATGATCTTGGTTAGTAATAGTTTAGTGTACCTCAGCTTTGAATCTTTTAGCCTCCTCTGTCCTGTTTTTTTCCTATTCCGCAGCGGGAGTCCTTACCCCTATTTTTGCTAGAGAGTCTGCTACTTCATTTCTTTGGACAATAATATGTCAGATTGTATGGCTTCGCTAGTAGGGTGCTGGCTATGACTTTTGAAAGTTATCTAAGTTTCATACTTTAATCTTGCTCTCTGATATATTAATGACACACCAACCACAATACTGTTTTGACAGAATTAGAACTGCAACCTCGAATCGATCTCATCAATTGATTCATCCTCTATGTTCATTCTTAACATCTGAGCGTCAATATTATGTAAACTCTGTCCGTATTTGGAACTCTTAACCACGTTAGGTTAGGTTAATGTGGCTGCTGACCGGAACTGCCAACACACTTAGACCAATATTTGGTCCGCTGTGATACCATAGGATTTCAAAAATCATCCTTACTCGTTAAAACATTTGGAGCTAACAATGAAACGTTTGAGACAGTGAATGTCGGAATTTCTTAGATCACTAGGATCGTTATAGTAGAAGTCTCCCCAGTGGAGTCTACGTCTTTGTGCTAGGGCAGGACAAGAACTTAGAAGGTGAGAAACTTACTCCTCTTCTTCTTCATCCATGCAGCTTCTGGAAAAATCATTTGCAGGAACTCCAAGACGTAAACCATGTCTTCCTATTAGGCAGTGTCCAGTAAGGACACATAACGGAGCTAATATGCAATCTACCAATAGAAATTAGTTGTTTTGAGCGTTTAACATCAAACAATGGCCAAATTAGTTTCGTAGACTAGCAAGTTGGGGTGCTGGTCCATCTATGGTTAGCTTTCTTTATGGTATCATGCTTTAGCATAAGTTTACAAGTAGCTAGGGGTATACCGATGTTAGAGTTGCTATCCAACAAAGGTAAGATTGATCCGTTTTTTGCAAGTTTGTCGGCTATACAATTACCTGGAATGTCTCTATGACCCGGCACCCATATAATGTGAATTTTTAACTGTTTTGACAATGGGGACAGATGAGGGATAATCTCCAATACTGCTGAAGGGCAAGTTCTGATTGATCATATAATAATAGGTATCTATACATGTGAGGTTTTGGACTTTTTCTATTGTTTTCTTAATTCGTTGTAATTAGGTTCTATTGTGTCATGCAACGGCATCATAGGTAATAATGGGCCTTACCAAGCAAGAAGTGGGATTGTGGTTGTTGTGCTGAAGAATTCTTTCAAGCTCATAAGATAAAAACACATTTAATTGCATTTTTTTTGTTTTTTTTTTATAAAAAGTTTAGCAATAATATTTTGTTTATTACTTATTTATATTAAACACATATGTTCATATATACATACACAATATACATTAAAACATCTCATCATTCCCTACCGCGGCACATAATCAGCTGTTCCAATATTTCTTCCTTCAAGTTGTTCATCTATCCATTTACGAAATTGTGAAACATTAACATAAACTCCGGGTACCTTTTCTTTACCGCATCCAATTCCCCAAGCGACAATGCCGGCTTGGTAAAATCGAGTTGCATTGTTGTCTAATGGACAAGCCAAAGGTGAACCACCATCGCCTTCGCATGTGTCCTTACCACGTTCGCCACCAGCACATAAAAAGCTCTTATGAAGCTGGAAATACCCGCCCAAAACGGTTTCTCTCAAATTATCTTGGCACAAATAACTCGGTACAACAGGAAGTTCAATTTTTTTCAAAATATTCTGATACTTTCCATTCTCGAATTGGTCCTTGCCCCAGCCAGTGGCAAAACATTTTGAAAAATCAAAATTAAAATCAGCTGGTGGCAGACACAACGTATTAATGTGCGGCGCTAATTCAAATGGTGACTTTAGGAAGAGAAGTGCCACATCATTGAATAAGTTATCCTTATTGTAATTTGGATGGATAACGATATCAACGACATCTATGTTTTGGTCCTGAAAAAATTCGGTTTTAGTGTTGGTTTCCCATTCACCAGCTCTAACGGAAAATGCTGTCGGCGGTCTGTTCTGCACACAATGAGCAGCTGTTAGTGCAACTTGAGGATGAATTAATGATCCACCACATTGATATATTTCACGTTTTGTATCCAATTCATTTCTTCCCCTTAATATCGCCAACATCCACGGAAACTCTCCGAACTGAGACTCATGATTTTCTGCGCCTTCTATTCTAAAACCAACACCATCTGCATTTCTGTAACCACATCCTGAAGCGATTTTTGGCGGTTCAGCCGCTGGCTTGGAAACCTATAATTTATCAAAGCATTTTATTTTTGTTTGTGTTGAAATAATTTCAATTAACTTACAGTATCTTCAACGGAACAGCACTTTTCGAGAAATTTACATTCAGTTTCATTGTTATCGTTTAAGAAACGGACGTTGAAAACGGTTATTCCTCCATCCGTATTTACATTGCCATTTGTGCAGAGATACTCTCGGACACACTTCTGACCCAAGGGGCATAATTTACTAGAAGGGTTTATTTCATTTACTAATACTGTTGGAGTGGTTGGCACTACAAAGACCGACGGGTCTACATCTGGTTCAATTGTAAAAATGTCTGCAATAACTTTCAACAAATAATCGTCTTGAGCATCGGTGCAGGTTCCAATTAGGAGAACTGTTACAGCAAATATCAATTTCACAATCATGACTCGCGTTTTAAAGTCCTGGAAAAGAGAAGTTGAGAAAAGATTTATTTAAATCTGATCTTATAAAAGACCTATAGCAATAACATTTTGTAATTTGAATTCTTGACTTTTTTATTAACTTTTTTAATTTTTTTTATTCAATATTGTAAAAAAGTCTTAGGTTTTTAAGGAAACTTAGGGTTGGGTACGATATCCCGCTTTTTATAATCCCGTTTTTTAAAATCCCGTTTTTATAATCCCGTTTTTTATAATCCTGTTTCTTATAATCCCGCTTTTTTAAAATCCCGCTTTTTATAATACCGCTTTTAAAATCCCGTCTCTTATAATCCAGTTTTTTATAATCCCCTTTCTTATTACGACGTGTAAGCTGTGAGGTATGTAAGGGGGCGCATGCTGTTCCCCTGCAACCCCCCTGCTTGGGCACACTATAGGATTTGGGGTAGGTGCGAGGTTGGGTGTATGCAAAGTTTCTTTAGCATTTAAAGAATCTGAAAAGTACCCAACATAAAATCAATAAGTTTTAGCTACATACATATTCTAAAAAACGGGATTAGCGGGATTTGGCGGGATTTTAAAAAGCGGGATTATAATAGATCAGGATTTTGAATAAGCGGGATCTTAGAAGACGGGATTTTAAAACTTTTTTTCCGGGATTTTTGAAAAGCGGGATTCCGATACGCTCCCGGAAACTTATTTAAAAAAATCCTCATAGATTAAGAAAATATAACTTATTATCCCCTTTTTAATTTGTGTTATTTGAAGACATAACTTTCTAACGTCTTGAATTTAAGAGTGAAATTTACCAAAAAAAAAAATATTAGCCATTTTAACAAGAAAGATTATTTCTACAAAATTTTCTATTGGCGTGGCAGCCATGTTATTTTTGTGACATCTGTCAAAGGGGTTGTTTGTTATTCAGATATTGATGCCAAATTACTCGTACAATTGCAAGTAACACGATTAAACACCACGATAAAACTTTTGTTACCAAAATGAGTGTTCGTTGGTGGAAACGTTGCGTCGAACCCATTTTTAATGTTAGATGTGGTGACCCTTGACAGTAGACTTCTCTGGGACTTGGGCCTACCCGTATAAGATTTAACGTACCCAGGAGCTTAACGTTCATGACTATAGATGACGCCAGCCGTTTGTTAGCTGACTGGGCTTCGGACGTTTGAAAGAGGACCCCAATCTTAACCGCAAAATCCTCTTAAGCTATGAAGCCCATTTTTAGATGAATGGCTGTGCTAACAAGCTAAACTGCTGTATATAGGACGATTACAGCCCATACAAGGTTCACCAGCTGACAATGCATGCAAGTCAGTACTTTTTCGAAAATGCGGTTGGTTAGGTGGACACCATCAATGACATGCACTACAACAATGATAACCGATTTCTTAAGGCTCAAATTGAAACATATGGACCTAGATGATATGTGTTTCTAGCAGGACGGTCCTACGTGCCAGAAAACGGGCATCACACTTGACATTGGGCACCAATGTCATGCAATAAAAATAAATGTTTAGTACTTTTGATTTTTCCACAATTTTTCGTTGACACTAGCCGTGTTTTTGAAAGAGTGAATAGCCAGGTCAGCAAATTCTAACACGCAAATAACAAGAAAACGAAAAGTGAATGCACAGTGGGTCAGCATTCAGAGTGAACATAAAGCACATTTAAATTGTTAAAATGCTGAGTGTTCCTCAACCTCACATCCCTCGATATTTACAGCAAACAAATGGCCACGAGCACAGCCGTGCGTCTCAAACCATCTCTCAATGGACCGATAACTCTATTGGCCACACCATCATTCTGAACTTATTCGGAACATTCTCAAGTCACTACGACTACATAACTCCCTTGCTGGTTTTCGATAAAAGCTTTGAAGTCACCATCCCCTCAAGGTGAGCTTGGAAAGAAGGGGCTTTGATGGAAAATGAATCAGTACATTTTTATACTGATGGATCCGAAACCGAAAACGGAGTGGGTGGTGGAGTGTACTCAGATAGACTGAACCTTAGTCTCTCCTTCCGCCTACTAAATCATTGTAGCGTATTGTAAGCGGAAATTCTGGCGATAAAGGAAGTATTGTCTTGGCTTAAGGAAAACGTGATATCTATTTCGGATATCCGCATCTTCTCAGATAGTCAGGCTGCTTTAAAATCCCTCGCATCAGTCTCTTCAAACTCCTTTACAGACCAAGCACCAAGACTGTCGATCGTCACTGATGGAGATGGTCAAACAGTTTAATATTCACGTATTCTGGGTGCGGGGACACAGAGATATTCCGGGGAATTGTAAAGCCGACGAACTCGAATAAGAACGGAAATGCTTATCTTGCCCAATAGGGTAAACTTATGCTGAAGCGAATTGCTCTGGAACAATCAAATACAATGTGACTTAACACTACCACTTGTTTGGCGACAGAATGAATCTGAAACGGTCAAATTGTTTGTTACTCGTATTACTCAGTAGATCTCAGATCAGCTCCGTAATAGGTGTCATAACTGGACACTGTCTTATAGGTAGACACGCCGCACCGCACGACTCGGTGTACTATCAAACGATTTCTCCCGGAGTTGCTTGGCCGAGGAGGAAGAGGAAACAATTCCACACTTTCTTTGTACGTGCCCTGCTCTCTCTTACAGACGCAAACTTCATCTAGGACACTATTTCGATAATGAACCAAGCGATCTCTTCAACACAAATTAAAAGTCTCCTTGGCTTCAGCAGAAGTTCCGAATTGCTTTAAATAGTAAGGAATTTTTTGTTCCCTATTAGATCGTGGTATCACAATGGACCTCTACTGGTCTAATGGCCGATTTCATAAACAAACACTAAAAGCACTTTTATCAAAAATCCTCTTAAATTTTATCAGGCTCTTAAAAATTTTTAGTTTCACCAATCTATAAAAGGGACATTTTGGGGAAATTTTTGTTAAAATTGAGTTCTCTTCACATCCCTGGGAAAAATAAATTGCTTTTTTCTTTCTAACAAGCGAAATGTATGAGAAGAAATGAGAAAGCGTTATGTGTTCAAACAAATGCCAAGAAATAAAAAAAAAAGAAATACACACAAAATATTTGGAAAGATTTTGATCCTGACATTCTGTGGCATAAAATCATTAAGTAATAACCACTTAATTTATTTTGTATTGCATTGTTGGTTTTTTTTTGGTTCTAAATGAAGACCAAACATATTCAACAAACTCATCCACAGATGCTTTAGAAAGTCGGAACCACATTTTGAAGTCATATAATGTATTTCTGTGAACCGGGAATATTCTTGCTCAGCGAATAACTTTGTGTTGCACTTTATTATTGGATGAAGACGATCAATATTTTTTTCGAAATAAAGAAACGAATCATTTAAATATTTAGTATTAACCTATTCATTTTGTATCTTCAAAAATTGAACACTAATGGCCAATTTCACGAACGACTTTTAAATATTTAACAGGCTTCTAAACCTTAAAATGAGATGTTTTGGTTTCACCAAGCGCTTTTAAATTAAACAAGCTTTTAAACACCCTTATAAACTAAATGCCCATTTTTGGTTCAATAAATTTTAAAAGTGTCATTGAAATGTCATCAGATGTAGATCACAACAATTGGATATAGGTAGCAGCTGAAATTATTGTTTTGCAACATTTTAGTTTTTAATTTTTGAAAATACAAAGTGGATAGGTTTTTAAAATATTAAAATATGTTTTTTATTTCGAATAAAATATTGAAAATTCTTCATTCAATGCTAAAGTGCCACACATAAGTTATACGCCGAGCAAGAGTATTCCGGGTTCACAAGAATAGGAAAAGGAATCCATTCTCCGACTGACTTCGAAATAGGTTACGACTTTCCAAAGCATTTGTGAGTCGTGAAACTGTTTGTTGAATTTGTTTAGTCGTCATTTGGAACCGAAACAAATGCATCAGTGCAAAAAAAATAAATTAAGTGCTTATTACGATTTTATCCTACAGGATCTTTCCAAATATTTTTGTTTGCATTTTTTTTTTTGCATTTCTTGACATTTGTTTCAACACATAACGCTTTCTCATTTGTTCTCATACGTACATTGCGCTTGTTAGAAAGAAAGAACCAAATTCTTTTCTTCAGGGATGTGAAGAGAATCAATTTTAACAAAAATTTCCCTAAAATTTCCCTTTTATAGATTGGTGAAACTAAAAATTTTTAAGAGCCTGATAAAATTTAAGAGGATTTTTGATAAAAGTGCTTTTAGTGTTTGTTTATGAAATCGGCCATAAATCTTAACAAAACAATAATTTCAGCTGCTATACCTATAACCAATTGTTGTTATCTACATCTGATGACATTTCAATGACACTTTTAAAATTTAATGAGCCAAAAATGGGCGTTTAGTTTATAAGGGTGTTTACAAGCTTGTTTAATTTAAAAGCGCTTGGTGAAACCAAAACATCTCATTTTAAGGTTTAGAAGCCTGTTAAATGTTTAAAAGTCCTTCGTGAAATCGGGCATAAGTGTGTCAGATCTCAGATGCTTTAAATGCCAAGAAATTATAACGGTTTTTTGTAGAACAGTTCAATACAAGCATTTTTTACTACGGGAAGGGGGGGTCTATCTCCCCCCGTTTGGGCGGGAGGGGCAATTTTATAAAAAAGGTACTAAAATGGAAACAAAAATATTAAAAAATAACACAATTCAAAAACTATTGACATAAATAATTTAATTTAAATTTACGATTATAGAACAGACTTCTGGCTTTCCGGTATAGTACTTTATTGTAAGTGTTGCCGTTGTTTTTTAATATTTTTTTTTCAATTTAAGTCATTTTTTCTAAAATCGCCCCTACCTCCTAAACGGGGCGGGATAGACCCCCCCCTCCCATAGTAAAAAAACGCTTGTATTTGACCCTTCTACAAAAATCCGTTATCAATTTTTGGCGCCTAAGTCATCGTACTCTCCCTAGCCACTTTAACCTAACCTAACCTTAGATGGAGTAAAGATTTAAAAAAATATGAATTGTGGCATACGGCATGCGGCACTGATTTTGAAATTAAAAAAAAAATAAAATGCACGACTGGGTGGCACAAACTTACCTATGTAATAGACTAGGAATTTTAAAAAACGAATGTTATTAGAGAAAACTGTTCATAGGGATAAAATTAATTTTTAAATTCTTTTAGTAGTAAGAGATAAAAACAGAATACTATGCAAATTATGCAAGAACAAAAACTATAAGTCGTTGTAGTGGTTTCTTTAAAAAATATATACTCAATTTTTAAAAACTTGGTACACCAACTTTAAGTTTTTGTTACTGTACGAATGAAAATTAAATTTCCAAAAAAAATATTGAGCGGTTTTTAAGATAACAAATTTTCCAAAAAAAAAAATTTTTTTTTCAAAAATTCAAAAAATATTTTCTTTTTCAAGTTTTGGAATGCAATGTTTTTTTAACTTTTCAGAACCATCTCTATAAAAAATTTCATTAAAATCCGTTATGTCGATAATGCGAAACTCAAAATTATAAAAAATGGTTCTATGGTAGGTACAAGCTGTAATATCTTATTTTAAAATTTTTTATTAAATTAAAGATCATAAAAAATAATTGGAATGAAAAAAAAATTATCAAAATTCTAGGCGCTGTTTTCGAGAAAAATACGATTTTTGAAAACCATTTTTTAACATTTGTGTGGTTGGTACCGTTAGTTTTAGGTAAAATAATTTTTTTTCTGACATCCTATAGATTATATTGAGAAACTATTATTTATCAAGTTTAAACAAAATCTAGCATGGGATTTTCGAAATATTGAGTTTTGACAAAATTTTTTTTTTTTAAAATCCAAAAAAATTTTGTTTGAAAATTTTAATACACAATACTTAATCAAAATCAAAAACAAAAAAAAATAGTTCCATGGGGCGTACTCTCAATAACCATTTTTTGGAAAATTTTATTAAACCATTTCTAAGCTTTAACTAAATTAAATTTTTTTGTATTCGTATTGCAGGTACCGTTATTTTAGGTCTTAAATAAAAGAAAAAAAACGTGTTGGGGAAAGAAAAAAAATGATTTCTACCAAGTTTAAAGAAAATCGGCCGAGTATTTTAGGCTGTAGTCGAACAGACAGACAGACAGACAGAATTGCGAGACCCACGTTTTTAGTCTTCGCTTTGATAAAAATCTCGAGTTCGATTTTTTTTCGAAGGCATAACTTGCCTTATAGTACCTATGTATAAGTCGCAAGTAAAATAAGAGTCAACATAACCGTTTTATTAAGTTTTAATTGCTCTGCTGGTTATAAGTTTCAGCAAAACACGTCTAATATCATAATATTATAGATTCATTATCATACATCTTCAATGTTAATCCACGTTAAAGATTTGAACCACAAGAGCAAGTTTCTGTGTTACACTTTTTCGAAATACAGTGAACATTGGAAAACGTGAACCCCCCAATACGTGAACTATCCCAAAACGTGAACACTGTAATTTTTACATTGACTGCTTTAAAAGGTGAACAAATCGAAAAGCTCTAAAACGTAAACAGAAATTTTTTCAACATTTCTACATAAAAATGCACTGAATTAATTGTTTAAAACTTGGGGGGCCCCATAATATTGACAATGCGTAGTATGAAATATTTAAAAAGGCTTTGGAATGGTGTTCAGATCAACCCTTTCACCAAAGCGACATAAACGTACGTAAAAGCCTTAGAGAAATTGTAGTTGTTTAAATGTTGGCAATAATAGAACAGACAAAAATTACAAATTTTGTTTGTTAAATAAAACTTTTATTTGTAAAACGTTTTAATTTAAAAATGAAATCTAATCAATTTTGTTAATAACCCGTACCAGTATGTGTAAATATGTAAAAATATTCATAAATCTATACTACTGCAAGCAAAACGAAGATAAAATGAAAAAAAAAATACATAATTATGTTTTATTTTAAGAGCAGTAGTAAGACAATACGGTAGGAATATTATTTTAATCATAAAATGTTACATTCCAAAACATGAACAATCTCAAAAACATGAATACCTTCGGTTTTAGTTAGTTCACGTTTTCCAGTGTTCACTGTAAATATAAATATGTACGTATGTAGAAAGATACAGACAGACAGAAGCACATTTTGAGTCTCAGTTTTTTTCAAAAATAACAGGTTTTATTTTTGATTTATTCAATATTTCAATTATCGTTTCAATCAATCAATGTTCATTGAAATATTAAAAATGATTTTGTGTGAAAGGTTAGTCAAGAGTAAAATGTTTGTTTGACTAAATGAATAATAACTGAAGTCATAAACTTTATTTTGGTTTCAAAATATTTACTGATTTTGCTTTTAAGATCTGTAAAAATTGCAAATTAAGATGATGCATTTCTATTATAGATAGAACTGGCCCCTAAGTCAAATAATTCGACCCGCATGTCGTGAAAAATTTATTTATATGTATATTAAATTTTGTATAAACAACGTATAACAAGAAAAGTAAGTATCAACATTTTATTAGCATACCTATTTCGTACTATATCATATTTCGAAATAGTTTGAGCGGAAGAGTTGCAAAATATTCTACGAACTACATGTTTCGAATAAAAAAAAATCGTGTAAGTGATGTGCACGAGGAGACCGAATGGAGGAGGATATATGTATAACCACCAAAAAGTCAAAACACTTCCACGACATTGTTCTGATCACATAAGAAAATGGATAATAATTCTCCAGTAGAAATAATATTCAAATTAAGATGCAGAGACCGAGGGACGGAATGATTAAAACCACTAATTTGGACTTCGGCATCGTCTTCGAAATTTAAAAACAAATAAATTTGAGGCGCAAAAGCTCTTAGAAAGCCAGTGCCTATAGTGAGTTTCAATTATTCAGGTGTACAGCTAAGATAAGAAGCACTTTTCCGACAAAGTATACTGTTGGACGATTTTTCACTTCCTCGCGCAAGACGCAGAACTTCTGAAAAAATTTATTTATTTTGTTTTTTTAGGTGGCATTGGCTGGGAATCGATACCAGACTTTCGGTGGGATAGTCCAGCGACTTAATATTACGTCATCAGAGGGTACTACAAATTTTAAATAAGATTTAAACAGCGATTTTTTGCACACAAAACTGATAGAGCAGCAAAAAAGTATCCTGATTGCTTATAAACACATTTTGCGCGTAAAACTTATTTATTTGTTTTATGCATTAAACACACTTATTCCATGTCGTGTGGTGTAGTTAATGTGTCTTGCCATCGCTACTTATTGAATAACGTTGTTTTACTTTTCGAGAGCATTATCTTCTCTTTTGTATACACAACAACAAACCTTAGCGGCACACAGTGATATGGCGCAATACGAAACAAAAAACCACTCCACAACACACCACATCTCACAAATATGTTTCTATGCATATAAATATAGAGTGATAGCGAAACACCAATCCACAACAAACCACATGAGATAAGTGTGTATCCGGCTTTATAAACGAAATCTTCACAACTATACAAACCGAGTTTATGATGCTGCGGAGAGTTTATTTTTGAATTTTACGCAGTTGATATTGATATAAAATTTAGTTAATTCCAAATTTAACACTACCTCTCCGACTATTAAACGACACATTGAATGCGATAATACTTAATTCGATAGATTTGTTTTCTTTTATATTGCCGGTTGAAAATCGTTAACATTTAATAGAACTGTAATGAAGAATATATTTAGCAATCTTAATGCCAAGTTTTTGCCTTGAGACTCATTGAATAAACTCAATGGCGTTGTATAGAAAATATTAAATTTACCTGCGAGAAAATCTAGTCTTATGATCCGATCGATACTAAGTATGATTTCAAACTGCAAAAATGTTTTTTTTTTTCCAGCTTCTGATGGTGATATGACAGCATTTTGAGATTAATACAACTTATTGCTGAAGCTTCTTAAGAGATTACCTATATATTTACGTTAATTAACGTCTATATCTTGGGATTTTCCTATATCTACTCGGTATGCCTACGGTGACCATCTGTCTTGTTTTTTGTGTCTTAAGAAATACGGGACGTATAAATAGCCCGTATTTTATTTTTAGTCCAATAGTTAGATATAAGTTTATCAAGAACTGCACAAAAAATTAAATAATAAGTGTTCAATTGGAGACGTTGATTTGCTATGGAATAGTGATAAAAAATAAGCGTATATTAGAAAACAAAGACTTATAATAAAGTGCAATGGAGAAAAAAACTCCGACATTGCAGTATTGTCAAACGAAAGAAAATTTTCGTTTCACTTATACTATAGAACAAAATAAGTTCAACTGAAACTGTGAAACCGAAGAAATTGTTAAACTGAAACTAAAACCAAAAGTGAATTTAAGCTTTCAATTTGAAACTGGGGGTAGTATTTCAATTCCTTAACACATGCTATGAATATTTGAGTCATTGTGATAAGTTCATAGTCATTCGTAATTCTTTCGTTAAAACTTTTACAAATTGTGGAGTTCAACTTGATTTTTCCAGGTTCAAATGCTCTCACTGAAAAATTTGTTCCATACAAATGGATTGGAAAATTGGAATGTACGGAATACAGATGGGTGAATGGAAAAACAGTAGGAACTATGGTGCAAAATTAAAGTCGAATAAATATTACTAGCCGACCCAGCTCTCGAAATTCGAGTGCCAATTTATTTATTTAATTCATTATCATTCAATAAAAGACAGAGAATTCATGATTTTTTTAAATTGTTGAATGCAATGAGACGTACCTACTAAGCACTCAATCCTGGAGTCCAAAGGAAAATGGCAAACAAACTTTCAAACCTATACACATTTTTGACATATTCTTTCATGTCATTGTCCTTCAGCTGTTGTTATGGCCATAATATTGGAATCGAACCCACGTCGCCGGAGTGACGTCAACCTATGAATTTTGTGTTACATCTAAAACTTTCACTCTCACCATTTTTTCATATCACGGCAATAAAAAAAAAAAATTATCATTCTAAGGGACTCAAACCCAAGTCGTTGCAGTGACGTCAACCTGTGAATTTTGTGTTACATACATGGGATTTATTTTTTTTAATTTCACTCTCGTCATTTTTTCATAACGCGCCTAAAGAAATATAGCTAACTTCAAAAACATAAATTCAATTTACTTTTGTAAAACTTTTTTGTTTGCACATCGATCGGCCAGCTGTATATTGTCAACAAAAAATGACATAAATGGAAGTTTTCCGAAAATGAGGTAGGTTTGAAGTTTGAACCCATGGAACGCATTCAGCCATGGAGATTTAAATTTGTATCGTAAGTCATGTTCGTCCTCATTTTTGACGACGCGACGTCTCCCGTCTGCATTTTCTCTCTTTCCCTGACAAACACATTTCGAGTATGTTGTATTCTCTTTTTTCGCAAATATTAAAAATTCAAATGCAGACAAATGTAAATAAGTTTTGAAAATAATTGACTTATACAAATACGCAAAGCTTACACTTTTACATGAATACCCCTATTATTGTATAACTGCAATGAACTTAAAAAGTGAAAATGTTAAACAAAATCTGCTCTTCTTTTCAAACTCAATTTAAAATTTTATCTCCCATCTCAAAAAACCAAAAAGTATCTAAATGTTTCACTTTTTGAAAACACTAATATACATTGAATAAATTGCTTCACAAAATGACCGATAGATGTTGCCAAACTGAAAGCAACAGATGTCGCTAGTATTTGTGTTTATTCTTTTTCATTTTTTCACTTATTGTACTTTTTGCAAAAATTGCCAATAATTGTACTTAACGCTTAACGCTATTGTGTTTTGTAAAATTACTTAAATGAAGTCAAATAAAATTAGTAAGTATTATGAGTTTTTTTTTTCCTGGACCTCGACAAAATGTTTGAACTAATCCTGGACCCTTCAAAAAATTACTTGCCGACCCCTGGTTTAAATGGTTCTACCTTTTTGCTTTTTCAATTTTTAAAAACATTATATTATATTACATGGACTACATTTTTTTCAGAAAATCATCGATATGTCTGAACTGAAATTGTATGGTGTAAATTATACGCTCTTTTCAGCAACAGATGTGGTTAGTGTATGTGTGTATTCTTTTTCACTTTTTGCAAAAAGTGCCGATTGTAGTTAACGCTTAATGTTTCAAAATATTATTGTAAGAGCTCAACTACTAAAAAAACACATGCCTAATATTTATATTGATAATATTTCTTCACTAAGGGGTTCACATTCAACAACATGTTCATCAACTTTTATCGTGTTGGCGGATTTGTGTAATGTGAATCCACCTTAATGTTTCCGGTTCTGGCTTTGGGTATTTGCTGAATGCTGAATGCTGAATGTCGATTTGACATTTCTAATTGTTTTTGTTTTCCGGGCATTTTTTTTTTTCAATTTTTATTTATTGTTTTAAACAATTTCTGTGTAGTATATTTATATAATTTTGGCATTCTGCAAATCTATGCTAAAAATGCTTTCGTTTAATATGTAATTTATGCCCCTTCGGTTTTTGTGGGCAGCGAAAAGTGTACCACAAAAAACATGTTCGCCGTTTTATTATATGATGTTAAGACAGTTTTAGTATGATACTTGTTTAAAACGAAGATTTTTCAAATTTTAACTCAACTTAGGATCATACTTTATATAACATTTTATTAAAGTTAAACATTGTGCAAACTTTAGATGTCTTTTTGACATTTTTAAACATCAAAAAAAGGTCTGTTTACTTAGATTTTTTTTTTGCATGAGCTGGCATGGGTGTGTTCAACAATGACCTGAATTTTATTCACAAAATATTCAAAATTAAGAAAAAGTTAATAAACTACTTTAAAGTTGACAAATTATTAAGTAGTATCTTTGTATATATGTATAACCTATAATATTATCATGGAGCGTGATTTTACATTGCGAACTCTAACCTGGTGGTGGCATTGAAATTAGCGCTAGATTTTACAGTGGAGAGTAGGATAAGATACAAAACAAGTAGTAAAAAAGAGAATATTTTATTATTTAATTTAGCACAGACAAATCTAGCAAGTACTGGTCCGTACACTTAATATGTCGCCACAATATTTCGTCTTCTTGATAGTAAAGGGTGGTTAAATTTTAAGGGCCGATGTTGATTTTGAATAAAACACAAATTATTTAGGAAATTATTGTCATTTCTTTTATGGTATGCCGCGACCTCGGCGGCACACCTCCATCCGACGGTCCAAATTTTCGATGTCGCTAAGGCATAATTGAGGTTCTATGCCGTTAATGTGCCGAATTATCTCATTCAGCTCTTGAATTGTTGCTGGCTTATCGACGTATACGTTTTCTTTCAAATAACCCCAAAGAAAGAAGCCCAACGGTATCAAATCACATGATCTCACATGATCCACATCCATATCTTCCAATTCGGGCCATAAAAAGTTAGTTATCATCTCACGATAGCAAACACCATTCACAGTATAACTGCCTGACCTGCCTCATTTTGGGAAAAATACGGCCCGATGATGCCGCCAGCCCATAAACCGCACCAAACAGTCACTCTTTGTGGGTGCATTTGTTTTTCAACAATCACTCTTGGATTATCATTCGCCCAAATGCGGCAATTCTGCTTATTGACGAATCCACTAAGATGAAAATGTGCCTCATCACTGAAGATGATTTTCTTCGAAAATTGATCATCCACTGTTGCCATTTCTTGCCACCATTCTGACCATTGACGACGCTCAAGTGGTCAAGTGGCTTTAGTTCTTGAGTCAATTGCACCTTGTAAGCGTGTAAATGCAAGTCTTTATGCATAATGTTTATCAACGACAAGCGTGAGAGGTGTAATTGTTGGGCACGACGACGAGTTGAGGTGGACGGCTCTTCAGCCACACTATCGCGAACAGCAGCAATATTTTCTGCAGTGCGAGTGTTTTCACATCTCCTACAGACCCGGTTTGCTCAAATTTTTGCACGATTTTTCCGATTGTTCGCACATTTGGACGATTAAATTGATCGAAAAAATCACGAAGTGCACGATATGCATTTTGATTTGAATGCCCATTTTCATAATAAGCCTGAATAACTTTAACGCATTGCTCGATTGTGAACCTTTCCATGGTTCAAATTGAGTTAGTCTGAAATTGAGAAATGTCAAATTAAATGCAAACTTGACGTTTAGGTGTGGTTCAAATTTAAAATCGGCTCTTAAAATTTACCCACCCTTTACTATACGTTTTATATACAAAGGTAGTATCATACTAATACCTATATTTCTTGTAAAATGCAACTACAATTTAGGTTAACTTGAATTCAAAAGTGATTCAAAACAATATAACAGTTTTGTTCTTTTTTTTTACTATTTGCATATTATGTATTATATTTTCCACTTTTTCGATTAGGGTTTCAGTCATCAAAATATGGTCACCTTAATTATACCATATTATGGCAATTTTGTTTGGGTTTTTGGGTCTTAACTTTTGTTTTCTGGAATTCAAACCCAATCAGGATTAAAGATAAAATGGAATTTACCAAGGTTATAAATTATTCATATTTTTTCGATGTTATTTTTGTAAAGTTTTTCACTAAAAAACTTAATCAATAATTCTTACACTCATGAAACTAAGGTGAGAATGATTTATTGACCATAACAATGAAGAATCAATAGAATACAAATATTTATGCTAAAGGGGGTGTCTTTTACGTATTTTAGGAAGAACAGTACATGGTGGGGATTTTTCAAACTGAAAAATTGTTATAAATACAAAGAGTTTGTGGTTTAATATAAAAGTTTCATATCTAATAAATGATCAATGAAAATATTATCTTAAATTGAAGAAATTAACGATAAGTGCACTTACCTTCTTTCCAAGGTCATATAATGCTGATAAATTATCAGTTTAAGAAATATCTTGAAGAACGAAAACTTATCCATGACCGGCAGTATGGGTCTCTTCGCAATAGGTGCACAGGTGATTCGAGTACATTTGGTATTGATGAATCTTCTCTTGCTTGGATTTGAAACTACATTCGAACTGCTTAATACTAATTATATTGGACAGTTTTATGTCTGGAATTCATAAAATAAATGCTGGTGCCACAGGGCTCTGTTTTGTGTCCGATTCTTTTTCTTAAAGTTCATCAATGATCTTTTGTCTGAAACTTCAAGATTCACATCCTTGTTTGTCTTCTGGCTTTTAAGCGGAACCCACCCCAATGCCGCTCTCGATAAGAGACACTTGTTTTGAAGAAATAGAACAGCTCTTAACTCTCGGTATGTGCATCACAGACCACGTCGCCGAAAACGTCCATCGAAGTTGCAATTCGTCCAAACCTGAAGTAAGGTTCGCATATTTGGGAAAGTGCTTAAATAACCCAAATAGAATCTCAAAAAGAGCTTAAGAAATGAAGGGTATTAAAACAACAACATAAAAATCTAATCTGTCGAGCAAAGCCTCGCAACGAATTTTCTATTTCATTATTTTACCGTTAGTTTTTTAAGAAATATTCTAGTGAAATGGCCAGTTAGGTTAGGTTAGGTTAGGAGGGGCGTGTACAGCACAGATGCTGTTGCGTACATGGGGGCCTATTGGTCCATTGTGATCCCCTATTAAGGAAAGCAGAGATGCTCCTAACTAATGTCTTATGTAGACTGGTTCATTTGCGAACCAGCCTGTGCTCGCTATGAATTTTCTCATATTTGCCATTGAGACCTGCGTTAGATCGTCCAGTTCTCCAACAAACCTGTTTCCAAAGTAACGGAGGCGATTTGTTTGGAGGTTCGGACAGTCACAGAGCAGGTGTTTAATGGTTTCAATGTCACTATGTCCAGGAACCCAGCTGAGGTTGACTTGGTTAGTAATACAAATATTGTTCAGCATGTCTCGTTATTTTGTTACTGACTTGGATCTTATAGTCTCACTGGCTAAAGCTTTGATGGCAGCTTGGCTGTCCACGAAAAATGTGATCTCCAACGAGTTCAATCCTTTCGTGCGTACCAATTCTGCCGCCTTTTCAATAGCGTAGGTCTCAGCCTGAAAGACACTACACTCATCTGGGAGTTCGAATGATTATTTAATATTGAGAGCTTCACAGTGTCCTGTTCCTTCTTCCATTTTTGACCCATCGGTGCAGAAGGAGATACCTTGTTCAATAATTAGTGAGTTCGGTTCCCATCCTTGCCTTTCGGGTATTGTAGTAGAGAAGTGTTTGTTGAAATCTATTCTGGGTGGTAAGTGGTCAGTCGTCACATTAAGCCCGGCCACTGTGTCATACCTTTGCAAGATAGACCCATGACCATAAGTGCTGTGCTTCCAAGAGCTCATTTCTTTAAGCTGAAGTGCGCTTTTGGCTGCTGTGCATCTTATGTGCTCGTCTAGGACTGGAAGATTTTAAATAATTTCCAGCCCTGCCTGTGGTGAAGAACCGTGTGCTCCTGTTATTCCTAAACAGGCTAGTCTCTGTACCTTATTCAGGTTTTTGAGATAACTACTTTTTTCCACAGCCTTCCACCACACGATCGACCCCATAGGTAAGTATGGGATGAACTATCGCCGTGTACATCTATTGGATGACCTGCGGTCGCATGCCCCACCGTGTACCGAAGGTTTTTTTTGAATGTGTAGAGAGCGCATAGTGTTACGTTTCCATGTTATCTTGGAACCAAGAATTACTCCCAGATATTTAGCCTCGTTGGAAAGTTTCAGAGAAATGTCGTTAAGCTTTGTAGGGGTAAAGTCCTCCAATTTCCTTTTCTTCATTAACAGGACTAGTTCAGTTTTGGAAGGGTCAACCCCGAGACCGTTTTGTACTACTCAAGAAGATAGTTCTTTAAGTGAAGATTTCATAATATCCTTGATGGTGGTAAGATATTTACCCGATATTGGAATTACTATGTAGTCCGCATAAGCTACTATTTTGATGCCCTGCTTCTTAAATCTTGTGAGAATTTTGTTAACAACCAGGACCCAGAGAAGAGGTGAAATTACTCCTCCTTGTGGAGTGCCTCTTGTAACCGATTTCTGTACTTTGTTATCCCCAAGTTGCTAACTAATGATTCTACCACAATAGCAGATTCAACGCCATCTTCTTCTAGAGCAGATTTAATGGACTCCGTTTTTACGTTGTTAAACGCTCCTTCGATGTCCAAAAATGCTGCCAGGGTATGTTCTTTGTGCTCGAGAATTTTCTCAATTTGTGAGATGACCTCGTGCAACGCAGTCTCCACTGACTTACCTTTAAGGTAAGCGTGTCGGAAGTTGCACAGATTGCTTGGTTTTAGAAGGTCCTAACGTGCAGATCAGTAATTCCCTCTAATGTCTTGAGGAGTAACGAAGAGAGACTTATCGGTCTGTAATCTTTTGCAGTCGAGTGTGTCGGTTTTTCAGCTTTTGGAATAAATACTACTTTAACTTTTTAATACAACTTTTGAAGATTACTTTAAGCCATGGGGTGATTATCTGTAGATCATGTTGAAGAAATGCCGGAATAATCTCATCTGATCCAGCTGATTTATAGGGTTTGAACGAGTTTATTGCCCACATAATTTTCTGCTCTATGATAACCTGTTCCAAACCTGGTCCTTGATGATTCTTACAGCCCGGGAAATGCGTTTCCATAAAGAGTTCAAGTGTTTCTTGGCTCGAGTTCGACCACAATCCATCGGGACCCTTAATGTATCCCGGAATCGTAGGATTGAATATAAGGATCTCTCGAAGTCTCGCTTGTGTTCTCAATAAATTCACAGTGTCTAGCCCATGAATCCTTTTTGGCCCTTCTTAACCCTTTGGTGTATGAGTTATGTAAGTTCGGCTCTATATGAATTCCAATTCAGTTGCATTCCTCCCCTTAAACAATTCAACCGCATAATTCCGCTTCAGGGAACTCCCATCATTTTAATATTGAGCCCAACTTCAGACGTATACTCTTAAATTCAGAGATCCTTTCTTTGCATTACCAGACCCAATACTCTTATTTCTTTCCCATGGCAGCTGGTTCACTCGCATGAAATCTCCAACAAGAGGTGAGTATTAAAATGTGGATTGGAAAAACAATTATGTTCCACAACTTTTTCCACGCCACGTGTGGAAAACTGTGACATTTATCAGTTAATTTAAATATTTTGTTTCAAAATAAAAAATTGAAAATTTATAAACATAAATAAAGAATGGATAACGAATTTTTTGATACTGCTCTCGAGAGTTTACTTAATGAAAGCAAAAAATATGAGTATTCAGTATTTCAGGTGAGTATCAAAAATTCACGTGGAAAAGTTTATTCTATTTTCATTTTTATTCTCCGCGTGTAGTTTGGAACGTATTTATTTTTCATTTCACGCTAAGTGAGTACTAGGCTTTAATACGAGTATCAAAACTACATCGTTATTTTCATATTTTATTCATACAAATAGATTTTGACAGTGCAATTTTTTTTTTTTTTTAATCGTCTAAATACCGTTCATTCCTCTCTAAAAACTCTTTAAATCGGCCTCTTAAATTTTTAAAAAGGCGAAAACAAAGCGTTGGTTCTATTGAAGAAACTTAAAGACTAATATTTTCTTACAGGGCCTTAATTGTTTAGGGATTGCTGCTAACGGGTGATTTTTTTGAGGTTAGGATTTTCATGCATTAGTATTTGACAGATCACGCGGGATTTCAGACATGGTGTCAAAGAGAAAGATGCTCAGTATGCTTTGACATTTCATCATGAATAGACTTACTAACGAGCAACGCTTGCAAATCATTGAATTTTATTACCAAAATCAGTGTTCGGTTCGAAATGTGTTTCGCGCTTTACGTCCGATTTATGGTCTACATAATCGACCAAGTGAGCAAACAATTAATGCGATTGTGACCAAGTTTCGCACTCAGTTTACTTTATTGGACATTAAACCAACCACACGAATGCGTACAGTGCGTACAGAAGAGAATATTGCGTCTGTTTCTGAGAGTGTAAAACCTTATAAAAGACAGCTCGTGCAAGAACTGAAGCCGAACGATCTGCCACAACGTCGAATTTTCAGTGAATGGCCCTAGAAAAGTTGGCAGAAAATCCGCTTTTTTATCGAAAAATTTTGTTCAGCGATGAGGCTCATTTCTGGTTGAATGGCTACGTAAATAAGCAAAATTGCCGCATTTGGAGTGAAGAGCAACCAGAAGCCGTTCAAGAACTGCCCATGCATCCCGAAAAATGCACTGTTTGGTGTGGTTTGTACGCTGGTGGAATCATTGGACCGTATTTTTTCAAAGATGCTGTTGGACGCAACGTTACGGTGAATGGCGATCGCTATCGTTCAATGCTAACAAACTTTTTGTTGCCAAAAATGGAAGAACTGAACTTGGTTGACATGTGGTTTCAACAAGATGGCGCTACATGCCACACAGCTCGCGATTCTATGGCCATTTTGAGGGAAAACTTCGGAGAACAATTCATCTCAAGGAATGGACCGGTAAGTTGGCCACCAAGATCATGCGATTTGACGCCTTTAGACTATTTTTAGTGGGGCTACGTCAAGTCTAAAGTCTACAAAAATAAGCCAGCAACTATTCCAGCTTTGGAAGACAACATTTCCGAAGAAATTCGGGCTATTCCGGCCGAAATGCTCGAAAAAGTTACCCAAAATTGGACTTTCCGAATGGACCACCTAAGACGCAGCCGCGGTCAACATTTAAATGAAATTATCTTCAAAAAGTAAATGTCATGGACCAATCTAACGTTTCAAATAAAGAATCGATGAGATTTTGCAAATTTTATGCGTTTTTTTTTTTTTTTAAAGTTCTCAAGCTCTTAAAAACTCACCCGTTATAAACCCAAGCCTAGGTCGTAAGGTCGGAAGATCGACGCTCCCAGGGTATATCTTTATAATCGGTGATCAATTTATTGCCAAGAATTACAGTCGGCTTCTGCATTAAAACTTTTATTTTATGCAAGGTGTTACCATCTTGCTGACATTGTGCTCTGTTTTGAACCATTAGATACTATCATTCAACAAAATACGTCAGCAGTGACTGTCTATTCCAGACTTAAAAATAGGGCCCAATAATTTCTCGGGTACTTTTCATTTAAAATAAAATTCAATAATAAAATAATTAGTTTTTTAATTATTCAAAATTGAAAAATGCATTTAAAAACTAAGGAATATGTATGTAGATATGTATGTATGCATATGGATATATGTAAGTGTTTATAATAATTTTTTGAATAGGTAGTAACACTTATACTTTGAAATTTATGGTGTAAAATATTCCGAATCGATCTTCTTGTTAGCTAATTGTTCATCAATCCATGAACGGAGATTTGCAACGTTAGCGTATACTCCAGGCCAATTTCCCTTCCCACATCCAATGCCCCAAGATACTATTCCAACTTGAAGATATTGATTTGGATTGTTTTTCATTGGACAAACCAACGGTGAACCACCATCTCCCTTACAAGTATCCTTACCGGGCTCTCCACCGGCGCACATAAGACTCGAATGAAGTTTAAAGAATTTCCCCAAGCGAGTATTTTTCAAGCTCTCTTCACACTCCGCATTTGGTACTACTGGCAATTCGTTTTTCTTCATAATATTTTGGTGCTTTCCATTTTCAAATTGATCGTTGCCCCAACCTGTGGCAAAACAACGTAACATTTCAAAGTTTTCGCTCGCTTGAGGAAGACACACGGTATTGACATTTGGTGCCAAATCGAATGGTGGTTCGAGGAAAAGTAGAGCGACATCGTTGAACATACTACCATTGTTGAAATGTTCATGAACAATCACATCCACAACTTGTCTGTCCTGGTGTGCATAAATTTCGGTATCTGAGTTGATTTCCCATTCACCAGCTCTTACTTTAAAATCCTTGGCTTTCCCTTCTCGAACACAATGAGCTGCAGTTAAAGCAACTTGTGGAGTAATCAAAGAACCTCCGCATATATAATTACTGGAAACTTTGTCGAGCACAACTTCATCGCGCTTAATTGCCAACATCCAAGGAAATTCTCCAAAATCAGCTTCGCCATCAGTTTCATTTATTTGGAAGCCTATGCCCCCTACGTTTCGATAGCCACAACCGATTGCTGATTCGGTTGAATCAGTAACCTATCATAAACAATAAATAAAACAAATAATATAAGTATGAAACTAAGAATGTATATTTAGTACACGCCATACCTTCCTTGTGTAGTTGTCGGTTAAATTCTGTCCCAAACATGTCCCAAGTAGGAGTATAGAGATGAGAACTGGTTTGGCAACCATCGTCGGAAATCTACTGAAAATACAAAAATCAACTTAAATTATATGAATACCTTTTCTTAAAATTTCTTAAATATTTTTTGTATTAAACAATCAAATTTTAAAAATTTAAGAATATCAAACTTGTAGGTTACATCAAACATAAATGTTCAAAAATATGAAATTCCTTTTTAAAATTGCTTAAGCATTCGAAGTTAAAGATTTCTTTGGTAACGTCCTTGTCGGAGTTGGGTTCTTAATAACAGTAATTACAGCATCTTCTCAGGTCGTCAATATGGTAAGAAAGGGCAAAGGGGGCAGATGGGGCATGTCTGAAGTTCTGTGGTGGCTTTTTGGCAATGTTCATAAAGTTTGTCAGTACTTAAGGTTATAAGAGACTCGACCGGAAAAGTTCTCGATAAACGTCGACGTATTATTTATCACATTACTTGGCAAGCTGCATCGAGTAGAGAATGATAATGATATCAGCAGTCTAAAGTCTCCGCTAATCTAATCTACGCTGCAATTGGCTTATTAAGGCACCTATAATTCCATGTATAGATCTGATATTCATTTTGTTTGGGTGGTCAACAAAAACTTCGTCCCTATTCAAGGCTCTTGTTGCTGCATTCAACTTAATAAATAAATGTAACCGGAAAGTCAGCTCAGCGATGTATATACACGTCTCCTTACTTCGATTACCAGTCCCTTAGTAACACAAAGAGTATAGGGAGCCGGATAGGCCGTTTGTTATAAGCCAAATATGTCATAGTGATCCAAATACGTTGTCCACTAATTAGTCAATCCTGATTGGAATTGTAGATTGCATCTGGAAAATACGTCAAAGGAAGCCAAGATCGGCAGAGAACATTGCTGCGGTCAGTGAAAGTCTACAGCACTCGGCCTTTCAACTTGTCGAATTTTGCATCGGAACTAAAGCTTATACACGTACAAGAAAGATGTAAAGATATTTTTGATGCACCAGCCCAGATATGAGAATTTTATTCTAGTTTAGGACGTATATAAGCCTTATAAATTGTGGCCAGATCAGAGGGGGAGAAAAAGATTTTACATCGTCTTAGGAAACCTTAGCATTTAGCCGCATTTTTAGCAATATCCAATATGTGGTCATTCCACAAAAGGTGGTCAGTAATACACATACCAAGAATTGATAGCTTCTCAGTTTCTATGATGCAAGCTCCATCCATGAATAGGAGCATAGGGGTAATATTCCGCTTTAATGACAAAAAACAGCTCTGAGTTTTAGAAGCATTAAATTCAACACCGATTTTTAATACCCCATTTAACGATGCTATTTAGATCGGAATTTAATGAGCTCAACATATATTGCCGTTGCAATTCAACATTCAAAGAACAAGGAATTGAATCAGGAAATGAATATGAAAAGCTGAGGGTGCTGTCATCAGCAAAACAGTTAAGTGGATTAGTAGTTTCGGTAAAAATATCATTTATAAAAATGAGAAAAAGAGGCGGAAACAAAACAGAGCCTTGGGGGACACCAGCATTTATTTTACGAACTTCAGACTTGAAACCATCCAAAACGACTTGAATTGAACGGTCAGAAAGGTCATTACTAATCCAACGAATAAGAGATACATCGATACCAAACGCACCCATTTTTGATAAAAGAGCAGGATACCAGACTCTATTGAATGCTTTAGAAATATCAAGCGCGATGATCTTACTTTCCCCAAAATGATGTAAGGATTTGTTCCACTTTTCAGTGAGATATGCCATCAAATCACCTGTGGATCTATTACTGCGAAAACCATATTGGCGGTCATTAAAAAGATTATGTTCTTCAAGATATATCTTAAGCTGCCGATTGATCAGTGTTTCCATGACTTTAGACAAAAGGGACGTCAGTGCGATTGGCCGATAATTAGAAGGTGAAGAAGATGCGCCTTTTTTGGGGACTGGTTGGACGAACGCTGTTTTCCAACTCTTTGGGAAGTACCCTGTAGAATGAGAAAGATAAAAAAGTTTGCGCAGTGGTTTTGTCAATGTGGAAGAACATTTCTTCAGAACGATGGGTGATATACCATCCGGGTCAGCAGACTTGTGAATATCAAGATATTTTAATATTCTAGCGATTGCTCGGGTGCGAAAATAAATTTTTCTCATTGAAAAGTTTACATTTTCAAGAACCGGTGGATTCATGTCGCTATCGGGCAGAGAAGAATTGTTTGCAAATACATCATCATCATCATCGGCTCGACAACCGGGTTCCGGTCCTGGCCTCTTTCAACAAGTCTCTCCACCTATCCCGGTCTCTAGCCGACGCCATCCAGTTGCGCACCCCAAGGCTTCGGGCGTCCTGGTCTACGCCATCTCTCCAGCGCAAGCATGGTCTACCACGCTGTCGTCTACCATAGAATGTACCACAAAGAACTTTCCGAGCAGGTTCCTCTTCGCTCATGCGAGCTAGGTGCCCTGCCCACCGGAGTCTACCGAGCTTAATTTTTGTCACGATATCTGCTTCTAGGTAGATTGCGTACAATTCATGATTGTACCGTCTCCGGAATCGTCCTTCCTCACATATGGGGCCAACAATTCTCCTTAAGACTTTTCTCTCGAACGCAGCTAAGAGGTCGGAGTGCCTTTTGCTAAGCACCCAAGTCTCGGATCCATATGTGAGTACTGGCAGGACCATGGTCCTGTACAGCAGCAGTTTTGAAGTTATGGTGAGATTTCTGGATTTGAAGAGCTTTGACAGACTATGCAAATACATAGTTCTACAAATAAATTAGCCTTATCTATGGAACTAACAACAGGATTATCATTGTATAGATGAGCGTGGGAACCGACGAAGAGGTGGAGTTTTTGATTTTCTTTACGAATGACCAAAAGTTTCTACTGCCTTTAGGGCACTGGATTATTTTTACTTGCGATATAGGTACTATAGGGCAAGTTCTGCATTTGGAAAAAAAATCGAACTCGAGATTTTGATCAAAGTTGACATTACGATGATAGCGAAGTCGAAAAAAGTGGGTCCGACAATTCCGTCTGTCTGTCTGTATGTCTGTATGTCTGTATGTCTGTATGTCTGTATGTCTGTACCTCGAACTACAGCCTTAACTACCGGAGGTATTTTCTTCAAACTTGGTAGTTAAGGGTCTTCGGTGATTCCCTAGAGGAGAAATTGAAATTTTTTTTTTAGCTCTAAAACTAACGGTATCCCCCATACACCCGTAATGCAAAATCTTATTTATCTCGAAAACGGCTCTAACGATTTTGATAAAAAAAATTAGGTGTGATATAATGGACATGGACTATATTTTGGTTGAAAAAAAATTTGGGGGGAAATGTTATTAGGGGTACCTGTCATAGAACGGTTTTTTTGATTTTCGAATTTCTCAAAAACGGCTCTAACGATTTTAACCAAAATTTTTATGCAGGAGCTGCTTTGCATTCGAAAAAATATAAACTAAAATTTTTTTCGAAAAAATAGGTTTTGGATTTTTAAAAAAAATAGTAAAAAATTTTTTTTGAAAATTCAATTTCTTGAAAACCGATACACGATTAAATTTTTAAATTACGTTTTAAAATGTATTTTATTAAATACTAACAATTTGCATATCAATTTTTTTTTATAAAAATTTTAAGGAAAATTTAGTACACAAAAAACATGTTTCAGTGTGTCTGTATGTCTGTACCTCTCACTACAGCCTAAACCACTGGAGCTATTTCTTTCAATCTCGGTGGTTAAGGGTCTTCGGTGATTCCCTAGAGGAGAAATTGAAATTTTTTTTTTAGCTTCAAAACTAACGGTACCCCCCGTACACCCGTAATACAAAACCTTATTTATCTCGAAAACGGCTCTAACGATTTTGATAAAAAAAATTAGGTGTGATATTATGGACATGGACTATATTTTGGTTAAAAAAAAATTTGGGGGGAAATGTTATTAGGGGTACCTGTCATAGAACGGTTTTTTTGAATTTCGAATTTCTCACCAACGGCTCTAACGATTTTAACCAAAATTTTTATACAGGAGCTGCTTTGCATTTGGAAAAATATAAACTAAAAATTTTTTCGAAAAAATAGTTTTCGGATTTTTAAAAAAATAATACAATTTTTTTTTTTTTGAAAATTCAATTTCTTGAAAACCGATACACGATT
Organism: Chrysotoxum bicinctum; assembly: GCA_911387755.1. Lineage (NCBI taxonomy): Eukaryota > Metazoa > Arthropoda > Insecta > Diptera > Syrphidae > Chrysotoxum > Chrysotoxum bicinctum. The sequence goes on from OU426987.1 coordinate 63,781,671, forward strand.
AAATTTTTAAATTATGTTTTAAAATGTATTTTATTATATACTAACATTTTGCATATCAATTTTTTTTATAAAAATTTTAAGGAAAATTTAGTACACAAAAAACATGTTTCAGTGTGTCTGTACCTCTCACTACAGCCTAAACCCTTGGACCTATTTCTTTCAATCTCGGTGGTTAAGGGTCTTCGGTGATTTCCTAGAGGAGAAATTGAAATTTTTTTTTTAGCTCCAAAACTAAGGGTACCCCCCATACACCCCTAATGAAAAATCTTATTTATCTCGAAAATGTTATTAGGGGTACCTGCCATAGACCCGTTTTTTTTATTTTCGACTTTCTCATTAACGGCTCTAAGGATTTTAACCCAACATTTTTAGCAGGAGTCCCCTTAAGTTTAAAATAATATTGTATACAAAAATATTCGAAAAAATATTTGTTGGATTTTTTTGAAACATTTTTTTTTTAAATCAATATCTTCAAAACCTATGAACGATAATTTTTTGAAATTATTTCCTAAAATCAATATTATTAAATACTTAAAATTCGCATCCCACATTTTTTTCTTGAAAAATCTTAGAGAAATTTCTTATATAAAAAATTTATTTAATAATAAAACGTTTTTTTAAAGTTTATTTGCATAAATTGATACTTTTCCGGAAACCAGACGGCAATTTATTGCATTTGAACATTATTATCTCATTAAATCCATATTTTATATTTATAAAATATATCTTAAATTCCAAAGTACTTTTACATAAGAGCAAGTTCGTGCGATCCAGTCGTGCATTTTATTTGTCTTAATTTTTGTTCGTGAAAGAATTTGGTTCTTTGGATCCAAGCGTTACAAGCATTCCTTGCTCTCTTAAACTTAATGTGGTTTTCCTCAGAAGGGTTGGCTTTGTATGTTTGGAAGCACAACTCTCTCACCCTAATCACTTCTTTACAGCTACCGTCAAACCAAGAGTTTTCTTTTGGCTTTAAACTCTTTGGTCTGTGAGGAACAAACATTTTCAAACCATTTGTGATTATGTTTGTTATCATATCAGTACACGTATCCACGTTCCTTTCGAGAAAGCTTATCGACCAGTTAAAGTTGCGGAAAAAGTTGTTGAGACCATCCCAATCGGCTTTCTCGTATTGCCATACGACTCTTTTGGGTATTTTTCCTTTAACTAGGGCGTTGGAGCATGGAAAAACAGCTGACACTACAGAATGGTATGACGCACCTAAAGGCGTTAACATATTTACAGTATATTTTTCAGGGTGGGAAGTGAGGAATAAGTCAAGGGTATTAGGAGATTGGCCAGCAACATCTGGAATTCACGTTGGCTCATCAACAAGTTGAGTCAGATGGTTAAACTCAGAGAAGATTTCTACATATACACCTTCTGGTGTTGCCTGGCCCGAATATCGAAGCCAATTAGGATTATGAACGTTAAAATCGCCCGTAATAACGATTTCGGTGCTTGGATTACAAGAGATAATCGCTTGTATGGAATCCGACAGCGCATCAAATTGATTCATTGTAGATTTACTGTCTAAATTTAGGCTTCGATACAAGAAACAACGTTTAACTTTAGCCACATAACGTTAAAATCCGTGCGGGAACAATGGCTGAATTGAGGAAGAGTTTGATAAGCAACGTCATTCCGAATAAAAATGACAATACCGTAGTGAAGAATAAATAGTGGTACTAAGCTATATCCAGGAAGGTTAAACTCAGAAGGATCGGAGCTTTCAGCTACCTGTGTTTCGCTGAGTGCCAGAATAGCTGGTTTGAATTTTTCAGCGTGAACGAACACAGCAAATAAATTTTTCCTGAGCCCACGAATATTGGACACATCGACTCTGAAATTACTCACCATTACAATAAACAAAACACATTAATCCGACGTGTTACTAAACAAAGCTTTAAATTTTCAATTAAAAATGATGACATTTCCAATAAAAAAAGATTTTGTTAATACCTCACATACAACTTATTTTATTCAATTTCAACATCATTGAATTGAGAATCCCTTTATATATCGCAAATAAAAATAGCGTTTTTTGCGTTGTTACGCTTAGAAGAGCGAGTTGACGACGCCACGGTTTTACTGAATAAATTATTCAGAAGATTATAATAATGAAAAATTTACCTTTTTTAAGAAAGCACTTATCGAAGGTTAAAGTTCTTTGTGAATAGAGATGATTTATTATGAGAATATTAAATAATCATTCGAAAAAGATTTATAAAACTATTTTCAAGGTTAGGAATCGGTGTGTTTGTTTCATTTAAATTACTAGTTTTGCACTATATTACATTTCCACTTATAACTTTTAATTATTAATTTGCTAAATAAAGCGATTTTGTTTGTATAAAATTGTCAAGCTTATTGAGTTTTATAGCCGTAAATAATATTCAAAAGCAATTTAGATGTATGAAATTATGATAAGCTGCTTTGATTCCGATGAGAATCCCATTAACTCTTAATTCTTTCTCAAACTGACTAGCACATCTGAGTCTCTAAACGATTAAGCCTACAAAAAAAGTATGAATTGCATACTTATTATAGCTATTTTTTGTCTTGGGATTTTTTCAAATTCCCGGAATGATCACATACAGATGTGTTTAATTGCACGATTTATATATAGGTTATAAGCTTTTTTATAATATCATTGCCAAGATTTTTATTCAATGGCTTAGAACTATCTCAATTTAGTGTTTCTGGCTGAAATCCTTAAATGTCAAAGCAATTTTATAAATAAAGTATAGAATGACTAAATGTTAAGTTCAATTTGATATTTAAAGAACAGGAATTTTTTTTATTTCATAAGATTCATTCCGAACTGAGTTTTGGAATGAAAGAATTTGTTATGTCGTAACTAGCACTAGATTCAAAGCATGGAATAATATCGTGAGAATCGAGGGCTAGACTACTCATATTGTAATCTAGGTATACAAATAAGGAAAACCAAAGGCCTAATATTCCAATACTAAAATTAGGTCAACATAAAAACACCAACTTGTAGATAATTTGACGATTATTAGTTGTGAAAGCTACATGAGCTTTTGTAGATTGTATGTAGTCCCACAAACAAATCCATCAGCGACAAATCACAGTTCACATCATCGAAAAAAAACGGAATAACTCGTCCACGTAATTTTTCTAGAATTAAAAATCTAAGTTTTATCGCAAAACGATTCAAATATCGAATAAGAACCGTTTTGCATAATTTAAAATATGTCAGCATTTAAATGAAAGCAGAAAAGCCATTGAATAAAGTTCATGTGTACAAATTTGGCTCAATTTTTAATTCAAGGTCGTTTTTTGCAAATGTAGCTTTGTATTTACAAAACTCAAATTTTCTTAACACAGTCGTATTTGACTATGGAACCTAAATTGGACTTTTAGTTCTTTCTCGTTTCTAGGAAGTCTATATCTGCATCCTATTGTTCTATCTCATTTCTGGCACGATTACCTGTAAAAAGCTAAAAAAAAAAAAAAAAATTGGTATGCCAATGTTAAGGCCCTGGGATTTTGCACTCCATATACATATCGTCGCTGTAGATCGAATACCTCGTAACCCAGAAAAGTCGATTTTTCAGGAGAGACAAAAAACTTATTATCAAATCAATGAGAGGCAATGAGAGACGTGTTGTTAATTATGCGCGTGGCTCTGCAATTATAGTTTTTAGGTTCACAGGATATTTTTCATTAGATCCGGAATTTTTTTCACAATATAATTGCATCATTACCTAAAAATCGTTTTTTTCTGGGTTACGAGGTATTCGATCTACAGCGACGATATATGGGATATTCATTAAAAAAATGTGCCATCTAATAGGTCAGTAATTGGTCAAAAAAGGTTTAATAGTTTTGGAAATTGGCTAGCCATAAAAATTTTTTTAATCAATTCTTAAACTTTTGCAAGTTCAAGCGCGATTTTTGGAACCCCATTTGTGGAATACTAACAAAAATTATATAATATCCGAAAAATCACTGGATCTTAATAAACGGTGAATTATTTTCAGTAATTGGTCAGTAATACATTTTTTATGAATTTTTTAAGTCTGTTTCAAGGTCACGGACAAAATTTTTGGAACCCCATTTTGGTCATTTAGGAAGGTCAGTAAGTGGCCAAAACAGTCAGCTAGTTTTAGTAATTGGTCACTAATACGTTTTTGAAAATATTTTTTTAAAAGAAAATTAAAGGTCATAGCGATTTTTGCCACTTTATTTGTGGGATATTCCAAAAAAAAAGGATACTATCCTAAAAACTACTAAATCCTCATAAAAGGTCAACTCTTTTCACTAATTGGTCACCCACCCATATATATTTTTTTTTAATTTTATTTTTTTTTAATGATTTTTAAAGTCTCTTTTTTCAAGGTCACTTGACTCACTGACTTTTGGCAACTCATTTGGGAAATTTAAATTTAAATTTAAGTATGCAATTTTAAAGGCTCTTTAACCATCATTAAATGTAAGAGATGTTTAGCAATAGATTTTTGTTTATGAATTATTAAATTTTCTTCTTAGTATAACAGAATGGAAGAATGTTGTAAGCAGCCTCATTCTCTATGGCTACATGCTAAGAAAATCTGTCATTTTGTGACCTTTAGGTGGCCTTTAAAATGGCATTCCTATATTTTTTTAAATTTCCCAAATAAGGTGCCAAAAATCGTTGGTGACCTTTAAAATAGAAACTTTACAACCATCATCAACTTTCAGTCAGTGAAAGTTGCTCTTGAGTGATAGTTGCTCTTGATAGTGATAGCTCTTTCTTTTTTCTTTTCATTATGAATATTCAATGTTCCGACTGTTTTTTCTTAACATCTAAAAATGATTTAATTACCTGCGGGGTTTGTCATTCTGGTTTTCATTTCAAATGCACTAATCTAAACGAATTGGAAAGGTCCGCAATCGAATCAAATAAACAAATTTTCTGGAAGTGCGGTTCATGCATAAACATTTCATTTTTGGGTTGCATACCAACAATAAAATCATTGCATCGGTTCTTTGTTGAGCATAAAAGTGATTTCGATAATCTTGGTAAACCAGTGCGTGTTACTCGCTCTCAAGCTAAACCATTGTCTTTGACAAGTGACCCAAACAAAAACAACAAACAATCTGCTCTAATGAAAGAGAAAATAAATCCCACTTCATCTCGGTTATCTATTTCTTCACCTTTGCACTTATCCTCCTCGTCACCAGCAGTTCAATCTAATGCAAATAAAATTCTACCTAAAACTAAAAAATCGGGTTTGGTAAATAAATCCGTAGCAAAAATTAAAAGCAATTCTAACTCTTTGCAGAGTGATGATCTTGCTTTAAATTTGCTAGCCTCGACATCGAAAGGGAATTCAATCACACCTATTACAAAGGAACTGTCATCATCTCTATCCGTTTTCTCTGACAGAAATGATGAAAGTGTACCCTCGATGAATAACAATGTGGAGAATACAATAAAATTAAGAAACGATGATGATGAACCTGATGCTCAAACTAAGACGTCTGCGTCTGCCGAAGTAGTTATTGTTGCTTCTGATGATGGTGTTGTTGTTCGTCATAATGATGCTGGTGTTGTTGTTGTTGATGGTGAAAATGCAGTTGTTGCTGAAGAGAGAGGTAAGCCAAATTTATTCTCTGATGTTGTTGCTGAGCGCGCTGAGGAAAATGTTCACGATATTGGTGTTGCCAGTGCCGGCAAAAGTACTAGTTCTAGTGCTACTACTAATATAGAGTACAAACATACTACCCAAAAATTGTTTGGTACTTCTACAGCTTACGAAGGAGAATTAACTCTTGAATCTGTTCCTCGTTTAAAATTCCTTCATATTTCTCGTTTAAAATGTACAGTCACCGAAGAAAATGTCATCGATTATGTAAGCATGAAGCTAAATATCCCTAAGAGTTATTTTTCATGCACGAGACTTATAAAAAAAGATGCCAACACTTCTTTGTATCGTTTTGTAAATTTCAAGCTGGGAATACCTATAAACTATTTTAGTAAAGCATTGGATCCGTCAATTTGGCCATTAAACGTTCAAATAAAGAAGTTTAAAAATTTTCCAAAACCGGACGACAGCTCAAAGGCAAATCCCTAAATGCTACTGAGCCTAGAGAAAAACGAAAAAACATTCGAATTTATTATCAAAATGCTGGAGGTTTGCGAACGAAGACAAATCAGCTTTTCTTATCATCATCTCTGCATGAATTCGATGTTTTAGTCATTGTCGAAACATGGTTGAATCCACATTTTTTGTCATCAGAGCTTTTTGACTCATCTTACAACGTATACCGTAAAGATCGTTCGTCTACGACTGGATGGGATCGAGGTGGTGGTGTACTTATTGCTGTACGAACAACTTTATATAGTACTCAAAAAAGTCTCCTTAATGATGCCGATGAGATCGAACAACTATGTGTCTGTGTCAGTCCAAAAGATTCTGCTGAAATTCATGATATATTTTTTATTGTAAGCTATATTCGTCCTAGTAGTACTATTGATTTATATAGCAAACACATAAATAATGCCCAATTTATTGTAAATGAATTAAAAACTAACCAATTTCCCTGTATTCTTGGTGACTTTAATATTGGTGATGTTGATTGGTGTTATATTGAAGACGATCAAATTTTAGTTCCCTTTAATGCAAATAAGGATACGGAAATGTTAGTTGTTGATTCATTTTCTTCTTTGGGTCTTTTTCAGATTAACAATATCAAAAATGATTTGCATAGAATTCTTGATTTAATATTCATTAATAATGACTTAAAATATTCTCTAACGTTATCTGATTTTCCCCTTTTAAATAATTCTGTTCACCATAAAGCTATTTGTTTATTTTTTGAATATTATAACTTTTCTCTTATATCACCATGTCGTAATGATATTGTAAATTATAATTTTGCTGCTGCTGATTACGTTTCATTAAATAATTTTTATAGTTCGTTCGGCTGGGAGGATTTATTGAAGGACTTGTCTTTAGAAGCTATGTATTCTAAATTTAAAAATAATTTGTTTGATGGAATGAAGCGTTTTGTTCCCATCTTCAAAAATAAACAAAAATTCAAATTACCATGGTTTAATAGAAGATTAAAAAATTTGGAAAATGCTAAAAATAAGGCCTTTAAGCGTTATAAATCAAAACAATGTCCCAATGATCATGCTATTTTTCGGCAGTTAAGAAGAGAATTCGATTTTCTAAATAAATTCTTATATAAACAGCATATAATCAAAACAGAAATGAACATAAAAAGAAACTCAAAATCTTTTTGGGTTTTCTTGAATTCTAAACGGAAATTCTCATCTTTTCCACAAAATATGGAATTTGAAGATATAATATCTAATGACACAGAACAATCTTGTAATCTCTTCGCAAAGTTCTTCCAAACATCCTACAATAGCGATGAAATTCCAAATATTAATGAATACTACTGCTGCTTAAATCCCATAACTGATTTTCGTTTAAATGATTTTTCCGAAAAGGAGATTCTGGAGAGTTTGATTCATATTGATACAACTAAAAAAGCAGGATACGATTTAATATCTCCGCTGCTATTATCAAGTTGTGCAAAATCATTGAGTTATGTGATCACTCGCATTTTTAATAAATCCATAGAAGAAGGAGTTTTTCTTGGTGAATGGAAGATATCTTTTATCGATCCAATTTTCAAAAATGGACTTAAACATTTGGTCAGTAATTACAGACCTATCTCGAAACTTTCTGTTATACCAAAACTGCTTGAAAAAGTCATAACTCAAAAACTTTATTTTTCACTCGCTAATTCTTTGTCTCCGTGTCAACATGGGTTTTTAAAGGGTAAATCGACTAGCACAAATTTAAGTCTTTTTACCAACTTTTGCTGCAACCAAATGGAAAATGGCAAGCAAATTGATATTCTATACACAGATTTCATAAAAGCGTTCGACCGTGTCCATCATGGTCTTATTTTACAGAAGCTAGATAAACTAGGTTTAAATTCATCATTTTTAAAATGGTTGAGATCATATTTAACAGGTAGAAAACAAATAGTTAAAATTGAAAATTGTGTATCAAACCCTATTAATGTTATCTCATTTCTCCCACAAGGAAGTCACTTGGGACCACTGTTATTTATCATTTTTATCAACGATTTACCTTCTGTCTTGAAATTTTGTAGTTGTTTAATGTACGCAGACGATGTCAAAGTGTTTTTTCCAATTTCTTCGATTGAGGATAGTTTTCTCATACAGGAAGACATAAACAATTTTTTAAATTGGTGTAATTATAACCATCTTCAACTAAACAATGCAAAATGTAAAATATTAAGTATAGCAAGATCCACGTCAATCATAAATTTTGATTATTGTTTTAATGATTATAAAATTCTAAGAGTGGACTGTATCAAAGATCTAGGAGTTTATATTGATTCAAGAATGGATTTGCGGTCACACATTGATTACGTTGTTTCTAAGGGAAATTCATTACTAGGCTTTCTTAAACGAAATTCAAATGATTTCCAAGATGTATATACACTAAAAACTTTATTTATGTCTCTAGTTCTTCCAATCTTGGAATATTGTTGTGTAATCTGGTCACCATGCTATGAAAATAGCATAAATCGGATTGAAAAAATTCAAAAAAGATTCACGAGATTTGCTTTAAGAAAATTTAATTGGATGGGTCCCATACCTACCTATAATTCGAGATGTCTACTGATTGACATTAAACCGCTTAAAAGTCGGAGGCAAATTCAATGCGTTCTATTTATAAAAGATATTTTAGATAATAAAATAACTTCTATCGAACTACTTTCTCTGATTCCTTTTTATGTGCCCAGTCGATCGTTACGTATTAAAAACGTTTATTTTTACGTTCCTCATCATAGGACTAATTACGGATTGAATGAACCGATAACACGCTCTTTAAAATTATTCAATGAAATGTGCAGTAATATTGGTGTTTCTGTTAGTAGAGATGTCTTCAAAAAATTGTTAAACCATTGTATTTGATTATGTATTATTTGTCAAATTAAATACATCTATGTATATAATTGTAAGGTATTTTTTTTATTGTTATGTAAAATGTAAGATAAATTTTTTATGTTTGTAATCAGCAGATCTTGAATCAATTGATAAATAAATAAATAAATAAATAAATAAACTTTGTAAAGTTTCTATTTTAAAGGTCACCAACGATTTTTGGCACCTTATTTGGGAAATTTAAAAAAATATAGGAATGCCATTTTAAGGCCACTTAAAGGTCACAAAATGACAGATTTTCTTAGCATGTAGCCATAGAGAATGAGGCTGCTTACAACATTCTTCCATTCAGTTATACTAACAAGAAAAATCATTAAGCAAAATCTATAGCCATCCAATTACTGAATCTACCTTATATGGACCTACAAACCTTTCATGTGCCAAAAATCGTTATAATCTTGAAACAATTTAACTAAAAAATATCTATGGCTGACCAATTAGTGAAAATATTTTTGAGAACATCCCACAAACGAGGCGCGAAAAATCGAATTAGCCTTGATTGTTTTTTTTTTTTTAATTTATACAAAAAAATTTATTAGTGACCATTATTGAAACTAACTGACCTTTGTTGACCATTTAAATGGTATAATTTTTTATTTTTATTTTGTAAAAGATTTTTAAGAAAAAATTTAAGTACGCCAACTAAGTTTTTAATACTGTACGAAAAATATTTTTACTTGCGACTTATAGGTACTATAAGGCAAGTTATGCATTCGTAAAAAAAATCGAACTCGAGATTTTGATCAAAGTTGACATTACGATGATAGCGAAGACCAAAAAAGTGGGTCTCGCAATTCTGTCTGTCTGTCTGTCTGTCAGTCGGTCTGTCTGTCTGTCTGTCTGTCGGTTCGACTACAGCCTAAACGGCTCGGCCGATTTTCTTCAAACTTGGTATATATGGGTTTTAATTTTTTACCCCCGGACGTTTTTTTCTATTTTTTTTAAGACCAAAAATAACGGTACCTGCCATACGATTTTTTTTCGAAATTTTATAAATATTTTTTTTTCTCAAAAACTGTCCCACAGAATTTTTTAAAAAAAATTCGAAAAATTTCATTTGGTTAAAACTAGCTAATGGTTGAACAAAATTTTACAAAAAATTGTTATTTTTGGTAGCCCCCCTGAGTAACATACATAACATCATAACATACTATTTGCTGTTATCTTTTTAATCTCTTTTACTCTTGAATGTTTACTGATTGATTGGTTGATGCTGTACCGTTGTTTTGTATGTGCAAAGCTTTGGTGGTAAGTCAAAGGCGTCAGTCCATTGTCGAACCTCAACCGAATAAGTTGTCTTTTCATAAATTCAAAAAATTAAATAAATAATCATAAAAAAAAAAATCAAAGTGTTTTTTAATTAACATTTTAACAAAACAAAGTTTTTATTCTTATGTGAGATCTTATTACTGGCGCAGTCGGAAAAAGAAATATTACGCTCGGATTTAAAATTAAAACAAATAATATTAATTAACTCAAACATTGTGATTCAATTCATGTGATAAAAAAAAAAAAGACAAAGAACTAACATGCATAAATAGAAAAAAATACGAAACCAAGAAAAAAAAGTTTTAAAATATAAATAAAAAATAATAGCAAGAAAATTATTGAATAAATGTGTACAAAAAACAATTGTTGAAAAAAAAAAAAAAAAAAAAAAAAAAAAAAAAAACGTCACGCATTTTTAACACCATCCATCTTTAAATTGTCATTCATCTTTAAACCATCGCCCATCTTTAATACTATCGTCCATCTTTAAATTTATCACCGTCCATCTTTCAACAGTCATTCTCATTCATCTTTAAACAGTCATCCATCTTTAAATTATCGTCCATCTTTCAACAATCATTCTCATTCAACTTTAAACAGTCATCCATCTTTAAATCATCGTCCATCTTTAAATTCATCAATCAACATAAGAAATATCTACAAATAAAATATAAAATAAAGAAAAAACAGGTATGGCAACCGCAAATTTAATTGATTTTGTTAGACATGTTAACGACTTTACGGGACTACCCGAAGAATTAGACTTGTTTATCCAACATGTCGATTATATATATAATTGTTCCCAACATCTCGATCAATATTCAAAAGGCTTTCTAGAATTAACAATTAGACAGAAAATCAAGGATAGGGCAAATATTGTTTTAATTAATAATAATAATCCGATTCATTGGCCTGAAATCAAAGCTATACTTAAATCAAACTGTACTATACATGAAAGCATAGAAAATCTTGTAAATAAAATAAAAATGTTAAAATTTAGCTTATCAGTTGAGGACTTATTTGATAAGACTCAACATCTTTTAACGAAATTAAATATTAAATCTAGTCTTTCAAATCCTGTTGATATTCCTGGTTGGTTTAATAGCTCACAAAATGAAGAAATGGCGCTCAAAATTTTTGTTAATAAATTACCCAGCCAACCTAAGCTTATCTTACAAGCTAGAAACCCAAAGAACTTTAGGGAAGCTAAAGAAATTTTAATAGATACTGACAATTTTTATCGTTCTTTTAATCCACAAAACAATTCGTACAGACAAACACCAACTTATAATACGAGTACCACACCAAATACGTCTTATAACAATCAGTCAAATACTAATATCGCTAGCTCAAGTGGAAATTCCAGGAGCTTTCAGAATTCAGGTCCTCGACAATTTCGGCAAAATGGTTCGCAACAAAATTCAAATAATGTTCTTCAAAATTCCAACAGCTATCAGAATCGTAGTTCTAATAATTCGACAAATAGTAGAAATAATTCTTATAATAATATCCAAGGTGCTGCAACATCAGGCTCATCTCAGAGATCCCGACAATCAATGGAAATAGAACATTTAGAAGCACAAGACCTTCCTGTTGCTGAGTGCGTTCAAACTACAGACATTCCTGACGATTCCAGGTTTCAAAATTTTCAGTTAACCACCTCCGAACTCTTCCCTGCATAATTGTGAGAACAAATTCTATTCCATTAAAATTACTAATCGATTCTGGAGCAAGTACTTCCTTGATTCAAAAGGGTTTATTTCACAGATCTTTTAGGTCGGATCTCGAAAAACCATTGATGCTCAAATCCATCAATTCGCGTTTGTCAGTCAATTCAAAAATCACTATTCCATTATTTAAGGAATTTAATAGGTCGTCTGTAAAACTTGAAATGCTCGAAACAGAGTTAAACACAAGTTTCGATGGCATTATTGGCATTAACGTCTTAAAACCATTACAGGCTAAAATCGATTTAGATAAATGCCAATTAGTTACCAAAGAAGCTACCTTACCTCTTATTTTCGACGAACATTTTCAAATAAAAATAACAGATGAAGAAATTAATATACTGGATAGAGATACTATAGATATAAATTTCAATTACCCTGATGTAGACACATTAATGAGTAAATTAAAAAATGAAAATCTGAATGAAGAGGAACTTAAACATTTGTCTGTAACCATTCGAAAATATCGAAAAGCGTTTTATGTAGAAGGTGACAACCTATCGGCTATTACAGAGTATAGCCACAAGATCCCTACAAAGCATGATATACCGATTTATTCCAAAAACTATAGGTATGCAGAAGCTCATAAGTTTGAGGTAGATCGACAGATTGCTGAAATGTTAAATTCAGGGATTATTGTCAAATCAACGAGTCCCTACAATGCTCCTATTTGGGTTGTGCCCAAAAAGATCGACAATTCGGGCGAACAAAAATGGCGAATTGTCATTGATTACCGGAAGTTAAACGACGTAACAATTGATGACAAATTTCCCATCCCCAACATAGAAGACATCTTTTCAAAATTAGGAAACTCACAGTACTTTTCAACTCTAGACCTTGCAAAAGGGTTCCACCAAATTTCAGTCTCTAAAGAAGATAGGCACAAGACCGCTTTTTCAACTGCAGACGGACATTTTGAATTCACGCGGATGCCGTTTGGGCTAAAAAACGCCCCATCATCTTTTCAAAGGATGATGAATGAGGTGCTTGCCAAGTATATAAACAAAATTTGCGTGGTTTATTTAGATGATATACTCATATTCTCCACTTCCCTTCAAGAACACATAGACTCACTTAACAAAATTTTTAAAAAAATCATTCAGTTTAATTTCAAGGTCCAAATTGATAAATGCAGTTTTTTTAAACGCGAAACTCAATATTTAGGTCACATCATTTCTGATGAAGGTATAAAGCCCAACCCAAATAAAATACAGACAATAGTTGATTTAAAAATACCCCATTCTTCTAAACAAATAAAATCTTTCTTGGGAGTTACTGGATTTTACAGAAAATTCATTAAGGACTACTCAAAAGTAGCCCTTCCTATGACAAAATTTTTGAAAAAAGGTTTCAAAATTAACATTAATGATAAGGATTACATCGAGTCCTTTAATAAACTTAAAGATCTCGTATGTACCTGCCCTATTTTGGCTTATCCGAACTTTGAAAAACTTTTTACACTGACAACCGATGCCAGCAACGCAGCACTAGGTGCGGTTCTTTCGCAAAACAACCACCCAATCGCGTTTGCCTCAAGAACCCTTAATCGTCATGAAACACATTATAGTACCATAGAAAAAGAACTTTTGTCAATAGTTTGGGCAACAAAACATTTTCGGCCATATTTGTACGGCCGTAAGTTCAAAGTACAAACAGATCATAGACCATTGGTATGGTTAACTTCACTTAAGGAACCTAATTCCAAATTACAGCGTTGGAAAATTAAGCTTAGTGAATTCGATTTTGATATTGAGTACATCAAAGGTAGGGAAAATTACGTTGCGGATTTCCTCAGTCGTTTAGAGCTTAACCATATAGAAAATGACGAAATCCGATCTGATTTAGCAACGATACACAGTGGTAGAGAAAATCATAATGACCACATATATATAACAGAAACCCCTTTAAACATCTATAAAAATCAATTAGTCATTCAGTCGTGTGATTCATGCTCATACACTACAAAAATTTTATACAAAAAAAAAAGAAGATCGATTATTTCTTTAAACCAATATGATGAACAGTATGTCCTTAAGATTCTAAGAGAACTATTTCCAGTTAAAGGAACAGTAGGCATTTTTTGTGAAAATGATGATATTTTTATAAAGTTTCAAAGCACAATAGTCAAATATTTCTCAAATTCATCAAATATGAAATTACTTAGATGCTCAAGATTTTTGAAGGACATCATTTGCCCCAAAAAGTTAATGGATTTGATCGAAAAAGCTCACCTGGATAAAAATCATAGAGGTATTGAAGAAACATTCTTAGATTTAAAAAATACATACTATTACCCGAACCTTAGACTGGAAGTTCATAAATTCATAAACAATTGTATATTATGCAATATGTGCAAGTATGACAGGAATCCCATCACGCCGAAACTAATGATTACTGAGACTCCTGATAAACCCAATGATATTGTTCATATAGATATATGGTATTTAAACAAAAATAGCATGTTCCTGACATGCATTGACAAATTAACAAAACATGTTTCTATTCACCCGGTAACCGACAGAAATTCCATAACTATAGTTAACCTTTTACAACAAAGATTTTCGATTTTAGGAAAACCAAAAAAAATTATAGCTGACAACGAGTTTAATACCGCTTACATGAAAAATTTCTTTAATAAAGAAAACATACTTTATCATTTCACATCCCCTAACACTCATACCGGTAATTCCACAATAGAGAGATTTCATTCGACACTTAATGAACATATTCGACTTTTTAAATTAAATCATGAAAATAAAGATATAGACCACAAAATGTTAGCTTTGAAAGCAACTGAAATTTATAATAATACTGTCCATTCTACCACCAAGTATAAACCCAATGACCTTTTGCATTCTAATCTGAGCGAAAAAGATTGGGAAGACTTAAGAAAAAGAATTCTAGACTCAAAGACAAAACAAATCGACAAAATAAACTTGAAAAGAAACAATCCTCAAGACTATGGTAACCGAGAGCTTGTTAAAAACTTAGGTTTCCATAATATTAAACATCTACCTCGATATGTAATCAAAGACGTTAAAGAAAAGAATAAAACGTATTTTAAGGACGAACACGGACATAAACGAGACAGACAAATAATTAAAAGAAAATACAAATATCAAAACTCGATTAAAAATGTGAAATTTGATCAAAAATTAACCGGAAGAGACTATTCAAACAAAAATAAATAAATCAAACAGAAATATCAACAGATAAGAATCATAAAACATATAATAGATTATTAATTAAATTAATTATTAAATAATAATTATTATAAACACAAATAATGTACAAGAAAAATGTAATTTAATTTTAGTTTATAAAAAAAAATATGTAAATGAATATGTTAATTTAACTGAATTTTTTTTATAATAATAACACACCTAGATATGTACCTTATCTACTTTAATTTACAAAAACAAAGCTATACAAAAAAAATTAATTTGTAAACATGAAAAACATAATAGGACAGCATCAACAATACTACAAATATTGTCCATTCTTTGACGGGAGGAGTAACATACATAACATCATAACATACTATTTGCTGTTATCTTTTTAATCTCTTTTACTCTTGAATGTTTACTGATTGATTGGTTGATGCTGTACCGTTGTTTTGTATGTGCAAAGCTTTGGTGGTAAGTCAAAGGCGTCAGTCCATTGTCGAACCTCAACCGAATAAGTTGTCTTTTCATAAATTCAAAAAATTAAATAAATAATCATAAAAAAAAAAATCAAAGTGTTTTTTAATTAACATTTTAACAAAACAAAGTTTTTATTCTTATGTGAGATCTTATTACTCCTGGGTCCATTTTTTTTGTTTTTGATTTTCTCGAAAACGGTACAGCCGATTTTAATAATTTTTTATGCCAAAGGTCTTCCAAAGTTTAAATATTATTAGATATTCAAATTTTCAATTTTTAATTTTTTGGATTTTTGAAAAAAAAATCAAAATTTTTTTTTGGAAACTCAATATGTATTTCGAAAACCCCATGCTCGATTTTTTTTCAAACTTGGCAAATAAAAGTTTCTTAATATAATCAACAAGATTTAAGAAAAAAAATTTTGTTTTATCTAAAACTAACGGTAGCTTCCATACAAATTTTAAAAAATGGTTTTCGAAAATCGCATTTTTCTCGAAAACGGTTTCGAGAAGTTTGCTAAAATTTTTTTTCTTTTGATTAATCTTTACAATTTATAATTTAATAAAAAAAATTTTTAAATCTAGATATTACTGACTGTACCTACCATAGAACGATTTTTTCGAATTTTGAATTTCTCATTATCGACTTAACGGATTTTAATGAAATTTTTTATAAAAAAGCTCCTAAAAAGTTTAAAAAACATTGTATTTAAAAACTTAAGAAAAAATATTTTTTCAATTTTTAGAAAAAAAAAGTCTTTTTTTTTTGAAAAATTCGATATCTCAAGAACGGCTTAGTATTTTTTTTGGAAATTAGACTTTTAAATAAAATAATAAAAACTTAAGGTTGGCGTACCAAAATTTTTTCTTAAAAATGTTTTAAAAATTGTGTACATAAAAGCTTTTTTTTTTAAGGAACCACTACGACTTATAATTTTTGTTCCTGCATAAATTCATATTTGCATATCATTCTGTTTTTATCTCTTACTACTTAAAGAATTTTAAAAATTCATTTTATCCTTATGAACAGTTTTCTCTAATAACATTCGTTTTTAAAATTCCTAGTCTATTACATAGGAGCAAGTTCGTGCGACCCAGTCGTGCATTTTATTTTAAATATTAACCATTATTGAGATATTGAAAACAAATTTGAATTTTTTTGAGATAGTGAATTTAAAAAATTATTTTTTTTTCAAAAATAAAAAAAAAATATCTTCTTTAGGAGTTAATTATAATAAATTTTACTAAAATTGTGCTGAAAATGGTAATATGGTAGGTACAGTCTATAATATTGTAATATTTTTCCTAGGTTCTTTAAATAAAACTTATTACTCCTTTTAGAATTTCTTCTTTATTTATACTTTTCAAATCAAAACAATAAATCTTAATTTATAATCAACTCCAATACTTTTATTCAAACTTAAATCACACTTCTTTAATTAAACTTTCCACAATCCAATAGTTCAGCTTTGCACACTTTCATAATCGAAAATAAACTGTCCGCTCACCGTGAACACTCCCTTATATACTCAAATTAGCTGTTCTCGAAGGTTCTTGTCTGGGAATGTTCTAGTTGCTTAGAATAAAGGGAAATACATATGGAGGTTCTTGTTTAGAATGTTCTAGTTGTTTGGAATAAAGGGAAATTTATATGACATTGGAAAAGAGCTTTTTTTGTTCTCTCATAAAGAAGATATGCAATTCTCAACAGATAGCGCTGTAGGAGTATAAAGTTCTGTTCGCAACAATATCTTAATTTCAAAGTTAATTGCCAAGATTTCAGAAAACTTAAGCATACGGTTTTCCAAATATAAGGTTATCAAACAAAATTTGAGTTTTGATTACTTATTAAATCAATGTACCATTAATAACCTTTCTTCGGTTTTTTTTTCTTAACCTTATATAGTATTTAATTAATGAAATTTTTTGAATTATTTTTAAAAAAATGTGTTAATGGTTTTTGAGAAAGAAAATATGTATTTTTAAAGATTTAAGAAAAAAAAAAATAATGAAAGGTACTGTTATTTTTGGTCTTAAAATATAAAAAATAAAATGCACGACTGGGTCGCACGAACTTGCTCCCATGTAATAAACTAGGAATCTTAAAAACGAATGTTATTAGAAAAAACTGTTCATCATTTCTTAAATTCTTTTAGTAGTAAGAGGGAAGAACATAATGCTATGCAAATATGAATTTATTATAAGTCGTTGTAGTGGTTTCTTAATAAAATAAGGTTTTATATACATATAACATTTTTAAAATATTTAAAAAAAAACTTGGTACGTTAACTTTAGGTTTTTATTATTGTACGAATGAAAATTAAATTTCCAAAAAAATATTGACCGATTTTTGAGATATCGAATTTTCCAAAAAAAAAATGATTTTTTTTTTCAAAAATTCAAAAAATATTTTTTTTTAAAGTTTTGAAATGCAATGTTTCTAAAAGTTCTTAGGAGCATCTCTATAAGAAAATTTCATTAAAATCCGTTATGTCGATAATCAATGAGAAACTCAAAATTTAAAAAAAATCGTTCTATAGTAGGTACAGTCAGTAATGTCTTGGTTTCAAAATTTGTTGTATTAAATTATAGATCTTAAAAATTAATCGAAAGACTAAAAATTTAAGCAAAATTCTCGGAAACGTTTATGAGAAAAATACGATTTTCGAAAACCATTTTTTAACATTTGTATGGAGGGTACCAATATTTTTAGGTAAAATAATTTTTTTTCTCATATCTTGTACGTTATTTTAAAAAACTTTTATTTATCAAGTTTTAAAAAACCGAGGATGGGGTTTTCTAAATATTGAGTTTTCAAAAAAAAATTTTTAAATTTGAATACACAATAATATTGAAACTGCTGGAGAGCCTTAACATAAAAAAATGGTCAAAATCGGTTGTACCGTTTTTGAGAAAATCAAAAACAAAAAAAAATGGTTTCAAGGGGAGTACCAAAAATAATAATTTTTTGGAATTTTTTTTTCATTCGGTCCATAAGTTTAACTAAATGAAATCTTGTGAATTTTTTTTAAAAAAATCTGTGGGACAGTTTTTGAGAAAAAAAAATATTTATAAAATTTCGAAAAAAAAAATCGTATGGCAGGTACCGTTATTTTTGGGAAGACTTAAGAAAAAGAATTCTAGACTCAAAGACAAAACAAATCGACAAAATAAACTTGAAAAGAAACAATCCTCAAGACTATGGTAACCGAGAGCTTGTTAAAAACTTAGGTTTCCATAATATTAAACATCTACCTCGATATGTAATCAAAGACGTTAAAGAAAAGAATAAAACGTATTTTAAGGACGAACACGGACATAAACGAGACAGACAAATAATTAAAAGAAAATACAAATATCAAAACTCGATTAAAAATGTGAAATTTGATCAAAAATTAACCGGAAGAGACTATTCAAACAAAAATAAATAAATCAAACAGAAATATCAACAGATAAGAATCATAAAACATATAATAGATTATTAATTAAATTAATTATTAAATAATAATTATTATAAACACAAATAATGTACAAGAAAAATGTAATTTAATTTTAGTTTATAAAAAAAAATATGTAAATGAATATGTTAATTTAACTGAATTTTTTTTATAATAATAACACACCTAGATATGTACCTTATCTACTTTAATTTACAAAAACAAAGCTATACAAAAAAAATTAATTTGTAAACATGAAAAACATAATAGGACAGCATCAACAATACTACAAATATTGTCCATTCTTTGACGGGAGGAGTAACATACATAACATCATAACATACTATTTGCTGTTATCTTTTTAATCTCTTTTACTCTTGAATGTTTACTGATTGATTGGTTGATGCTGTACCGTTGTTTTGTATGTGCAAAGCTTTGGTGGTAAGTCAAAGGCGTCAGTCCATTGTCGAACCTCAACCGAATAAGTTGTCTTTTCATAAATTCAAAAAATTAAATAAATAATCATAAAAAAAAAAATCAAAGTGTTTTTTAATTAACATTTTAACAAAACAAAGTTTTTATTCTTATGTGAGATCTTATTACTCCTGGGTCCATTTTTTTTGTTTTTGATTTTCTCGAAAACGGTACAGCCGATTTTAATAATTTTTTATGCCAAAGGTCTTCCAAAGTTTAAATATTATTAGATATTCAAATTTTCAATTTTTAATTTTTTGGATTTTTGAAAAAAAAATCAAAATTTTTTTTTGGAAACTCAATATGTATTTCGAAAACCCCATGCTCGATTTTTTTTCAAACTTGGCAAATAAAAGTTTCTTAATATAATCAACAAGATTTAAGAAAAAAAATTTTGTTTTATCTAAAACTAACGGTAGCTTCCATACAAATTTTAAAAAATGGTTTTCGAAAATCGCATTTTTCTCGAAAACGGTTTCGAGAAGTTTGCTAAAATTTTTTTTCTTTTGATTAATCTTTACAATTTATAATTTAATAAAAAAAATTTTTAAATCTAGATATTACTGACTGTACCTACCATAGAACGATTTTTTCGAATTTTGAATTTCTCATTATCGACTTAACGGATTTTAATGAAATTTTTTATAAAAAAGCTCCTAAAAAGTTTAAAAAACATTGTATTTAAAAACTTAAGAAAAAATATTTTTTCAATTTTTAGAAAAAAAAAGTCTTTTTTTTTTTGAAAAATTCGATATCTCAAGAACGGCTTAGTATTTTTTTTGGAAATTAGACTTTTAAATAAAATAATAAAAACTTAAGGTTGGCGTACCAAAATTTTTTCTTAAAAATGTTTTAAAAATTGTGTACATAAAAGCTTTTTTTTTTAAGGAACCACTACGACTTATAATTTTTGTTCCTGCATAAATTCATATTTGCATATCATTCTGTTTTTATCTCTTACTACTTAAAGAATTTTAAAAATTCATTTTATCCTTATGAACAGTTTTCTCTAATAACATTCGTTTTTAAAATTCCTAGTCTATTACATAGGAGCAAGTTCGTGCGACCCAGTCGTGCATTTTATTTTAAATATTAACCATTATTGAGATATTGAAAACAAATTTGAATTTTTTTGAGATAGTGAATTTAAAAAATTATTTTTTTTTCAAAAATAAAAAAAAAATATCTTCTTTAGGAGTTAATTATAATAAATTTTACTAAAATTGTGCTGAAAATGGTAATATGGTAGGTACAGTCTATAATATTGTAATATTTTTCCTAGGTTCTTTAAATAAAACTTATTACTCCTTTTAGAATTTCTTCTTTATTTATACTTTTCAAATCAAAACAATAAATCTTAGTTTATAATCAACTCCAATACTTTTATTCAAACTTAAATCACACTTCTTTAATTAAACTTTCCACAATCCAATAGTTCAGCTTTGCACACTTTCATAATCGAAAATAAACTGTCCGCTCACCGTGAACACTCCCTTATATACTCAAATTAGCTGTTCTCGAAGGTTCTTGTCTGGGAATGTTCTAGTTGCTTAGAATAAAGGGAAATACATATGGAGGTTCTTGTTTAGAATGTTCTAGTTGTTTGGAATAAAGGGAAATTTATATGACATTGGAAAAGAGCTTTTTTTGTTCTCTCATAAAGAAGATATGCAATTCTCAACAGATAGCGCTGTAGGAGTATAAAGTTCTGTTCGCAACAATATCTTAATTTCAAAGTTAATTGCCAAGATTTCAGAAAACTTAAGCATACGGTTTTCCAAATATAAGGTTATCAAACAAAATTTGAGTTTTGATTACTTATTAAATCAATGTACCATTAATAACCTTTCTTCGGTTTTTTTTTCTTAACCTTATATAGTATTTAATTAATGAAATTTTTTGAATTATTTTTAAAAAAATGTGTTAATGGTTTTTGAGAAAGAAAATATGTATTTTTAAAGATTTAAGAAAAAAAAAAATAATGAAAGGTACTGTTATTTTTGGTCTTAAAATATAAAAAATAAAATGCACGACTGGGTCGCACGAACTTGCTCCCATGTAATAAACTAGGAATCTTAAAAACGAATGTTATTAGAAAAAACTGTTCATCATTTCTTAAATTCTTTTAGTAGTAAGAGGGAAGAACATAATGCTATGCAAATATGAATTTATTATAAGTCGTTGTAGTGGTTTCTTAATAAAATAAGGTTTTATATACATATAACATTTTTAAAATATTTAAAAAAAAACTTGGTACGTTAACTTTAGGTTTTTATTATTGTACGAATGAAAATTAAATTTCCAAAAAAATATTGACCGATTTTTGAGATATCGAATTTTCCAAAAAAAAAATGATTTTTTTTTTCAAAAATTCAAAAAATATTTTTTTTTAAAGTTTTGAAATGCAATGTTTCTAAAAGTTCTTAGGAGCATCTCTATAAGAAAATTTCATTAAAATCCGTTATGTCGATAATCAATGAGAAACTCAAAATTTAAAAAAAATCGTTCTATAGTAGGTACAGTCAGTAATGTCTTGGTTTCAAAATTTGTTGTATTAAATTATAGATCTTAAAAATTAATCGAAAGACTAAAAATTTAAGCAAAATTCTCGGAAACGTTTATGAGAAAAATACGATTTTCGAAAACCATTTTTTAACATTTGTATGGAGGGTACCAATATTTTTAGGTAAAATAATTTTTTTTCTCATATCTTGTACGTTATTTTAAAAAACTTTTATTTATCAAGTTTTAAAAAACCGAGGATGGGGTTTTCTAAATATTGAGTTTTCAAAAAAAAATTTTTAAATTTGAATACACAATAATATTGAAACTGCTGGAGAGCCTTAACATAAAAAAATGGTCAAAATCGGTTGTACCGTTTTTGAGAAAATCAAAAACAAAAAAAAATGGTTTCAAGGGGAGTACCAAAAATAATAATTTTTTGGAATTTTTTTTTCATTCGGTCCATAAGTTTAACTAAATGAAATCTTGTGAATTTTTTTTAAAAAAATCTGTGGGACAGTTTTTGAGAAAAAAAAATATTTATAAAATTTCGAAAAAAAAAATCGTATGGCAGGTACCGTTATTTTTGGTCTTAAAAAATCAAATCAAAAAACATCCGGGGGGAAAAAAATAAAACCCATATCTACCAAGTTTAAAGAAAATCGGCCGAGCCGTTTAGCTGTAGTCGAACAGACAATTACATATGGGTTTTCATTGCTTTATATGCGACGAAAATTTTGTATTCACCGAGTGAAATACGAGCATTTTCATCGAAGAAGAAGAAGTTTGAAAATGCTCGAATCGTACCTATTGCAACATCACTATTTTTGTAGTAAGTTTTCATAATTTTAATATGTTTAGTGATTGTTAAGATCCATTTTGTAAATTAATTAAAAAACGCTCATTTACCTTTAGTAAAACGAGTTTACTAAGCCATGGAAAAAGTGTTAAGCTACGGTATAAAATTTTCAATTTATAAAAAAAAAAATATTCGTTGAATAGTAAAGTAACGTTTGCTAAAGATCCCATAAGAAAATCTACTGTTTTCCTGTCGTTGGTGGCTGATTGTCCAATAATTGCAAATGATTTAAGAACTCGATAAATCTAGTAGACATTATTATCTTCATTCTAAATTAAATCTTCAGTAATCACTAATATTTTCTTAATTTCAGAATAAGTTTAATATATGTTGTTCTTATTCTTTCGCTAAACGACCTCCTTCGGTGAATTAGCTTAGTAAACGTCATATAGTAGAAATTTTGTTTTATTAATAACATTTTGCACTTAGTCTACGGAATAAGGCCTAACCCTTTGCTATTCCACATTTATTAATTTGTCTATTACTGTTTCAGATGACAATTTGTATCCTGAATGCAAATCCATTGGACTAACACTTCTCAGTTTGACTTAGATCATCAGAGTCGTATTTTGTGTGTTTTTTTTTTAATGACAATTGATTTTTTTGTTGTGTTTTCCAATTTTCTTGGGCTAAGAAATTTTTTACGGCCATTCTGTTAAATACAGGACGGCTGTTTTGGTACTAGGTAAACACAGGTTGGTACAAATACTGATGTTCAAGAATTTCGCCTGCTTGGCACAAAGCTGTTAGAAAAAGATTTTCTTACATGACCAGAAGATAAAGCAAAGTATCTTGCAATGTCGAAAAAGCAGTAGAAATTTCTGGTCATTTGTGAAGAACTTAGAAAATTCATCACCATATTCGATTCCAACGCTCATTTACAAAAAAAACCCGAAAACTAGCTCTTCAGATTAGGCAAGTTTACTAGCAGCTCATTTTGCTGCTAATTCTACATTGCCACACAGCAACATTCCCTTCAAAAAAAGTTGTGTATACTTTTCCATCGCTCTGAGATCTTCCCTGGAAAATGGGAAACAGAATTTGTTCAGAATATTCCTTTAAAGATGACCCTTCCTCCCCCTCCTGCTACCGTCCAATTGTACTTACGTCCTTTCTTTCACATGTCATGGAATCGCTAATCAATTATCATCTCAAGAAATATATATTTAGATCGAAAGCTTAGATTTAATGCTTCGACAACTCAATGCAGTTTAATGTCGTTGAACTTAAATGTACCCCCTATGCCATTGTCCTTGAATCCCGCTCTCATCGAAAAATCCATAAGGCTGTCAGTACATACAGGGTGTTTGTGTCAATGATGATGGCGATCATCGATGAAACGACCACATTATTCGTACCAACAAAAACGCTGCTAAATACTTAGAATTTCTATATTGGGATAAGAAATCACCCCTCTGATCTCGTTTCAATTTGTCAGATATTTATGCGTCCAAAACTCGAGTACAACTAACAATTTCGAAAAAGTGTAGCCCAAACTTCTCTTCATTTATTGTATGGAACCGAGAACAGAGTGTTAAAATTGATAGCAAACAGAACTATCATGAACTAATTCCCATCTCTTAAACACCGTAGGAATGCTTCATCTATTCCCTTGTTGTATCGCCTCTTTCCCAACCAAATTTTCCATCGAAGTATCCAATTCAATTCCTACTTATGGAATTATTTACCAACACGAGTTTCAACACCATTGTTCATCGACACTTTCTGTCTCTCTCCCCTTATCGTGTGAATTATAAAAAAAATTACATTACATTGCATTAAATGGTCAAGAAGCAAATTTTTCGGAATTATACTGATTGGTACACCTTTGACATAGCAAACATAATTCACCTTGCGTAACAATTTGAACGAACCCACTTAGAAAAATAAAAACTTCAAAATTGAAAATAAGTTTGCATAGGTAGATGTACGAAAACATTTTATTTCTAATTTCTTCATTTAAACTATGTCCACATCAGACGTTGAGTATAATATAATGACTTTAAAAATTTGACATCTATGCCGTAAAAGGAGCCGCATCGACCTTCTTGTAAGCTAATTGTTCATCAATCCATGAACGGAGTTTTGGAACGCTAGCGTACACACCAGGAACATTTTCATCACCACATCCAATGCCCCAAGCGACTATTCCAGCTTGGAAGTACCGATCTGGATTATTGGTCATAGGGCAAACCAATGGTGAACCACCATCTCCCTTACACGTATCCTTGCCGCGTTCTCCACCAGCACACATAAAGCTTGAATGAAGTTCAAAGAATTTTCCCAAACGAGTTTTTCTCAAGTTTTCTTGACACGTGGGATTTGGTACTACAGGTAAGTCGATTTTCTTCAAAATATTTTGGTACTTTCCATTTTGGAATTGATCCTTGCCCCAGCCTGTGGCAAAACAACGTGACATGTCAAAGTTTTGGCTTGCTGGGGGTAGACAGACGGTATTTACATTTGGAGCCAGATCGAATGGTGAATCGAGGAAAAGTAGAGCGACATCGTTGTACAAACTGCCCTTGTTGTAATGTTCATGGACAATCATTTCCACAACTTGTCTGTCCTGGTCCAGATACAGTTCTGTTTTTGTGTTTGTTTCCCATTCACCAGCTCGGACCTTGAAATTCTTGGCTTGTCTGGCCTGAACACAGTGAGCTGCAGTCAAAACAACTTGCGGAGTTAACAAAGAACCTCCACATTGGTAAACGTTGAGTATTTTGTCCAGAGCAGGTTCTTCGCGCAAAATTGCCACCATCCATGGGAATTCACCAAATTCAGCTTCGCTATCAGCGGCTCCTTCGATTTTGAAGCCAATTCCTTCTACATTTCTATAACCACAACCAGATGGTATTTCGGCTGGTCTGACAATTGGGTCAACAACCTTAAACGATATAACAATAAGAACGATATCAGAACTGAACAAAATTAGCTTACCGTATCCCCAGTAGCACAGCAAGTTTCCAGGAACGGGCATGACTGATCATCAATACGAATGTCAATTAAAGTTGCACCATCCTGGTTCACTTTGCCATTTGAGCAAAGGTATTCACGAACGCATTCCTTTCCAGTGCCACATGGCTTATAAGAGTGACTACCGACAGGGGTCAGTGGAATCGGGGCAAGTGTAACTGGCTTTTGTGTAACTGGGCTTTGTGTAACTGCAGGGAATGGTGTTGGTACGGGATTAATGACTAAGGGTTCGAGCACATCTCTGGTGTCTGGTGTGCCCGCACTTGTGTTAAAAATCGATGATATGAGATCGGTTAAGTCTTGGGCCTCACATGTCCCAATTAAGAGGAGGATCGGGATGACAAACAGTTTTGTATACATCATAAGGCCAATCTGAAATTGATAATTTTGAATGTTATCAAACTGAAAAATGTTTTAAGGGTACTTTTAAATGCTAGATTTAGTAAAATCAATACCAAGACGATGTACCTACTCGCACATTGCGCAAAACCAAAGTGATTTAGAGATTTTTGGTCTTGGAGTATCGAAGGAGTATGAGTATGCCTTAATAAAATTGGGAGGATAAAATTACGATTTTTGCTTGGTAAGCAAACATAGACGTTGAAAATTAAAACATACAACTGTGAGTTTAACTAAAAACTGACGCACTTAGACCATAAGTTGGTCTGTTATCATACTACAAATGAATTTACGGGGCTCTGTACCTACTTATAAAGCGTGGAGGGTGGACCGCAGCGATGTTTTCTACCGATTTTACACGATTTTAAATGATTTGATTTCCTATTGCCCTAGGTTGATAATACTTAGAGCAGGTCTTCAAAAAACAAAAACAAGTTCTAAGCCAAAATTCAACTTGCTCGGAATGATTTCAGGATGACAGTCCTATTGTCATGAGCTAAATAATCTTAGCACTTACAGGTTTCTTCATGTATTGTCCATGATATTGTAATGATTGTTTTATAATTCTGTAGACTTCTGTAGACCATCTTTATTGATGGCTCAAAAATGTAGTATGGTATTTGTTCGGAAATTTACTCTGAGCCTTTAAATTTCTTTAGGTCTTTTTAGGAATTGAAGGTCGAACAAGCTGGCCTGGTAAAAATCAACCCTTCATCGCTCATTTTCCGAAAGAATTAACATTCCTCTTGGTGTTATAAAGAGTAACATTTTCTCAATTTTGTCCACAGAATGCAAATCTAGGTGGAGCAGCTAAATTAACAGCATTATATCTAGAAAAATATGGCTTAGCTACAAGAAGTCCTGAGCTAATGAACAGGGTAGCTGGAACATGCACTGGATAGCCAATAGAGGAATATGCAGCGAATTCCTCACATTACTCATTATTGCAGCTTTGGAGACTTGATCTCTTTTGCCACCATGACGAAATGATTCTGAGACGAACCTGAACAACTTCTGTATCGGGTTTTCCTCATTCTTAAGACCGCAAATTGACGAACTTCAGGTAGAATAGAGCTCACATGAACCATATAGTCATATCCATTTAATATACAAGTCTACCGAGTTTTTGGTATAAAAATGGGGCTAGTTGCGTCAGTGAGCAAAGTTGTCGTGGCCTCAATTTCTTCTCACCTGCCATTATATTTCTGTTTTTTTTTATCGGCTTAAAGGGAAGGTGTTTACTATAAGCAAATATTTTTTTAAGCAAAGGTTTATGCGTTGAAAAAACAGCAAATACTTCCTCAATTGGAGGAGGTTACCAAATCCTGCAACTTGGAGACAATTCTGCTACTTTCGAAACCAAGCTACTTTCATCGTCCTTTTAGCAAAGAGATATTTTTTCACCTTGAAATTCTTATAACAGATCTTTCCCTAAGCAGCTTTTTGAAAAAATCTACTTGAGGTTGGTGTTGAAAAAAGGTCAATTTCTAAATGCCAGATTGATTCTTATGAACTTAATAACCAGTTTACTTAGACAGTACTTAAAAGCTATAGGAGAAGACGGTTTTTCGTTTAGATTTGTGCAACTTGTGCTTGATTAACACCCTTACCCATGTATACAATCACTGTCTTGTCACTTCAACATTACTAACTGCTCGAAAAACAGCCAGGACAATTCCTGTTTCGAAAAAGTCCACACCTACGAAATCCAATGACTACCGGCCGATAAGAATTCTACCGTGGAAGTTAAAAATTCTCGGAAAATCTTTACAAGAGAAACGATTGACCATCTCACGTCCATAAGACTGTTATCAACTATTCCTAACATTAACATTAACATAACAATTCCTGCTCCACAGAAATCTTAAAGATTTTACTATAAAGACAACGAAACCATTCTGTACTAATGGGACTTCTCTAGTGCTTAAGCTTAAGCAATACTTTGGTTTTTCGAATTTTGCTGTTTGCCTTGTTAGTAGTTATTTTGTGTGAAAGAACTTAGCGTGTTACTGTTGGAAATAAATTTTCGATAAATACGTACTTGAAGATGGGAGTGCCTCAAGTCTCTATTCTGGGCCCAATTCTTTTAGTTGCTACGAGTATATAAACGATCCATCTGTGAGCATGTTTCTTTTCATTTGTAGCTATCTGTCGTGTAAAATTTGAGTTATAGAAGATCTTGTCTTTCGCGTTAATGAAGATCTTTTGACAATCTATAACTGGGCTACGGAAAACTGTCTAATGTTCTAGCACTATCAATTTCTAATAAGATATATAGCAGCTATGAAGATCTACCTCCGATTGTATTAAATAGTGCTTATGTTAGTTTTGTGAACTCCGTGACCAGTCTTTCAGTTTCAAAATCTTTAGTAATCTTTCTTTCAGAGACCATAAAAATTCCGTCAAAGGCACTATTTATGAACTTTAAAAAAACTTTTACACCTCAAAAAACAAACCTCAATCAAATGAGAAATTTACTAGTATCAAATGGATTTGAATTGCATTGTTGTAGATTATCGAATAAATTGAAAAAAACTAAGCTTTTATGAGCCGTGAATAACTTAAAATTGTTGGGCGTCTGCTCTTTAGTATTTATTTTGCATTCAAACAATAGAAAATCTAGTATATATTGAGATTGATAATAGCCTTAATCTTGAATTTTTAATTTTAACTAATTAATTTGTCTTACCTTTTGCCTTGACTTTATGCGAGCTAACCCATTCTCAATATGTTAATAAGTATTAAGATAAACTTTATATAGCAAAATTGTTTTAAAACAAAGAAAATAAGTAACACTTCTAAACAATCAATTCGATTTTCCCGTGAATTGATTCTGTTGTGTCTTAAATCACCTTTTTCAGATTGATAAATTACAAACAAAACTTAATCCATCCATATTTGTATGTAACAATCCGGTTACTGTTAATAATTCCAGCTACATGTAATTAACTGCAAATGAAAAATAAATATAGAAACAACCTTCACCTAATGTCAAAGTTGAAAAAATTATTTGAATTGAATCGTGTTGCCAGTAGGCATGCATTATTAAATTTATGCAAGTTTATTTTTAATAATTATAACAATAAAAATTCCAATATACTAAATTAAAAGTTCATTTTAATTGAAATTATTTTTTCTAAACGCGAAATGAAATACCATGAGAGTTAATAACTGGATCAATTGTCTTTATAATTTGTATTATGATTTTAAATTTTTTGTATATAGAATTGTATCTATATCTACGAGTATATCTGTTAACGGAAACTTGTCCGTTTTTCTTTCTCTCTACCTCTATAGGGGTTCCTCAGGGATCAATTCTTGGTCCTCTGTTATTTTATCTTTGAATGAATGAATGAATTGTATTGGGGGGTTATTGCACTGCGACCTGTAGATCTATTGTGCCCCCTCTTATAAAAGTGATGAGCTGTCTCATCCTACAGTTCCTCCTCCAAACCTATTGCTTTTAAGAATTTTAGTATTTGGAGCACTTTGAGAGAGGATAGGTTGCTCTCTTCCACCTGGTACTGTCCCAGATGTGTTTTCCTCTGGTGCATGATTGGATAACACTTTCCCAGTATGTGTTCCGGCGTTTCCTCATGCATGTTGCAGAATCTGCAAGTGGCACGGTTGTTGTTGCCCAGTAGCAGTTTCGCCTGTCTCAGTCTAGGGAGTTCTTTCCAGTTTTTAGATCTGTTTGCCTCCTCTTCTTCTTTAATTTTGGTCCTGATGACATTTTCACCTATTCCGCAATAAGGTTCAGGCCCTGTTAGGGGGGTTGAAGCGCCTATTTTTGCTAGGGAATCTGCCTTTTCGTTTCCAGGAACACCAACATGTCCAGGTACCCAGTAAAGTGTGACTCTGTTCTGTTTACCTAGTTCATTTAGTCTGCTTATGCACTCCCATACTAGCTTAGAGCTGATGGTGTATGAATTTAGCGCCTTGAGTGCTGCTTGACTATCTGACATGATGGCAATGTTCTGGTTACGATAATTCTTTTCGAGATTGCGATCTACGCATTTCCCTATGGCGTTTACTTCCGCTTGGAAGATGCTGGTGGACTGCCCCATCGGTATAGAAAGTTTGGTTTTTGGCCCAAAGATTCCTGCACCAGTCCCTTCGCTTGTTCTCGATCCATCAGTGTACCACTTGATGGTATTTGTTTCGAGTGTGTAGTTTGTATTCTCTCCTACCCAGTCTTTTTTGCTACTGAGCTGTGTAAGAAAGTTTTTCTCGAAATTATGTTTTTTGATCATTCCATCTCTTGGGATGTCAATAAGGTTTGTTATTGTAGACCTGTCAATTAGGTCCCTTTCTCTGAGACCAATAATTTTGCCGGTCCCAGTTCCTTCTTTTGAGAACCTAATGATACCTCCCACTCCAGCACTTCTAATGACCTCGTGTAGAGGGGATAAATGGAGGACAACCTCCATAGCTGCGGTAGGGCAGGTTCTCATTGCTCCCGTAATACAGATACGTGCGAGCCTTTGGACTTTTTCTAGGGTTTTCCTAGTTGTTGTTAATTCGGTTTTCTTGTGCCATGCAACCGCACCATAGGTAATGATGGGTCTTACCATCATAGTGTACATCCACCTGAGGATGCTCGGTTTACATCCCCATGACTTACCTGCAATTCTTTTGCAAATCATTAGGGCTTTTGTGGCTTTTCCGACTATAGAATTTATGTGTTTGTTCCAGAGGAGTTTTATCTTTACATAAATGAGCTTCCTCAAATTGTCTCCTTATTTAATTTTTAAATGTACAAAAGCTAGGAAATGAAGAAAGGATTTAAAAGGAGATGTGGATGCATATTAGTCTTAAATGCTTGTACATCACAATGATGGGTACAAATCGAGTGGGGTAGAGTATTCCACATTCGAGTAGTACGAAAGAATCTGTGTATTCTATAGTGGGCCCGAAATTAGGCTCAAGGGTAAACTGATGAGCATTTTTAGTAAGACGAGTATTACGGCGAAATTGTTTCAAC
Source organism: Chrysotoxum bicinctum (assembly GCA_911387755.1). Taxonomy (NCBI): domain Eukaryota; kingdom Metazoa; phylum Arthropoda; class Insecta; order Diptera; family Syrphidae; genus Chrysotoxum; species Chrysotoxum bicinctum. Next base: position 63,812,948 of record OU426987.1, read on the forward strand.
GGAGGAATGAAGCTGGCTATATCATTAGAACACTGTTTATTAGAAGAAGCGAAAAAACAAAGAGACAGAAACATTACGACGGTCTTCAAAAGAAACAAAAGTTTCCGTAATAGAACTCTCTCCAATTAGTCTAAGTGCTCTGTTTTGGATTCTATCCTAGAGGTGCAGGTTGGTTTTAGGAGCCCCAATATGGGGGTTATACTCAAGCTTTGGCCGAATGTATGCCTTATTAATTGTAGCTAGATCAGGGGGGGGGGAGGCTTACATTATCTGAGGAAATATGTGATCATGCCACAAAAGATGATCAGTAATACACAAACCGAGGATAGAAAGCTTTTCAGTTGCCTCGATGCAAGTGCCATCCATGGAATAATTGGAATGGTGGAACATTTCACTTGACGTACGGAAGACAGCTTTGGGTTTTCGATGCATTAAATTTCACTCGATTTCAAAAACCCTATTCTACAATGCTGTCAATATCGGAATTTAATGAGCTTATTATACGCTGCCGAGCAACTTCGGAAGAAGAAGGATGTGGATCTGGAAGCAAAAATGAAAAGCTGAGGGTACTGTCGTCAGTAGAACATTGTAGTGGGCAAAGGAATGGCCTCTTTCTGAATCCATGTAAGTCTTGTCGATTTATCGTACTTTCCAAAAATGTATATCGTTTTAAGGATGCTCTATTTGCATATTGTTACTATAGAGGAGACTTACTGAACATTATTTAAAATCGTCTTATTTAACAATTATAGTTTCTTGTGAGTAAAAATAATCTCAATACCACCACTATGCTGACAATTGTCGTATCTTCAAAAGCTGATATGGTTGTACAAAACTGCAGTATTTTTAGTACTGCTGTTAATTTACTACAAAGACTAATTTCTTAAAGTATATTCTAACTTACAAAATATTTTTGAATGTAATACACTAGTCAGCAGTTAGTACGAATATTCTGACTGTACAGTTAATGCAGTACTTTTGGTTTCAGTCTTTCAACTGACTGCAATGTCTTTTGTACTAGTGTGGTTTAACTTTTAGTCATACCTCCATCATGTTCTATTTTTATATTTTTATAGAACTATAAAGTATATTAGTCAAAATACTGCAATAAGATAAAAAAAAACTTACAGTTAATTGACTATAGTCAATTTACTTATTGATTAAAAGTCAAAATATACCAGTACGAAAGATGTTAGTCAATTGACTGTATAGTCAGTTAAAACCACTTTAAATTTTTAAGAAATTTGCTACGAGTATATTGCTATAAACAGATACATGCACTGCTGTTCGTCGAATGTTTTGAAAAAAAAATATAATTGTTCGAACTTTCAGAATACCAAGCTGTCAGTTTCTTTGAAAAACAAAGAGAGAGGGAAAACAAACTTTTATGTCTTTCTACACTTGCAATAAAATGTTTGGTTAAAGATGGATTCCCAGTCTCAACCGGTTCATATGCATTAATTATCTTTTCAGATGTTTCTTAGATGGGCGAGGAGATAGGGGCTGGAATCTTTGCAGATAAATTACCCACATATGAAACATGAAAGGTTGGCTATTAGCGCTAGAGTGGGCCGTTTTGATATCATAAACTCGTTTGTCCTGTCGATCAAATAAGATATGATAACAGATTTATGAGCTTCGCGGTCTTAAGATTGAGAAGAACAGAAGTCATCGAATTTCGTCTCAGACCTTCTCCATCGTGAAGAGAAGTGAAGAGATCAAGTCTTCGATCTTCAGTTGAGATAGTTCGGTAATGTCGCCGAGGAATAACTTACCGAATAGATGGGCTCTCATTTTTGCCAGACCAGGGCATTGCCAGATGAAATAAATGACTGTTTCCTTTCCCTGCTAAAACCACTTGTATTGTAAGGAATGTCTAGCTTTGTTACATGTTCCCCTATTGGTCAGTGTTTAGTGCATGTTGCAACAAAAAAAAGAAGTGACCATGACGGTTTATAGAGAGCCTAAGCCTAGTGACTTACAACTCTCAACCATTCTGAATGCGCGTTTCGAGAAAATGAAGGGGCCAACAATTTCCCGCCGATTGCAGAATTTGTCAGGATTTGTCAGTTTCTTGCAAGAGGTAGTACATCGTACATCCCTAAAAAACTTTTTTGCAAGACCTGCTTGACAGTTCAACGCACTTACTATTATGCAAAAGCGTACTACTTGAAAAAAGATACAAAAACGTTATTTCGTCGCATCAACATGGATTTATAAAGAGTTAATCTGCCGCATCTGTCTGGTGGACAAATGAATTAGCTGCACTGTGCAAAAGTTGCCTTCAACTCAGACGAAGAGTAACCAGAGGAAGGGGAAGAAGTGCTGAAAAAACTGCGGAAGATCTTAGGCAGTTCAGAAACAAAAAAAAAAAAAAAACAAAGCTGAAAAGAGCAATTAAATTCAGCAAGAAACAAAAATGGGAGCAACTACAAAATGGTGTAAACAGTACCCTTGGGGACTAGGATATAAACGCACTTTTTCCAACTCACTCCTTTAGAACATCCGACACCACTTTAGCCCATGAGCTAGAAATACCACCCTTTAGCATAGACGAACTTGAGGAAGCTGCGACTTCACTTTTCAGGAAACGAAAGCTCCTGGCCCGACGGAATACCAGCAGAAATTCTGAAACTGACTGCCCGAATGTACCCCCAACTGCTGCTGACAATGTTTAATCATTGCCTGAAAAAAGGAGTTTTCCCCAAGAGCTGGAAGATGCAGATAGAGCTGATCAGCAAAGGTAAGGGTGACCCAAACACTCCCTCAGCATATAGACCCTTATGCATGCTAGATACGACTGGAAAGCGGTTAGAGAAGATGATAAAAGTGCGACTCACAGCTGTCCAGAAATTCGGAGTTGGAGTTGGACTGACATGCTACATGAAATCGAAAACTCATTCCAAATCCCAAATTATCTCCTTAGAATAATCAGGGACTACCTCAAAGAACGAAAGCCAACCTACGATATCACAGATGGCCAGTAAAGGAAGAATATTACCTCTGGAGCAGCACAAGGATCAGTCCTAGGACCTGACCTCTGGAATATCTTATACAACGGCATACTCTATATGGACATGCCGGAAGACAAATTTCTTGTTGGGTATGCTGACGATATTGTGGCAATATTTCTGTCTATGCATATCGATTTTCATGTTGTACCCGAATTGATCAGAAGTCGTGAAGCTATCAAATACCTATGGGACTTACTCTCGATTCTAGACTGACAACATATAAAAAAAGCAGCGGATCGGGCATCAGAGGTGACAGCATCCCTAAGCAGACTTATGGCAAACACAGGCGGACCTTCGGCAAACAAGCGGAAACTACTGATGGAGGCAACGCATTCCATTCTCCTCTGCGGAAGCGAGATCTGGGCAGATGCGCTGCGACTAAAAAAGTATCGCAAGCAGATAGCAGCAGTTCAGAGACGTGGAAGTGGAACCTTACGGGTGGCCAGCTCCTACAGCATGGTGTTGGAACCAGTCGTAACGCCATTAGACCTTCTGGCCTTCAGTTCTGGACCGGTACTGATGTGGCAATCGTAGAAGCAAAAGCAGCTACACAACAGAAGTGCCAAGAATGATGGAAGTCTGAAAGCAGAGGGTGCTGGACTGTGAAGCTTATCAGAGACGTAGCTGAATTGGAAAATCGGAAACACGGTGAAATGGACTACTACGTCACCCAATTTCTCACCGGACACGGATATTTTACCGCCTTTCTGTTTAAAATAGGCAAAGCAAGAAGTCCCGCCTGACTCGTACTTAGATGACGTCTAAAACACTGTCTTTGTATGAAGTAGATGGGAAACCCTCCGCCAGGACCTACAAAGAAACAACGGCGAATTAAATCAGGAAAACATCATTCCGAAGATGCTTGGAAACGAACAGCAATGGCAGAAAATAAAAGCGTATCTGACCCAGATCTTGAAAAACAAAAAAAGAAAACAGTCACTTCACGAAGAGATAGAAATAGAACCCGCTAGTAATGAAACTGGTCCCAAGAGGGGTGATCATCGAGACCCTTTTGGAGGTTTAGCTGGTATGCCAAGGTAACCACCCATGGGGAGTCGAGCACACGAGGAGGTATGGATACCTCCTTATGGTGCATCAAGCATTCCTCCAAAAGTAAAAAAAAAAAATCTACCGCGACCAATTTGATCGAGTTTTGCTCGGACGTTATTGTCAAAAACCAAAATCGCATATTTTGATTTTTTCAAAAACCCTCGACCGTGTGAATCATGCTTTACTTTAAAAAAAGACAAATGACCATTGCGCTCCCTAATTGGTTCTTAGTCTGGTTGGAGTCATACTTATGTATGTTACAGATTACAGTTTATTTATTTTAAAAACAAAACAATTTAAAAGATAAGATTGCATTCCGGCTTTTCTCAAGGAAGTCATTTAGGCCCCTTTCTTTTTTTACTCTTTATTAATGACTTAGATACATAATTTATTCGAATATTCAAATCTTCTTTTATTCACCGATGACGCTCAGCTTCGATTTTCTTAGAAAAATAATGATAATTATGAATTATTCCAAAAGGATTTAAACAGTGTTTCCCTTTGAAGTAGGGTCAATGATATGGAACTAAATTTATCACGTACAAGTACATGTCTTTTTCTCGTAAACTTGAACCATTTTCCAACGAAAATTTGCTGTATAGTAAACCATTTGAAAGGATTGATAATTTTTGTGATCTTGTCGTTATAATGAACTCAAAACTTCAAAAGAATTTCGAGACCCATACATCTTTAAAACTTTATACTGCTCTCTTGTGCGATCGAATATCGAATACTTAGCTGTGTTTGAATCCCGAGCTACCAAACTAATATCAATCGACTTGAATCTGTGCAGAAACGATTTCTTATTCACGATCCTTGAGATCTATAAATTTTTAAAATCAGAGATTTAATATAAATTTGTAGCTAAACAAATAAATCCTGAGTTGTGTTCTTAAGTTCATAAAAAAACATAAAAAAAGATGTTTAGTTTTCTGCGAATTTAAAAATTTTACGAAAAACTTTTTTAACATTTTAAATACAAAAACTCACTAACTAATCGTTTTACCTATTCTAAAGTGATGCTCTTTCCAACAAATGTTGCAAACATTTAGGCTAGTCGCGCACTGGCAACTGTGATCGAAATCAAATAGTTTAATCACCAGTTGAAAGAGAACCGCGCACTGGCAACTCTTTACTCACGCTCACAGTCTTTTTCTCTCTTGCGCTTATAGACAACAGCTTAGGCAATCGTGTCAAAACACAAACTTTTTAGTTGCTCGAATCGAGTTGCTCTAAGTGCGCGGTGTCCCATATAAGCCCATATGTTTCATTTTAGCAACTAAACAGTTGCGAAACTAAAAATTGAATGTGCGCGCCTGGCCTAAAGTAAGCAAAAATCTATAAGTAAAGATGCTCAAGTTTTGTCAAGCCTTTAACGTTTTTTGAGTGTCTCATGATTTTTAATAAATAAAATTCAATAAAATATAAATAATATTTTTTTTCTTTAAAAAAAATCTGTTAATAATTGCAGTAATATAATATTTATACAAAATTTTGCATTTTATTCAATTTCGCAATTTGTAAAAGAAACATTAAGAAAGCAATGGTAGACGGCTAATTAGCCGCACTATAAAATTAGTATACAATTGTAATTATGTACTTTTTTTTAACGATCAATAAAGATCTAAGTACCTAATCTCTTACACATTAGTTCATTGTGAATGAAAAAGAAATCAATTTTTTAACATTTATAAATAAAGGGAGGAAAAATTGGGAAATATAAAACCCTACTGAAAAGTACTTAGTGGTTTTACCGAGTTGATGATTTTTTTCAAAATCCAGCAGTTATTGAATCAAAATATTTAATCATATAATCAAAAAGCCACATCAATATCATGAAATAATTAATATTGTTGATAATAATTATGTATAGAAAAACCGGTCACAAAATAAAAAAACAAAACCTTATACTTAATAGGTACATGTTGAAGGCTATAAATAGTCACACACTCCGCATCGCTCTTGATTGAAGTGGAATATTTATTTGTTAAATATTTTGCACAATATCTTTGGTGGTGAAGAAAAAAAATCATAGAAAGATATGGAATTTAAGATTTACAAAACAAAATATAGGTACAACAACATGTAAACAATAACAAACAAAACTTATTTTTTTACTAAATAATTTTTAAACTGCGAAGCCACTTGGTATGGTGACTTAAAATATTCACAAATTTGGCGTTCAATTTAGGATTTATGAAACGAATAAAGTCAAATTTAAATTCACACAATTGTTTTAAATTTTTGCTTTTCCAATTGCTTACATTTGAAGTTTTTGAATGCACAATTTTTGTATTTTTTTTTGTTCTTTGCCAATTTAGACCTAACACTTTGAATAGATAAACAAAACAAACAAAATTAAGAATGACTTTAAATGATCAAATTGAAACTAAATAAATAAAACAGTCAGTCAGTCACAAAGAACATAAAGACCACTGCTTTATAAACAGACATTAAATTAATATAAAAACTCAACTTTAGTTATTAGTTGTGAAAAAAAAAAAATAAAATCAAGATCGACATTATTATAATAACTCGGAGTGTATTTTCCTGTTGAGTTGTTTAATGGACTGTGTTGCTTTTCGATAGATAAGCTGTCCTGATTCTTAATATTGAACAAAAAAAATTAATATGTATAAGTTCAAACGGTTAATATGAATAACTTCTAAAAATTTCAAATCTGTGAATATGGGCAATCATAATTATCATTCTATATATCTGCAGTAATCTTTTGAACTTTAATTCAAGTTCTTAGATCTTTATGTTTTTGGTTTTCTTCGAAATATGAAATTATAAAATAATTTTGATTTCTACTATTATTAATAAATTGCGATTAGAAAAAATACAAAAATCACTTAACAATAAATAATTCACTTTAACAAAAAAAACAACATCTTACATTCTAGATTCTTTTATTTAAGTATGTAGGTACACCTCAAAAGGCAATTTGAAGTGATAATTTAACAATTACGTAACTCACATAGACCAGGTTTTTATAATTATTTTTTTTTTTTTTTCAAAATTTAACGAACAAAACAAACAAATCTTAGCCGCTGAAGCACTGGCTTAAGTATCTTTCAGATTCACACTTAAAACTAAATGAATTGTTAAGAATTAAACTTCAAGTTACCTATAAACGAGAGCTGGAGAGTTATAAGTTTTAAATGTTCAATGCGTACTGACCGGTTTAACGTTCATATTAAAACTGTCGTAGCTATTGTATACGTATACTGAAGACGCCTTTCATCTTGTCTTGCCTGTCCGGGTATAGTTTGCCGGGGGTTTTTGCTCAAAACGATCGACTTAAAATTCATCTTCTTTTTAGGTTTGAGGGAGTATCTAAAGTTGAGTTCAGATTAGGGATGGGTTTTTTTCACATTCTGTTTTCATATTGAATGTTAAAGCAGATTAGAAACATGTGTGAACAGAGTTACTTTCCATTCAACATGTTGTTACGAGTATTATTATTCTCGTGAGATGCATTTTTAACATGATAATATTCAATATAAAGAGAAAGGGTCTTTTTGTAAAGCACTTCCATATGTTTGCCATAATTTTGGAATTTTTAAATGTTCTTTCTTTTGTCCAATTGACAAAATATTAACAAAATGAATTTTTTTTGTATTTATTTTGTCTTCTTATTGTAATCTCCTGCTGTCTAAACTTTTTTCCAAAAGGCAAAATCGAAAATCGAATATTAACTAATGGAGAAACTAAGAAAAAGCAGTAAATAGTTTACATTTTTTAATTGTGATATAGGTACTATAGGGATGATAGTGGGTCCGACAATTCGGTGTGTCTGCCTGAATGTCCTTATGTATCTACCTCTTCCTACATCCTAAACCACTGGAGGTATTTTCTTCAAACCGCAGTGATTCCCTGCAGGAGAAATTGAAATTTTTGTTTAGCTAAAAAACTTATTCATGTATCTCAAATCTTATTTAACTCGAAAACGGCTCTAACGATTTTGATAAAACATTTTATGGACATAGACTACATTTTATTCAAAAAAAATTCTTCGAAAATTGGTATTAATGGTACCTGTCAGCACAGTTTTTTTGATTTTCGACTTTCCCATTAACTGCTCCAACGATTTTAACCAAAATTTTTGTGCATGAGCTTTTCTAAATTTTAAAAAGTATGATCCAATAAAAAATTTCAAAAAAATAATTTTTGGAGTTTAAAGAAAATAATACAATTTTTTTTTAAATTCAATATCGTGAAAATGGGTACAAGATTAAATTTTAAAAATACATCCAAAAATGTAAATCATTAAAAACTAACAATTTGTACATATTTTTTTTATACAAATTTTTACGAAAATTTAGTACATAAAAACATGTTTCAATTTGTCTGTACCTCTTCCTACAGCCTAAGCCACTGGAGCTATTTCCTTCAAACTCAGTACTGGTCTTCGGTGATTCTTTAGAGGAGAAATTGAAATTTTGTTTAGCTCCAAAACGAACGGTACCCCTCATATAGCCTTAATCCAAAATCTTATTTATCTCGAAAATGGCTAAAAAGATTTTGATAAAAAAATTAGGTGTTCTATAAATGGACATGGACTACATTTTGGTCAAAAAACTTGTTATACCAGTCATAAAACTGCTTTTTTGACTTTCCACTTTCTCTTTAATGGCTCTAACGATTTTGACAAACAAAATTTTGTAAAAAAAGTCAATTTTTTCTTAAACGCGTGAACGATTTATTTTTTTGAAATTATTTTCTAAAATCTATATTACTCAAAGCTAAAAATTGGCATTCCAAATTTTTTGCTGAAAAATGTTTAAGAATGATTTTTAAGCTTTGTTTTCATAAATTCATACTTTTTTAGAAAACAGATGGAAATTTTATTCATTTGAACATTTTTTTCTCATCAAATCCATGTTTACATCTATAAAATGTATTTTATTATTTCTTGGTGCAAGTGTAGAAAATAAAATGCACGACTGGGTCTCACGAACTTGCTCCTATGTAATAGACTAGGAATTTTAAAAAACGAATGTTATTAGAGAAAACTGTTCATAAGGATGAAATATATTTTTTTTAAATCTTTTAGTAGTAAGAGATAAAAACAGAATGCTATGCAAATATGAATTTATGCAGAACCAAAAATTATAAGTCGTTGTAGTGGTTCCTTAAAAAAATAAGCTTTTATGTACAAAATTTTTAAAACATTTTTAAGAAAAAATCTTGGTACGCCAACCTTAAGTTTTTATTATTGTACGAACAAAAGTCTAATTTCTAAAAAAATACTAAGCCGTTCTTGAGATATCGAATTTTTCAAAAAAAAAAAAAAAAGACTTTTTTTTTCTAAAAGTTGAAAAAATATTTTTTCTTAAGTTTTTAAATGCAATGTTTTTTAAACTTTTAAAGAGCTTTTTTATAAAAAAATTTCATTAAAATCCGTTATGTCGATAATGAGAAATTCAAAATTCGAAAAAATCGTTCTATGGTAGGTACAGTCAGTAATATCTAGATTTAAAATTTTTTTTTACTAAATTATAGATCGTAAATATTAATCAAAATAAAAAAAAATTTAGCAAATTTCTCGGAACCGTTTTCGAGAAAAATACGATTTTCGAAAACCATTTTTTTAAATTTGTATGGAAGGTACCGTTAGTTTTAAATAAAACAAATTTTTTTTTCTCAAATCTTGTAGATTATATTGAGAAACTTTTATTTGTCAAGTTTAAAAAAAATCGAGCATGGGGTTTTCGAAATATTGAGTTTCCAAAAAAAAATTTTGAATTTTTTTTTTAAATCCAAAAAATTAAAAATTGAACATTTGAAAATGTAATAATATTCAAACTTTGGAGGAGCTTTGGCATAAAAAAAATTATTTAAATCGGCTGTACCGTTTTCGAGAAAATCAAAAACAAAAAAAAATGCACCCAGGGGGGCTACCAAAAATAACAATTTTTTGTAAAATTTTTTTTAACCATTAGCTAGTTTTAACGAAATGGAATTTTTCAAATTTTTTTTAAAGAATTCTGTGGGACAGTTTTTGAGAAAAAAAAATAAAATTTCGAAAAAAAATCGTATGGCAGGTACCGTTATTTTTGGTCTTAGAAAAAAACAGAAAAAAACGTCCGGGGGAAAAAAATTAAAACCTATATCTACCAAGTTTGAAGAAAATCGGCCGAGCCGTTTAGGTTGTAGTCGAACCGACAGACAGACAGACGGACAGACAGACAGACAGAATTGCGAGACCCAATTTTTTGGTCTTTGCTATCATCGTAATGTCAACTTTGATTAAAATCACGAGTTCGATTTTTTTTACGAATGCATAACTTGCCTTATAGTACCTATAAGTCGCAAGTAAAAATATTTAGTTTTTTGTATTGTATTTATTTATTAAGCATTTAATTAATTAAATTTAGCTATTATATTACATAATTATATATCTACAAAATTATGTTTTACAAATTCATTAACACTGCGTTTATATATATTAAAGTTTGTTTCCCAACGTTCGGGCAAAGAGTTCAAATTTTAAAAACTTTTTTTATTGCATTTCTATAATAAAGGAGTAGCATACTGTTTAAATTTCTTAATTGATATGGTTAGACATCATTTACATACCTAATTAAACCATTAAAATAACTAGGCAAATCTACCATTATCATTTTGATTCTTCGAAAAAATTGCACTTTTTTGGATATCTTTTATACAACATGTTCACATTGTTATCAAACTTTAAATTCTTATCCAATATCACACCTAATTACTTAATATTTGAGCTACTTGTTCTATGTTTTCATTGTCTATTCTTAAGTTTATTGCACTGAGTTTTAAATATCATCGCCTTCGTCTTTTAAATATTCGTCTCAAAGTTTATTAGCTTTGAACTAGATAATTATGCTATCGAGATATTCTTGTAATTGCTGAGTTCAATTTGATACTCCTCATCGGCATCATCGGCTAACATAACAACTTTAAAATCTTTCATAATTCTGCAAACGTCATTTATGTACATGAATAACAAAATTTTCAAATTTTTCAAATTCAAATTTCAAATTTATTTATTATAACGTAATTACTTAACACTTTAAGATACAATATCTTATAAAATAGCGCAAGAATCAAAATACATTTAATTAATTGATATTTCAGTTGTGCAAAACCTGTTGAATTGTTTTTATATAAGAAAGTAGACATGAATGTGAATATTACAATGTAATTTTTTTGAAATTTAAGAAAAAAAAGAGTAAATTAAGGTTAAGAAAGAAGAAAAAAAAAATATTTAAATTTACAAATTTAAAGGAATTCATACTATAAAATTAACAATAAAAAAGGGCACACAGATAACACACATCCTATCATCATCATCATAGAAAAATCAGGTTCAAGTATTGAGTCTTGAAAGCACTCCCAAGAATGTTGGTGCTATTTTCGAACATTTTCCATTTACGGATGTTCTCTGAGTTATCTCTTATCAAGGTATGATTTGAACCACTGTAGTTCTTTGTCGCGGAAACCATATTGCTTCAACTTATTCCTCTATCGATACTTTTGCTTAAGACTCAAGAAAACTGCAATAAAGTAAGATCCCTTTTCTATATCTTCTCTCCAATTTATTAGTACATAATTTAAAGCAGTTTTACAGGAGTTATGAATTTCTGAATACAAATTGATTTTCGATGATGATATTATTGTTCTATTGTAACTATTTTTTCAATTATTTTTTCGTACATTGCAATGCATTTTTTGGTCGATAGTCACATCGCCTTGAGCCTTTAACTTTTTGTTTTGGTGAGACCAAAGATTTCTTCCATGAACTTTGAAACATCCCGAAATGAAAGATTTATTTACAATTTCAGTCAGCACATTTGCTATCTCTTCAAATACATGCAAAAACATCTTTGGACTCGTAAAATTAAAGTCTTTTTTCTGTTTCATTGTTCGCAAAACTACAAATAAACTAAAAATAAATTGCTTAAATAATTCACATTAACGAGTTTTATTTTTATTTTAATTTCTCTATTATTGTTTCATGATCAGTAATTTTTAAGTCAATGTTCCTTTCAGTGGAAACTAAACACGAATTTGTAGTAACATAATCTGTAAAAGTTTTAGAATTTGGAGTTATTCGAGTAGAGTTGTGGCTGTTTTGATATAAAAAATAAATAAATTTGATGGTGCAACAGCTCGAAGAGAATCAGGACCTAGTGACTTACAACTCTCAACCCTTCCTGAGTGCGTGTTATACCAGGAATGGAGGGCACCTACGATGTTCTGCCGATTACGAACGGCTAATAATAATGAGCAGCAATTTTCATGACAAAAGCTACTCTTGGAAGATTTTTCAATTCCTCGCAAGAGGCAGTACACCTCCGAAAAAAAAATTTTGCAGCGGTTGAGAATTGAACCCAAAATCTTTTGTTTCGATCTGGTCAGTGAGGTGTGTTTCCGATAGTTCCACCAAATCGAATTTTTGTTCATGCAAAATAGTTTCAAGTTCACAAAAATTGCATGTTAATCCTTGAATATAAAAGTAGACACAATTCAAATACCTTAATGGCTAATAAGAAGCCCGTTTTTTTAATTAATTTTTTTTAAATAAACTGGACATGCCGTGTCCTTACAATCGTGATTGCAATCATATTTTAAGACAATTTTTTTTATAATTAGCGCACACTCAAAGTTTTTTTTGTATACCCTTAATATGCCAGAGACACAGTGTAATCATTAAGATAAAAGGAAGCGTTTAGAAAGGAGGCGTCGGTATACATTCGTTTTGAATTCTTGAACATTGCAATGACAGGGAAAGGCAGAGCGTGGTAAGACATTCCACATTCGCCTAGTACGGCTAAAGAACGAATATCTGCACTTTACAGTACGACCGAAGTTGGGCTCAAGGGTAAACTGATGACCTCTACTTCTAGTAATAGAATTGTATTAAGTACTTTCGTTTTTTACAGCACGGTTAGTCTTCACATATTTTACCCATCCGCTTAAATTGTTTTGACTTTTCAAAGCTACTTCTACCTCACTCGTTTCATACATTTCACTCATACCCGTCAGAAGAATTTGCGGAGCTTTGGACTATCTATAGTATATAATTTTCATTTAATTTTGTATTTACTTCCTTGCATCATTTTTCATGAGATTCATCATCCGTCATCAATCGTTATCGATTATTCTTTCATTTCATTAACATTATTAAAATAATTTATTGACAGATCAGAAGGATTTATATTAACTTTGACATCATTTTTTGTTTTCTTTATGTCTTTCTTTTCTTTTGGCTTCACGTTAACAGCAGACTTAGCGACTTCTGCAAATTACTTGTTTTTATGGAAAACCCACGGAATCTTCTTTTAATTCTTAAACAATTTTTTCAAGCGATTTTAAAACTTCCAAACACTTTTGTCACATGAAATAGATGTTTGACGTTTATTAATTATTATCATATTTTTATTTTATTATCAATTTAAGACATTTTATCTTTCTCTCGTTTTTACTGGTCGACTACAGTCCGAATTCATTTTTCATTTTCTTGACAAACGAACACTTCAAACGGATAAACTTCAAACTATTTATTGTTCTGTAGGTTCACTTTGACTATTAAAAAAGTTTCATTTGTTAATTTGAATAAAATTAATTAAGATTCGAATTATATTTAGCAGCTGCGTAATAACTTTTCACTTCACTTTCTCTCTCCTATACATGTTTGTTTATTTATTAAGCTTATGGTATCCTTTTTTAAATAGTTTTTAAAGTGAAATTTGTTTTTACAAGATATTTACCTCCTCTTTGCTTTGATCCAGGAATATGTGTGTTACTGACGATCTGACCCAGCTCCCGGCTGTTAATATCTAAAAATCTTCATGACAGATTTTGTCTACACTCGTACTAATGTACTTCGTTTATTATTAGAAATCTTCAAAAATTGCCAAAGTATTAATTTCTGTAAAGGTCAGTGGTAACCAAATCTATAACTGGTTTGAAATTCTTGCATTTTGCCCCAAATTAATTTGTATCAAGCTTCCACAATCAATTGAATCTCTCAATGCATGTATGTATTATATAAAATGTTCTTATAAGAATTCAATTGGACACTCAAATAATTACCTAGCGAAACAAAGTGGAAATGTAGTCAGGAGTGGTAATAAACAAATGGGATATGCCCATTTCTGCAAGTCTTGCAATTTTTAATGTTTTGGACACCTCCATTTTTATTCTCCAACACAGATAACAAATAAACTGGGCCTTCATCGCGTAAGACGACGATAGTTTGATGACGTCGTTTGAACGATTGAACTGCTTCGTGTAACACATACAAACTTGAATCGTCTGGACGATGTCGTTAGACGATTCAACTTTAGCTTCATGTAACTTGTTGAACTGTCAAATATGGTCGACTGAACGATTGCGATTGAACGATTGCTATTTTACAATCGTCTCATACATTTTTTGGATTTTTTGAAAGTTTTTTTTTTTAATTTAAATTAATTTAAAAAAAATGTTACTATATTACAATTTGTTATTTTTTGATGATAATGAAAGCGAATTAAATGAAAGCGAAACTATCGAATAAATGCGAATGCGAAGGACACTAATTTGTTTTCTTTTGGTGTGCGTATTTTGTATATATAAATCCATCTTCAAATAAGGATTCGAAGATTTTGATATCTGTAAAAAAAAATCTATTTTTTTGGTGTGAAGGAACGTAAAATCTGTCGATTAATCGAAATCTTCATATACAGAAATTGATTTCTCATGTGTAGAGGAAATCAACATAAGGAATGCATCGCATCCTCTCTCACTTCCAACGAAAACTTTAGTTTGATTACAACCAGACAGCCCAAATGACATTTATTGCTTCTTGATGTTCTCAAACTGTGGACGATGGAGACACGACCGAACGATGCGATTGAAACTTTTCACGAAGCAAACTTTTGACGACGTCGTGTTCAAAAATCGTTTGGACGACGATCGTCTTAAAAATTACGCGATGAGGGACCAGTTTTCCCATAGGGACCTTAAACGGAGAGCAATACTGATTGATGATAATCAATTTCTACTGGCCCAATTAGATAATTTAGATTTGATTGCCGGTACTGTGTGGCAAGCAACTGAACCCGGAATAGACATTCTGCAAGAATGATTTGAAAGCGTGGTAACTAACGCTGAAGCGAAGACGCATAATGGTTTGGTTTGTATGGGATTGCGGAAAAAAGTCTGTTAAATTTAAACTGTTCAACAAATTTAAATGAAATTTGGAACACATCCATTTTAATACATATTTGGTCAAAATGTCAATCTTATACATCTTTGGTCAAAATTTGGTTAAGAAAAATTAATTGAAAAAAAAGTTATTGACATTTTTCTAAAATTGAAGGGTTTTGATGCTTCTATGGGAGAGCGGAAAAAATTTTTAAAATCTAAACCTTAAAACGGATTTAATTGAAATTTGGCAGACATGTTAAAATAAGTTCTATACATATTTGGTAAAAATTTGGTTAAGAAAAAATAATTAGCAAAAAAGTTATAGATATTTTTCAAAAATTTGATTTGGAAGTTTAAAAATTTTGCAGGCAAAAATAATGTGACGGAGTTTTTTGAAACCCGATTCAGTTTGAAAATTTTGAACATAACTCCTACATCTCCAAGTATCTGCAGTTGAATTTTTTGTGTGCTTTAACTTTGTAAGAATGGAGCACACGCTGGTATACTTTGTTGCTTGGAATCTTTTTGAGCTTTTTTTTTAAACCAAAAAGTTAAAAAAGAAAATTTTTTTCTTAGTACCAATGCTTCAGGCTACTTATAGAAGACTTCTTTTATAAATTATCAATTTTTTTTATTTTTTAGATATTCAAAAATGGACCAATAAAACGATATAAGAAGTTATAGAATTTATTTAAACGAACTTCGGAAAAATACATCTAAAAGTTTGTTGAAAATATGGTTCACGACTTGAATAAAATTATTTTTCAACTTTGAGAGTTTGTAAATCAGAACATACAATATAAATATATAATGTTAAAAAATTCTTTGAAATCATACGCTCGGGTTATCTAAGAGTACTTAAACATAAAGCTAAAAAGGGTAGATATGACTTTTTCCAAAGACGTTTTCCGCTCTCAAACCACTGTGCGACGTGAAAATAAGCCACCGTGATAGTGGATATAGGTATTTTTTCATATAGATACCGTTGTTCTATCTGGTGAATTCTTTCGCCGCCTGGATAAAAGGACAAATGTCTTTTTGATCTTTAGAACATCACTTCATTCAAATAAAATACATGTTAACTACATATATACAAAAAACCACAAAGATGATATTATTATAGCTTTAAAAATGAAATGTGCTAAATTTGGTAATATATTTCCAACTCTTAAACAAAAGCGTAAACAAACAACAATTTAAAGCTTCCGAATTAATTTTTAATTTCGGTACCTGTATTACAATGTCAACAGCAAATATCAAATTTCACACAAGTCTTCAGTAAAGCTACTCGATAAAAAACACAGACCCAACCTTCAACAAGCATTTAAATTTTCTTCGAACTTATATCATGCATATCCAGCCAGTTACGACTACATACTCGTATACATACCCGTATGTGAGTAGGAACAACGTTTTTATTGATAACAACTTTTAATAAAGAAATTTGCGAATTGACTTCTTGAATGTATTTATAATTTTAATAAATTGTCACAGAAGAATTCGGTGTTGCCAATGCAGCTCCATTAGCTTATATGAGCGGGTTGGTGGTGTTATATTCGTAGATTCTTCCTTCAAGTTACAAAGTTACCAAACTTACAATTTTTAAAATCTTAAAATTTCGTATATTCACATTTTCCATATTTTTAAAATGCAAAAGTGAAGTTGTGAAAAAGTTCGATCTTTTATTTGGCGGAGGCAAGAAAAGTTAGTTATCAATTCAGCTTCTGCTCAGGTCTTCTTCTTCGCCAAATTAGATTTGGACAAGCTTGAATTGACGGTACCTTAGCATTTAGGTATTATGAAGAGCTGAGCACCTATTCATCTTGTTCTTATTCTTTTTCTTAGGCTATTTATAGGCTTTTTTTAAATCTCAGAGGCTTATGTTTTGTTTGTGTCTGTATACTTCTTTCAGCCGATTTGTTAACTGATTGATATCTAGTACCGGTACTACTCCCAAAGTAAGTTCTCGTATCGATTTTATCTTTGGGCTTACGACTACTACCTTTGTCTTGGCAATTTGGTACCGATCATTACTTAGGATGTTACCAGCCAGCTTCGTAAGAAGCTAGTACATGGTTTTTAATAGTTGTTAGTTCCCAAGTAATTCACAGAAGAGCCAAGGCAGTCCTGACAAATTTATTCAGAGTATTAGGTAGCAGTCGGTATAAAAACCAGAGATCTTTGTACATACATATACATATTTAATTTCCTTTCACGCGTGTTTGAATAGGCAAGCGAGAAGAGAAACGGGAAAACAGTTAAAATGTTAATTAACAAGGAAAATATTAAATATTTATCTGATGCGGCTCCACAGTAGTCCCGGAAAAAGAAAATTTAAACAATTTAAATCACAGTGTTGAGTTGTTGGAAAATCAAGTGAAAACTCTCTTTTGGCTGTTGCGGAAACCACAGTAAATATTGTTTTTGACTTTGTGATGATTTTTCTTCGTGGCTGAGGCAAGCTCGTTGGTGGCCAGGATTCTTCCCAAAGAAGAAACAAAAGTAGGGCTTGGAAGGTCCAAACTCCGAATTAAATAGAGGTTTTATTAATAAAGCGTAGCTTTACTTTGCATTTCTAATGCGGTATTTCGTATAATGTTGTTTATAAAATTTTGTTCTCTTAAGATAAATGACATAATATTTCTTATTATACAATATTCAATAGGTTAAAATAACTAACACGGTACTTCGTATAATATGTCCTCAGCACGGAATCTGGGGTACAAAACGGTCAGAAACTCTCTGTAGAGAACCTTGTCCAGCGCTATTCTTGAAGAGGAATACCAAGGAACTAAATGGTGGGGGCATTAACAGAAGTCCCTAGCACATAATCGAAAGAACAAAGCAGTCGGAACCCACAGGCACAAGGAGGCAAACCCTGTCCAATGAACTTCTTGAAGAGAAGCCCAAAGGTCTCAGAGAAGAACCTGTCCAAAGAGCTACTTGAAGAGATTAAGGGTACGAAACGATCAGATCAGTTAATAAATAAATACCAAATAATAATCCTAGTAATGATAAGGCTTGACTTAATCTAGCTAATGTCCTTACAAGTTTTAAACCAAAAATTAAGATCGGCTTCAAAAGCAGAGTTATGCCTCTCTGTCACCGAAATCTATACTATTATATAAAAGCGAAACCATTTTAAAGTTTGTAACGCACGATCTCAGAAAGTAGTAAGCCGATTTATTTGAAATAAATTTTATTATTTTCTATATTGTTATAAGAGTGTTTATGGTTATAATTTTTTTTCATTAATAATTTGTCAAATTTGAATATTATAAATTTTACATTTTTTGTCCATTTTTTTTTTCATAAGTTGACTTATACAAACACTTATATCTTAAAACCTATACAATAATCGACAAAGATAAGCATTGCTTCATAAAGTCAATATTGTTCCGCAAATTTTAAGCCCAAAATCACTTCTAAGTTAAACATACAACCTGAGAAATAAAAAAAAAACAAATTATAAAATTATAAACTTTTTGAATTTATTTTATCCAGGAATTAGATTTCATCACAATCGCGAGGTCGCTGCTTTGTTTCATTTCATTATCATTCCAACATTTTTAATTTTCTTTTCTTCCCATGTTCTCTCTCTCTTAATATCTGTTCCATTCAATAGTTACGTTTTTTCTCTGACCTACCTACCTACATATTCAATTTTTCTGTATTGTATCTAACTAACCGACGCACACACATTGTTTTTACTTACGATTTACGATGATAGCGAAGACGAATAAAGTGGGTCCGACAGTTCCGTCTTTCTGTCTGTATGTCTGTATGTTCGTATGTCTGTATGTCTGTATGTCTATATGTCCGTATGTCTGTATGTCTGTTTGTCTGTACCTCGATCTAGAGCCTAAGCCACTGGAGCTATTTTCTTCAAACTCGGTACTTAAGGGTCTTCGGTGATTCCCTAGAGGAGAAATTGAATTTTTTTTTAGCTATAAAACTAAGGGTACCTCCCATACACCCGTAATGTATAATCTTATTTATCACGAAAACGGCTTTAACGATTTAGACAAAAAAAATTAGGTGTAATATGTATTATGGATATAGACTACATTTTGGTAAAAAAAAATTTTGGGGGGAAATATTATTAACGGTAGGTACCTGTCATAGAACGGTTTTTTTGATTTTCGAATTTCTCATTAATGGCTCTAACGATTTTAACCAAAATATTTATGCAGAAGCTCCTATGCATTTTGAAATGGAATTTTGAAATTGGATTTTTAAAAAAATAATACAAGTTTTTTTTTGAAAATTCAATATCTTGAAAACGGATGCATGAATAAATTTTTAAATTACGTTATAAAATACATTTGACTGAATACTAACAATTTGCATATCATTTTTTTATACAAATTTTACGAAAAATTTAGTACACAAAAAACATGTTTCAATGTGTTTGTATGTCTTTACCACTCCCTACATCCTAAACCACTAGACGTTTGTTCTTCAATCCCCGTAGTTAAGGGATTGAAAATTTTTTTAAGCTCCAAAACTAACGGTACCCCCCATACAGCCGTATTCCAAACTCTTATTTATCTCGAAAACGGCTCCAACGATTTTGATAAAAAAAAATAGGTATAATATTATGGATGGACTACATTTTGGTAAAAACAAATTTGGAGCAAAATGTTACTAACGGTACCTGTCATAGAACCATTTTTTGATTTTTTGATTTTCTCATTAACGGCTCTAACGATTTAAACCAAAAATTTTCAACAGGAGCCCGCTTAAGTTTAAAATAATATTGTATATAAAAATATTCGAAAAAAAGCTATTTCTAAATACTATACTACTAAATACTTAAAATTTGGCATCCCAAATTGTGCTCTCGAAAAATTTTAAGGAAATTTGTTATATAAAAAATACTTTAATATTAAAAAGATTAATCAGTTGGCAATTCCATACATTTGAACATTTTTATCTCATTAAATTTATGTTTCATATTTATAAAATGTATTTTTAATTCCAAAGTACTTTTACATATGAGCAAGTTTGTGCGATCCAGTCGTGCATTTTATTTTTTAAGTTACTTGAATACACTCACAAACATAAATAAACTCTTTTTTTCAAGTGAATCTAATTCGATACGGTAAGTATCTATATACAATACATATAAACTAAAATTAATATTATTGTAGAAAATTTGCTCAGTCCCATTGAGAAATGTTTTCATATGCTAAAATTAATATTAAAAAAATATTCGTAGTTACAATTTGCGAAGCAACGCGAGTACGGGTCAGCTAGTGACTTATAAAAGGCTTTTGTTTACGCCCCGTTCTTAGAATCCCTATACACTAAATTGGTATCCACACTCACACTTAGACCAGAATAAAAGACGATTTTGTTATTTTCTCAAGGTTTAAGGTTCAAGGTTTTTTATTTAATTTTAATATAATAAAAATAAAAATTTGTTGGCACATAGGAGCCTAACTTATAAAATGACTTATAAATCTCAAAAAATTATAACATTTATAATGTACATGGTAAAGATATTTGAAATTAAGATTAAGATAAATTAGCTTGGTTTTTCTCTCGGGTTGTTCCATCCCGGGTGTCCAGTTGGTGAGTTTTTTGAGGGTTGGTTGGTAGGCGTTTTCAGCCACGGTGTTATGCTGACTCCGTGTCAGCGTAGAATCGAACTGCTTCTTCGTTGTCGATCGGGATCCTTTCTATCATATCCAAAGCACTAAGGTATCTAGGATCTAGATGTCGTTTCTGGGTGGTCATTCTTCTCATCAGCGGGTTTGGGTGGATGGCGGTGCTATGTATAAGCTTCCTTGCTAATTGCACAAGAAACTGGTCTAGTGGCTTGATTTTGGCTTCCTCGTAGACGCTTTCGTTGCTGAAGTGCTTCTTTCACTGTCGATCGAAGATAAGTCCGGTACTTATCCTCAGAATTTTCCTTTCGAAGAGTTGGAGCTTCTGCATTTCTGTCTTTGAGATGGTGTACCATGCAGGAAAATTGTAGCTGATGACAGGTCTGATAAGCTACTTATATATCAGTAGTTTCACTGGCTGGCTTAGTCCGGTTCTTCTGGCTAGCAATGGGTGCAAGCGGTGAAATGCAAAGTTGGCTTTCCTTAGTACTTGCCTTGAGTGCGGGTTGAATTTGGACAGCTCGTTGAAGTGGATTTTGTCATTTTCTAAACTTCATCTTACCATATATGCGGCTATAAGTCAGTGTGAATTGTGAATATAAAATACAAAATTGTATGGAATTCCAATTTAGTTATGATAACATATCTTCAGGCGCTTATTGAAGAAGGTGCGTGAGGCTTATTTAATAAGGCCTTATGTAGTTGCCAGTAATATGATTACGGTACGTAAGTGTTGTAACACTTGGTAGTTCCCCGAAGGGTGCGTAGTAGTATTCTAAGAAAATTTAAACGAAAACGGGCTGTTGGGCCCCCATTTTTCATTATTCATCAGAGTCAAATACAAAATTGATGAATTATCCAGAGCTCGGCAAACTAATTCTCCGTTATATGCCTATTTGTACTAAGGAGGTCAAGTCTTTTCGCTACTAAACATTCTAAAACTTCGAAAAAAAACTGTACTTTCTCGAATACATTCCTGTGGTTTTGGGATCACTTTAGCTTCGATACTATATTTATAATATATTTTTGTAGAAGTTTTCGGAATATGGTGTGGCTGAAGTGGTTTCCCTCACTTATTCTATTTTCAGAAAAATTTAATATTTCTTTGAAAAAATCAAAAAGTTTTGGGCCCAAAATTTTAACAAAAGAGGAAGTAGCTCAGTTTTATAAGAATTAAGTTACCAACACGACTTTCTTAACTTAGGTCCGGTGCTTGTGATTTCAAGACATGCTTAGGTAAATCTTTAATTTAAATTTGTACTCGTATTTATTAATTCATTAGCCCTTCAGTAAAAGTACAGAATTTAATTTTTGAATATATCCCAAGAAAACTCGTAAGTTTCGAAATCATATTATAAGGAAACTGCCAATTTTCACACAATTTTATACTTTTTTATGAAATTTGACAGACTTTGGATTAAAGTTTGGTAGAATATGGATCTAAAACTATATATGGGTGATTCTACAAACAATGGAATAAAATGTTACAAATTTCGGCACGACATTTTTGGAAGCCAAAAGACGTAAAAGTTGTTCTTGTTGATCATTAGAACGTTTCTTTGTGTTGTTGAAAGCGGCTAGTTAAAAAAATAAAAAATGAAGATTTTAACGACATTTTTTGAAAAAAGGATGTTCAAGGGACTGAGTTTTTTTTTAAGAAAACTGAATAAATCTTTATTTTTTTTATTTTTTCTTAAATATGACTTAGGTATACATTAAAATAAAGAAATTAAATTTAATTAGTCTTCATAAACATACAAATTCATGGTTGATAAATATTATTTAGCATTTTATTAAGAGAATATAATATATTATACATAATTAAATATTTTTTTTCAATTTAGAATCAATTTGAAATAAATTATAACATTTTTAAAAATATTCGCAATGAAGTTCGAAATTTAATATAACCAAAAATTTCTCAGGTTTGTGAATAAAATATCATTTGTTCATTTATTAGCCAGGTGACTCAGTTTTTTAATGGTTTTTGCGCAAAAAGGATATCAAGGTTTAACTTAAAACAAAAAAAATATATATAATATTGTAGTTTTATTTAACCTATACTATACTGCTAACAAAGATCTGCTTACATATAAATTTGTTTCGTACAAACTCACCAGAGGACTGATAAGCTAAACGGACAATCCACGACTTCTTGCACAAATGTCTTTTTCACAATACTAACATATGAAACAGAATCGAGTTGCACCACGATTTTATTGTAAGGGGACTTGGTACTTCAAATTGACAGCGCTGGAAATTCGATCGATATCCTAGTTTTTGATATTTTCGAGTGTTTCAATATTTCAGCGGACTGATATGAAATACGGGGGACAAAGTTTAAATAAATTTTTTTTATAATAAAATCAATTACTAAAAAATATTTATCTAACTCGTAGCAAAGATGTAATAAAAAATAAGGTCACCCTAATAATATTGTTAGGCCAGGTAAATATCAATCAGATTTAATTTTATAAAAAAAATCGATTAAATAATTGAACGGTTTTTAAAATATTTCTTGGGCCGCCGAAAATTCCATCGTTTGGAATTGGTGATTCCGTAGAATCACCCATATATTATAACTGTTAAATATTATATAAAATAAAATAAAATGTTTTTTGAACTTTAGCTTTGTTGCCTTCCTTTTCTTGGTTAACGTTTTGTACAAATGGCAACACTAACTACAATTATATGAGACATGCATAACATACTAGTTTTAGTTTTTTTTTCTTTTTTTTTAAACCAGCTGATCGAGATTTAAATTACCGAAGGTAAGACAAGAATTCCCATCCATTGATTAAATTTTTAACTTCACAGTTTCAGCACTGCGGATACGTAATTTTCCTATTCATACATATCGGCACAAGACATGCTTATATGTACATATGGACAATGTAACCTATGTAGATTAAATACATAATATACAATGAGCAACATTAATGACGTACTTATCAGAAAAGCCGGTTAATGCTATGTTATTGAAAACGTGCTCAGAATAAGGTTAAGATAATTGATACTTGGAACCCGTTTAAGCAAATGATTCATATCGTGTTTTTATAGTTTCAGTTTTTAACAATCAAGTCGTGCTATACTCTTGGATACTTTTCAATGACGTGAGGAATTGGATTTACCCGATTGAAAATTTCTTGAATTACTTTTTCGAAGGTTAATTTAGTTGATTTAATAATTTGAACTAGTACTTACTTCCGATTAGACTTAGTTTTCAAGGTGCTGAGTGGGAGTACGCATGAACAATATTATTATATGAATTCGCTTGGCTCAAAGAAATGGTTAGTTAATAGACTTGGACAGCAGAATATGCCAAGAATACGAGTCATTCAAGGATCTTGAAACTATACGAGTATGAGCCATGGTCTTGTAGTCAAAAACTTACGAGTATAATAAGTTAAGTAAATTTTGTGTTTGGGTGTTGTAGAAAACGGAAAAGCCCCGATTGACGTCAACATGGCGGTGTTTAGTGCCGCAACGAGTGATTACATACCAATTACTGGCCCAGGTACTGGTGTCGTCTATCCGGACTTGACTTTCCATAATTAATACCGTGAGTGTTGATAAGGAAAAATAACAAAACCATGCTACACTTTCAAAAAAGAAGGCTGGCTTAAAAAATGTAGACTCAAGTCTAGGACCAAATCAAAAGAATGGGGTTAGACGGGACCTCGTTCAAGTCCATCAAGAATGTTCATGAGTTTTAGCAATCTATAGCCTGAAATGTCGTAGGGTACTTCTAAGTCATTGAAGAAATGTCCTTCGTGTTGAGTGATATTGCACGAGGGATGAAAATTATCTCTTCCCTCAGTCATACCTGCCAAAAAAAGAAGAAACTACCCTCTCGAAACGGAGGGAGATTGGCCAGCGATGCGATGGTTAGAAGAGGAATAATAATTGAGTCAGTCAGCTTTTCTTTTAACCATTCATGGGTGCGGTTGCTGGTTAGGTCGTGGAAGTAAATAGTTGATTTGGCAGTTAATTAAAAATAAACAATTCGGGTTACACTCGTCACAATTTCACCTTGTTAAGGAGAAGTAGACACCTTTTAAGGGCGTGATCCTTTATTTCACACCCACTTGAAAATCATCTTTCCATCTTGATCCTTGCAACGACTGGTAGATGCATTTGATAGCTTAGTGTTGGGTATATAAGTCCGTTTGTTTGGTCAGGATTGTTGAACAAGTCGAAGGGGCTGTTCCTTTCATCAAGAGGATTTATTGCTGGTGTATCTATCAGTTTCCAATGATCGTCCATCCGTTTTCGTGCATGATTCCCACTATCTACTATGGCAACTTACTGGCATACTAGAATTAACAGATACAGATACGTTGAATGTTGAACTATTATCGATGCTCGCTCACTTGGACGTACTTGCAATAGCTGATAAGTCAGTGGAGGGCATGCAGTTTTTCAAGAGATCGGCTTTGTCGTTGTACTGTGGCGTTTGTCAGTAGTTGGGTTGCGTTTCAAAGTTGTCTTTGTTTGAATGTGCCCAAGAGCAAGTCGGGGTCTTCCGCCATTATGAACCGTTTGCAAATTTCCCAGGCACAAAAACGAGCTATTTTTCGAGAAATTACCGTTTGGTTTATATACCAAACTTATTTGCAATAAATGTAATTACATCACCGTTAGTGAAATCAGACACTATTTTTACTTGCGACATATAGGTATTATAGACAAGTTATGCATTCGCAAAAAAATCGAACTCGAGATTTTGATCAAAGACGATGATCGTGAAGACAAAAAAAGTCGGTCTCGCAATTCTGTCTGTCTGTCTCTGCGATCACAGCCTAAGCAGCTCATTAGATTTTCTTAAATTTTCCCTCCCCACGTTATTTTTCCTTTTTTTTAAGACCAAACATAACGGTAACGGTATCTAACTGTCATACGATTTTTTTTTCGAAATTTTATAATTTTATTTTTCTCAAAAACTGTTTAATAGATTTGGAAAAAAAAAATTCAAAAAAAAAATTATTTTAGTTAAAACTTGGTCATGATTGAAAAAAATTCCAAAAATGGCTAGTAGGTACCAATCACCCCCCTCCCTCCTTCTTGAACCATATTTTCTAACCGTCAGCTCCCCACAAGTTGAAATAGTATTGTATATTAAAATTTCTAAAAACAATTTGTTTGGATCTTTAAAAAAGTATTTTATTTTAAACTCAATATTTCGAAAACCCTGTGCTTTATTATTTACTTAAAACTTGATAGTAAAAAGTTTTAATCTAAAGTTTTATCTAAAAATATAACGTTGATTTTCGAAAATCGTATTTTGCTCGAAAACGAAAATCAGAATACATTTTTTTTTCGATTAATTTAATATTGTATTTGAAAACTTAAGAAAAATATTTTTTGATAATGTTCTTAAAAATTTTGTATATAAAATCTTATTTTCTTTAAAAGACCGATACAACAATTTATAATTATTTATAATTTTTCTTCTTGTATAAGATAATATTTGCTTAAGAAATAATAAGACATCCTGTTTTAGCTCCAACTACAAAAGGAGTTGCTTAAGTCATTTAAAAAATTAATTTTATGGTTATGCACATTTGTTTCTATAGTAATATTCATTTTTAAAATTTGTAGTCTTTTATATAGGAGCAAGTTCGTAAGATTCAATCGTGCATTTTATTTTTTATATATTGTACCTCAGGAAAGTTATTTGGGTACTTTTCTATTCCTTTTAATCATAACTGATGTTTTATCACGTATAAGTTCTTTTATCCTGATGATATAAACACGTTTAAGGGAATAAAAAAACACCTACATATGTATTATGATCACATTACCCTGCAGCCCGATATTAGCAGCTTTACTGTTTTGTGTTCAAAAAACGGTTTTCTCTTAACTTAAATGTCAAAAAATCTAATTATAGGACTATTGGTAATCTATATCAATGTAAATCTGAATAAAATGCTTTATTGAATTCATACACACTTTTATTTTAAATTTTAAAGTTGTTATGCTTGGCATATGGCTGACTCGGGAAAGAAATAAAATATATATGTATGTAATTTCTTAGAAGCAAAAAATACAATTCTAAATGAGTAAAGAATCAAAACTGACATATGTTTAAAGTAATTTCTGAATTTCTTTTAACAAATCTTATTTCTATAGATAATAATAATCTACTTTTGAATAACCTTAAGGATGCGTTGGAAAAGTATGCATTTTTGTATGTCAAGTTTAAATAGAGTTGAAATTAATGGTTAAAATATAGGTGAAAAAATAAAATATTTAAAAAAATCGCTTAAGAAATTCGTTTTAGATAATTTTTGATAAAAACAAAATCAAATTTCAAAATCATTAATTCAAGGATATATTTTGTACTGCATTTAGACCACCGACAAAATTTCAGTAACATAAATGGTCAAATTATAAGTAAAATCAAATCTTAATGATATGCATGTACATAAAGTCAAATAACTACGCGGTGTCAGAAAAAATTTGCAAGATCATTCTTCCTTACATTATGTCATGATTTGCAACATATACTGGTCATACAATATTACGTGTGTATGGTAAATTGAATTTCATAAAAAAAAATCACAATTTCCGCACGCATAACCCAGCTTTCCTAAGCTTGGCGAAAGTTGAAGTTACTTTGTATTAAAATTATTTCGAGGATAAAAAATATAATATATTTTTTGTTTTAACCTTCCGTATACTTTTTAATCTCTTGGCATCGTAGCCATTATTCGATGAATACTCTTACCTGACAGATACGGAACATGCATCCTCATTTTATTTCAGATTCTAATCCAGGTCCGTGAACTCTTAGACACATATTAAACGCCCCAAACGAACGCATTAACAGACAACATTGTGACAATTAACTATTAAGAAACAGTCTAATCGTAGATTAATATTTAAAACCATATAATTTTGGCTCTACTGAAAATAAACAATAAAATGAACAAATATCACTGAACACATCCTCAAATAATCAAAACCTGCCAGCCTCCCGAAAAAACTTTTTCGGCAAGCAATTTGAGCGTCATTATATTCCAAACGTTCCAAAACTCTATCCGCACTATTATTATGCACTATTTGTGCTGGCTAATTTATCGACGACGGTATCCCTTTGTTGTCGTGTACTGTGAAAAATTTTGCTGCGCTGCCTACACATAAACCAATAAAAAATAACTTATATAAGCTTTTTTGTGTGTTCACTTTAGTTTTAATTTATAATTCACTTCACACATGTATTACATTGTTAAAATAGCGAGCTCTTATTTAGAACTTATATACATGCTTATTTTGAGATTCGAACGAATAGCTAATTCGAAAGAATAGATATTTTCATTCGAATGAACTTTGCATATTTTGACATTCGAGCGAAAAATGTTCATTGTCGAATGATTGAATAAAATGAACCTCAATGAAATTCATTTCCGAAATCAGCTGTTTGAAATTTACTGACATTTCTATCTGATTTAGTATGACCAAACTGTTTTTTTTTTGATAATTTTTATTAAAAAAAAAAAGTGATAGTCTAAAATTATAAAAATAATTCTTTATCATTTAAGAAAAATAAACTAATGCTAACGGCCCGCTAAAGTTTAAATTTGAAAAACATCAATAAAATTGACACTTTAAAAATTGGGAGCATTTAGAAAACAGTATGGTTAGTTTATTGATATCAAAAAGAAGTAAAATAACGGTACAACTTCTCTGTATAATAAAATACTTGATTTATGTTTTAATTTTCATGTAAACTAATTTTGTTTT
Organism: Chrysotoxum bicinctum; assembly: GCA_911387755.1. Lineage (NCBI taxonomy): Eukaryota > Metazoa > Arthropoda > Insecta > Diptera > Syrphidae > Chrysotoxum > Chrysotoxum bicinctum. The sequence goes on from OU426987.1 coordinate 63,841,545, forward strand.
CCAAATTGATAAACAAAAAAAGAAGGCAACTTCAAAGCCTATTTAATTTACACAAATCTGGTCACACTTGAATTTTGAATAACCATTTGTAAATTGTTTCATGAAAATATTGATAAATTGAAGCCAAACGTTAAAAATCAAAATAGCATTTGTTTTATGTATGGAAAGAGAAAACGGTGAGGAGCAGTTGTATAGGAGAAGGATAATGGATGCATCAAATCCGTTTTATGCATCCATTACTACTAACATTATACACATGTTTTATGAATCTATTCGCCAGAAAAAATTGGACGAGAATGAAATGACATTTCTTTCGAAAGTGAAAATTTGCTTAGTTTTCGAAAGATAAATGAACTTTCCATTGATAAAGTGAACTTTCGAATCGTTCGAATCTCAAAATACAAACTAGACATATAGTCCAGTCAAAGCGTCATTTGACCTTGCGCGCAGAGGCATGGTCTATTTTTTTTTCATGGATCGATAGGTGCTTATGAGAAAAGCTTAAAACCAAATTTGCACCATATGACAATTTTTTTTACCAAAGTTATTAGTAAAAATTTATTTTGTGTCATTTTTTGGTCATTTGCGAATATCTCGGCGCCACTATCTCGCACAAACAAAAATTAAACATGTTTTTATTCCTTATAACATTATCTATTATGTTCTAAAAAAAAACATTTGTTTAAGCAAATGAAAAAAAAGTTATAGTAAGTTAAACAAATTTTTTGTTGTTTAATAATCACTTTTTCGTGATTATTAAGAAAAAAGCTCATTTAACGATGAAATTTTTATTTTTTATTATTAAAGTTCTTGTAATTCCCTACAATTTAAAAAAAAAATCAAGACTCTTCGATGAACGAAAGCCGAGTAATAAATTATTGAACATGGATAAGTCAGCGCAACCACGCATTTTATGATTTTATGTTTTAATTAATATCTCAGCCCCAGTATGTCGCAAAGTGAAAATGAAAAAACTGTATTGCTAATAACAATATTTTCTATCAACTTGCATTTAATTTAATATGTTTGAGCAAAAACATAAAAAGTTACCGTTGGTTTTAACGTTTTTTTTCTTGTTTTTAATACCTTTTTTTCATAGTTATTGAGAAAAAAACTGTATTTCACGGTAAATACTTTTCAGTTTTGGATTTTTGTTTTATAGTCCTGCTAATTTTCTTCAAATTAAAAAAAAAATTAGTCCATTACGACAAACGGGAGCCAAGATATTCATGATTTAAAAACTTAGGAAAGCTTACAATTTAGTATTTTAACCTTGTAGCTTGTAATTTTGATGTCGCCAGCAACAAGAAGCAACAAATATGTGTAAGTGTGTGTGGGGTGTTTGAAGGATACCAATATAATCTTGTTGCTGGCGACACCAAAATTACAAGCTACAAGGTTAATATACTAAATTGTAAGATTTCCTAAGTTTTTAAATCATAAATATCTTGGCTCCCGTTTGTCGTAATGGACTAATTTTTTTTTTAATTTGAAGAAAATTAGCAGGACTATAAAACAAAAATCCAAAACTGAAAAGTATTTACCGTGAAATACAGTTTTCTTCTCAATAACTATGAAAAAAAGGTATTAAAAACAAGAAAAAAAACGTTGAAACCAACAGTAACTTTTTATGTTTTTGCTCAAACATATTAAATTAAATGCAAGTTGATAGAAAATATTGTTATTAGCAATACAGTTTTTTATTTTCACTTTGCGACATACTGGGGCTGAGATATTAATTAAAACATAAAATCATAAAATGCGTGGGTGCGCTGACTTACCTATGTTCAATAATTTATTACTCGGCTTTCGTTCATCGTAGAATGTTGACTTTTTTTTTTAAATTGTAGGGAATTACAAGAACTTTAATAATAAAAAATAAAAATTTCAACGTTAAATGAGCTTTTTTCTTAATAATCACGAAAAAGTGATTTTTAAACAACAAAAAATTTGTTTAACTTACTATAACTTTTTTTTCATTTGTTTAAACAAATGTTTTTTTTTAGAACATAATAGATAATATTATTAGGAATAAAAACATGTTTAATTTTTGTTTGTACGAGATAGTGGAGCCGAGATATTCACAAATGACCAAAAAATGACACAAAATACATTTTTACCAATAACTTTGGTAAAAAAAAGTTTTCATTTGGTGCAAATTTGGTTTTTAAGCTTTTCTCATAAGCACCTATCGATCCATGAAAAAAAAATTGACCATGCCTCTGCGCGCAAGGTCAGGCCCTTTTTCATGACGCTTTGACTGGACTAATACTTTCTAATGAAATCGAATGTCAAAATAAGGCTGGTAATATTGGGCCAACAGATATAAGGTTCTCCATGTTACTCTTTCCTTGTACAACTTTAATGTACGCTCATAATATGTTCCGTACACATTACAAGTATCGACCCCATTTTATGAAATTCCTAAAAGTCGCATTGAATTAGTACAGGTACATTATAAATTCATTCGCTTTGTTCTTAAAGGTCTTCCTTGGGATTATCATTATATCAAATGCGAGTCAATAATAATATAATATATTTTCATCAACTTATTCATATTTAAATTAATGCTCCTTTGACAGCCTGTATTACTTAACCATCTGTAAAAATTTTACATACATTTTCATAGAACTAATTACGGCATACATGAGTCTCTTAAGCTTATATTTATATAATCTTTTCAATTTAAACGCCTCTTCTATTAAAATTAGAATGAAAAACTGTTCAGAACCAATCCTCTATGATTTATTTACAACTCCTTGTTAATATATATACATACAGTAGTTGGCATAAATATTTTGACGAAACCTTTTTCTGACTATTGAACCTACACTTTGCTAATTATCGTTAAATAACGGCGAAAAAATAATGTGCAAACAAAGAATATGTTTTTAGCTCTATGCATGCCAAATTTTGTATTGTTTACATTTTGCATTCTCTTTTTGCTCATAAAAATGCATGTAAACAACGAATTTTTGTGTGGCATAAGTATACGGAATCTTTGTGTACCTGTTTTTACACTTTGCACGTGAAAACCAAGCAATTTATGCAGTATTACACTTTATTTGAAGTGAAACGTTAATAAAAAATAAAATTTGATCAAAAGTTATTAAAAAACATGGTTAAAACAGTGGAGTTGAGTTTGGTTATCAGATCTTCCATTGTAGCAACGTTTACCGCTGGAATGGCAGTAAAAGACATTGCAAATGAGTTTAATATGTGTCACGTCAAACTGTGCACTATCAAATTAATAAGTTTAAAAAGCATAATGACATAAGAAACTTAAGAAGATCAGGTGCTTGGCGCAAAACAACGCCCACTGAAGACCGAATCCTTTTACGAGAATTTAAAAAAAATATTTTTGTGAAGCCTCAATCTGCTGCAGATAAATGGAATTTGACGGCCAAGAATCCAATCAGTGAGCGTACTATCCGACGACGTTTAAAAGAAGGAGATTTCAAGACAATTAAAGTTAAGGACGTGCCGTACATATCAAAGGTAAACAAATTTAAAAGACTGGCCTTCGCAAAGGAACATCTGCACAAGCCAAAGGAGTTCTGGAGAAGCGTTCTATGGACAGATGAAAGCTCCTTTGAGTATAATTCATCAAAAAATAAATTTTTTGTAAGATTGCCAATGGTAGTAAGGCAAAAAAAAGGCCCGTTTGTCAAAAAGTGAGCCACGGTGGAGGCTCTGTCATGTTCTGGGGATGTGTTGCTTATAATGGACTGGGTGACTTGGTTCCTATCCACCGGCTCTATGAACAAAAGCCAATATGTTAGTACCATAATTGATAATGCCTTTCCATCCGGAGATATGCTTATTGGCGAATCATTCATCCTGCAACAGGACAATGCCCCATGCCACAAAGCCCGGCTGGTAATGAATTTTTTGAAGGATGTTGGTGTTACTACTTTGGACTGGCCACCTCAAAGTCCAGATTTAAATATTATAGAAAACGTCTGGTCTCTTTTGAAACACAAAAGAACCGTTTCTTTAAATAAAACCAGAGAGGAGACAATTGCTGAGGTAACTTCCCTTTGGAAAGAGAAATCTCCAGATATTCATCAAAATTTAGTGGATTCAATACCGAGACGCCTTCAAAAAGTTATTAAAGCCAAAGGAGGTTATACATTTTACTAAATTCTTCATTTCTTTATTTTTGTGAAATTTAAACTTTGTTTTCTTAATAAAATGCATACTTGTCAAAATACTTATGCCACCGAGTGAAATTAATAATTTATATACATATATCTTTTTAAGTTTCTATGAAAAAATATTTGTTTGACTATTTTTAAGTTTGTGTTAGTTACATATATATAAAAAGGAAAAAAATAAACAAAAATTCTTTATAAAGCCATTAAAAAGTTCAACTGAAAAATACACGATTTTTATTTCGTCAAAATACTTATGCCGACTAGTGTACATTAAATATTTTGTATATCGAATAATTTTGTTAATTTTTTAGGTCTTTATTGATTAGTTTTATATCCAGTTTATTTGTACGGATGTGGTAGATTATATCACTTTGATACATGCGCTTATGATGAGCCTCTGATTGTATGGTTGTAGCTTGCTCTAACATCTCACTTCATCACAGAATTTGAAGTGTTAAAAAATGTTAATTATTACCAAATAAAAAAAGAACTTAATAAAAATAACTACTAAATTGAATTAATTTTGCACTTGTTTTTACTGCTCGCTTTCAAATAGGTCAATCAATAGCAAGTAAGGCATTTTCATATTTTCAACTCATTGCACTACACATTACACTTCCTCATGAATTTTTTATATGCATAAACATCAATTTCTTGGTAATAGAACTTTTATGGCAATGCAACCCGCATCAACTGGTGTAACTTAATGGAGCTTACAAGCCTATCATTTACCGATGTATTTGAAATGTCATCAAGCCAAAAACATCATAGCCATCATTTAATATTATCTTCTCCCATTAATTATTGTCAGAACCTACCGAAAAAATACCATACCCATTTAACATCAAAGCAATCACTTTCACTAAATACAAATTTTTAAGCCCCGATTTTAACACTGTTTACAAAACCTTACCGTCTTCACTAAATTGGATCTATGCCCATATGATTATAACTTAACTCGAGCTCATCATTTTTTACTAATGACTCACTAAACGAAATTCAAATTTCACCGCCTAATAATCTTTCTTTTTTTTCCCACAATTTTCGTTTGTATAATTTAGAAAAAAAAAGTAAAAGTACAATCTCAAATTTCAAATATCACTTTGCCGATAATCTATTAAGATTAAACATAATTTGTGTAAAAACCACACCAAAAAATAAAAGAAAGTTAAGGCATCCCATGGCATCACATCGTGAGCAAACAAGAGTCAATTTCTCTGCCCTGCGGTCGGTCACAAACAAAATTAAATAAACAAATAAAAATATCTCTAACGATGATTTTACGTAATTCACATGATTTTATTGGAAATGTCTTAGTTCTTAAAAATAATTAAAATAAATAATTTACATATCTAATTCTTTTTATTTTAGTTTTTGTTTCTAATTTTATTAATTTTAAAGCTATTTGCACCAGATTCTCGAAGAAGAATGCATTCTTACTCTTACAACAATAGAACTATCTGTCGTCGAAAATTCCCTCGATTCCTCCGAAGTCAAATCCATAATCATCACTCTCGCCCGGAGGCACAAAGGCTCCATTGAATACGTCTGCAAGTCGTTCCTCAACACCCATTGCCGATGCGAGGCCATAAATTATCCGCATTACTAGTAATCGTACAAAATCTGGTGTAGATGTCTCCTTGCCCTGGGCTCCAAGGAAAAGCTGCTTAGGATCCTCAGTAACAGCACTACTCGTGGTATCAGTGGCAACTTTTGGAATACAAACCACAAAAGCCAATAAACCGAATGCAATTGCAACGACAAAAAGATACTTTGATATCATTTTTAAGATTAAGAAAAAAAAAACTTCAGATTGCTTCTGTTTGAACGTGTAGACTGTAGAATTATAACACCGTTAACAAAGTGTGCGTATAGTGTTCTTCCGGTCTCGTGTAGCAAGTAATACTATCTGCGTAGACACCTGCTTTGCGATTGTCTTCAGCGCCAAGTCGTTGCTATCATAAAACTGACCACGATGGGACTTTGTTTTGCCCCTTTAAAGAATAGGAGAAAGTCGGGTCAAGATGAGCATAATGTATAATGGATATAATTATGAGTTAATTAGAAGCTGCGAACTAGATTTTAGTTGGAGATTGAAAGAGTATAATGGAGAGAATGTGTGGTTTTTGATGAAAAGCTTACCTAGGTATAAATATTTTAGTAGAATTATCTGTAGTCGGAATAAAGGCAAAAAGAACAAAATTTAAATCATTTTAACAAATTTATTGAAACATTGAGGACTGATAAGGATTAGTTAAAGACATAAATTAGACTTATAAATAAGAGACCATAGAAAGACCTAATCAATAGTTAGCCCCAAAACACCTGGATTAGATAACGTGGTTGTCTAAAACAAAAAGTTGTTTAGAGCAAAAATATTCTTTTGTCAATTTGTAAGGTCTTCATTGGAAAACTGAAGTTGTGTATGTTGCGTGAGCTATGCTGCATAAATTAAAAACATTGGAAGTTTGCAAAAACGTTTCTTATTGTTTAATTTTTGTAATCTACAATGGAATTGAGATCATCATCATTACTTCATTTGAATAAAACCTCAATTTGCTGCGCTTACAAAATTTTAAAGAAATGAACAAGTGATCGGTTTATAACTGTTCTGAATTAACTTCACATCAATGCTAGTACAAGACCGACTCGTGCTGGTGTATACTTTTACGATTGTTCTTCACGAGTTAAATTTAGAACAAATGAACCTGTTAACAATATATCGTCACTATTGCTAAAGATATCAGTGTTCCAAGTAAAAAGAGTGATCAGTATTGGTCTGCCACATAAGCCTTTGTATTAGAAGGTTGTAATTTTGTATGAACTTTTGTCAAATATCAAAAATGTTTTAAATACGTATAATTGAACACAAATACCCCGTTTTTTAGACCCATGGTTTCTCGAAACTAGGTTCTTGTGGCCTAGAACACTCCAATACTGGGGTGACGATATAAATAAAAGTTTTTTAAAATAAATAAATTATAATTTATTAAAAAATAGCATTAAGTGGCATTACTAATGAGATTTTCCATTGGTAAAATTAATCAATTTAATTTTTATTTACATCTGTCAAAACGCCGATTTTGGAAATTTTCACATTCTTTAGAAAAAAAAATGTGTGTGTACTAACGTACGCGCGCTTGAAGTAAAACTTCTTTTCCCAAAAGCAAAGCCTCTGTACGATTCATGTGCTTTTCGGAAACATAAAAAAAAAAACTATTTAATAGTAGTTTTACGAGTAGTATAGTCTTGTAAATTGCAAGATGTCAAAACCACTTCCAAATACATTTTTTTTAAATAGATATTTCTTCGAATTGAAAATGATTTGCAAAATAAATTAGGAGGTTTAAATTCGAACTCAAAACTGATTTTATTATACAAATGATGCAATTAGTTTTGAAATGATCACTTTGGTCTATCTGACGATTTCTTGAATTATTATTATTTCTAGAATATTAAGAAAATCATGTATAACTTGCTTCTTACCAAAAGTGAGCAAAATGGATGGCGCTCTTTTTGACCCACGATGTCGCTTTTTTGACGAACAGATAGCACTCTTTGTGACGCACAGATGGCGCTTTTTTAACGCACATGATTACTAAGCTGGGTGCACATCATAAATCGTGAAAGGACACTAATACAATACTAGCCGTTTCTTAGTTCATTTTAATATTTTTTTTCAGATTTTGACTTTGAAATACAATTGAAAACGACAGACAAAAGTTTTTATAACTCCCCAGTTATAGCTATCATTAAAATGCATCATTGGAAATTTTCATTACCTTTCTTAAGGCGAATAAACAAAATGCAATGGCTTTAATTGATACCAAAATGAAGGTGATGAGGAGTAGAATTTTAACACTCTATAAAATATAAAATTCTGATTTGAACTTTCTTTTAAATCCACTTTTATTATTTCACTGATAGAAATCAATCTCAATGAACAGCTGATTTTCGTTTCTTTAATGTTCTCAAATGTCAGTTTTCCTTTCAATGATCAACTCTAACCTCAAATGCATAGAATTGGTTGTAATCAGCCATTGACAGGGTCTTTTACTGAAACCAATCTTTCAATGATTGCTATAACTGGTTTGTCAAAAAAATGAAGTCAGCATTCCACTGATTTGTTCCAATGATGCATTTCAATGAAAGCTATAACTGCGGCCTAATTATTTCCGATTCATAATGTGAAGAGAACACGAAACGAGAGCGTCACTGTCACCTTTTCGTTGTTATAAAATCGTCCCGCAATTCCTTAGGCCTGAAGCGTAAATTCAATTTTTATTTTCGCAACTGTTTGGTTGGTAAAATGAAACATATGGTAAATATATAGTAAAATGAAACATAAGCCCATATGTTTCATCTCAGCAACCAACAGATGTGAAACTAAAAATTGAATGTGCGCGACTGTTCTTACATACTTCATTTATTAATTTAATTTAAAGTGACGACGAGGAATGCTTAATTATGTATGTATATCCTCGTCTGCTTTTATAGTTTGAAACTGATTTTACAATAACGACTATGTTTCATCACGCTCACATCTCTTTTTTCTTATCTCATTCATTGTGTTGGAGCCCAAGGATTTTAAAATTGTAGGCAATGCTAATTTAATTTTGACACAGATTTTAAAATTCTTCGCATATGGCAATGCTAATTTATATTTGACAACAGAAAGCAATAAAGCAGATAGTGTATTTACAAGTGTTTTTTTTTATATTTTGCTTTAAGTATTTTGTAAATTTTAGTGCTTATTTTTCAATTTAAATAGTATATAAGTATTCAGTGTTGCTTAGGTTAAAGTGTTTTATGTTTTAAATAAATAAAACTATAAAAAATATATATTTGTTTGTGTTTTTTGTGCAAAGGAAAGTGGTTTTCGATCGAGAAATTACTCGGCCACATAATTCATTGAAAAAAAGCTTTTATTATCTATTTTTTTAATAAAATTATTTTTTTAATTGTTTTGTAGATTAGTTGTTGTGGTTGTGCAATTAAAAGAACATTCTCTTTCGGCAATAAAAGGTGTTTTTAAAGTGTTTTAAATAACCTCTAACAAAGTTCGAAGAATAATTGTAAGAACCATGTCGCTTTAGCGTGTCGTTTTGACATGTCACTGACAGCTCCATAGAAAATTTTTTACCCCCAATGCCGGAAAAGAAGTTTTACGTCAAAAATCGACTTATTTTACGATTTAATCAATTTAATAATGTAATCAATTTTGCAAATCTTAACTTTTCAATAGATTCAACCCTCCCTGTACTTATAACAAATCAATTTTCGGCTGACACTTTGCAAAAATTTGGCTTAGGTTTGCTTCATTATTTCAACTGTCAAAAATATGTCTGCAGCACAACTGAAATTATTATCTACTAGTAATTAAGTAAATGGAAGCAGTTTAAAATGATTCGATTGATTCATCAAGCTCATAATTCACTACTGAAATTTTTTGTAATTTATTTTGAAATAAAGAAAGAATCGAAAGCAGATACTAAAAAGGTATCTTATGATAAATTCATTAAACTCCGATCTTTACAGCATGTATAAAAAATAGTCTAGAGTTTAATGCTTAGAAAACTCTATTGTCGTTCAAGAAAAATGTGCCTCTTATGCCATCGTCCTTGAATCTTCGTTGAAATGACCAAATTTTTAGGACCGCAAAAAAACACTGATAAAGTCTTAGGTTTTCTATATCGATGTAATACATTTTCACCCCCTCTGATCTGGTTACAATTTAATAGGCGTTTATACAAACGTCAAGAACTCGAGTATAACTCACATCTTTGGACAGGTGCTGCACAAACTTCTCTCCACTTATTGGATAGAATTCAGAACAGAACGTTAAAACTGATAGGAGGCAGAGTTATCATGGATTAATTCCAATCTCTTGAGCGCCATCGGAAAGTTTCATGTGTTTCTCTTTATTTATTGCTTCTTTCACAAGCAATGCTCATTCAAAGTATCCAGTTGGATTCCTTCCCTTAATTAGTTCACCCGTCATCAATTTTCCCTCAAGCCTTATTTTGGTCGTACCATCAAAAACAGAGATTAATTTTTTAGGCGCACAACACGATTATAGAATAATTAACCCGAAACGGTATTTAATATCAATGTTCATCGAGACCTCCTTTACCCCCCCCCCCTCCTCCCTAATTTTCCCATCGTTCGAGCTGTGTAAAACAATATAAGGGTCTCCATTAAGCCCTTGAGCGCATGTGAATTATAAAAACAAACAAAAATCGCTGGCTGAGCACAATGTGGACCAAGCTCTGAAAGACCTTTGTCAGCTGACACAAATGTAAGAATTCTGGAAAGCAGCGTTCACGAAAATAATATCACGTACGACACTTATTGACATGTATTCCAGCTACAGCTCAAGTTACATCACCCAATTGTTTTCAGCTAGTCAACTGTTCGGCAGTGCCTTGCCAAAATCGTTTTTGCATTTTGTTCATTTTTTTAATAAAAGACGGATTGTTTTTACATCTACTTAGAAATTTAAAGTTCTATGCATCGAAATTGACGACGATTTATCCCTTTTCAACAAAAAAAAATCTTTCATCGGAATCTGTAACAAGGGTGAATATTAAATCAATAAAACTCGATAATTTTTTTTAACTTCATGTCAGACTCTATTTTCTCCCAAAAGACTTTTATTTTTTCCAATTTTTAGATATTAACACTCTACAAAGTGTTTGTTTTTTCGTCCTATTTTCGTCATATTTAAATTAGCGAAATGATAGGTAACAAAAAATCGATCTGTAAAAGGGTGTTACAATACCCTTAATGCCACATCAACAAATTTCAACAAAACAAATTAACTTAAAGTCACAAATATAGATTTTTAACATTATACAAAAAGCTTAACACTCATTTCACTCCATTATCCCCTACTGAAATTCTTTTCTGAAATAAACATATATTATCGGGGAGAAGATAGTAAATGGTATAAAGAAAGGGAAATGGTTTTGCTGTTCCTTTTATAAAGCAGTTCATCTTCAGCATGGGGCATGATACTACGTCGGATTCAAGAATTGAAATGGGAAGTGTGTCTTTCTCTTTGTTCAGTAAAGCAAGCTTTACACATGAGCTCAAGTCTGAAGACATTTTTTGGTCGTCCAAGGTGCACATTCGATTGTTATTCTTCTACCATGATTATAACTATATGAAGTTGAAGTTCTTCATTTAACTTTTTTGACCCAAATAGCTTCTTACGGCGCGGTTAGGCGATCGAAACCGAACGATGAATGGGTTGGGGGCATTGTTTCGAACGTGATGAATTTAAATTAAAAACTATACTTCTGTTTTTAATGTGATTATTTTGGTTGTAATATTCATTTTGAGGGGACATTTAAATATGGGAATGTAGGCATTTCTTGTTGTCTTGAAATTTGTGGTGTTTTTTTTAATTTGATAATGAAAGCAGATTTACGTAAATTTTGTAAGTTATCGTAGGTATGCACAAACAATGGGACTATTGCGTGCTTCAACCACATTTGTGTCTATTTTTTTATAATATCTTAAGATTCATCTCACTTCTAAGAAAGATGGGTTTCAGTTTAAGTCATAAGCATTAAATGTTTCCGGTGCGCAAAGTACTCCAAGAAGTCTAATGGCTGTTCTTGTAATCAGTTGCCAGAGATAAATTGTGTTAGATGATGATGATGAAATAAAATGCATGACGGTCTTGAACTTATGATAGTTTCTATTTTTAAAGGTAAACTTGAGGCGTTTATATAATATTTTTATAGAAAAAATAAAGGGTCACTTACGCTTAGAAATTTTTATATAAATATTTTGTTAAATCATTGTCATTATTTCAATTTCTATTTTAAAGCCATTATGTATGGAGTACGAAATCGTTTAAAGGCCCACCTGGATCCGAGTGGTTCAATTTTCAATGACTCTTCGGCTGAATTTGAGGACTGGAGGGCTTGTTATGTTTAATTAAGGGGCATCGGTCGATTGTGGTTAATTTGCACAGACCTTACTTTAGGAAAACCCAAAGTAAAAAGTCTATTGGGGCAAAATCGCATGACCTTGGTAGCCAATTCACGTCACCTGTGCAAGAGATCGGTCCTCAAATCGTTCTTGCAGAATGTCAATTGCCCACAGTTACCCCTAACACACGCCACATCGATCAACCTAATCGACAAAGTACTTCGCTTTTGTATGGGCATTTACACGCCAATACGCCGATGTAGAAGTATATGCCAAAATCAGCTGTTAAATGGTAGGATTGTGAAATTTTAAATGGAAAGTGAAAATGACCGAAAAATGTTTGAACTTTAATGCTCCAGAACCACTTTTTTTGTGTTGATCAGAGCTTTATTCAATTGTTGCTTGGAGATTGAATTTTATTCTTGCTTTATCAGGCGATTTGTAAATTTTAACAACTAAAACCGAATAACATCATAAAAAACTGTGTCGACAAACTAGTTCGGTCCTTTTTACACGCCATGTCGGCATACTACTTCGATTCCCAGAGTTCGCACTGCTATGTCGACACATATTCATTTCACACGACCCAAAAACCTTATCGACAATATGCTTCGATGAAGTAGTTCGTGGCGTGTGTTAGGGGTAAGTGTGGCACGTAACGCTATCCTGCTGGAAGCACGACTTCTAAATCTGCGAAAGGCCGACTTCTTGTGCACGGAGAGGAATCCACTCTCCACTGCCTTGGCTTGTGACGTAAACTTTCGCGGACCGCGGCGATTTTTTCGGCAGATCTTGTGTTCCTTTAACGAATGAATGTTGGCTGATTGATTACCGAACAGATCATCTCTAATTTGACCACCAAACGTTGAAGAGTTGACTGTGAAGGGCTACCACGTCTACCGTTAATTGGACGTAATGCTTGCAACGTTTGTACTAACGAACACTCATTTTGATAATAAAGAATTATCATTCGAACGTGCTGTTCAATTGTGTTACTTGCTAAAGTGATTTGACATTAGTAACTGATTAATAAACAACAGATTTAAATGATGTCACTAAAACACATGGCCCCCAAAATCTACTCATGCCAATTGAAAAACCCTTTAGTATTCTATTTACAACAAAAAGCAAAAACAACAAGTGAAAACTTAGTATTTACTCGTAATTTATTTGAACTTGAATTGTAAAAGAAAAAGAAAGTCATTAATATTTAAGAGATTAGCTAGTTTAATTCTTAGCTGAAGTTTTAATTATCTACAAAAAAAAAAAGAAAGTCAAAGCATCAATATCTAAATAAAACGATTAGCTGCACTCACGCACCATATACGTGTGACAATTTAACATAAAGAAATGTGAATCTTAATTAGTTGGCAAGTTGTTTAAGATGGTTAAATACAAATTGACAGTGATAGACAGACATTACGTACCTGACCATTGCAATTTAAATCTGCAGAAAAATGGAAAATTCACGAGTCCTTCATATTCATACTAATACTAACTTTTCATTGTTAATAGATGACTGCTCCATTTCATTACAGAAACGTTAAAATATTCCTTAAATATTAGAAGACCAAAAAATCTTTATATATAATTTTTTTTTTTTGTTTTTTTTTTTATAATTCACTCGTGCTTAAGGGTATGTTATTATAATGTTAAGCACAGCACATGCAATTGGGATATTAGGAGGGGAGAGAAAGGAGGTGTCGATAAACATTGGTTTTGAATGTTTGCAAATTGAAATGGCAAGGGAAAACTGTGCCGGGTAAGTTATTCCATAATCGTGTTGTGCGACTAAAACACGAATCTCTATTTTTGACGGTACGACCAAAGTTGGGCTCAAGGGTGAACTGATAAGGAGCATTCCTAGCGAAGCGGGTATCACGGAAGAATTGATAAAGGGGAGGAATGCAACTGGCTACTTCGAGTGAGCATTGCTTGTGGAAGAAGCGATAAAACAGGGAAATACATGAAACATTCCGACGGTGTTCAAGAGATTGGATTGAATCCATGATAGCTCTGTTTCCAATCAGTTTTATCGCTCTGTTCTGAATTCTATCCAATAAATGTAGAGAAGATTGTGCTGCGTCTGCCCAAAGGTGTGAGTTATACTCCAGTTTTGGACGTATAAACGCCTTATAAATGGTAGCTAGATCAGAAGGGGTGAAAAATTTCTTACATCGATATAGAAATCCTAAGCATTTAGCAGCATTCTTGGCGGTCTCGAGAATGTGATCCTTCCGACGAAGATCGTCGTTAACACACAATGAACACACGTTAACAATGAAGTGGATTAGAAGTTTCAGACAAGATATCATTTACAAAAATGAGGAAGAGAGTCGGAGACAAAACGGAGCCCTGGGGAACACCAGCATTTATTTTTTGAAGATCAGACTTGAATCCGTCCAATACAACATGTATTGAACGATCTAGAACGTAATTTCTAGTCCAATGTTTCGTTGATGCCAAACGCACGCATTTTCGATAAGAGAGCCTGGTGCTAAACTCTATCAAACGCAATAACCTTACTTTCTCCAAATCAATGTAAAGATCTGTTCCACTCTTCGGTGAGATATGCCATCAGATCACCAGTGGAACGATTGCTGCGAAAGCCGTATTGCCGGTCATTAAGAAGCTTTCGATCTTCGAGATATTTCTTAAGCTGATTTATCAGCGATTCCATGACCTTGGAAAGAAGGGACGTAAGTGCGATTGGTCGATAGGATGAGAGGGAGGAAGGGTCACCTTTTTTATGAACAGGCTGGACAAATGCTGTTTTCCATCTTCTAGGGAAGATTCCAGAACAGTAGGAGCGATGGAAAAGCTTACACAATGGTTTTGTCAGCGATGAAGAACACCTCTTCAGAAAAATGGGGGGTATACCATCAGGACCAGCGGATTTGTTTATATCAAGATCTCGAAGGGCTCTTGCACCTGTACGAGGGCGAAAATATACCTGTCCCATTGAATGATTTACGTTCTCAAGTACAGGAGGGGCAATGTTGCTAACAGGCAACGTGGAGCTAGCAGCAAAATGAGCTGCAAGTATATTTGCCTTCTCTAAAGAGCTAGTTTTCGGTTTGTCATTGTAGATGAGCGTTGGAACCGAAGATGAAGTCGAAGTTTTTACGTTCTTGACAAATGACCAGAAATATCTACTGCCTTTAGGACATTGCAGGATTTTTTGCTTTAATTTCCGGTCATGTAAGAATTTGGTTCTCTTTATAATAGTTATAGGTTTCTGACTTGTTTAAACTTTTTTCGATTTTCCTCGGTTGGGCTGGCTTTGTAAGAGCGGAAACTTACTTTTCTCAACCTGATAGCTTCGTTACAGCTTGAATCGAACCAAGACTTATCAAGACTTATCAGGATTAGAAGTAAGAAACAAATCAAGAGTGTGAGCGTTTTGCCCAGCAACATCTGGTATACGGGTGGGCTCATCTACCAGCTGAATAAAGTAGTGCATCTCAGCAAAGATCTCAATATATCTTCCTTCGGGTGTTGCCAATTTGAATTGTGTACATTAAAGTCGCCCGGGAAACAATTCAGGAATTGGAATCAGACAGCGCATCAAACTCATTAAGAGTTAAATTGCTGTCCATATTCGGACTCCTATAAATGACTATAAATGAAACAATAATGGATGATGTGCTTGCGGACAGTAAATTTAAGCCACATGAAATTAAATTTCGTATTAGAAAAATGTCCGTATTGACAAAGACTCTGGCAAGCAACATCATGTCTAACGTAGGCTAAAAGGCCGTGATGGCGAAAGAGTAAAGGCATTAGGTTATAGCCAGGCAGACGAAATTTTGAAAGATCAGTATTTGCACCAACCTGTGTTCCACCTACTGCCAAAACATCTGGTCCGTACTTAACAGAATGGGCGTTCAAGTCACGTACGAATATTGGTAAACACAACACAAAAATCTCTTACCATGTCAAAAATCACAAACACCCAAAACACAACTTCGACTGATAAGTGAAAGGTGTGATTTCGAAAAACTATTGTTACCTTTCTTTTGTGAAGAAATTAATAATTTAATCGATTTATCATTATTAAAGACAAATATTATTTTGTCGTTGTTCAATCATCTGGAATTTGGATCACTCACTTAACCGGACTACCACACCCATCCGAAAGTATCTACACTGTTCCAAGCTAGGCAGCCTGTTGTCTGGTGCTGAAGCAGTAGCTAAGTCGATTGAGAGATCATCTGACCACCCTGCACCATAAGCCTCCGTCAAAGCCATCAGTCCACTAGCTTTTTTATTAATATACAAAATAGCCGCTATTGGGGCACTGAAAACCATCGATCGATTGATACACCGAAGACCAATTTATCTTTGCAGAGTAACTGTAAGGTAAGGAGTAAGGACATTTAGGCGCCATTGGGGCATATTTTTTGGAGGATGTTACAGTACTGGTTACTGGTGACTGCTATCGGGACATGTTGAAAAATGTGCTTATGCCCAAATTGGTCTACAGAACGTGTTGTTCCAACAAGATGGTGTTACATCACAACTCATTCTACACGATGCTAATTTTGTGAGAAATTTTTCCCGGCCGAATAACATCCAAAAGTGGTGATATCGACTGGCCTCGACGATCCCCTGATTAGACGCCTCCCGATTTATTTGTTCTTATGCGAGTACTTGAAGGAAAAGGTGTAAATCCACAAAGTAGCCATAACCTTGATGCTTAAGGATAACTTTAGAAGCGAAATTGCTGAAATTTCGACAGAAGTCCGCGAAATTTGTATGCAAAATGTTGTTCTTTTGTTTTAGAGACCTGATTTTCGTTGCTATTTTCTTTTTGGCAACACTGGTTTTGACAGCTCACGCACGTTTCGCATTTTGTGTCACTGTCAAACATCTTCAGTTTTGTCTATAATTTAAATTATTGAATTTTATTATCAAAATGCGTGCTCTGTTAAGAACGTTCATCGCGCGCTTCTTCCATTTTATGGTCAGTTTAATCGACCTACAGAGGCGGCTATTTGGGCTATTGTGACTAAATTTCGGACCAAACTTACGTTGTTCGACATTAAACCACTAACACGCTTATAAGCTATTCACACCTAATCAAAATCTAGACTTCGAGCAAAATTCTCAAAATCTCATCCAAATCTACTAGATTTCCCATACACTTTCAGATTTCCAAATCTACTAGATTACAACAAAATCTCCTTAAAATCTACTTTCAAACACAAGATTTTTAAAACAAACAAACCTTTCGAAATGTTCTGCCTTGTCAGCAAACGAAAAGGCAGATAAAAAATTCCCTCTTTGAATTGTGATGAGAGAAGGAGAGAAGATAAATTATTATATCCGAGGAAGCAGGAAAAATGGACATATTTATAAGGATATAGCTGTAGTTATGAAGGGTTGATGAACATTTATACATATGTATAAACAAATCTGTAACTTTATACCTAGTACACATTTTTATTGAGTATACAAAAAAGATCTTTACAATTGCATTATTATATAGTGTGGGCAACAAGAATCTTACAAAAATTCCTCACTTTTACTATCAAGAATTTTTAATTATCAGGATTCATTTTTTGTTCATATAAACAAGAAATTAAAAATAATTGGCAAGATGAAGGAAGCGTCAAACGAAATTCTGACTCTGTTCAGTGCGAACGCTTCAACGAGATTTCGTAATCTTGTTGCTGAAATCCGAGATTTTAATTCGGTGTGAAAAGCCTATTACGTAGAGTGCGAACTGAGGAAAATATCGCAGCTGTATCGGCCAGTGTTAGTGATGACCGTGAATTATCGATTCTACGCCGTTCGCAGCAATTTGGCCTCTGTTACTTCATTATGTGGAAAATTATGCGCAAGGATTGAGGTGTGAAGCCTTTCTTCTTACGGCTGGTGAAAGAATTGAAGCCGAACGACCTACCTACTGAATGGGCTCTTGAAAAGTTGGCCGAAGATCCACTTTTTTATCGAAAAATTGTGTTCAGCGACGAAGCTCATTTCTGGTTGAATGGATACGTGAACAAGCAAAACTTCCGTATTTGGAGTAAAGAGCAGCCAGAAGCATCGCAAGAGCTACCCATGCATCCAGAAAAAGTCATTGTTTGGTACGGATCATGGGCTGGCGGAATAATTGGGCCGTATTTCTTCAAAGATGATGGGAATCGCAACGTTGCTGTGAATGGTGAGCGCTACCGTGCGATGATAACAAACTTTTTTTTGAGCAAAATGAAAGAGCTTGACTTGCATGACATGTGGTTTCAACAAGACGGTGACCTATGCCACACAGCACGCGTAACAATGGACCAATTGAGAGGCGAGTTCGGTAAACAGTTCATTTCACGTTTGGGGCCGGTCAATTGGCCGCCTAGATCGTGCGATTTAACGCCTATAGACTATTTTTTGTGAGGCTATATTAAGGCTCATGTCTATAGTGACAAGCCCGCTTTAATTGACATACTGGAAGCCAACATTTATTCGTGAGATACCGGCCGAAATGTTAGAAAGAGTAGGTCGAAATCGGACTAACCGGATAGACCATTTGAGGCGCAGTCGAGGCCAACATTTGCATGAATTAATCTTCAAACATATGCATATATATAGACCGTACTATTGATTCAAATAAAGATTTCGTGCATTTTTCTGAGGTGTGTGTTTTTTTTTAATTTCCGATAGCTCTTAAAAAATCACTCGTCATACTGCTTTAATAATGAACCCTAAAAATTAAAATTAACTTTGTTAAGCCTTCATGGTAAAGGATGAAATATAGTCAACTGATTGTCTTTTGAAAAGCCAAATATATGAATGCACGTACTCAAAAATTGTATAAGCGTATACCTGAAAAAAATCAATATGGACTGTGTGTGATCAAAGTGACGTGGAAAATTCATATTTGACAGTAAATACGAGTATTCAGTTTGCAATTTCTTCAACGAATATTTTTTTATTTTCTATTTAAACAATTCAGATTCTTTGTTGTAGTGAGCTATAAGTCGCAATAACCTTTCCAACAAAAAAAATTTACTCCAATCAAACATGACCATGATTTTTTTGAAAAAAATATTTCTCAAACCTCTACTTTCTCATATTCCAATTTTAAATATCATTACCTTTATGAGTCAGAAAGTTTTATTCAAATTTTATAGCACCAGTTAACCCAATTATGAGAAAGTCAACTTACATATGTACATACGTACATATTCAATAAAAGAATAGCATTTGGAACGATTCAAGACTAATGATATACAGAACAAATTTAATTTTGGTTAAGGGCTCAATAAAATAACAGAATCTCATTATTTACATAAGTATGTTCGTGAAACGTATGCAGGTGCAAAAGATGGAAAATTAAATTGTAACTAATTAATACTTTTCATGAATGAACCTACAGACACCAAAAATTTCAAGCCAGAGAACCCTCAAAGAGTAAATTTAACACTCCTGTTTGAGAAAGACAACCTACGAAATTTAAAAGCAACAAAATTGGTATCTTCTCAACAAAAATTAGGATGACGAAGAGTTTCAAAAAGTCGGGTGGTTACTTCCGTCGTGGTTCTATGCTCTCATGCTTAAATTTTTAAGAGACTTAGAAATTCTATACGAGTGTAAAAACATAGATGTTATTAGAGAAAAATATTCAGAAGTATTAGAAGTAAAAGGAATTAGCATTTAGAGCTAGAAGAAAAGATTTCCCTGTGATTTCTTAAAAAAATATAATATTATTAAAAGCAAAAATCGTTGCAGCTGCTTAAACAAAAATCTATCTATAACATTTTTAAATCATTTTAGTTGTAAGATATAGACAAATTTCCAGCCAAAATTTTGAATCTTTTTTTAAAAACCCAAAAGATATTGTTGAAATTCTATTTTTTAACTTTTTTAGAAATTTTGGCATACAAACATTTTTATTTAAATCTATAAAGATAATAATAAAAAAGTCAAAAATTAAAAAAAATGTTTCTTATGTAGGCACTGTAAGTAAGGTCTTAGTTATTTAAGATGGTAATTTAATATTACATCGTGCCAATAAATTGATACAGACAAAACCTTTCACAATTCTTCGAGTCGTTTTCGAAAAATATAAGTTATTACATAGCGGTTTCTAGCATTTATTATGAATGTAAATTTCTTTTATTCAAAGAGCAATTTTACAACATCTTTTAGATGGTGTAAAAAATATTGTAAGCTTTTAAAAAAAAAATACTATTTTTTTCGAATTTTTGAGTTTTCAAAAAATAAAATATAAAATAACAAAGATATATATATATTTTAGTGGAGTGATTGAATTTAATTTTATTGAAATTTTAAACGACCTCAACTCCTCCAAAATATCCAAAAATATTTCTTTTGAAAAAATGTTATCATATAACCTTTGTATATAAAACTTATAGTACTATTAAGAAGACGAAAGATTGTGGCGATATCTTAAGGCTAGGGACTGCAATTGCTAGATTTGTCTTTGTTAAATTTAATAGTAAAATATTCTCTTTTTTACTACTTGTTTTGTATGTTATCCTAACTCTCCACTGTAAAAGCGTGTGCTAATTTCTGCGCCACCACCAGGCTAGCGTTCATAAAACAAAATCATGCTCCATGTTAATACTATAGGTTATATATACAAAGATATAACTACCATATTTAAACTTTTTAGAAAATTTTTCATAAAAAGTAATGTTTGAGAAAATCCACGGTCAAAAACAAAATATCAACTGAAGATGCCTATAATATCCATTTTTACTTGAAATATATACACATATATGTATGTATGCATGTTGGTATTATATGGTAAGTTAAGCGTTCTTCAAAAAATCTAACTGGAGATTGTGGTCACACTTTTTGACATTACTATGATAAGGAGAACTAAGAAGGTGGGTCCCGCAAATCTGTCTGTCCGTCCGTCTGTTTCTTGTACTGCCGCTTAAACAGCTCGGCCGATTTTATTTAAACTTGGTAGATATCATTTTCAATTTTTTCCCCCACACATTTTTTTTGTTTTTTTTAAAACCAAAAATAACGGTACCCGCCATACGATTTTTTTCGAAATTTTATAAATATTTTTTTTGATTAAAAAATTTTTTCTTTCAATTAATCGTTACGATATTTAATTTAATAAAAAAAAATTAAATTAAGATATTACAGCTGTACAAGCTACCATAGAACCATTTTTTCAAATTTTGAATTACTCATTATCGACTTAACGGATTTTAATGACATTTGTTTATACAGATGCTTCTAAAAAGTTTAAAAAACATTGCATTTCAAAACTTAAAAAAAAATATTTTTTGAATTTTTGAAAAACAATCATTTTTTTTTTGGAAAATTCGATATTTAAAAAACGGCTTAATATTTTTTTTGGAAATTTAATTTTCATTCGTACAATAATAAAAACTTAAAGTTGGCGTACCAAATTTTTTTCTTAAAAATCTTTTAAAAATTTTGTATACAGGGTGATTTGCATAAGGTGTGACAAAAAGCTAGGGCGTGTAGGTTAGACGTAGACAAGAAAAAAATCGTACGGGAGGGGGGGGGTCTATTTCCCCCCGTTTAGACGGGAGGGGCAATTTAAGAAAAAAATCACTTAAAACAGAAAAAAATTATTAAAAAATAACGGTGATACCTACAGAGTAATGCTATAGCATTTTGAAAAGCCAAAAATACATTCTTTAATTTTGTTTTTAAATAAAGTTGTTCGAGTGAATAGTTTTTGAAAAATTAATTTTCAAAATCAAAATTTTGAAAAAAAAATGAAAATTTTGTTTTTAAACAATTTTTTTTTTCAAAATTTTACGTAATTAAGTATTATTTTTTTACTCAATATTCAATGCTCTTATTAATTTTTTATCAAACACAAAAAACCGGATGTCAAAATGTTTTGTAGTTTTTGAGAAAATCAAAAATAGCAAAACTAACTTTTGTTCTAAGAAAAGCCTTTTATTTTAGTTTTTACGTTTTTGGATTCTTAGGTGAATTTACGATTGAAAGGATTAACTTTCTTTGTACAATTTTTTTATTATCAGTCTTATAAGCATACAATAAAGTGACAAAGAACTGGATTAACACATTTTTTCATTGAGAACACCTGCGTGAGAGCATTGGATTAATATTGACCTGCGAATGTTTTTTAAATAATGCAACGTTACACGCCCTAACTAGTGACAGAAAAATTCAATTGCGAAATAAGAACAAAAATGTTCCTGAATCTTAAAATTAATTAAAATAAGAAATACATGCATATTTAGATAAAATACATAATTACTGTTTATTTAAATTTTTAACTATTTTTTAATTAAAGCTTATTACAAAAAATTTTCGATATGATCCCCATTTTGTAGAAGGCAATGATTATAGCGCCTTCTTATTGCTGCACATAAATTTATACTTGATAAATTTCCCTGTAATTTGACTCCAGCCACTTCAATCCGTTGTTTCAGTTGTTCCAAAGATTCTAAAGGGTGATTTTTTTGAGGTTAGGATTTTCATGCATTAGTATTTGACAGATCACGCGGGATTTCAGACATGGTGTCAAAGAGAAAGATGCTCAGTATGCTTTGACATTTCATCATGAATAGACTTACTAACGAGCAACGCTTGCAAATCATTGAATTTTATTACCAAAATCAGTGTTCGGTTCGAAATGTGTTTCGCGCTTTACGTCCGATTTATGGTCTACATAATCGACCAAGTGAGCAAACAATTAATGCGATTGTGACCAAGTTTCGCACTCAGTTTACTTTATTGGACATTAAACCAACCACACGAATGCGTACAGTGCGTACAGAAGAGAATATTGCGTCTGTTTCTGAGAGTGTTGCTGAAGATCGTGAAATGTCGATTCGTCGCTTTTCGCAGCAATTGGGTTTGTGTTATTCGACCACATGGAAGATTTTACGCAAAGATCTTGGTGTAAAACCGTATAATATACAGCTCGTGCAAGAACTGAAGCCGAACGATCTGCCACAACGTCGAATTTTCAGTGAATGGGCCCTAGAAAAGTTGGCAGAAAATCCGCTTTTTTATCGACAAATTTTGTTCAGCGATGAGGCTCATTTCTGGTTGAATGGCTACGTAAATAAGCAAAATTGCCGCATTTGGAGTGAAGAGCAACCAGAAGCCGTTCAAGAACTGCCCATGCATCCCGAAAAATGCACTGTTTGGTGTGGTTTGTACGCTGGTGGAATCATTGGACCGTATTTTTTCAAAGATGCTGTTGGACGCAACGTTACGGTGAATGGCGATCGCTATCGTTCAATGCTAACAAACTTTTTGTTGCCAAAAATGGAAGAACTGAACTTGGTTGACATGTGGTTTCAACAAGATGGCGCTACATGCCACACAGCTCGCGATTCTATGGCCATTTTGAGGGAAAACTTCGGAGAACAATTCATCTCAAGGAATGGACCGGTAAGTTGGCCACCAAGATCATGCGATTTGACGCCTTTAGACTATTTTTTGTGGGGCTACGTCAAGTCTAAAGTCTACACAAATAAGCCAGCAACTATTCCAGCTTTGGAAGACAACATTTCCGAAGAAATTCGGGCTATTCCGGCCGAAATGCTCGAAAAAGTTACCCAAAATTGGACTTTCCGAATGGACCACCTAAGACGCAGCCGCGGTCAACATTTAAATGAAATTATCTTCAAAAAGTAAATGTCATGGACCAATCTTACGTTTCAAATAAAGAATCGATGAGATTTTGCAATTTTTTTGCGTTTTTTTTTTTAAAAAAAGTTCTCAAGCTCTTAAAAAATCACCCTTTATTTCCACTTCGTACACATAGTTCTTAATGAATCCCCAAGCATACAAATCTAACGGAGTTGTACAAATAATTTCTAATTTGAATGTCAAGTCGTCAACATATCACGATATCAAATTACTCTCGTGCCGAATTAACGGATATGCATTACTGCTACGGTATGGCTCATGGTCGAAGTCGTGAAGCGCAAAGACTCTACGCTGAAATGTATCCCAATAGAATGTGTCCCAGTCATACGATATTTTCAAGAATCCATCAACGTCTTCGAGAACACGGAGTACGTACGACGTAATCCCTCCCTTAGCACAAGGAGAATAGCTACTATGCTTCAGTTGCCCCAAACTAGAGTATGGGCAGTGCTTCATAACGAGCATTTACACCCGTACCACACTACACCAGTTCAGGAGCTAACCGCAAACGACAAGTTACTGAGAGCTGCATTTTGTCGAACATTATTGCTAAGAGATGAAACTGAACATAATTACTTTGGAAGGATATTCTGGACGGATGAAGCTCAGTTTACCAGAGATGGAGTAACAAATTTCCACAATTTACATCACTGGAGTAACAGCAATCCGCAAAACAAGAAACAAATCAAATCTCAACACCGCTTTAGCTGTAATGTTTGGCTTGGTATTGTTGGACGAACAGTTATTGGACCACCACAGTCATTAATGGAGAATCCTATCTGCAGTTACTACGTTCCCTTGGCCATAGCAGACAATTTAATCTACCAGCAAGATGGAGCTCCAGAATACTACAGCCGCACTGTAAGGAACTGGCTTGATGAACATTTTAGTGCCCGTTGGATTGGAAGAGGAGGTCCAATAAAATGGCCGCCTAGATCGCCAGATTTAACTCCGTTAGATTTTTATGCTTGGGGATTCATGAAGAACTACATATGTGTACGAAGTGGAAATAGAATCTTTGGAACAACTGAAACAACGGATTGAAGTGGCTGGAGTCAAATTACAGG
This sequence comes from Chrysotoxum bicinctum, assembly GCA_911387755.1. Lineage (NCBI taxonomy): Eukaryota > Metazoa > Arthropoda > Insecta > Diptera > Syrphidae > Chrysotoxum > Chrysotoxum bicinctum. The sequence continues at coordinate 63,866,356 of OU426987.1, forward strand.
GAAATTTATCAAGTATAAATTTATGTGCAGCAATAAGAAGGCGCTATAATCATTGCCTTCTACAAAATGGGGATCATATCGAAAATTTTTTGTAATAAGCTTTAATTAAAAAATAGTTAAAAATTTAAATAAACAGTAATTATGTATTTTATCTAAATATGCATGTATTTCTTATTTTAATTAATTTCAAGATTCAGGAACATTTTTGTTCTTATTTCGCAATTGAATTTTTCTGTCACTAGTTAGGGCGTGTAACGTTGCATTATTTAAAAAACATTCGCAGGTCAATATTAATCCAATGCTCTCACGCAGGTGTTCTCAATGAAAAAATGTGTTAATCCAGTTCTTTGTCACTTTATTGTATGCTTATAAGACTGATAATAAAAAAATTGTACAAAGAAAGTTAATCCTTTCAATCGTAAATTCACCTAAGAATCCAAAAACGTAAAAACTAAAATAAAAGGCTTTTCTTAGAACAAAAGTAGTTTTTGCTATTTTTGATTTTCTCAAAAACTACAAAACAGTTTGACATCCGGTTTTTTGTGTTTGATCAAAAATTAATAAGATCATTGAATATTGAATAAAAAAATAATACTTAATTACGTAAAATTTTGAAAAAAAATTGTTTAAAAACAAAATTTTCATTTTTTTTTTCAAAATTTTGAATTTGAAAATTAATTTTTCAAAAACTATTCACTCGAACAACTTTATTTAAAAACAGAATTAAAGAATGTATTTCTGGCTTTTCAAAATGTTATAGCATTACTCTGTAGGTATCACCGTTATTTTTTAATATTTTTTTTTCTGTTTCAAGTGATTTTTTTCTTAAATTGCCCCTCCCGCCTAAACGGGGGGAAATAGCCCCCCCCCCCCCCCTCCCGTACGATTTTTTGCTTGTCTAAGTCTAACCTAAACGCCCTAGCTTTTTGTCACACCTTATGCAAATCACCCTGTATAAAAGCTATTTTTTTAAGAAACCACTACAACGACTTATAATTTTCTCAAAACCAGTACAACGAAATTTAATCTATTTTTGATTTAAGGCTCGCCTTAAAAGTTTAAATAATTGTATGCATTCAAAATTTCCAAAAAAATTTTTTTTTTGATTTTTAAAAACTAATTTCATTTTTTGAAAATACAGAAGCTTCTTAAAACTTAAAAAAACATTGAACATCTTCAATAATATTTTTTTTTTAATTTTTGGAAAAATTTAAAATTGTTTCGATATCTGAAAACCGATTTTTTTGGCGTACTAAATTTTTTTCCTTAAAATTTTACATATAAAAGCTTATTGAAACGATTTAAAGTTGTTATTTTTGCATAAATTATTACTTGCTAATGATAAAATTGTTTTAGCCTCTTAAAAACTACCACGGAACTAAGTCTCTTAAACATCAGAGCAAGCTTTTGCAATCCAGTTGCGCATTGTATTTTTATACTTTTAATTTTTAATTAAAAGTTTAAAAATATATATATTTTCCTTAAGCCGAGAGCTGGCGTATTGAGGACTTTGATGGAGTTTGTGTTGCAGGCGGCCGAATGATTCCTCAGTCAGCTGAGCTACACTGCTTCGACTCAGTACCAGTCTCAGCAAGCTGCCTAGATTGGCCCAGTGTAGATGGTTACGGCTGCGTGTGTTGGTTGGGTTGAGAGTGATCCCAATTTCAGATGATTGTACAAAAGCTAACCCACAATAAGACACATCAAAACCTAGTAAATACTATCTTATTTGGGACTCAATACAAACCAAACTATAGATGAATGAGAAGAATGTCCACAATTGCCCATATAATTAAAGCAACATGTTCAAACGAGTAATGGTATTAATTAGCGCACTTTAGCGCTAATTGGGCTACAGGACTAGACTGCCAGTAGTGCCAGTGGTTGCCATTTTTTCCTACTAACCTACCTATGTATGTATGTTAACTATTATCGTTATGTCAAGTTTGATCAAAATTTTATTTGTTTTTTATTTTTTTAGGAGAGCATATTTTAATTTCAAAGTTTATTTATATATTTACATAGACAAATTATTTCCAGGGACTTACTCAGGGAAATGTCCGGCATTGAGTGTCACATCAGTATGGGTTTACAAACATGAATACAGCATCATTAGTACAGCCTTGTAGATAGAAGAAATAAATATCATGCCGACAATAACAAGCCCACCAAAAAATATTGAAAACTCTTATAAAGTACTCATACGCCACAGTGTTCCAGAGTATAATAGTATCACTGAGTCACCTTCTTGATAATTGGTAATATTATTTGGGTAAGGAATATTTAAAAACTCTAAGATATATACATTTAAAAATATTTTTTTTATAATACTCAACGTGAATTGTTTCGTAATGCATCTTGGTTCAAATAGCAAATTCGCAAGATTCCCAGTTGCTAAGAGTTATAAAACACCAATAAATACTTCAGCGTATTTAACTTTTAAATAATTCCTTTATTCCTAAACGAAAAATTGTATTTAAAAAAGTAAGTGGAATATTTTTTGTAGAGCATTTAATTTCCTATTAAAATATGATCAGGGCTTACATTTTAAGAGGAAATTTTTAGAGGTCCAGCAAAGAATTTTTCATATGGTTGGCCTCAAGGAGAAAAACGAGAATTGATTCGATCAGAAATCTGACCAAAATCATCCCATACAAAGTTGAACTTCTATCAATTTTTAGACTTATATCTACTCGTACCTTGTTTTTTTCAATTGATAAATGACAGACGTGCATAATGTACATATACATAGAAATGTCAACGATACAGATCGAAAAAATATCAATTTATTTTTGGTATCAGCCAAAACACGTCTTTAGTCAGTTGGAAAAAAACAATTTAATACCAGAAAATTCTACCAATCTGCACAACTTCATTAGCCCAACAATAATTCCTATTCAAAAAAAAAAAACAACGCTAGACCATTAAAACTATTAATTTCTTTAATCACCAAATAAATGCATACTTATTTTTTATTTAGGTATCGAAAATAGGTACATATTGACTTACACCTATTCGTACCTGGGCTTGCATGTCTAAATATTTTAAGCTCATTTGTTTATTTAAAAAAGCTTCGTACTTGGTTCACACATTAATGAAATGAGTAATAATGCTAATCTGGTGTTTGGTGCATGACATCAGAGAAGACGTTAATTTGAATACATTCATTGCTTTTGCTGATCGACAGTAATTGTAATGATCTTGGCTCTTGAAATTTGATTATCATCTGGCTGCCCTGCGTAGGCATTGAGGTAGCGCACACGAGAGGTTTTTTTCCGTTTCATAGCACGAGCAACAAGTAAAGCATTTTTTTCCAATTTAAATTCTATTTACGATATGCGTTGTTTCAATCAACAGGGACTTTATGGGTAAAAACCACATACCTATCGCCATACCGTCTGCCAGGTCTTAATTTCATATAGGCTAGCTACCTATGAGTTTTCAACTTTGTTATTCCACTCAAACCAAGGGGAAACATTTATATCTTATTTCATACTTCACGCACTCCTCCCACTTTCAAACTTTTCATTATCAAACTTCATTTACCCACGGTTAAATTGCTCTCATGTGAACGTACATACGAGTAGTTATAGGTTTAAAAACTATATATAGCCAACATTATTATTGATTGTTACACAAAAGCTTTTAAACTGTGACACTGTACACAACAAACAAAATATGAAGAAGCTATACGTTTCACTTGGAGTTTTCTTACGTCAGTAGTTTTCTAAACCAGTTTTAGGCATTGGTAAAGAGTAAAATGAAAATTAATTCAAACCGAGCTTTTTCGTAAATATTTAAAATTCTAAATGCATAGAGTACGTTATAATAAGCTAACTTCCATATGAGATTTGAATAAAAAATATTTTTATCTAACAACCGAACTTTATATCTGTGGATACTAGCGTTTCTTGTTTGTAATTTGTAGAACTTTCTTTCTTTTTCTGAACTCTGAAGTAAATGAAAAACGTAAAACAAATCTGTATGAGGATGATCCTCAATTCAATATTGTAACCCACCAGTTTTGTCGGATTAACTGAGGTTCAACCATCACTCAAATAATTTTTGAAAGGAAATGTATTTTTTTTTGTAGGTTATAAAGGGTATTTCATGGTTGGTTTTTGTTATTTTGATATTTTATGGTATTAAGTTTGGAATATGATTTCGTTCAAACGATCGCGGCAGTATTAATTATAAGCACGTTTTTGGAAGGTTTAATTTTCGATGACTATGACAAATAAATCTGGCTGGATTTGTAGTATGACGTTCGTTGTTGTCTTAGGAGTCACCATGTTTCTGGTTTATTTGTATTGACCTGCGACTAAGGCAAAATTCTAAAGCGGGTAAATTTGACCATTTATTAGGTGGCCAGTTCACCTCACAGCACGTGGTGTGGAGTAGCTCCATATGTCATCTGATCGCTCGTGAGAAGAAAATCCATTGAGGCACGTGGTGTCGTGGCATGTTCCGTTCCTCCTGTTGAAACCACTTATTCTCAAAAGCAGAGGCGGCGTAAGGCGTGGGTGGTGTAGGCTACCGCCCACGGCCTCGCGGTGCAAAGGGCCTCGCGCCTCACAAGTGAAAATGAATTTGAAAAAGTATGGAAAATCCAAAAGTACACGCCACAAAGGTTTTTCTTATAATCATTAGAATTAATTCTCAACTTAAAGATATTCCACCATTCTGCGCACGAAATGAATGTGAATGAAATAATCGATATTTCTGATAAACTACTTATATTATGTTATATTAGTTAATTAAAAAAATCTCATCTCTCGTTTCTGATCATTGGTTTATATTCTAGTCTGGTAACATAAGTTGGCATCATAATAGCTACCAAACTTTTCCTATACCTACTCATTATTTTTATTTTATGGGTTGCAGTTTAAAAGCAAAAAACAAATAAAAAATACTTACATATCCATATCCAACAAAAAAATTAAACCTTCTTGTTCTTCGAATTCGCTGATAGTCTAGGTACCTACCACGACCACGATGCTATAGGTACGCTATACCTATCTATTTTTTGCTCAGATTTTTTTGCTATTTTCAAGTCCCAGCAAACGCTGGAAAAGAATCAAAGATAAATTAAGGCTTACTATGAAGCCTTTATCAGACACAAGGTGGGAAAGCGGAATCCAGGCGGTCAAGGCCGTATTATTGCAATTTGATGATGTTGTTGAATGCATAGAAAACTTATAACGCCAAACTGAACAATTGGATACACTCAGCGATTCCGTTCTAAACGAAATATTCAATTTGGAATTTATTATCTATGTCGTTACACACATGGTATGAGTTACTAACGCGTGTCAATACCATAAGCAAATTATGGATCACAAACAGGGTTCGAAAAGTGCTTGTCTGACGCTCGTCAATTTATTGACAAAAGCAATTATGATTTGCCAAAAGATTTTAAAAATAAAAGAGTAGCCAAAAAGAAAAGGATGTTTGATTATGAAGGTAGCGATCTACAAAGTCTGCTAAAAGTCGGTATGAAACAGATTTTTTTAATACCATGAATGATTTTGTGATAAGTAACATAGAATCGAGATTTATGTCTTTAAATCAACATTTTGAAAATTTTGGTTTTCTCTATGACTTAAACAAGTTAAAAAAAATTCCAAAAGAGCAAATATTGAAAAACTGTCAGGTTTTACACACAGTCCTGCAAGAAGGTGAGATCAGTGTCTTCCAACCTTATGAGTTGTATGAGGAGTTACAAAATATGATCCCAAATTTACCCAACTCTATTAAAAAAGTGAAAGATCTGCTCCAATATATCAAAGAGAACGATTTGAGAAATTTACCCAAATGTTTACATTGTCATTAGAATTTTGCTAACAATACCTGTAAGTACTGCTTCCGCTGAAAGGAGCTTTTCAAAATTGAAACTAATAAAAAATTATTTAAGAAATACTGTGGGTCAAGAAAGACTTTCATCTTTGACAGTTTTATCTATTGAAATAGATATAGCATCTAAAATAAATTACGAAATTATAATTATAAATTATAATTAAGGATTTCAGTAAAAGCAAAAGTAGAAAATTTTTGTTTCTTTAATTTTTTCTTTTTTTATTCATTTTTGTTTAATGTTCTAAAGAAGTTTGAGTATAAATTTAGGTTTGTTTCTTAATAAATAAAAAAACTGTTTAATTATTTTATATTGCCTTCTAATTGCACCATCAGAGGGCCTCGCGAAATGTATCTTGTCCACATTAAGTTTAGGTCGTGCGCCGCCACTGCTCAAAAGAAACATAGAATGAAAAATTAAGATTCGAAAAGCCTTGAGAATCCTCAAAAAATAGACAGGGTGTTTAGAACCCATAACAATTATATCAATATAAATGTATTTACTCCAGTTTCAGTGTACTCCTTTTAGTACAAAATAAGTGCGTTTTGTTATCTACGAATTTACATAATTATATGGATCTGGATATTGGTTAGATTTGAACATGTATTACTAAAACAATTTGGGATCCTCCTCTCTATCTAGAAATATTTCAAAGGTCCTAAAATAAGTTCTTCTATTATGAAGTCATCTTCAAAAATAAAAGCTCATGTCAATTTGAAGTTAATTTTGGTGTACCTTAGGGAAGCTATCTTGGCCCTTTGCTTCTATATTACAATATTCAATAGTACTAATTTATGCTGATGACGTAAAAATATTTCGAATAATTAACATTATCGCGGATTGTGAGCAACTGTAGGTAATTGATGAACGCTTTCCCTGAGAAAAGCCAGTCGGAAATTTTTTTCTTGACAACCTTGAGCTTTGCGTTGCTTCTTCTTCTTCCTCATTTTGATAGAAATATGTTCCAATTATCCGCCATACCATAAACTGCACCAAACACTCAATCCTTAGGGATGCATTGATGATCCGTCGAACATTTGTTTATTATTGTGTTCGCTCCAATTATGGCATTTTTGCTGGTAGACATACCACTGAACCAAAAATGGGCACGTCCGAGAAGATGATTTTTTGGCCCAAACTGGATCTTAGGCCAACATTTCCAGTGCTCAATTAGCGAACTAAAAGCCTTGTCTAAGGTCATACGGATGAAATGGCAGATTAATTATTCTGAATATTTTCACAACTGTAATATCATTTAAATATAGGAACATACTAGGGTTGCCAGATTTTTCTTATACCTAGCCGGGAAAAATGGCTAAAATAATGAAAATCCCGGGATTTCATAATGTTGCCCGGGACAAAATAAAAAAAATTATAATATGCGTGTAGATCAAAATAAATAGGTAAATATTCTTTTATTAATTACTAATTAAATGATTTTTTGTCATTTGTCATTTGCAAATATTTTTCTTTTGTCAATTTTAATGACAGATGTCCGTTTGCAAAAATACATTCTTCGTTAAGTTAGCTTTGTTTGATTGAAATTTTGAAAGCAATTTCTTAATGTTAAATCACAATGCAGCGATCGTTCCTTATCAATAAAAGAGATTTAGGTTCATTAGGCATTATTTTGTGAGTTTGAGTCCCAACCCGGAAAAAAAGCTGCCCTGCGGGACAGATGAACTTATGTCTGAAATCCGGGACGCCCCGGATAAACGGGGACGTCTGGTAACGCTAGTATATACATATACATATACATATTTACTTCCAAAATTTAAACTTTTTAAAATAATTTGGTGGTGCTACAGCTCGAAAAGAACTGGAACCTAGACACTTACAACTCTCAACCATTTCTATGTGCGTTGTACCAATTTCGGAATTTATTGCTATCAATTTTCCAAGTGAATTTGACTGTCATTTCATAGGTGTTTTCATTCGGGAGAAATTCGGGATACTAAACAAATTTTTATTAGAATAGTCGATTTCACGGCGTGCACAAGAACTCGGTCTGGGCTTCTGAGCGTTTAGAAGATGCACAATTTTATCACACACAATTAATGTGTTATTATAGCATTTGAAATTTAAAAACGAAACGAAATGATGAGAAATTACTTGAAATAATATATTCACAAAGGAAATTTTATTTGGAACAAATGATTGTCATTTCGAATAAAATGCAACAATTCGTTCCAATTATGCGTTTTTCAATACTGATGCAGTTGGTAACATTAAAATATTAAGGCCCCAATTATAGCTTTCATTGAACTGCATCATTAGAACAAATCAGTGGAATGCTGACATTATTTTTTTTGGCCAGCCAATTCTATGTCTTTGAGGTTAGAGTAGATCATTGAAAGCAAAATTGGTATTTGAGAATAGAAAAAAGAATCGATCACATTCAGTGGCACGAATGTGTTCTAATCGAAAAGCAGCTAATCATTGAAGTTGATTTCTATCAGTGAAATAATAAAAGTGGATTTAAGAAAAGTTTAAATGAAATATTTGTATATTATTTTTATATTATTTTAGGAAAAAGGATTCAATTTTATTCTGTTTCAACTTTTCCTGATCGCTATTACCGGGTGCCCAAACCAATTCTTTATTACCCAAAAAAATTATTTTTTTTTCCAAAAATCCAAAAACAAAAAACTTTTCACACAATTTCAAATTCAATTAATAGAACCGTTAATCAAAAAGTCGAAAATGAACTTGAAAACAACGCTTAATAATTTTAATATTTTTAGCAAAATCGTTATAGCCGTTTCCCAGATAAACAAGATTTTTAATATATAGGCTTTTAATAAAATTGTTTCCTTGGTTGATCGTTGATTGTTTTAATTTCTGCACGCATACATATCTTAATCAAAATCGAAGGAGCCGTTTTGGAGACAAATATTCATATTCATATATTCAAATTCATATATTTATTTGATAGCTTACATAGTAAGATACAATATCTTTTAAATTTATGAAGCTTAATTTGTTAAATTATTAAAAACAAAAGTTACTAAACAGAATTGTAATTGATTAAGCAAAAAATGTACATTATTATAAGGAAAATAACAAATATTCAGAAATAAAAAATATTTGAAGATTAGAGAGAAAAAGGATAAATCTAATAAAAAAAATCATCAAAGTGTCTGAAAGTAACGCCTGAGTCTAATCTGGAACTGAGCTGCGCAGTGAATCATTCTTATGGTTTGGGGAAGTGAATTCCATAGTCTTATCTTATCACATTTGGGAAAATCTGACGTTTAGATATTAAGTATTTAAAACGCACAGGAATCAAGTCCAGTGATCTTGCAGAAATAGGAAAACGAATGTTATTGTATAAATAAAGCGGTTCACGAGCTTGCAATATGTTGTGGAATAAAATAATTGCTCTAAATTTAAACAGGTTTTCAAGGGTAAGTCCATGTAGCGAAAGGGCAAATGAGGAAATGTGATCATATCTTTTTAAGCCGAATACGTAAACGTAGCGTGCTATACTATTGTAAACAACGTTAAGTCGCTATCTTTGTTGTTATCTTTAACAACTGCCTGACACCTTTCACTGAGATAAGAATGAATAAGTTTAGAAGCCGCAAAAGAAAAATTGAATTGGTTAACAAGCTTGGAGCAAAGAATACGGTGATCAACTGTATCAAATGCTTTTGAAAAGTCTGAAAGAGTAAGGATTGTAGTTTTATCATCTTCTAGTGATTTACGGATATCAACTGTGTTTTGGTCGAAAACCAGACTGACTGTTGTTTAAAGACCTATTTATATTGAGAAATTCTCGTATCTGAGCGTTCATAATTTTTTCAAGCGCCTTGGATAATAATGATAAAATTGCAATCGGTCTGAAATCACCTGTCATTAGGATTCTGTTGAATACGTCAGTGAGAGCTTTTAAAATATATGTTAGTATTGCCTTTATAAATGTAGGATGCATTTCATCAAATCCGATTGATTTGGACTTAATAGCCATAAGACTTTTTACTACATCAGGATCATCTACAGCTGTAAAACAAAAACCTAAAGTTGTACCAGCGCTTAAATCTTCGGAAACTAAACAGTCATAAATATCTGTGTTCCTATTTGAATCTGTGGATGATAGGAAAACAAAACTTCTATTTAACTCATTGCAGTCAGTGTTTATTGGGCTAGCGTGTGTTTTATTACCTATACCAAGTTCTTTAATATTCCTATATAGCGTTTTTGTACCCAGAGTAGGATCTAATCTTGGAGCGACAAATCTTCTCTTAGCCGCGCGTATTTTAAATATGTCACTCTGTTTCGTAGGATCTTATAATTGCTCATTAGACTATCGATCTTGAACAGTTTCCGTCTGTAATAGGCAGTATCCCGACGATACAGAAGCTTCAAAATGTCTTTGTTAAACCACATAGAGCTATTTTTCTTTAATATTTTATCTTTGAGAGGAACGAAATCATTAAAAAGTTTTAGTGTATTGCTTTGTAAAAATGATATTTGGTCATCAACCGAGAGCATACCATATACTCGAAACCATTAAACTTTTGAAGCTCAGATTCCAGAACAGATCTGTTAACATTTTCAAAATCTTTAAAACTATATTTAGTTTAAGAATTTTCAGGTAAAATACCAAAAGTAAGGTAAATTAAATCATGAAAGGAGAAAACTGAAGTTAAGAACATTTTCTGGATGACTAACGAAAAATAAATCCAGTAGCGTACTTGTACTTTTTGTAAAGTGGGTTGGTATCCAGGTATTTACTAGGAGAAGGTCGAAAGATTTCATACAATCTACAAGGCTTGACTCTCTTAGGACATCACTATTAAAATAACCCACTAGAATAACGAGCGAAGCAACAACTGACAATTCATCTAAAACTGAAAATACGATTTTTACTTGCGATATAGGTATACCATAGGGCAAGTTCTGCATTTGTAAAAAAAATCGAACTCGAGATTTTGATCAAAGTTGACATTACGATGATAGCGAAGACTAAAAAAGTGGGTCCGACAATTCCGTCTGTCTGTCTGTATGTCTGTACCTCGAACTTGGTAGTTAAGGGTCTTCGGTGATTCCCTAGAGGAGAAATTGAAATTTTTTTTTTAGCTCTAAAACTAAGGGTACCCCCCATACACCCGTAATGCAAAATCTTATTTATCTCGAAAACGGCTCTAACGATTTTGATAAAAAAAAATTAAGTGTGATATTATGGACATGGACTATATTTTGGTGAAACAAAAATTTGGGGGGAAATGTTATTAGGGGTACCTGTCATAGAACGGTTTTTTTAATTTTCGAATTTCTCACCAACGGCTCTAACGATTTTAACCAAAATTTTTATGCAAGAGCTGCTTTGCATTTGAAAAAATATAAACTAAAATTGTTTTCGAAAAAATAGTTTTTGGATTTTTAAAAAAATAATAAAAATTTTTTTTTGAAAATTCAATATCTTGAAAACCGATACACGATTAAATTTTTAAATTACGTTTTAAAATGTATTTTATTAAATACTAACAATTTGCATATCAATTTTTTTTATAAAAATTTTAAGGAAAATTTAGTGCACAAAAAACATGTTTCAGTGTGTCTGTATGTCTGTACCTCTCACTACAGCCCAAACCCTTGGACCTATTTCTTTCAATCTCGGTAGTTAAGGGTCTTCGGTGATTCCTTAGAGGAGAAATTGAAATTGTTTTTAGCTCCAAAACTAAGGATACCCCCATACACCCGTAATGCAAAATCTTATTTATCTCGAAAACGGCTCTAACGATTTTGATAAAAAAAATTAAGTGTGATATTATGGACATGGACTATATTTTGGTCAAAAAAAATTTGGGGGCAAAATGTTATTAGGGGTACCTGCTATAGACCCGTTTTTTTGATTTTCGACTTTCTCATTAACGGCTCTAAGGATTTTAACCCAAAATTTTTAGCAGGAGTCCCCTTAAGATTAAAATAATATTGTATATAAAAATATTCGAAAAAATATTTATTGGGTTTTAAAAAACAAAAAAAAAAAATTTTAAATCAATATTTCCTGAAACCAATATAATTAAATACTTAAAATTCGCATCCCACATTTTTTTCTTGAAAAATTTTAGAGAAATTTCTAATATAAAAAATTTATTTATTAATAAAACGATTTTTTAAGGTTTATTTGCATAAATTCATACTTTTCCGGAAACCAGACGGCAATTTTATGCATTTGAACATTATTATCTCATTAAATCCATGTTTTATATTTATAAAATGTATCTTAAATTCCAAAGTACTTTTACATAAGAGCAAGTTCGTGCGATCCAGTCGTGCATTTTATTTATGATGGCATTCCAACAGGATTTTGTTTCTTTGTCATCTTCTAAAGGGTTTTTCAAAACTAAATACAATTTGTGTGTAAGTGTGTCAAAGATTTATTTCTGATTTTATTTCGTTCAAGTTTAGCTAGACGACTTATTCGTTCATCTGAAAAAGGAAGCTTCTCGCTGAAAAAGGAATTTTTTTTTCTGAAATCGAGGTTCATTTTCAACTTCTCCACATATTAAAATTTTATCATTTTAACATGTCATCTTAACTATTTACTGTGAGAAAAAATTAGGTGGGGAATCTGTTAAGGTGATTTGTGACAATTGACAGTCACAATAAACACACACATTTTTGTGACTTTTTCTTGTTACACCTATTTTGTTGTCATATTTTTTAAAATTCATTTGTGTTTTGAATTTCTGTGGTTGCAAGAAATATGAACGAATGAAATGAATACAGCAAATTAGCAAATTTATTTTTACGACTTGAAAATATGAGAAAAATGAAAACTATAATCACAATAACATGAATTAAATATTTTAAATTTATCAAATTCATAGTAAATGTATGTAAATGTGATGTACTTATATCTTCAAAAGTTCTTTTTTATTTATAAAAAGTTAGCGTTTACAAATTTAGTTCAATACAAAACACCACAGTTTTCAGACAAAAAAATAAAATAAACCGATTTATGACAACTTTTAGTACTTGTCTCTCAAAATGCTGACAAATTTTCAATTATTTTTGGTGATCATCCTACACAGATCACGTGAGATTTTCATAAATGTGACAATCACCGATTCCACCCCAGGAAAATTCACAAACAATTAAGAGATATACGAGTACATACATATATACCTTTCGGTTCTCAAGTTCATTAAAGAATTCATTCATTTGACAAAGTATCTATCTTAATTGAAAGAATCTCAAAAGTAAGCTCAATGGAATCCCCCATTCCGGTTGGCAGAGTACATGCAAGTAAAGCAAAGAAGTATACCTCTCGGAACAATGTAAGCTTATTTCCCCAAAACTTAAGATCTACTCAGAGCCTCGTTATTGTGTCATTGTTGTTTTCAGTTATTACTTCATATCATTCCTGAACAGACGGAGGTTCCAGAGAGCAAAGAAATAAAAATACAAAAAAAAAAAAAACAAAAACAGAAGTTAGTAAACAAAATTTAAATTTTCTTCTCTCTCTAAAATGTATCTTAGAATCTAAATATAAAATTTATCGATTCGAAACGAAAATTTGCTGATGACTGTACCAACTTATATTTTATTTAGATTCAGTTTGTATTCATATTTCGAAGATTAAACTACCTACATTTTCTGCAATAATGCTGAAGCAATTGATCGTTGCCCTAGTTGTGGCATTATGTTTAGTGAACACCTGTGAGTATACAGAAAATGCACCAATTGTATTTGATCATAATTTAAATTAAAAACATAATTCAAGGCTCCGCCATTAAGTGCTATTCATGTCGATCGACCACCGATCCCAGATGCGCAGAGGAAAAACTCGATGAAGCTATGCTGAAGGAGTTGAAGCAAGTGGACTGTGACGCAGCTCCCAGGATTCAAGGCTTATCCACCCCATTACCAGTAACCAAGTGTAACAAGGTTGTTACAAAAGGTGAGTTAAATTGTTCCCATATGAACATGATAAAATGCAAATTTGCATCCAAGAGATGATGTCACTTTCTCCAAATTGAACTTGAGTTTGGGTGTAATATATTGAGCTATATTGTGTTGGTATATGTACTTTCATATTCATGTATGTTAATTTATATAATCCGAGCAGCCAACTAACTATAGCGATCGTTTAAATTTGAGCTTTTTTATTACAAAAAAACTCTACCTAACGACGCATTTGAAAACCAGTTGAAAAAGCTCTGGAATTTTGTATCAGTTTTTTTGTTAATAATTTTGTTTTTTTTTTTAATTTAATTGTTTTTATTTTATTTTTTATAAATTTACAGATCGCGCTGGGGTTATTGTGTCACGAGACTGTCAATTTGAGGAATACGGTGATGATCCAAACAAGTGCTCAGTTAGCCACAGTTTACAAATCGAAAGTTGTAAGATTTGTAAGGGAGATTTGTGTAACTCTGCAACTGGTTACACCGCAATGGGCGTTATGGCCTTATTGGGCGTCTATCTCATGACCTTGATACTGTAATATCTATTTTTTTTTTTTGAATATGCAACGAAACGGTGCATCAAATTTATAGTTTACAGTTTTGAATATTGTGTTTAGGTTATATTTTAAGAACAAATATTATTGTTTTTTTTTTTTTTATTTGTGTTATGAGAAATATACCATAAAACTGTTATTCGGGATGTTCATCCTGGATAGTTACTGCGATGCGAAATACCACTGTAAATTCAAAAGCTTTATGTACATATATTACACGTACCTACATAAACATACACCTTATACCTAGAGAATTTTGTCCATTTTAAAGTATTGAACTGAAAGTTAAAAGATAAATAAAATTCACTACTTATTGAAAACTTATTTTTTTTTTGAGTGCGATATAAAATATTTTGTGCTGAGGTTTGTATATTTTATGGATCATAATTCAGTGCGATCAGGGTCGCAAATTTTTGAATTAAAAAAACCATAAGTCATAAGTCTGTAGATGATTTGTGATTTTAAAAAAATCTAATCCATAAGTTAGTTTGTGACTTATGAATTAAAAAAAAAATAATTCACTACCTATAAATGACTTATGAATTAAAAAAAAATTAAGTCATGAGCAAGTAAGTGGCTTATGAATTAAAAAAAAATAATTCAAAAGCTACTAAGTGACTTATGAATTAAAAAAAAATTAATTTTTAAGGTAAATTAAGCTTGTTTTGACTACATAATTATTTAATTATTAACGAAAGTAGATTTCAAGCTTTTGTGTGTCATAAAATTATCATGCAAGCTTATAAATTTTCCAAATAATAATGTTTTAATCCATTAGCTTATGAATTAAATTTTTACTTGCGACTTATAGGTACTATAAGGCAAGTTATGCATTCGTAAAAAAAATCGAACTCGAGATTTCGATCAAAGTTGACATTACGATGATAGCGAAGACCAAAAAAGTGGGTCTCGCAATTCTGTCTGTCTGTCTGTCTGTCTGTCTGTCTGTTCGACTACAGGCTAAACGGCTCGGCCGATTTTCTTTAAACTTGGTAGATATCATTTTTAATTTTTTCCCCCCACACGTTTTTTTTTTTTTTTAAGACCAAAAATAACGGTACGAATTTTTTTCGAAATTTTATAATCATTTTTTTTCTCAAAAACTGTTCGACAGATTTAAAAAATAAAAATACAGAAGAATTTCATTTAATTAAAGCTAGGTAATGGTTGAAAAAAAATTTCCCAAAAATGGTTATTGAGGGTACCCCCCATGGAACCATTTTTTTTGTTTTTGATTTTCTCAAAAACGGTTCAACCGATTTCAATTTTCAATTCAATTTTTTGCTAAAGCTCCCCAAAAACATAAATAGGTAATACTAAAATTTTCAAAAAAAATTTTTTGGATTTTTAAAAAAAACTTCAATTTTTTTTTTTTCAAAACTAAATATTTCGAAAACCCCATGCTAGATTTTTTTAACTTGATAAATAAAAGTTTCTCAATATAATCTACAAAATGTGAGAAACAAATTTTTATTTTACTTAAAAATAAAGGTACCTACCATACAAATGCTAAAAAATTAAAAAAAAAAATGGTTTTCAAAAATCGTATTTTTCTAGAAAACGGCACCTAGAATTTTGATAAAATTTTTTTTCTTTCAATTAATTTTTACGATCTTTAATTTAATAAAAAAAATTTTGAAATTAAGATATTACAGCTTGTACCTACCATAGAACCATTTTTTCGAATTTTGGATTTCTCATTATCCACATAACGGATCTTAATGAAATTTTTTATAGAGAAGCTTCTAAAAAGTCTAAAACACATTGCATTTCAAAACTTTAAAATAAATATTTTTTGAATTTTTGAAAAAAAAAATCTATGTTTTTCTTTTTTTTTGAAAATTCGATATCTCCGAAACGGGTCAATATTTCTTTTCGTAAATTTAATTTTTATTCGAACAATAATAAAAACTTTAAATTAGCGTACCAAAATTTTTTCTTAAAAGGCCTTTAAAAAGTTTGTATATAAAAGCTTCTTTTAAAGAAACCACTACAAGGACTTATAATTTTTGTTCTTGCATAAATTCATATTTGCATAGCATTCTGTTACTACTAAGAGAATTTAAAAATTAATTTTATCCTTATGCATTTTATTTTTAATTCATAAGTCACTAGGTAACTTTTGAATTAATTTTTTTTTTAATTCTTAAGTCACTTACTTGCACATGAATTAATTTTTTTTAATTCATAAGTCCCCCACTAGCTTGTGAATTAAAGCCAAGCTTAAGCTAAAAAGTGACTAAAGCATTTGCAACCCTGAGTGCAATACAGGGTGTTTCTCAGTGTCAGATAAGCCATGTAGCAAGAGTTAACGAAAGCTACTGAGCCAACGTCTTCAGAGGGCCTTGAACCTTTACGTACAAATCAAAATCAAGTCTCATAAGTAGGATATACTACCAATGGAATGAATAAAATCAGAACCAGACTTAGCTTTGGTGGGTGGGTATGTTGTGCAGTGGTGTATCAGTATCGGTCCACAAGTATTTCATAGGTGTACAACCATACTTATTTATTGGTTTTCTTAATTTGGTTTATTTTTTTCTAAAGTGTCAACTTTCTATAATGATTATGCCAAAGAGTCTTAAAATAATTTCTAAAAAAAAAAGTATGATATGTGTTAACAATTTTAATTATAATCTTAAACGAAATAATTTAAAGTGTAAATAATATTAAATATTTTGGTAATATAATACACGCTATCAGGTTGAGAGAAGTAAGTTTCCGCTCTTACAGAGCCAACCCAAATGAGGAAAATCGGAAAAACTTAAAAAATTTAACTTCACCTACAATGACAACCCGATAACTAGCTCTTTAGAAAAGGCAAATGTACTTGCAGCTCACTTTGCTACTAGCTTTACGTTCAACGTCTGAAACATTTTTTCTTTAAATCTTTTTTTTTATTGCATTTTGCACGTTGCTCTAGTTTTTGTGTGCGAATTCGTTGGATGGAAGACTTACTTATTATAAATTCATCAGGGTTATGCCCTAATGCCTTTATAGCAGCTTGGAGAACAAAAACTGATGAATCTTTTATACTCAACCAACAGCAGTGTAAGACAGCTAGAAATTTAGGAGAAATGTAATCATTTCTCACCAAAGCTTATACTGGTGCCAGACCGTGTGGTCTCAATGACGTCTCATTGTGAATCCATTATATCTTCAGAACTCGATGATTAATCAACCTGAAGTGGCTTAACCTAAGACGCCGAAGAAGAAGATTTGATTCGCCGGTTTTCTTCTTCTATAATTCTTTGTATTGCCATTTTCTCATTGTCAGATAATTTTGTATCCACTCCAATTAACGTCGTTTTTATTTGGCAATCCGGAAGCCTTCTGGACTCTTCTGAAAGTGTTCACTTGGGAAAAAATGACAGTTCTGATTCTGAAAAGAAGAGAAATTTGCTTATGGATTTCAAATCAGAATCGAAACCAGAAGCACTCACACATTCATATTTAAACGTCAAACTCAACCAGTTGTGATTTTTGTGTATCCTAATTGTGCGAAGTGTATCTTTCAACAAGTATTATTCTTGATTTTCATTATTGTCCACATTTCATGTTTCACATATACAATCACAAAAAACTTAAGAATCATCAGAATCAAACAAAAGTGATCAGATGGGATTCCGTATCAGAGGGAGATTCCGGATTGCCAAATAAAAACGACATAAGACGCAATTACAGTGGATTTGTTTGTATGGGGAAAAATAAAAGAAATCGTTTACTCATCTGAAATAACAACTTTAACTTAATTAGAACAACGTATTTCCGGAAGAATCACTAAAAGTAAGGCAAGAGTTATCGAGAAAAAACATTCAAAATGAAATTCAAAACACAGGAGGGCACTTTGAGCACTTATTATGACTTTATTTGTGTGTACATGAAATAAAAAATTACTTAAAACTACAAAATATTGTTTTATTGAAACCCTTAACACCTCAGAGCAAAAAATCATTTTTTTTTTTTTAATTTTACCTGTCTTAGATTTTTTCAAGTACCTATCATAAAATGTATTGGTTTTTAAGTGCACTTATTAATGAATTTTTTTATTATCGTTTTGTTCATCAGGTAAAAATAAGAAAACTTTGTTTATTACGCATTTTTTTTTTTAAAATTGACCTCAAAGTCAAAATTTTGCCCGGGTAAGAAAAATTTAACACCATTTAAAATTGAATATCTTGCAACCCTAAAAACATATCAGCTCAAACGTAGTTTTAAAGGTTAGTATTTCTACTAAAAAAAAGTCCAAAATGAGGTCCATACTATTAGTACTGACAGAGAAATTGACCTTAACATGGGTTAAGGCACCCCAAAGTTAGCCTTCTTTTAAATCGTCAAAAAGTGTTGTCAAAGTTGAAAATCAGACTTTACTGTACAACTATTTTTTTCTTAGACTATGAACAAGAATCACATCCTAAAGTATGGCACACGAATTACCGGACACCCTGTATACAAAAAAGGAAGAAAATAAAATATCCCGAAAAAATAAGTTAAACAAAAATTTAAATTGCCAAATACAAATTTTACTGTATTCTTTTCAAACGATTTATTCTTGAAATTCGATTTATTTTTTTTAAGCCAAATACTGGACAATATGGCGGTTTTCACTTCATTATTCCCATTATATTTTTCTTTTTGTTTAATATCTCTCCATTTTTTTGGTTGACTTCGTTACATTTAATTAAATTTTTAACTATACTTTTCTATTACTCGCGCACTGATCGCTTTTGGACTCTATCTTGATGATCGAGTTTCTTTAAGAACCTCTTAATTCGACACTGTGTAAACTTCAGCTCAGCTAACATTTACCTTTCCAAGTTCATACTGCTTCTTTTTACCAACGCTATAGCCACCTACACCTGCAAGCATAAGCATCCGCCGCTCCTCGACTGTATTGAATCGTAAGTATTTGTTGCTACTTCAATGTTCCTTCTCCCGTAGTCCATGGCTAAGCAAACCCTAAAACGTAGAAATGTATGCTAGAATTTTAAGCTACTATTTTAATTTTTAGTGTATACACCATCACCCGAAATATTGGTGAGTGTTTAACTTCTTGTTTAGTTTATCAATATTTTCCTTTTATTTTGTTGGCTTCTTTAGTTTGAAAATTTATGTTGTTCTTTTCTGTTATTGTTTAATTTTTTTTTTGATTGAGCCTTTCTAATCAAGTTCATATTTTGATTGTGTACTTTTCAACGAAAAAACAAAAATCAAAGGCCATGGACGCTGCCGTCCATCAGATGGCGCTGTAGGAGTAAAAGCTCTGTGTCGATGTTCTGTGGTGTGCGTAACTGTATGTACTCGAATGTAATGTGAATGTCTGATTTGTTTGCTATTTTCTTTTTGGCAACACTGGTTTGGACAGCTCACGCACGTTTCGTGTTTTGTGTCACTGTCAAACATCTTCAGTTTGGTCTATAATTTAACCATGAATCGTCTTACAAACGAACAACGCTTGAAAATTATTGAATTTTATTATCAAAATGCGTGCTCTGTTAAGAAAGTTCATCGCGCGCTTCTTCTATTTTATGGCTAGTTTAATCGTCCTACTGAGGCGGCTATTCGGGCTATTGTAACTAAATTTCGCACCAAATTTACATTGTTGGACATTAAACTACCAGCACGCTTACGTAGAGTACGAACTGAGGAAAATATCGCAGCTGTATCGGCCAGTGTAATTGATAACCGTGAATTATCGATTCGGTGCCGTTCGCAGCAATTGGGCCTTCTTGCGGAAGGATTTAGGTGTGAAGCCTTTCAAAATACAGCTGGTGTAAGAATTGCTATATTAAGCAGCGTTGCCGCGAAGGAAAAAACACAGAGGGCCATTTCGAAATTTTTTGAGGGCCATTTGACAAAAGTTGGGGCCAAATATTTTACTTACAAATCCGTCCTTAAAACATTAAACTACAATATATTAATATTTGTATTTATTTTTATTTATTTATTTAATGCATTTCTTAAATCTATGTATGTCTGATTTGATTTCTTGGGAATTACCCAATTAAAAAAATATTAATCACACCAGTAATATTATTTCAATATGTATTTATATTACTTTTTTCATATTTTAATTCAGTATATGAGTGGACAGCGATTGAACGTACGTATATTAGTTCTTTTGCACATTTCTTTTAACGTTATATTACTAAGTACATTATAAGGCAACTCTATTTATTTTTGAAGTGATATATAAACTATTTTTGAATTAAATATTTGTATCACAACTTATTCTTTAGTTTACCATTAGATTTAATCGTAATGCATAAATTTTTGAATAAAGAATTAATTGAATTGAATTGAATTGAACAAACAACAAGCGGCGAAAAAAAAAAACAAATGTCTATACGTTTTATTTATTTATTTTTATTTCATCAAGCAGTTTTATACAAATAATATAATAATCTTATTGCAAAATTTTTACGACGAACGACAAGAGATTGTAAGCCAAGAAGTTGACACCGAGTTTTATAAGTTGGGGTATGATGAATATTGTATGTTTGTAAGTTTTCAATCCTATTAGAATGAAATTGAAAAATTGGATCCCAAATTACACAGCAATACTCTAACGATGACCTTACATACGCAAAGAAATGAGATCAAAGATTTAAAGGATCGGTGAACTCTTTAGAGTTCCGATTAATGAATCCTAACATAGAGTTAGCCTTAGCAATCACAGTCTGTATGAGATTTAAAACAAACAGAGTTTCGAATCAAAGATGATACCGAGATCTTTCTTTTCGTTAAGTATTGAGAGCTGCGTACCTTCTATAGAATACTGAAAAGGAATAGATGATAGGCTCCTAAAAAAATAATAAAGATTGACACTTTGATATGTTTAAAAAAGCTGATTAGCTAAACACCATACAGACAAGCGATGAAGATCACATTGGAGTAAATGACAATCATTAATTGAAGTAACACGACGGAATATTTTAATGTAATCCGCAAACATCAAACAAGAAACATTTTTTAAGAAATCAGTGATATCATTGATCAGCAGCCAGAATAGAAGAGGGCCCGAGTGACTTCCTTGTGGTACTCCTGATGTGATGTCATTAATACCCACAAACCATTTTCTTCCGTTTAGGAAGGATTCAAACCACTTTAAAATATTTGAGTGGAAGCCAATGGATTCCAATTTTTGTATTAGCAAAGTCGGTATATATGACATCTGTTTGGAAACCATTTTCAAAATTACTAATAATCTGATTACTAAATATCCCATATTGAAATGGGAAAATGATTTCTTTAAGTACAAGCTATCAGAGACAATTTGTTCCAAAATTTTTGGTATCGAATAGGAATAACGTACGAGATTTTCGAATCATCAAGAAAATAACCCTTTTCAAAAGAACTATTAAACAATAAAGTTAATGGCCCCGATAGAGCAGCTACCCAGTTTTTCAAAATGAGGAATACCATCGGGTCCTGGTTGCTTATCATCATTTAGTCCAATTAAGACTATTTCAACATCTTTGTTACTTAAGTTTAAGTGACCGATATTGATTGAATTTAAACATGAAATTGCAGAAAGGTTAGAAGGAATACTTTGGGGATTATAAACGGATTGAACAAAGTCTGCAAATTGTTTAAATGTATATGTAGATGTATTTCCAGAATATTGCATGCAATTGGGGATAACATTTGAACATTTTTAATCATTGATAAATGACAAAAAAATTTACTGTTAAGTTTTAGACTCGATTCAGCTCGAATTAAGTAGTCCTTTCCTTGTATTAAAATTTATTTAAAAAATCAAATTCTTTTTGCAAACGCAAATATTTTATCAGAAGATCTTTTGATATGTAAGTTACATAAATGCTTTGGTAGATGACGAAAGTAAATGACGTGAGAGAAGTCAACACATTCTATTTTAAGTATGGTTATTTGTATGTGGTGAAAACACATTGTAGTGGCGATGCATCGCGATGGTTTATATTTAATTTTGTAAAGCTTTTAATTTATTACTAAGCAAGATATGATGTGATGTTAAATCTTCTAAAATTTAGATTTGGGGGCCATTTCTAATTGGCCCGGGCAAAGGGCCAAAATGTAAAACAGAGGGCCAAATGGCCCGATCGGGCACTTTGTGGCAACGCTGATATTAAGGCTCATGTCTATAGCGACAAACCCGATTTAATTGACGCACTGGAAGCCAACATTGAAGCATTTATTCGTGAGATACCGGCCGAAATGTTAGAAAGAGTATGCAAAAATTCGACTAAGCGGATGGACCATTTGAGGCGCAGTCGCGGCCAACATTTGCATGAAATAATCTTCAAACATTAAATTATATAGACCGTACTATCGATTCAAACAAAGATTTCATGTATTTTTCTGAATTTTATGTGTTTTTTTTAGTTTCCGATAACTCTTAAAAAATCACACTTTATAAGTTTGACTACTGTAACTTCTTCATATTAAACGAATTCTATGTTTTAAGTAATGTTGTTCTTATTCCATAGATACTACCGCCGCCGCTTGCTCTCCCTTTTACTGATGTTTTAATTACATCTTTAAAGTAAAGTTTGAATCCATTGAAGTAATTTGCAAATTTAATTGTGTTTTCATTGGTTATGTGTAATTCAAATAAAAAAATATATCGAAGTTTTTAATATAATTGAACAAATCAGGTAAAAAGTTTATTATTAAAACCTGATATATTAGCTGCGTTTTTTTGGAAAAGTTTATCCGTAGTACGGTAGGATTTTATATGAATAACAAATACAACATCCGCAGTAGGATCACTACCGATACTCGAATAAACGTCAAATCTCTATCCGCAGCAGGATTTCACTTATCCTTTTATCGACAGTGATCCTATACTGCGGATGTTGTATTTGTTATTCATATAAAATCCTACTATACTACGGATAACTTTTCCAAAAAAAAAACACGGCTATTAAGTGCTTTACACATGAGACACGAACTGCGAACTGCGAATTGCGAATGGTCGCGAATTTTGACATTTCTTTCACATGAGTAATTTTTTTGGTCGCCGAACAGTGCGAATTGTCAACAAAACAAAACCAAAAGTAAATAAATTAAAGTAAAATGAGTGCTAAGAAAAAATATTTAAAGAAAAGCTGGTTTTTATGCAGTTTCATTTGTTACCAATAATATTATTTTAAATTATTTTACCCTTTTTTCCATAGATTCACTCATTTTTTTTTTTTAATTTTTCGTATAGCAACACAACACAGTAGAGATGTTATACATTTGAGGTTCAGTCATCGGCTGACCTTCCAACCGTCCAGACCTGTATTCGAGTAGAGTAAATAGCGTTCTCTCGTGATTCTCTTTTTTCCCTCTCCGTTACAAACATACCTATTTACCTTTTTCTTTCCCATCCGAAAACTTTAATTTATATAACCGTATTATTTATCCTCAAACGTAAAACTCCTCCAAGGATGGCTCCGAAGCCACTCCGATCGGGTAACCGTTTCGATATTCTCGGTGAATATTCCCTTTCTGATCCTCCTGACCCTCCGCCGCCTCCACCGAAAAGAAATAAGACATCGAACAGTTTGTTTAGTGAATTTCCCCCCCTACCTACTAAATCGACCTTTAAAAATCCCCGATTTATTCATATAACTCCCAAAGATGATTCTAATTCCTTAACCAAAGTCAGTGTGTTTATCCTCAAAAAAATGATCGATTCCATCAGCACTCACTATGAAAAAATCTCACAATTAAGAGATGGTTCCATCCTTATCCTTACAAAAGACCAAAACATAGCCGACAAATTTATAAATTCGAAAGTTCTAGATAGCGTTTGCCCTGTAAATATCAAACTGCATTCTAACCTCAACCTATCAAAAGGCATAGCATACGCTCCCTGCCTGATCAATGTCCCCGAATCAGAAATAATTTCAGAACTTAAAAGCCAATATGTTTGTGACGTGTACAAATTCACAAAAACCACAATTAATGAAAACGAACAGAAAGTAACTAAACCTACAGGCCTTATGATCTTTTCATTTGACTTGTTTAAGATCCCAGATTCCATTGAAATAGGTTGGTACAAAACAAAAATATCTGAGTATGTCCCAAATCCAATGCGATGTCGCCAATGCCAACGGCTTGGGCACACAATGAAATGGTGTAAAAATCCCTCTTCATGCGTAACTTGCAATTTCCCCATTCACGACGGTAAAAACTGTACTCGCACTGAATGTGCCAATTGCTCTGGCCCTCATCCCGCCTCGTCTAAAACCTGTCCAAGGTACATCCAAAGCAAAGAAGTACTCGAAATTAAAACCAAAAACAAATGCACTCTAGCTGAAGCTAGACGTATGCAAAGAGAACGGTACCAAACTCATTCAACTTTCTCTTCTGATCTCTTTTCCGACAAATTAAAAAAACCCTCTCCTGATACAGTTAAAATTTCCAAACCATCTACCTCTTCCACTTCCCTTCAAACAATCAACGACATCAAAACTCAACAAAATTCTCTTAAACCAAACGAAACTTTACTTCAAAAACAAATTTCTAATCACAATAAAAAAACAATTAACACAGAACATGTTAAAATCAACAACGAATCGATCTCAAAGCATAATGCTAATGATAAAATATCCGACTCAACAGCATTCACTCAAAATAAAAACGACAAAAGCTCTCATTCTCTAGTAAGCACTCAAACACCAATTTCATTTTCTCCAACTAGCTCAAACCCAAATAAATTACTCCAAACTCCTACCGCTTCAACACAAACTCAATACTCTATGAACATTGACAATGATTATGACATCTCATAATAAAATCAATGTTTCACTCTCAACCCGCGCCCCTGCCGGTGGTGGCAGCCCCCAACAAAATGGTAGGGACCCTCACCACCGGTGGGGGCGCGGGAACACTACACTACCAGGTGGAACTCGTTCTTCTATCTGTACTCCTAGTGGTACAGATAATAAGAACGACTCCACCGCCTTTAATGACTTAACAATACTGCAATGGAATATAAAAGGTTATTTTAATAACCTGCATTCACTCCAATTGCTAATTAACGAATTAAACCCATTAGTAATATCTCTTCAGGAAACTCATTTAAAATACAACCAACAAATATTTCCACCAAAAAATACTCAGCCATTTTTCACAACCTTGTCTCCAACACAACTTCTAAGCAAGGGACCTGCCTCCTTGTTCAAAAAACAATTCCTCACAGATTCATAAACATTAATTCACCCATCTCTGCAGTCGCTGTCGAAATTGAACTGAAATACAAATTAACTATCGTTTCACTTTATATTCCTCCTGATCAAAAATTTGATTCCAGTGATCTTGAAAATATTATTAGCAACATCTCAACTCCAATCATACTAACAGGTGATTTCAATTCTTGGAGCCCTTCCTGGGGTTCTTTGACAGTAAACAGCCGTGGTAAGATAGTTGAAAATTTTATAGCTAACAATAACCTCTCTATCCTAAATGATGGACGCCCAACACACTTTTCCACTCACGGTACATTTTCTCAAGTTGATCTAACCCTAACATCCCCACAACTCATCCCAAAATTAGTATGGAAGGTCTCCGATGACTTGTACGGCAGCGACCACTTCCCAATCCTGACCACCCTATCAATGGGGAATAATATCAAACTTCCTAAAGCCCAAAATAAATTCTTGACAGACCTAGCAAAATGGGATTTCTTTCAGTCCGAGATTCAAAAACAGATTTCACTTAGACCAACTTTTAATGAGGTTAACAGAGAGGCCGCTTCTATCACCAAGTCAATACGCTATGCAGCCAACCTTAGTATTCCCCAAACCACACAAAAACGACATAATAAAATCGTCCCCTGGTGGAATCCACATCTTAACAGCCTGCGACAAAGTAAACAAATGGCATTCAAGGCTTTTAGAAAGACACCTTCTGAATCAAACCACATAACTTACCGTAAATTAAACGCAGAGTTTCGAAAGGCAGCAAAAATTGAAAAAACAAGATGTTTCAATAAGTTTACCTCTGAAATTAACCAAAATTCTTCCCCTAAAAAAATGTGGAGTGATATTAAATGTCTCACTGGAAATTATACTCCTCGCACAATTAAAGTTCTTAAAACCGAACATTCGAATTTAACAAATCCAATGGAAATAAACTCATATTTCGCAGAGTCTTGGGAAAATTCCCAATCAGATGCTAATTTCCATTCATCTTACTTACAACATAAATGCGAGTATTTATCGATGAGTTTTCCACATCACACTATTTCACCTTCTGCTAATATAATTGAAACTCCTTTAACCCTCGTTGAACTCGAAAGCTGTTTACTCTCCTCAAAAGGAAAAACTCCTGGCTTCGACAGGATTTCTTATGTAATGCTTAAGAAATCTCCAACCTGCCTAAAACCTAAGCTTCTGTCATTATACAACAACATTTTTTGCAGTGGTATAATCCCCCAAGCATGGAAAGTTGCATCCATTATACCAATCCCAAAACCGAACAAAGACCACTCAACTTTATCAGGATATCGACCTATATCCCTTCTTCCATGCGCATCAAAAATTTTAGAAAAAATGATTTCAAAACGAATCTTTTGGTATATCGAAAAAAACAAATTAATCGACAAAAATCAACTTGCTTTTAAAAAAGGCCGAAGTACTACTGACTCACTTCTTCACTTGGACCTCTTCATATCTTCAGCCCTTTCTGAAAAAAACCATGCTTCGATCTTAGCAATCGATTTTGCTCAAGCCTTCGATAATATTGGTCCACATGTCATCCTTAAGCAATTAATTGATTGGAAAATTGGTCCAAACATTTTTAATTATGTTAAGGCTTTTCTTTCAAACCGTAAATTCCGTGTAAAAACTAACAACATTTATTCGAGCATTCACAGTTTGAAAAACGGCATCCCACAAGGATCGCCGTTATCAGTAATCCTATTCATAATTGCATTTAATGAGATAAGTAAAATTGTTCAAAATTACCCAATAATTAATCATGTACTATATGCAGATGACCTTATTTTGTTTTCAAAATGTAAAGATTTAACAATCTTAGCTACAATATTCTCAGAAGTAATTACTAGCTTATCCAATTGGGGTAATACATCAGGATCTAAAATTTCCACTTCAAAATGTGAACTATTACATATTTGCCGAAAACGTAAATGTCTAAAATGTATTGAAAATGTATACCTTAATAATGTTCTTATAAAAAATGTTAAAAATTGTAAAATACTAGGTGTTGTATTCGACTCTAAGTATAGTTTTAAGGACCACTGTATATATATTAAAAAAAGCCTAACTACCAGAGTGAACATAATTAAGTACCTAAGCTCTAAGAAAAGTAATTGTAATATAAATACCATCATTTCTATTATTCGAGCTATAATACTTTCTAAAATAGATTACGGCCTCCCAATTTATGGTAACTGTGTCAAATCTTCCTTACAACTAATTGCAACACCATATCATGCAGCTATAAGGACCAGCATCGGAGCTTTCCGCACAACTCCAATAAAAAACATTTTAGCAGAAACCGGACTTCCTAATTTAAACGCCAGGATTGTCTTTCTCACCTGGCAAATCCTTCAAAAGATCAACTCTCCATTCCCTACACCAATTCATGATGATGCAACAAAAATATTAAAACGGAAAAGAACACCAAAATACCCCTCCGCCCTCCAAAAAGCTATCAAAGAGGCCACTAAACTCGACATCCCCATTATCATTGACAAGAAATCCAAAAGCAATCACCCTCCTTGGAGCCTGTCTAGCGAATCCTTCGTTTCAATATTCACAGATTTCCCTAAAGCCACCACTAATAAGGAAATTTACAAAACCATATTTACTGAAACAAAAGAAAAGTACAAAAGACAAGGTTGGCAACTGTACTTCTCTGATGCATCCAAAACAACAGAAGGAGTTTCATTCGCGGTTATCAGTGAAAGTGGCTCCATAATCAGTAAGGGTCTTCTCCATTATAGCTCATCAATTTTTACGGCTGAGGCTTTTGCCATTCTAAAAGCAATCGAAGCTGCAAAAAATAAAAAGACCATCATATTTACTGACAGCCTATCATCAATCAACGCTATCAAAAATATTAACAACTACTCCACCATAGCTGTTGTAATCCGTGACAAACTGATTGCCAAAAAGAGAAACCTCAGACTGGCTTGGGTTCCAGGCCACAAGGATATCGCTGGAAATGAAATCGCCGACTCAGAAGCTAAACGAGCCTTTAAAGAACCCCTTATCGAGTTCTACTACTTCAACTCTAAAGACTTAACAAAACATATTAAGTCAATAATGTCAGCAAGGACTAAAAGCGACTGGTCTGGGTATCAACATCATTACTCAATACTCAATCCTGGTGCCGACAAGGTCTTCTATCCTATGCACTTACCTACTTCAATGGTCAAAAAATTCATTAGACTCAGAATGGGTCATACCCAAATCACCCATGAGCATCTAATCACCAAACTATCGGCTAATCTCTGCAACTTTTGCAAGCAAAAACCTACACTAACTATCACACACATGTTACAATGTGAACACATCAACAAGACCTGTAAAACCATCTCCGGTAAATCCCTACAACAACTATTATCATCTATCTCTGAAATCAACATTAAACTAGTTTTTACTATTTTACAAGAACTTCATTTAGATCGATTAATATAATGTTAATTTTATAATCCATAATAGCCAAAAGCCCTGGTAGCTAGCGCTATAGTTATTTAATTATTGTTAACATAATTTATTTATATTTTCAATAAAGTTTTAATAATAATAATAATAATAATACATTTGAGGTTAGGTTCGAACGAATTTTTTAGTCGCCGGTTTGTGGAATGCGTTCACTAGTTGTGGATTGCGAATTTACATTTGACAGTTCGCAGAAGATACGTTGTTGGTCGCGTAAAAAATATTAAAATACAAAATATTTCAATTTATAGTTATTTTATGCAGTGTTTTCCTTTTAAATCGTTGATTCGATCATTAATTCACTTCGTCGTAAAGTTAAAACAAAACAAAAATTGATATTAGCTGTGAAAATTGCTTAAAAAGATTTATTCGCATTCGCAGTTCGCAGCTCATGTGTATAGCACTTTATATGCTATATATAATAAAGGTTTATTATTGTGCTGACTGCTTCTAGTTCTCAATTCCGTACTGAGGTACTACCTACATAATGAATTATCAGACGACATCTCTGGTGGAGTAGCATCTGTTAATCTAGTACGATCGTCTTGACGTCTTGTCATTAAATAACTTTGGTCGCGTTCGGTAACGTATCCAAAGGTATCTGGATTTGTTGGTGTTGTTGTAATCCCATAGGAAAAAACAACTGATTAACGAAACAGCTGATGTCAAGTAGAAATCTAAAGCTATCCAAAAATTTTTGGTATACTTAACTATCCAAGGGGAATTTTGAAGAACAGCTGACATTTCAGCTGATCTATTTTCTTTTGTGTCGAGTACAGGGTTGGCCGAACTGTAACTTTTTAACATTTGGTACGTCTAGTACTAATTTACTAATTGAGAAAAGTAAAGTTTGTTGCATTAAATATCTCATTCGGATCCTACTGCAAAGCTTTTATTCTTTGAACTTCAGATTGTTTCTTGATATATGTAGGAGGTATTAAACTCAAATTCTTTTAGGGTTTTTATAGAAATATGAAATGATCTTAACTCTTAAACATGATTTGTTATGGGATTATAAGGACATATTATTTAGAACTGAGTTTTCAGAAAAGGATTCTTTTAAGACTATAAGCTTATATAATCTTATTGCAAGAAGAGAAAATAGTTTAGCTATAAGATTTAAGTAGTTGTAAGCTGCAAAAGTGTTTACCTCTTAAAATAAAAATGTTATGAAACCCAGTTCAGTTTCATAACAAGATATTAATACTTAGGTATAACAATGGGATATAAGAGAGTTCTATGGTCGTTTTTTTTTGTCAGATTTCAAGAGTTTAGCTCTGGAGAGTATGTTAGTTGGACTTATTTATAAACAAAATAAACAGTTTCAAGTTTAAATTTAATTGCCAGTTATTGGTTTTCATTATTTTTTAAAAGTTTTTTGGTAATATTTATATGTACGTACCTTGAAACGACAGCACCAGCGTCTGCTCACCAAACGCGAACAAGCACTAAAGGAATTCGTAGCTTAACTCTGTCGGCTTAAAGCTCACCGCTAATTAAAATAACAAAAAAAAGCTTGTTGGCGTCAGATAATTTGTTGTTAAAAAATCTGCCCTTTTCAATTTACCTTTCCTCATTGCAGGATTAAATTATCAATTAATTGAACTAAAAACTTAATAGCGACATTGTAAGTTGTATATATTTATAAGGGCTATTGTCGTAGAAATTTATATAGTAAAGTGTAACCTTCCCTCAGATCCTGATTCCAAAGACAAACGGAGCTAATTGTCAATTTGACAGCTAAAATTATCTGAACGCACCCATAAAATTGACAGTAAAATATCCCGCCTAAAAATCTCAATTATGCGCCAAAACTGATAATCGTCTCATTTGTCTTTGGAATCTGGACGAGCTAGGAGGAATTGCTAAAGAGTGAGTAGCTAATATTGTATTTAATACATCATTGTAATTTATATATATTCTTAGAGAATAAAACCGCAAAGCGCAAGCCTCAAACACAAAGCGCAAAGAACCAAAGAAGCTGTTTTTATTCAGATTCCTTCCGATTCCAGCGTCCACCGCCAGTGGACGTAACGACAAAATTTTTATTCTTCTTTATAAGAAGATTGGTTAATTGCGCAGCCAGCGTAATCCAGTTGCCGCCTGCAACGAACTCCAGCCAGGAGAAATCAAGCCAGCATAAATTGAAACGATATTCGCATGTCGAGCAGCAGCCAGCCAAGGCGTAGTCCGCGCACAACAACAGAAAAGTTGCCTTTTGATGTAACTGAAGTGCAGCTACTTAAAACAGTTCCAGAACAAGTAGAAAGCGATAGCGATAAATCAGAAAGTGACTACAACACCACTATAATCGACACACCCGACATGGGAAAGTCGGCCATGGAAGAACTTTTGAAGGAGATACGTGAAATGCGTTCACAACTGGAGGCAGTCACTTCCAATGCCGCAGCTGAGAAAGTTGAGCGCATCCGACTGCAGGAGCTTCTGAATCAAGTTGCCAACACTTCAACATCTACAGCGGCTGCAACAACTGCTATTGTTGTCCCAGCCGTTGCTAACACATCTACGATACCAACTACAACAACATCCGTAGTCGCTGCCACAACCTATATTCCAGCAACTAGTGTGAATCTGCCTGAGACAACGATGGTTAATGCACCCGCTGTATATGACACGTACGCAATGCCATTCTCGTACCAGCAGTCACAGGCGATTCGAACTGCAACTACAGCAGCATGTTCATCATATACACATACAGTGCCAACATTCTTGCCGCCGATTAGTGCATCGCAGTCATGTGGTAGACAGCAATTTACGCCGACACAATCCTTCACGCCACTCCCGAGTTTGCCACCACGTTGTTTTTCTCAGCATCACCCATCCGAAAATGCGAGCACCGGACATATTCGCAAGTTACAAGATTTGCCTGAATTCACAGGCAAACCTGAGGAATGGCCAATGTTCTCAACAGCATTCCGAGAATCTACTTCATTATACAATTACTCGATGGTAGAAAATCTGCTTCGCTTACAAAAGTCTATTAAGCATGAAGCACGAACAGTAGTGGAATCATTACTCATCCACCCAGATAATGTAGATCGGGTGATGGCTGCCCTTGAGTTCAGATATGGACGCCCGGAATGTTTGTTACGAAGTCAATTGGCTAAAGTCAGAGCGATTTCTCAAATTTCGGAAGGGAAACTCGAATTGCTAATACCCTTTGCCACAACAGTGCAAAATCTCTCGACATTTTTGGAGGCGAGTGGGTTGCACCAACATCTGGCAAACCCAACGCTTATTGACGAGCTAGTAGCTAAGTTACCAATGAGCAAGCGACTAGAATGGGTTCAAAGGAGCATCGGTATTGTGCCATATCCAACAGTCAATCATTTCGCTGAGTGGGTGACCGAGGTAGCGAGATTCGTTTCTTTGGTTACGTCGACTTCTTTATTGCCGCCAGCTCATGTAGAGCCGAAGTCAGTTCCAAAGAAGATTCTCCATGTATCTGGACAAAATGCTTCCGCCAGAAGCAAATGCCACCACTGCGAAAAGAAACAGCACCCAGTTGCGGAATGCGATCTTTTTGCTAAATTAGATGTGCCAGAAAGGTGGGAAGTGGTCAAGAAAAACAGACTGTGCTTTTACTGCCTAAAGTACGGTCATAGCGTTCGCTCATGCAGAGCCAGAAAGAAGTGTGGTATTGATGAGTGCAATAAAATGCATCATCCATTACTTCACGAGCCGTTGAAGCCAACAGTTGACGTCGGATGTTCGAGACCGTTGCTTAGTTGTCACGTTTATACCAAAGCCAAGATTCTGTTTCGTGTGCTGCCTGTGAGAATCTATGGTGACAACAAAGTCATATCAACATATGCGCTATTCGATGAAGGTTCCTCAGTATCTATAATGAGTATAGATCTGGCCAGACGATTGCGTTTAAATGGCAGTCAAAATAAATTGAAGCTCCAATGGTTTGGAAAGGAGACTATTGAAAAGGAATCGTTCATTGTGGATGCGGATATAAGTGCCGACAAAGAAGGTGCCGAAAGGTTCAGGATACAAGGAATACAGACCGTCATCGATTTGAACCTGCCGTCCCAAACAGTCCATTCAGAAGAACTCCAGATGTTGAATCATCGTCAAGACATCATCCCATTCGCCAAGTATAAAGATGCTAGGCCAGAGATATTAATTGGGCTGGACAACAGCCATTTGGGTGCACCATTACGCACTCTCAAGATATTGGGAACTGGTCCTATCGTAGCCGAAACTAAACTTGGCTGGGTCATATATGGGAAGATGTCAGAATACGCAGCCGAAAAAAGAGATGATATTGTTCTTCATAGTAGCCAATGCAGTCAAGAACAGGACGCTCTATTGGACAAGGCGGTGGAAGAGTACTTCGATTTGGAAAACTTTGGAGTAAAAAAGCCGACGGAACAGCTGATGTCTTCGGCTGACAAAAGAGCAAATGAAATATTGTCAGCTACAACAAAGAAATTAAATGGCCGATTCCAAACCGGTCTTCTTTGGAAAGAAGACAACCCTGATGTTCCAGATAGTTATGAAATGGCGAAGCGAAGGTTTTTGAATCTGGAAAGTAAATTGGAGAAAGATCCTGAATATTCTCAAACGTACAAAAATATCATCAAGAGCTACATTGAGAAGGGGTACGCCAGAAAGCTGACGACAGCTGAAGTAAATCATAGCACGTTAAAGACTTGGTACCTTCCTCATTTTGGAGTGAGGAATCCAAATAAACCAAACAAAATAAGATTGGTATTTGATGCGGCTGCCAAAGTAGAAGATGTTTCCTTGAATTCCCTTCTTTTAAAAGGTCCTGATCAACTGAAGCCCATGATGATGATCCTGTTTAACTTTCGCCTAAGAGCTATAGCCATATCTGGAGACATAAGGGAGATGTTCCACCAAATTCGTATTCAACCAGAGGACCAAAATTCGCAGCGCTTCCTATGGAGGGAGCACAAAGAAGAGCCTATTAGCGTTTATATGATGACATCGATGATATTTGGTGCTAGTTGCTCGCCATGCTCAGCCAATTATGTGAAGAATCTCAATGCCTCGAGATATCTTAACATTCATCCCAGAGCGGCAAGAGCAATCCTTGATCGCCATTATGTTGACGATTACGTCGACAGCTTCGATAGTGAAGCTGAAGCAATAGAGGTGACCAATGAAGTAATTTCAATTCATAAGGAAGGCGGCTTCGAGCTGCGAAACTTTTCTTCGAACTCGAAGGAGGTTTTGCAAAGAATCTCGTGTCAACAGATTGAGCAAGACAGGTTGATTGACTTGAACATCGAAACAATAACTGAGAAAATTCTTGGGATGTGTTGGGACCCGGTCGCAGACGTGTTTAAGTTTCAATGTAAGTTTCATCGGGCTAACAGAGATGTAATGGAGAATGACATATGTCCTACTAAGAGGCAATTTTTGAGCATTGCCATGTCCGTTTTCGATCCTTTTGGAATGGTCGCCAACTTCACCATTTATATGAAGTTGTTGCTACGTTCAGTATGGACACAAACCGTAGGATGGGATGAGCCAATTCCAGCAGAAGTTTTTGAACGGTGGAAGCAGTGGAAAGGCGAGCTTCCGTCGCTAATTCAGTTCAAGATGCCCAGATGCCATGATCCTCACCTGACGTTCACAAGTGACATCGTTCTTCACACTTTCGTCGATGCCAGTGAAGAGGCTTTTAGTGCAGTTTCATTTCTTCGAATCGAGTATGGTGGCAGTGTCCGAGTATCATTTATCTGCGGCAAAACCAAATGTGCGCCCAAAAAACTTATGTCCATTCCACGATTGGAACTATCCGCAGCAATTTTGGGCATAAGGCTTTGCAATGCCATCGTGAAGAACCATGACCTGTTGTTCAAGAACCGAATCTTTTGGACCGATTCAAAAAACGTAATTAGCTGGATTAGATCGGAGCCCCGGCGGTATAAGCAATTTGTGGGATTCCGGATTGCTGAAATATTGGAAAGCAGTCAAGTTAGTGAATGGCGTTGGATTCCTTCAAGACTGAATCCAGCTGATGAGGCAACCCGAGCACGATATCCGCCGAAGCTGAACGTCCAAAGTAAGTGGATTATGGGTCCGGACTTTCTTTTGTTGCCTGAAAAAGATTGGCCTATACAACCAGATGTCAACAACAGCCAGTTTTGTGACAACGAGGTTCGACCGAGGTTTCTTCTGCATACAAACGCAGTAAGTAGTATTATTTTTGACATGTCAAGATTTTCGAAGTATTCAAGATTGAAGAGATGCGCAGCATGGGTACTACGATTTAAGGATGCCTGTTTGGGTAAGCACATAGAAATTGGAGAAATATGCGTCGATGAACTTGAAGCCGCCGAATTAGTTCTGTGCCTCCAGGCCCAAAGAGAAACCTTCGCCCATGATATTGCCCGTCTAAGTCAAAATCTTCCAATCGAAAAAGGCAGCCATTTGTTTAAGTTAACGCCATACATAGATGACACCGGTTTGCTAAGAATGTATGGACGAATCGACGCCGCCATGACTATACCATTCACAGCCAGACGTCCTATTATCCTCCCAAAGAATCATCGCCTAACAAGGTTGATAGTAGACCATTTTCATTGCCGCCTACGTCATCAAAATGATGACACAATCGCTAATCAGATTAGATTACACTTCTGGGTGCCAAGCATTCGATCAGCTGTAAAAAGAGCAAAAAATAACTGCTTCATTTGTCGAATACGCTCCGCCAAACCACAACCGCCATTAATGGGACAGCTACCGATGGAACGTCTCACACCATTCGTAAGACCCTTTACGTACACAGGTCTTGACTATTTCGGCCCAGTGTACATCACTACTGGACGACGGAGAGAAAAGAGATGGATTGCACTTTTTACGTGCATGACAGTGCGAGCTGTGCACCTTGAAATCGCTGCAAATCTTTCTGCTGATGCCTGCATATTATGTATTCGCAACTTTGTCAATCGCCGTGGTATTCCGAAACGTATTAGATGCGACAACGGCACCAATTTCATCGGAGCAAAAAAGGAGTTATTGAATACAGATATTTTTGACAACGAAGCTATAAAAGCGGAACTTTCGTCAAGTGGCATCGAATGGTCGTTTAACTGCCCATTAAACCCACATGCAGGCGGCTGTTGGGAAAGGTTAGTTCAGTCAGTGAAAAGAGTTCTTTCACATACACTCAGAGAGATTGCAGCAAGACTTGAAACATTGCAGAGCGCCTTAATAGAGGCTGAAAATATTATAAATGGACGTCCACTAACACATCTGCCCATCTCAGCCGAAGACGAGAATCCCTTGACGCCCAATCATTTTTTGTTGGGGGTTCCCAACTCTACACAAACTCCAGGTGAAATAGACGAACGAGCCCTTTGTCTCAGGAGACAATGGCGTATTAGTCAACAACTCAAGGACCGCTTCTGGAAAAGATGGGTCCGAGAATATTTGCCGGTTCTTACCAGAAGGTGCAAGTGGTTCCAGCGCGTAGAACCACTCAAAGTTGGAGACTTATGTCTTGTCTGTGATGCCAGCGTACCTAGAAGCCAATGGATTCGTGGCCGGATACTAAGAGTATTTCCTGGCAGAGACGGACAGATTCGTATAGCTGATGTGAAGACGAGTTCAGGAGTTTTTCGCCGGCCTGCGGTAAAGATTGCTGTACTAGATGTTGGTGAGACTTCTGATCCGGAGCGCCTCACGGGGGGTGGGATGTCGTAGAAATTTATATAGTAAAGTGTAACCTTCCCTCAGATCCTGATTCCAAAGACAAACGGAGCTAATTGTCAATTTGACAGCTAAAATTATCTGAACGCACCCATAAAATTGACAGTAAAATATCCCGCCTAAAAATCTCAATTATGCGCCAAAACTGATAATCGTCTCATTTGTCTTTGGAATCTGGACGAGCTAGGAGGAATTGCTAAAGAGTGAGTAGCTAATATTGTATTTAATACATCATTGTAATTTATATATATTCTTAGAGAATAAAACCGCAAAGCGCAAGCCTCAAACACAAAGCGCAAAGAACCAAAGAAGCTGTTTTTATTCAGATTCCTTCCGATTCCAGCGTCCACCGCCAGTGGACGTAACGACAGCTATACCATATTATATTTAAAAAAAAAAATTCATAGGATTTGTAATCCAGTATATGTATAATATTATTTGTTTGCTTTGCGGATTAGCAAATGGTCTCTTGCTGCAACTAACTCGTCGCAACATACCTTGGACAATAAATTCAGCATTAAAAAATATCTTTAAATCATGTATTCATAATCCAAATCCTTCAATTATGCCAAAGAAAATTGTTTGTCTCCAAAAATAAACTTCCCATCTATCATGTATAATTCCTACAATCTCTCATCCTTATGGTAAATGAAACATTTTCAGTTTTTGTACAAACCTTCATAAGATTAAGATCATAAATGTGCAAAATTGTTTGGTTTCCATTATTCTATTTTTTTATGAATTAACTACGTATGTAGCAGACGTAACAAATTGTAGTAAATTAGGCATGTAGTTGATTCGGCCAACCCTGGTCGATTCACGTCGTTTTTTGACTTTGACAGTAAATGGTACCTATCCGGTTTTGGTCGTTCGCCAACGTATCGGATACTAAAGTATCTTAGATACCCTATCGGACTACGAGGTGAACGCGACCTTTGTTTTGCTCTTATGTTTTGTTTATATTTTATGCTTGCAAGCGATATCTATTTTTTAATTTCGTTTATTTTTCAAATCACGTTGAAAGTTGAACAAATATTAAAATGTTGCCAAATCAAAAATATATTCTGCTTCTTCTTATCATTTTACGTTATCCAATTGACAAAGACATCCAAGAATTCAACAAGTTTGCGTCTCATGTTCTTAAAGATATCAAAAACTGTCCCAAGTGCTTTCAAAAGCAATCAGATTTTTGTAAAAGAATCGAACTGGACTATGAATTAGATGAAGACTTTAAAAATAACCTTAACATACTTTTTGGTACTCGTGAAAATCGAATATTTAGAAGTAAACAAAACCACAGCACCAAAATTATTGGCAAGTATTTGGCGAGCAATTTTGATTTTAGTCAGATAAATGCCCAGGAAAATGAAGTCGAATTGGTAAACATTATTTCGGAACGGTTTTTAGATGATTCTCGGTTGGATGGTATGCAATATTGTCCAAAGTCTAGAGTGAAAAGGTTTTTGGAATTCTTTTCAAAGAACTATTCGGAACTTAACATATGGATGCACATGAATATCAATGTGCAACCAATCCTTTTGCCATACTTACATTCCTTAGGATTTCCCGTTCCTCAAACTTGGGCAGCTTGTGGTTTCACAATATTTCAATCTGTTGATGGAGTTCCTCTGGCTGATCTTTATTCAAGTGATTTGGATTTCATAACCAAGATAAAAATAGCATCGCAATTATTGAATGCAGCCCTGAAATTTTCCGAGGGCTTCGATGGGTTTCGGATATACATAACTGATCTGAATATGGACAACGTTGTTTACAATA
Organism: Chrysotoxum bicinctum; assembly: GCA_911387755.1. Classification (NCBI taxonomy): domain Eukaryota; kingdom Metazoa; phylum Arthropoda; class Insecta; order Diptera; family Syrphidae; genus Chrysotoxum; species Chrysotoxum bicinctum. Next base: position 63,904,835 of record OU426987.1, read on the forward strand.
AAAAGGCAAATAAGGTATCTTTCGTGGACTTGGATACAGTACTTATAGTGGATGTTAGCCAGAACTCTAGCCCAACACACAAGCATGAGTTCTTTGAGTGTTATGGATGTTTTGCATTTTCACCATCGGATATTTGCTCTAGTGGGAAAAGTGATATAAATATATTTGCTGTGTGTCAATTACTTCGTGAAAATCTAACAAGGGATCGTACGAAAGGATTTCTGTATCCTGTGCCGGAAAAGTTTTCCTATTTGGAGAATATGCTTACAGAATGCGTTTATTGCAATGATATAACTTGTAAAAATAGATTTGGTATAGCCGTTGAAATGATACAATTTATGGAAGAAATAATTAAAAATGTTTCATAATCCTACAAAATTGTTTTTTGATGTTAATAATATATTATTTATGAAGAAGGAAAAACGAGTGAGTGATTTGAAAAAGAAATGCTCACCCCCAGTTTCACAGTGAAAGTTTAAACCCCACTTTTGGTTTAAACTCGAGTTCAACAATAAATTTGGTTTCACAGTCCTTAAACAGAGTTCATTCTGTAGTTTAAATTAAGCGACACTATTCTGCCGTTTAAATCTCAGTTCGACAACCCCTTCAAACATTTGAAAATATAATTTATGTTTTCATTTCTTTATTTCATCAATCAAAGAACAAAATTCTCTTACAGACTAATAGATAACATTATTTCACTATAGCTATTTTAATATATACAAAAGAAAATATTTAAATAAGTAATAAATACAAACATCAAGTAGATCTTAGTTCATTTAAAACATAAATTTTAAAGGTATCTCTAGTGCAAATACTGAAAAAGTCTAACCTAGTACAAACTGAATTTGCTTCCCTGATGCAACGAGAAACGGTTTCATTACGACCGTAGTTAGTTCTATGAAATTGCTCGTGAAAAAGAACATAATCTATGGAATTATAAGTAGGAACAGGAATAGATATTAATTCAATAAGTTGTGTACATTTAATATGGTAAGTGAGTAAATCTCGAATGAACATTATAGCAAAGTATGTACGTCGATTTGCCAAACCATGCATAACAAATAAGAGACATCTAGTTTCATAATATGGAATAACAGTACCCCAATGAAGTTTATAATACATAAATCTCGAAATATTTTTTTGGATTTTTTCAATTCTTACACACGAGTTATTGTAGTACGGGTTCCAAATTCCTTGCTATTTCTTTTGATGAATCCTAACATTTGGTTGGATTTATTCATAATATAGTCAATATGAGGAAGAAAAGAAAGTTTTGTATCAAGGAAAAAACCTGGATCTTTCTTTTCTGCAACTCGATCCAAGAAAGAACTACCAATTTGATAGTCGTGATAGATCGGGGAGATCGTACGAAAACAAGACATGACTTGGCATTTTGAAATATTTAGATGTAGTAGATAGTTTATATTGCACCATTCTGCCGGTTTATTTAAGTCATCATTTAATAAAACACAATCATCTGAGCATTTTATACGATATAGTTTAAGGTCGTCCGCAAAAAGAAGACACTGAGAATTTTGAAAGATTTTAGGAATATCGTTAATAAAAAGCAGGAATATTAATGGGCCTAAATGGCTACCCTGAGGGACACCAGATGGAACTAATATTTGATTAGAAAGATGATCGTTAAACTTAACAACTTGTACTCTCAAAGTTAAATAAGATTTCAATCAATCAAGAAAATTAGAATGAAACCCCAGTTGCAAGAGTTTGTGAAAAAGAATACGATGATTTACGCGGTCAAATGCTTTGGCGAAATCACTAAAAATTATATCAGTTTGACGATAGGATTCGAAATTATTTACTATATACATAATTAGTCAATAGTGTAAGATTAGTTGATGTAGACCTTCCAGAAATTAAGCCGTGTTGGAAATCGGATACAAAATCTTTTAATTGAAAAGTAAGCTTGTCGCAAACTATTTTCTCAAATAATAACTTAGGAAGAGCAGATAATTTGCAGTTAGTTATTTCTTGTTTAGACCCAGATTTAAAAATTGGTGTTATATAAGACAGTTTCCAACATTCTAAAAATTCACCTTTCGAGAGCGATAGGTTGAAAATGCAGTCAATGGAATAGCTAGAGATGTGGCACATTTAAGTAATAAAATTTGTGGGATTCCATCCGGACCTGCCGTATTGTTGGTATCTAAACCTAACAAGGCTGATTCAACTTCAGAAGACGATAAAACCATAGACCCTATATTAATAATGATAGAAATTTTTGGTAAATTTACATTCTTTGGAGTTTTTGATGAGTACACGGACTGAAAATAAACAGCAAAGAAGTTACAAATATCTTGAACATTACTCGTTAATTCGTTCAAGTACTTCATACAGTTTGGATACCCATTCGTTTTACGCTTAGCGTTAATGTATTTCCAAAAATTGTCACTTTTAAATTTAATATTTGACTCAATAGAGAACGATATAAAAACTTATTTAGCGTATCGAATTCTTTTTGAATAGTCAAATGCTTAGACCGTAGATCAGCATTATCGCGATTCATGTAGGTATAAAAACATACATATTTATTTTCATAATAAATTAATTTTTAAAAATGACAGGCTTACAGATTTTATTTATTTATTATTTATTTTCATTTTTAAATTTTGTTTTCTGTCATAGGTCACAACTGAAAAAAAGTAAACTTTCCTTGTGTTCAGGAAGCCGTTCATCAAGAAACCAAACACAGCGTACCTCACCTTATGTTTATAAATTTTGACTCAATTGTGTCATACTGTTAATTCTCTCTCTTAATCTTTTTTGTATTAGCACTCAATTGAAGAAAAACATGTTATTTTACTGTAACTTATAATCTTTGCTGTTAACAAGCATTCATTCGTCATTAAGAAGTCATTAAGAGCAGTCGTCCGATTTTGCCTACTTAAAGCTCCTTTTTGCTAAACAGTATCTTTGTACATTTTCACACATAATTATACACTTACACGTAAAATTCATTAAACACATTTTATACATTTATTAAACATTGAACTCATAGTTTTTTATTTCACAAGACACCTTTTTTTTAAACAATACACATAGTGACAAAAACAATAAAACACAAATCCCAGAATTCCAGTTCCGTTCCCTAACATAATGGTCCTTCGAGCCGGATGTTCGCATCAGCTTCATGATTTGTATGAATGGTTTCAGGAATTCTTGGATCGAAAATTATTATTGAAATCAAGGAAGTGATAAAATAAAATTTGTATTGTAAGTACTTTTAAAACAAATGTTATATTTTTCATGATTTCTAAACCATGATTTATGAGCAATACAAATTACAACACAAACTGTGCGCGAAACGGGAACAATACGAATTAATTTGAATTTAATAGATTTACCTAGGCCTGTTCCTAATAAAGCTCAATCAAAGTAAATCTAGTGTTTATTACATCTTTTAATATAAAATACGTGTATATATGGCATATTTATGTATATTATATTTGTGCGATTTTGCCTTTGACCGCGTAGAAATTTGTCAGGGCATACCTGTATACATATAAAATCACGCGTTTGGGAACATAGCGGTACCATAGGCTTACCGTATATTAGGAACTTTTTATACCTATCTAACGGGACAATAATTAAATAGAAGCTTTATTGAAGCCATATATTAATTCGCGTTTAAATCAAAAACTGAACTTTAGTAACAATGAACAAAATCATTGCTAAACGCGGTCGAACAAAAAGTTGTATTACGCTTGCCTCATCATTTGCCGATGCAATTACTAGCACTACGAGCTTGCATACATTGGAATTCCGCCTTAATAAACTTGACGAATCGTGGCGAGAATTCGTAACTTTACAAAATGAATTGTTAGACTTTATAGAATCGGAAAAATACATAGATCATGAACCCGAATACGCAGAATATGAAGAAAAATATTTTCGTACGCACGCGGTTATTACAGACGCCATTTTTAAGTTAAAGGAACCTGTTGACAATAAGGTTTCCCATACCAATAGTAATCGCGAGTCGCCTTCAAACGCTGCATCTGCTGGTGCTCTGAACCCAATGCAGGATATCCCTGAGGAACAGAGCGAAGCTCCTACACGCCCCTTACACAATTCGATTCAATTGCCAAAGATGACGATTGAACCATTTTCTGGCGATTATAAAGACTGGCCAGCGTTTCGTGACATGTTTTTAGGAACCATTGATTCCAATAATACGATATCGCCCGTACAAAAACTTCATTTTCTTAAATCTTTTCTCCGTGGAAGCGCCGCGGATTTAATAAGTCATGTCAAATGCTCGGAAGCAAATTACGTCGAGACGTGGGATAGGCTGGAGAGACGCTACGATCAACGTCATTTAATCGTTAAATCGTTTATTGAGTCATTTATATCGCTTCCAACCTGTGCCACTGGAAATGTTAGTGCGTTAAGTAAGATCGCTGATGGAGCGGAAGAAGTCGTAAGGGGGTTGAACGCACTTGATTGCAATAGTAGGGACCCTTGGCTCATTCATATTTTATACGAAAAATTGGATCATGAAACCAAAAAGGCATGGGCATCATGTTCAAGGGATGAAAAAACGGTAGATGACTTCTTAGATTTTCTCCAAGCGCGATGTCGATGTTTAGAAGCATGTCAACCACTAGGTCGTTCTAATCAGATTCGTGGAAGGGTCTCTAAGCTAGTTCATTCTCATGTAGTAGAAACTCGCCAAGTTTGCCCAAAATGTAAGGGCACCCATTTGCTCTCACAATGTCTGGATTTTAAGGGTTTTTCTGTAGCCGTTCGACGCGATTTTGCCAGATACTCATCACTGTGCTTCAATTGTCTTAAAGAGGGCCATTCATCTCGGAGATGTCAGTCGAAATCTCGTTGTCGACTATGCAATGCTAGACACCATGTTTTATAGTGCATTTAGAAGAGAATCCAAGTATACCTTCGTCGCAATCCTCATCGCTTCTTAATTCAACTGCTAATTTTTCGAATCATAACTCTGAACAAGCTGCCATTGTTAATATATCGGTTGAGCCTTCTCACCGCACCACTTCTATTCTGCCCACCGCTGTTGCTCGGATTAAGGATAGATCTGGTATTTATCAGCAAGTTCGTATGCTTCTAGATTCAGGATCCCAAGTGTCCTTTATCACTGAAAGGATTGTTCAAAGGTTAGGACTAATTCGGAAACGCTCTTGTATCCCCATAATGGGAATAGGATCTACCTCAGCAGGCGTTACTAATGGAGTGGTATCCCTTCATCTGAGCTCTTGCTATAGCTCGGAGTCTATTGATATTGATTGTTATGTGTTGCCCAAACTAACTTCAAATTTACCTCGGATTATTTCAAAGCACATTCCACAAGCCTTGTACAGAATCGAGCTTGCTGATCCGACCTATCATAAACCAGGTCCTATTGACATTTTGGTAGGTGCGGATAAATTCTTCAGTTTAATAAAAGGAGCATCTACCCGAGTTCAAAATTCAAATCTTAGGTCGATTCCGACTATCTTTGGTTGTGTTATCGCTGGAAGAAGCTTACATCCTGACAGCTATGAAATCAATTCTTTTTGTACTACATTGGATTTTGCTAAGGAATTCGACCTGGAGCGGTTTTGGAGACTTGAGGAAGTCTCAACTGAAATTCCTTTATCTGTGGAAGAAGAATTGGCTGAAGAAATTTTTGCTAAAAATCACATCCGCCGATTGGATGGTAGATATGAAGTCGTACTGCCCTTTAAACCTTCAACTAAAACGGACTTTGGTAATTCCCTTAGCACTGCCATTAGTCGCTTCCATTCTGTTGAAAGAAGGTTTAAATTTAATAGGGATTTAAAGGCGCAATACTCTGCATTCATAAATGAATACATATCTCTTGGTCATATGGAAGAGGTTCCACCGCATGATCTAGAAGTGACAGGAAACATTTACTACCTGCCTCACCATGCTATTTTTAAGGGCGACAGCACAACGACAAAAATAAGAGTCGTATTCGATGCATCGGCTAAATCTGATTCAGGAAAATCATTAAATGACACTCTTCTCGTAGGACCAACTATACAACGTGACATTTTCTCAATTTGTCTACGCTATCGACAACATTTATATGTCGTGTCGGGGGACATTGAAAAGATGTACCGTCAAATTTGGGTAGCTCCTCATCATGCTGATTTTCAACGCATAGTCTGGCGAGAAAATCCTGAAGAGCCCTTGAGACACTATCGACTACTCACTGTTACCTACGGTACATCTTCAGCTCCATTTTCAGCAGTTAGAGTTCTTCAGCAACTGGCCATGGATTCTGCTAAAACGCATCCCATCGCTTCAAAAATTCTGCTGAATGATTTTTATGTCGACGACGTAATAACTGGCACTGACAACATCAAAGACCTTTTTACTCTTCAATCAGAACTGGTAAATTTGTTAAAATCAGCGGGATTTAACCTTCGAAAATGGACTACCAACTGTTGGCCACTTCTCATAAAGTTGCCTGAAGATCAACGCGAACTCTCTCCAGTGGACTTTGAGGATTCTAATTCGGTTAAAATTCTTGGATTACAGTGGTGTCCATCAAGAGATTGTTTCTCGTACAAAGTAAGGCTGAGCGAAAATTCCACTTGTACGAAACGTCGCATACTTTCGGACGCGTCGCGATTATTTGACCCGTTAGGTTTCCTTGCACCTGTTATTGTTGGCGTCAAAGTACTCTTCCAAGAGCTTTGGAGAAGAAAATTACAATGGGACGAAGAAGTTCCCGACGACCTTGCTCTTCAGTGGAGCATCATAAGGGATGAACTTCCTATTTTAGAAACTTTATCTATTCCGAGGATGATGCTAAACAATAAATTGAACTGGGAGCTACATGGTTTTTGTGATGCTTCATTAGATGCATATGCTGCTGCTGTTTATTGCCGAAGTACCTCTCCAGATGGAACAATTTCAGTGGCACTTGTCGCAGCCAAATCTAAAGTTTCTCCTATAAAGGTCTTATCTTTACCTAGGCTCGAGTTATGTGGAGCAGTACTGCTAACTCGTCTAATTAACAAAATTAAGTTATCTTTGCAGGAACCAGATGTGAAGATATTTGCTTGGACCGATTCTGCTATTGTGTTACATTGGTTGTCAGCTCCTCCTAAGAAGTGGTCAGTGTTCATCGCAAATCGAACGTCAGAAGTGTTGTCCTCGATTCACATTAAGTTTTGGAATCACGTCCGATCTGCCTCAAATCCTGCCGACATCGCCACACGAGGAATTTCACCATCGTCATTACCATCCGCTGATTTATGGTGGAAAGGGCCACCATGGCTAAGAAAGGAACGAAGTGATTGGCCTGTATCAATTGGTTGCCAGGAAGACTTAAATTCCGAAATTCTGGAAGAGAGAAAAGTATCTCCAGCGCAGGTATTCGTATTTCAAATACTTTGTCACCTAGTGAAATAGACATGGCAAAAACAAAACTTATTAAATCTGCACAGATGTCTATATTTCGCACAGAAATTCAATCTTTGAATCAGGGAAAAGATCTACCCGCTAAAAATCGTCTCCTTTCGTTAAGCCCATTTCTTGATTCTTTTGGTGTGCTTCGCGTTGGTGGCCGCTTGGAACATTCAGAACTATCTTATGCGGAAAAACATCCTATTATATTGTGCAAATCTCATCCTATATCCAAACTTATCGCTTATCATCTCCACGAAAAATATTTACATCCTGGAGTATCGCTACTGTTCGCGTTGATAAATCAAAATTATTTTATATTGGGATGCAGAAATCTCTCACGTAAGACTGTACATGAGTGTGTAAAATGTTTTCGAGAACGGGTATCTACAACCAAACAACTTATGGCAGATCTGCCAGTCGAACGTATTCGGTACGCGAGGCCATTTAGTAAGGTGGGTTGTGATTACGCCGGGCCTATTACTTTACGCTTAAGTCGAGGAAGAAATCCTAAGTTTGTAAAGGCCTACATAGCCCTATTCATCTGTTTTGTCACCAAGGCCATTCATGTCGAGCTTGTGGGAGATTTGTCGTCCGTCGCGTTTTTACTGGCACTAGATCGTTTCGTCGCGCGTCGTGGTAAGCCACAAGAAATCTGGAGTGACAATGGGACAAATTTTCGTGGTGCAAAACGGCTTTTAGATGACATGCATAAATTGCTGTGCAGCCAACAGCATAACAACATCGTTGCTGATCATCTTGCTAATGACGGTATTAATTGGAGGTTTATACCACCTTCTGCACCTCATTTTGGAGGCTTGTGGGAGGCTGGTGTAAAATCAGTAAAACTACATTTAAAACGGGTCATAGGTGAAACAAAACTCACCTATGAGGAGATGTATACTCTATTGGTTAAAATAGAATCTTTGCTTAACTCTCGCCCCATGTGGAAAACATCCGATTCCGAACCTATAGCGCTTAGCCCTTCACATTTCTTAATAGGGGAACGCTATACAGCTGTTCCACAACCATCTGTTCCTAATTCAATCATTTCTATGAATATTAACTGGTCTATTTTACAGGCAATGTTACAAGGGTTTTGGTCTCGCTGGCACAGCGAATATTTGACATCACTGCAGCAGCGACCAAAGTGGCAAAAATCGCAGCCTAATCTTTGCATCGATGATGTTGTTCTAATAAAAGAACCAAATTTGCCACCATCAAAATGGATCATAGGAAGAATCACCAAATTACACCCTGGAAGCGACAGCAGGATCAGAGTTGTTACCGTCAAAACCAATCACGGAGAATTTATTCGTCCAGCTGTTAAGGTATCCCCATTACCTTTTTCTGAAAGACCGTAATCTTTCAGAGGGGGCTGGATGTTCAGGAAGCCGTTCATCAAGAAACCAAACACAGCGTACCTCACCTTATGTTTATAAATTTTGACTCAATTGTGTCATACTGTTAATTCTCTCTCTTAATCTTTTTTGTATTAGCACTCAATTGAAGAAAAACATGTTATTTTACTGTAACTTATAATCTTTGCTGTTAACAAGCATTCATTCGTCATTAAGAAGTCATTAAGAGCAGTCGTCCGATTTTGCCTAATTAAAGCTCCTTTTTGCTAAACAGTATCTTTGTACATTTTCACACATAATTATACACTTACACGTAAAATTCATTAAACACATTTTATACATTTATTAAACATTGAACTCATAGTTTTTTATTTCACAAGACACCTTTTTTTTAAACAATACACATAGTGACAAAAACAATAAAACACAAATCCCAGAATTCCAGTTCCGTTCCCTAACACCTTGATTTGTTTTTCTTTGATTCAGATAGAAAGAGAAAACAATTTACTTAAACTACGTTCAATGAACTTAAGTTCAGATTAGACTGTGAAACCGGACGAGTTGAACTTCAAATTTAAACTACAGTTCAGGTTCAGCAGAACTTAAGTTTAAACTCTCACTATGAAACTGGGGGTTAAAGTTGTAAATTTTTTTGTGGTTCAAAAAACATACAAAGAAACTGACCAACAGTGGTTTAATTACGATTTAAGGAGAAGTCGAAAAATCAGAAGTCACCTGAAGTTTGTGTTAACCAGAAACATTGAAGATTGGGAACAAAATAAGAGAATTAGAAATACTTTCAAAAGAAATCTTGAAATAAGAGCGAAAATTCATTCAAGATAAGTTAAATGGGGCTAGTGACCAAAAAAATATGTGGAAAACGTTAACAACTTTAGTTTTGGGACAATCAGTAACAGAAATTAATTGTGTTGAATTTAATGGGAACAAAATAAGTGATAATAAAATAATTGCCAACAAATTTAATGAATTTTTTATTAAAAGTGTAATAGAAATAAATGAACAAATACCAAACGTTATATGGTCAAATCTTATGCTAAATAGTGAACATTGTTTCAAATTTAAAAAACTGGAATCAATAGAAGAACTCTTAAAAATAGTTGAAATGACGCCTAATAAAAACGATTTCAATTTCATGAACGAACAAATGTTAAAAAATAGTTTTACTATTGTGGGCCCTACTCCATTAAACATAATAAATTACTCGCTAAAAAGTGGGAAATTTCCAAGCTCCTGGAAATCGTCTGTTATAACCCCAGTGGAAAATATATCTAACTCAAAGAAATGCGAAGACTATAGGCCTTTACACATGCTTCCTCTGTATGAAAAGATATTGGAAAAGATTGTTCAAATGCAATTAGAAGAGTACCTACAACTAAATGATCTGATAATTAAGAAGCAGTCTGGATTTAGACGAAAACACTCTTGTGAATCAGCTCTGAACTATGTCATAGCAGATTGGAAGGAGACGATACATAAAAAGAAGAAAATTCAGTATTCATCGACCTCAAAAGGGCATTTGAAACGTTGGAATCAATCAATCAATGCTTAATAAATTACAAATTTTACAAAACAAGGGAATGAGAGCTATCCTATGTTGTAATCGATATATGTCCTGGTTTTGTTAATAAATAAACTAAACACCAAATTATATTAACTGTGTATTTTATTGAAATAGGTTAAAGGTTTTAGTTGTTATAAAAGTTTTCAAGTGTATATTTTAAAATTGTATTTATTTAATATTCGCTGGCACTGGCTGGCGTCTGACTCGGGCAAATCCAAAAAGGTGTCTGACTAAAAAATGTAGAAAACCAAAATACATAAGGCGTAGATATAAACGCGAATAGGATACATGAACCTATATCCGTCTCGTTCCCCTTTCTCGTTTTCAAGCCAGATATATCTGTGCTGCGTTCATAAACTATGACATCCCACCCTCCGTGAATTCTCCAGGAGATTCACCACGTATCTGCATTACGGCTAGCTTGGAGGCCGGGCGGCGAAAAGTACCTTGGCTTGTTTTGACTTCGGCACTTCTTACTTGGCCATCCTTTGCAGGGTATACTCGAACAATTCTTCCTCGCTGCCACTTGCTCCTGGGTTGACTGGCATCGCAAATTATTACTAGGTCGTCAAGTTTGAGAGGAGGTACAGCATCGAACCATTTGCTGCGCCTGGTTAACATCGGCAAATATTCTTGGATCCATCTTTTCCAAAATCGGTTTTTTAGTTGCTGAGCTATTCGCCACTGTTTTCTGCGACATATCTCGGATGCAGTTAGTTCATTTCGGCGGAGAAGATCTTGATAGCTCGATGTCCGAGTTTTTTGCTTGGCTTTTTGTTTTGCAGCTATTCTTGTTCTTACTCGACCTAGAGCGGCGCGGCTTCGTAAGATCCATGCCATTACTCGTCTCATATTTGAAAAGGAAGAAAACTTATTAATACAAATTAAAGAGTTACTTGCCTGGTCAATGTGTAAGATTCTCGGGCGGATCTCCTCATCAAGTGCTTCTGGAACTTGAGACTCAAAGCAATTTGGCCATTGCGTTTGTGGAAGACGTAAAAAATCAGGTCCCTTCATCCATCGGCTTTTCATGATGAATTTAGGTGGATTAGTGGCTCGTGTGGCGTTATCGGCAACGTTTAAGTCTGTTGAAAGCCAATTCCAATCCATCGGCTCTGATACATCTAATATTTCGGCGATTCTGTGGGCGACGAATGGCTTATATCGTCGCTGTGGAGATCGAATCCACCAGATTGTTGTTTTCGAATCACTCCAATAGACTACACGAGAGATTGCAACGTTATGACTCGTTCGTATTGTTGTCTGTAAGCGGCTTCCGAGGACTGCTGCCTGTAACTCTAGGCGCGGGATCGAGAGTATCTTCTTCGGAGCACACCTTGTTCTTGCAGAAACGAAAGCTACATCCACTTCCCCTTGATAAAAGATACGAAAGTATCCAACTGCGGCAAATGCACTTTCACTTGCATCTGTAAAAATATGAAGTTCGACATCAGCGGCATTCTGTAATTTTGGCGAGTAGCAACGGCTTAAACGGAATTGGTTTACTGTGGTCAATCCTGTCCACCAAAGTTTCCATTGGCAAAAAATGTCTTGAGGCAATGGATCATCCCAACCAATTCCAGTTTCCCAGGTTTTTTGAAGAAGTAGCTTAGAATATATGAGAAAATCTGCTAGAAACCCATACGGGTCGAAAACGGCCATGATGATACCAAGCATTTCCCTTTTAGTTGGCGGTCTTAATAAATCCAATACTTCTTTGGCTATGCGATGGAATTTAAGTTGGAAGCGAAAGGTGTCATCTTCGACGTTCCAGTACATTCCCAGAACCTTCTCTTGGCCTTTATCTGGCTCCAGGTTAACTGCTGATTTGACTTGGCATATCGGGTGGTTCAAACTTTCTTGAATTTCACTTACATTGGACACAAAATCTCGAATCATGAAACCACCTTCGGCGTGAATTCTCTTGACTTCCATACTGATTCGCTCTGCATCGGCTTGACTTGAGAAACTGCAAACGTAATCATCGACATAATGGTTATTTATAATGGCCTCAACCGCTTCTGGTGACTCTTGTTGAAATCTTTTGGCGTTACGATTCTTGATATATTCGGCTGCACAAGGCGAACATGCGGCACCGAATATCATCGACGACATCACGTATACCCGCGGCAAACTACTGCTTCCGTCTCTCCACAGGAACCTTTGAGAATTCTGATCCTCAGCACGTATCTTCACCTGTGAAAACATCTCTTTGATGTCAGCGACAACTCCAACAACACCTTGTCGGAACTTAAATAGTATTGACAGGAGCGGTTTGGCTTGTTCCGGTCCCTTAAGGAGCATAGAATTCAGTGAGGTTCCTCGAACCTCGGCAGCGGCATCAAAGACTATGCGTAGCTTTTCTGGCTTGTGTGGGTTGATGACTCCAAAATGTGGCAAATACCAAGTGCGGCTATCTGTTAGTTTCGAATCCTTCAGCGATAGTTCTCTGGCGTATCCTTTTTGGATATATGACGTTATTTGGGTTTTGTATCGCTCGGCAAATTCAGGATCCCTTCTCATTCTTGTTTCAATGTTCTGTAAGCGCTTGTAAGCCATTTCGTAACTATTTGGCATGGAAATATCATCACGGCACCACAATAAACCGGTCTCAAACTGGCCTCCCACTCTTCTAGTTGTATTTTCTAAAATTTGTCTAGCTCTTGTATCATCTTCCGATTCCATAATTTTTTCAATTTTGCTCACACCAAAATTTTCCACAGAAAAATACGAATCCACCAGTTTATCGAGTTTTACAAGGGTATCGGTTTCTTTGAAGTGAAAAACCATTGGTATCTTATTATTCATCTCTTGTTGCGGCCCATATGCAACCCAGCCGAGCTTAGTGCATGCTGCTATTGGTTCTTTATAGCTTCCTTCAATGGTGGTACTGGCAATACCCAAATGACAACTGTCCAGGCCTATTAACAAGACTGGCCTTGCATTTTTGTAGTTGTTGAATGGCACTCTTTCGAAATGTTGCACGTGGGCTTTATCAAACGACTGAATTGGAAGGCTTAAATTTGGTACTGTCCTTACGTTTCTCATTTCATACCACTGAGATCCCTTTTCCATTCCTCGAATTTCCAGGGCGACTTTTCGGGACGGCTGTGATACCACCTTGTCGCCGAACCATTGCAATTTTAGATTCTCCATCTGCCCTTTCAGACCCAAGTCAGTGGCTACGTCCTCTTCCAGAATGGAAACTGAAGATCCCTCGTCAAACATTGCAAAAACAGATCTTTGTCCTCCGGGGCCCGACAAGACAACTGGCAGAACTCGGAAGAGTTGGCTACTGCTGTTTTGCATTTGGCAGTTGTGAACTCGGTGAAGAGGCATTACTGTTGCGTTTTCTTCATGTAGCATTTTATGATGGAATCTTCGGCATCCGTTGACATCACATCTTCGGCGACTGCGGCAAGTTGCAGCGCCATGTCCTGTTCTCAAGCATGAGAAACAGAGATGTTTACCTTTGACCAGTTTCCAACGTTCATCGACTGTGAAAGACTTAAAGGAACTGCACTCGTACACCATATGATATGCGTCACAACAAAGGCATTTTTCTTTTTTGTTGTTCTTTACAAATTCAGCTTCTCCTTCGGTGGTTGTGGCGTGAAGCATTCTTCGTGTGTTGGATGGCTGGCTTTTGGCTACGGCGATTGTGGTTGCATGAGGTACAAACTGAACTATTCTCGCTAATTGGCTCAACCATTTCGAAAAGTCCTTCACCGTGGCATAAGGCTGGATGTTTAAGGCAGAAGTTGCCCAGTCTAGTCGTCGATTAATTGGCAGCTTCATTACAAGTTCTTCCAATAGCATTGGATTACCCAAGTGCTGCTCGCATTTAGCCGACGACAAAAAGGCAACAACGTTTTCGACCATAGTGGAAAATGGAATTAGCTGCTCTATACGCGCGTCTACGATCGCTGGGAAACTTTGTACTTTTGCAAGCTGGGCCTTTATCAACAAGTCTCCTCGGCCAAAACGGAACGAGAGTGTACTTATAACGTTAGCAACATTATTCGGGTGAATCAGTAAGGAAGCAACTGCATCTCTGGCTTCCCCTTGTAGACACTTTTGCAAACGAATTGTGTTTTCTATCGGCGAATAACCAAAATTAGCGCTTGTCTCTTCGAAGTTGGCAAGGAATAGTGGCCAATCTTCTGGCCGTCCTGTAAACATTGGCAGGTCGTACAACTTTTTATATGGCTGAGCTGATACGGCTCCATTAGCAGTTGCATACGACGACGGTGGAGTACAGGAACTAACAGACGACTGAGTTCCATCTGCGCTTCTTAAGCCAATCCGGTTGTCTTCGACTTGGCGGTCTATGGTTTCCCGCAAACGTTGTGTCTCCGTTTGGTTGATACTTGTGTCGTTCCTCAGCTGATCGACCGATGTCTTCAGGGCGTTTATTTGCTCCAACAGAGCATTTAATACTTGTTTTTCTTCAGCTGACTGTACGTTGGACATATCTGCTCGTGTTGATGATCGTGATGGTGATTCTACGGATTGTGATCTGTATCGCAATGGTGGAATGCCTTTATTTGTTCTTGCGCTCCTTCGAGAAGGGCTCGACATCCGTCAATTCTTTTCTCGATACAGCGGCAGCTGCTAATAATGTCTTTAGCACAGCACTAAGGGACAGAAACAAATATATATATTGCAGGAAATGCAAATTTTAGGCGGCAACTGGCTGGAACAAATATATATGTCGGTAACAGCGACAAAGGGCAGCAACAAATATATATTGTAGGACGTGTAAATTTAAGGCGGCCACGGCAACAGGGGCAACGAATATATATATTGTAGGCAATGCAAATTTTAGGCGGCAACGGCAACTGGCTGGAACAAATATATATATCGGTAACAGCGACAAAGGGCAGCAACAAATATATATTGTAGGACGTGTAAATTTAAGGCGGCAACAGGGGCAACGAATATATATATATTGTAGGCAATGCAAATTTTAGGCGGCAACGGCAACTGGCTGGAACAAATATATATATCGGTAACAGCGACAAAGGGCAGCAACAAATATATATTGTAGGACGTGTAAATTTAAGGCGGCCACGGCAACAGGGGCAACGAATATATATATATTCACCCATGTTCTGCATTTCACTTATTGTGAATTCGAGCAACAAAAGTGAATTTTGATGTTCTGCATTCCGCATAAAATGACTTTTGTGATTTGTTCATTCCGAATGTGAAATGTTGGTGTTCTGAATTCCACCCGAAATGAAGTTTGTGAATTGAGTTTTCGGAGATGAAAATTCGTGTTCTACATTTCGAATACATAGCGTTTTACGGTGAATTCAATTCACTTAGTTTTATTTGGTGAAATTGATATACGTGTAAATAAAGATTTGAAATTTTGATTGATTGATATTGATTTGATTGATTGATAAATTGTTGTTTACAAGAAAATACAAAAGAGCTCCCGCTTAAGGAAATTGAATTCGATTTTATTAAGGGATTTATTTCAAAAATGTAAACAAATGTCTCTTCGCTTAGTGTGAAGCTTCTTTTGAAACTACAAACAATTCAAATATGACCATGTTAATTCATTCCCCATTTTTTACTTACGCTGCTTCTGGAAGATCTAAAATTATGGCTTTACTACGTAAAAGTAGTAGTTTTTAAGCATTTATTTATAAGAACTGTTCACGTTAGCATTCAACGAATTGTAATAAATAAAAACTTTTCCACAAACTCTCTATCATTGTTTTTCGTCCCTTCTACCACTTATTAATAATAATAGTGAATCTATTTTCGTTATGTACAAGAAACAATGTTTTAATAAACGATGCAAATTGTCTTTCAGCTGATTTTGACATTTCACAAATAAATACGGAGTGAATTGAATTCACTCGGAATGTAGAACATGCCTTTTCATTTTAAGTGAAATTGAAATTCGTTTTCAATTCACTTTCACTCGGAATACAGAACATGGGTGATTGTATATATATCGCAGGCAAGGCAAAATTTCCGGCGGCAGCTGTCGCACAGCAATATGCAGTCGTCTCGGCTTTTTTATATATACTTCTAGTTTCCAGACAACACTAACACCAACAAACGTACCTTTTTTGTGTCTATGGCAAATGGCTGCGACACCGACCAGCGAATGTAAATTTTAAGAATTTTAAAAACTTTTTGTCCTGGTTTTGTTAATAAATAAACTAAACACCAAATTATATTAACTGTGTATTTTATTGAAATAGGTTAAAGGTTTTAGTTGTTATAAAAGTTTTCAAGTGTATATTTTAAAATTGTATTTATTTAATATTCGCTGGCACTGGCTGGCGTCTGACTCGGGCAAATCCAAAAAGGTGTCTGACTAAAAAATGTAGAAAACCAAAATACATAAGGCGTAGATATAAACGCGAATAGGATACATGAACCTATATCCGTCTCGTTCCCCTTTCTCGTTTTCAAGCCAGATATATCTGTGCTGCGTTCATAAACTATGACAATATATGTCTATAAGTTATATGTTAAATACCTGGAACTGGCTTTCTTTAAAGCAAAGGATTGTAATGAATACTTTAATATTTATTTTCAAAGTAAAAAATAATGTAATGCCTACTTATTTACAAAGAAGACTGATAACAAGGAGTGAAATAATAATAACTTGTACATGTTTTTTTTATAAAGGAATTCAAATTTTTAATTGCCTTCCTAATAATATTAAATTAGAAACTAATTTAACTAGATTTAAGCACTCAATTAATAATTTTGTAAAAGAAAATTATTAATGAATACTGTAAAAGAGTTTACAAATAGCAAATTTAATGCTAAATAAATATATACTAAACTAAACTAAAAATATAAATACAATATTTTTATAGTTTTAGTTTTTGTTTTAAGTGGACTGTATTGATTAATTCAATTGAAAGTTTTTTGCGACCTTTAGTCCAAATGCGTTTCGCCCAGGCACGACACTTGGGCTCATCAGTTAGATTCTGTCGTACTCAAGTGACCGAGCCGTCGCGTCGTGGCTCTCTCTCTTTAATGAAGCAGAAACATTTTTTCTTTTTCTATCTTTGTCAATTGAAGAACATCGGCTTTTGAAATATCTAACAAACTGTCTAAATTCTTTTCAAAATCTTGTTGACGTGGCTTGAATATACCTCGAGTCTTTTTTGCATTTTTCTGTAAATCTCACCACTCTTGATGTATGTATGTCAACAAGTTTTTTTTAACATAATTAGGATGAGATTTTTCGTTAAAAATAATACATTCTCTAATAGTGATGATTTAAACTGTTAAATTCACTTCAGAGGTATTGTAAAAAAAACAAGAGATAGTCGCTTCAAGATTTTTTGGCATACTCTCGACCAACTTTTTTGCAAAAGGATGGCTCTTTAGATTCCCATTTATCCATTGCAACTGTTTTAAAGAGCTTTTATGCTATAAACTATTCTTCGAGCCAATCTTGTCTTTAGTTCTGCCCACAAATGCTCAATTGCATTTAAATCAGGTGATTGAGCAGGTGTAGCAAGAACTTTTGGACAGTTGTGAAGAAGTCACATCATCGCAACCCAAGATTAATGCTTGGGATAATTGTCTTGGTAAAATACAAAGTCATATTTGATCCCAAGATTTTCCACAATATTTATATAGTACTCCGCGTTCATTTTTAGCTGAAAAAAATGTAATTTCCCATTGGTTGGTATAACGTATGGCTTCGCAGTCGCTGATTCTGTGACACAGCGCGTTTTTTTAACCATTTCTGTCACCATTTCTACTTGAAGATCACGATGTAGATCGCCATTTTTTATCTACTAAGGGGCATTTATTATTCAACGAAGGACTTTGTTTTGTAAATTTTGGATGGGTTCACCCTTTGTTTTCTTTGTACAGCTGGATACCATATGTCCAAACGGGTTTCAGCACTTGTTATACAAATATTGTTCTGGATAGAAAGGCCAGAACTCTGTCCTAGTAACCAGTATATTTTTATGTACTTTAAGTTTAGTTCTTCATACTCCATCGTTGCGTCTAATCTCTATTTTATTCTGACTGCATTTTTCAGTTTTTCTGCAACCTTCGTAACGGATTTTATCAGGCACCAATATCGGTGGTCATGATAGCGTTGATGTCCATTGCATTATCCTTTGTATATAACAAATACAGAGTTGGTCCTAAGACTCTTCCTTGGGGTACACCGGCTTCCATTTTTCTTTAGTTCCGAGCAATAGTAATTTTAAGTAACGTAGGATTTCATGTGTTTCGCAGTACTACCTGGGAAGGTCACTATGCAGTTTGTACTCAAGTCCCAAATGCCAAACCTCATCAACATCTAAAAATAGAGCTGAACATACTTGTTTTTCTTCAAGTGCTTTTTCTACAACACCCGTAAGTCGATGCACTCTGTCTATCGTTGAATTTTATTTCTTAATCCAAACTGATGGTTCAGGATTAGTCTTCTTTCTTGCCTTATCGCCTAGAATTTTCGTAGTTTGTCATTTTCTTGGAGCTTTTCTTTTTTCCAATATGAGCTCTTTTAATTCGGCAGAAAATATAATTTTTGTTTCTCTGCATATTTAAATAACTGGTTGGAGAACTTTCTTCTGCATTCTCTTGCACATCAGCAATAAATTGCTCTACTTCATGATCAAGTTGTTTAATTATTTCCATAGGGGATCTGATTTTTATGAGACTTTCAAGCTTATCTCTGAATTCGTTTCAGTTTGTTCTCTTATTCACAAAATGTAGGTTTACTTTTTTCTATCATTTCAACCTCACTAAGTGACAAAATTACTGGAGTATGATCTGACGATAAATCGAAATTACCTTCGACACTTTATTGTATAATTTCGTTTTATTCCTTTAGCTACGAAAAAGTCTGGTATTTTGTTAGAGTCAGATAGCCAGTATGTTGGCAAACCAGTAGAATAGAATTCGCAGTTGTATTTGCGGCCTGCTTGAAACAGTCATTTTCCTTTTGTAGTTATGACCCGGATGCAAAATAGATGTGTTCAGAATTGAAGTCGCCGCCGACAAGGAAGTTATGTCCCAACAAATTTAGGAGTTGTGCATAGTCTTCTCCAGTTGGAAAGCGCCTTGGTGGACAATATAGATATCTTAAACTATCTTAAATTTGCTTCTGGATAAACTTAAGCGATCTTAAACTCTTTCTTTTTTATACCAATACTTATTATTGTAACTTGCATACATATTTTCTTTAGTGAACTTTGGTTCTTCATAGTGTCCTCTAGCTTTGTCGGCTCGATTCGGAGCGTGCTAACTTGCATAGTTTGGTAATTTATCATGAAGACTTTTTTTCAATTGCGAAGTGAGTTTTGGATAACAAACAAATGTCTATATTTTCTTTGTCTAAAAAGATGTTAAGTTCGGATACATGTTGCTTAGCCTTTAGATGTTCAAATCCTGTTTGTCAATCTTTTTTAGATTAAGTGCGAGCATTTCGATTATTAAAGTTTCCTTTTTTATGTTCCACTATTGCAATTGCTTTTGTCAATTTTTTTTTTATTTGTTTTCGGTCGTCGCTTTTGTGGTTCTAAGCTTGTTGCCAGTTTTGTTTTCTTTTCGTTTCTTGAAATGGCTTGGCGACTGGGCATTCTCTAATCTCTAAAGCTTGCAGGATGGTTGCCTTGACAGTTAATACATTTCGCTTTATGTTCTCTGCCAATGGGACAGTTTTTGGTTACATGCCTGCCACTGTGGAACAATCTTATCCTTTCGCATTGGTTAAATTTTGACAACAATACTCAGAATTGATCTAATACTATAGATTTTTTGGAGACTTTTTTTATTTTCGAAAGTGAGCATAAATGAAGGTAGAGATCTTTTTTGTGTCATTGATATCCCACTACGGTCTTTAATTATCTCATTTTGAATAACATTTGTTATGAACTACAATCAACATTTTTAAATTCTCAAATTAAGAATAGTATTTTTTGTCAAACAAATGTTAATTTACCCTACTTTATTTTTATACTAGAATTTTTTTAATCTTTGCTATAATCTTACATTTCTGTTGTTATCTTCTTTCGTAATCTGCTGCTGCTTGCAATGAAGATATTATCTTCCCTTTTTAAGTCCACCTCCGAGAGAAGCAGTCGCAGCGGCAGCAGAATTTAAATAAAGTATAATTTATACAAAAAACATTACATTTATTAACAAATAAAATAATTTGAAAAAAAACATATAAAACTACACTACGACTTTGAAAATTAAATTAAAGACAAAACTAAACAATTTTACAGTCCACAAATACGATAAAAAACAACATTATTGGCATCCTTTTTGCACAAGGTCTTCGACAATTTATTTGGGAACACATAAGGGCTGAAGGCTACTAGTTTTATCGATCTTGTAGCTTTATTTTCGTACGAGTGCCACTGAACTTGGTTCTTGTTCAGTTCTACGGTGACTGATCTATACGCATCGGTGTCTTTAACTGCGACTTTTTAGTTGTCTTTATTGTATGATGTATATTTACAAAACTAATTCGTACTAAGATTTCCTTTTACCATTCCTTGTAGAAATTTTCGGTTTCAACTCGGTGGAACTTGTTGTATTCTTTGGCACCTTCCTGCCTTTTACTGTCGAACTTTTCATAGTTGATTCTTCTGTTGGGATTATTGATGGTATAACGCTTGGTGGAGTTCTTGGTTGTTTTGTACTTCTCCTTTTTCCTATTAGCAATAATTGCTTCCCCCAGAATTGGTAGGACCGATCTCCGAAGATTGGATTTACCAGTTTAACTGCATTACCACATGGTTTTACTTATTGCCATATTCATAATTGTTGTAAATATTGTTTGTTTACCATAAATTAATATCTCAGTTACTTCTTCTATTCAAGCCGCTGACAAATAAGCCGCACATAATTTGGCAGACGCTCTTAGATTTTTTGGAGAGCTCGTTATTGAGAGCGACGTCTTAAATTTTTTATTCAAGATGTTTTCATCTACCTTGGGTAAATTAAACAGCATGCATTTTTTAACATTCTTGTAACTTATACAACCATATTGATACTACCCTAATTTGTGTTATATCATTCATGACAAATTGTGTCAAGTTGCACAAGTCAAAATATTCATCATTTGTTACCTCCCAAATTTAAATCTTCAAAGCTTAATGATAGGTTTAACTGGCACCTTAGACCTTTTCTGCGCAACAAACAAAAAACTAAACTACTCTTATTTTAACTTATAAAAATGTCAATGACTTTATTGTGTACAAAATACCTATATGGACTTATTTGTTGTTCATTCATTTATCATTAAATAATTAGGACTAAAGTGAAAAGAGCACTTGAGCACTAAAGTGTTTTAGTTTGTTAAAATAATTCAGTTATAATTATATAAAATTAAGAAACTCGAGATTAGAGATTCTATATTTGGACGGAATATTCTGTTTCTACAAGAACAAGAACACAGGCACTTTAAATACACACAAAAAAATGTTTTTGCGTTTCTTCGATGAAAATCTAAACAAAAAATGAGATTCCCTTATCATCTAATTTGCTATCAGCAGAAATGCCATGGTGTCATCTCCTATCTAAATATGCAACAACCACGCCACGAGACACACAAATCCTGATGTAATCGCCACAGCCAGAGTGTTAGGCGACAGGAAGCCCGATGAATTGCAGCCGTCCTTGCTGTTGCAGGTGCAGTATTCCATGAAAATGTTGTACGTGCCAGTGCGCATCAGGCAGAATCGTTCGTCGCCCTCAATGCCAGGCTCTCCCATGTAGGCGCAGCTTCGGAAGTATCTCCATTCGCCAGCAACTAACCGAAAATGTATCTTTGATCGGCGACTACTTGACACCCAAAACTAAGTTACTCACCTTTTTGACGAATTTTACGACACATTGTGGCTGATACGCCTGGCAAATGGGGCAATTCCCCCTCTTGTGAGCAATCTGTTATGGCTAGAGTTCTATTATCGAAGGGATCCCCACATTTGGGATCGTTGTCAGAGCGACAGTCCCAGCATTTTATGGCCAAACCTGGGCGTAGACCACAAATTAGTTTACGCATTGGCAAGTTGTTGGGAAAAACTTACCTGTTTGAATTAAACATAAAACAGATAATACAACACAGATAGTAGTGTTTTGAGCGTTCATGTTGATATATGGAATTTTAATAGTAATTTAAATGAATGATAAACAACAAAAGGAAAAACATAAACTAATAGAAATATAAATTAAGATAGAAAAGCCTCCGCCCAAAACACCAAGCAAGATGCTCTAAATTCTGTGACATTTAAATCGAGTCTCGATGAGAATGTTTCAAAATGCACTGTATTAACGACGAATCTTCTTTTATTTGGAAGGTATGTTCAATTCATATTTTAACATGGTTTATAGTGGATTTTATGCTGTTTCCGCCATTTTTTTATATTGGCTTAATTGAAATAATTAGGCTAGTCGCGCACTGGCAACTGTGATCGAAATCAAATAGTTTAATCACCAGTTGAAAGAGAACAGCGCACTGGCAACTCTTTACTCACGCTCGCACTCTCTTCTCTTGCACTTATAAAAAACAGCTCAACTGTTGCGAGGCAATCGTGTCCACCTCAACTCGTCGTCGTGCCCAACAATTGCACCCCTCACGCTCGTCGTTGATGAACATTATGCATAAAGACTTGCTTTTACACGCTTACAAGGTGCAAATTGACTCAAGAACTAAAGCCTCTTGACCATTTCAAGCGTCGTCAATGGTCAGAATGGTGGCAAGAAATGGCAACAGTGGATGATCAATTTTCGAAGAAAATCATCTTCAGTGGTGAGGCACATTTTCACCTCAGTGGATTCGTCAATAAGCGGAATTGCCGCATTTGGGCGAATTATAATCCAAGAGTGATTGTTGAAAAACAAATTCACCCACAAAGAGTGACGGTTTGGTGCGGTTTATGGGCTGGTGGCATCATCCGGGCCGTATTTTTTTTCCAAAATGAGGCCGGTCAGGCAGTTACTGTGAATGGTTTTCGCTATCGTGAGATGATAACGAACTTTTTATGGCCCGAATTGGAAGATATGGACGGTGCCACTTGTCACACAGCTTACGAAACAATGGCTCTTTTGTGCGACACATTCAATGGCCGTGTTATCTCACGTGGTGGCGAAGTCAATTGGCCGCCAAGATCATGTGATTTGGCACTGTTGGACTTCTTTCTTTGGGGTTATTTGAAATAAAAGGTGTACGTCGATAAGCCAGCAACAATTCGAGAGATAAAGGATGAGATAATTCGGCACATTAAGGGCATATAACCTCAATTATACTTCAGCGTCATCGAAAATTTGGACCATCAAATGGAGGTGTGCCGCCGAGGTCGCGGTGGCCATTTGGCCGATATTTTGTTCCATACATAATTGAACCATACCATATTATCGTAATAAAAATAAATGACAATAATTTCCTAAATAATTTGTGTTTTATTCAAAATCAACATCGGCCCTTAAAATTTAACCACCCTTTAAATGGTTGTTTATATTCAAAGTTTCGTTCGATCTATAAACGATTCAATTCCTGTGAAAAAGTGCGGTTTTCTAAACATAAATTAAGATGTTTTAAAAACATAAATTAAGAGAAACTTTACAAAATTGGCAAGTAACTCAAGTTGAAAGTTTCGTACAGTTTCTTGTAATGCATTTTAAATGTTTTACAACAAATATTGAAAATTTACCGTTGTAAATGGTATTAGTCGTTTTTTATTGGGAATTATATAGGCAGCGCAGTAAAATTTTACACAGTAAACAACAACAAAGGAATAGTGCGTATAAACTAGGCAGTATGTTATGGCAGCCTTAGAGGACAGCTTCAAAATGCAATGCTGTAGTCATGGTTGGTAGTATCGTAAAATGTAAAATAACCAAAAATATATGCGACCCTACAGTATTCCGCAATATTAATATTGTCACAAAATTGAACCATTACTACCAGCGATGACTATATGCATTGCACTTGACAGAGATATGGACCAACCTGTGCTTTCGAAGTAGAGATACAGATGTTCCTGGGCAGTTTGGGACTTAGCTTACCATATACGGGTAATCGACTGTCAGGGTTGAATTGCTTGTCATTGGGTATTTCGCCTTCAAGCATTCCTCGGCGGTTTATTGATAAATTGGTTGTTTTTTTTGTACTTCTTACGAATAAACAAACAAGTTTCACTTAACTTTTAAGAATTATCGCGAAGAATTTTAACGCGAAATTGCAAAACAATGATATCCCGGCAAAACAAAATTCTTAAATGTTTTCATTGAAGAATTTCGAATTGCCGAAGAAATGACAGCTGCGAAAACTCGAATGTACGAAATCGAACAGATGAAGTCATTCAGGAACCTGTTGAACAAAATGGCAGATAGGTTCAGATATAAACTAACTAGTTGGGTGTTGAGCACACCATGGTAGGTTTGAGTGTTTTTTTTTAAGATAAAGAGGGGATTACGTGGGAAGAGGGCTCCTCCAAAGTGATCGTGTTAACCACAACGGAGCCCATTTACCTCTCCCAATAAAGAAATAGTGCTTTTTTCGATGAGTTGCGGTGTCAAACCAAAAGTGGAGAAACTTACCTTTTAGTTTGAAAGTAACGTCTGAAGATTAGGTAGTCCACAGTGTAGTTTTTGGTGGTAAATTTTAAAGTTTTTTTTTTGTGCAAATGAAAAATGTGTTTAATTATTGTATTTTTGGTAGTTTTTAATATCCATGTCTTGGTGCACACAACGCCGTGGGAATAAAAATAAATATCGATACAATTTAAAAAGAGGTGAGAGTTTTGTTTAAGAAATTAAATTTTCAAGATGATAAAAACCTGAACGGTTTAGGGTTCGGTGGAAACAGCGGTCACCGGCAAGGGCAGAGTCGGTGCCGCTATACCTTTTTTTGCGGAATCTACAAAACCGGTTACCAAAAACCGTAGAAATACAACTGTGAATAGAAGCTGTTTAAATAACCAGGCCGACAGTAATAAAAAAACTAAAAAGGAGCAGACGAAAAATCATTCCTGATAAGTACCTTTTATTATAAGTGATTTTATTGGTAAGTCAATATTAAAAAGACTACCCTATAAAAAAAAAAAACATATAATTGCGAAGTCAGCGTATGCACCAACCCATTCGAAGCACCGAATATTTACTTCGAAAATATAATAAAGCATCAAAGGCACCAACCTATTCGAAGCAGAAAATATTTACTTCGAAAAGCAATAACCAAGAAATCCAACCACCGAAATAAAACAAAGCGACTTCAGGAACCAGAAGTCCACAGTGACGGAAGATTGCCTACTTTCCGGCATTTTGAATTTTTGTGCGTTGGCAATTTAAAAATTACTAGATATCCAATTGAGGACCTTGCATCAAAAGGGGGGCAGGTCCACATTTTTAGCCTAACGGCTTTTTTCACTTAAATTTTGAACAAAAAAAAAAGCAATCTTTTGGTGCATAACTGAGGCAGTTGCGACTATAAATAAGCGCGTTATAGCAGAATATGTATCTGCCTCTCTAGTTCGTTTGGTGCAAAAAGGCGACAGGTCCGGATCTGCCTCCTTATTGAAACAAACGTAAATATTGCGTCATTTACATCAAGTCAATACATGTTTTGTGTTCGAGCCTAGGGCCATATTTAGTTCAATACCTGTATACTCTTTTGAGGAGTTCGTCTTTTGAAAAGATTTCTCATCGCTTTCCTGAACCAGGCCACAGTTTTTTGCCTTGTGATCGGTGTTTTGGTGTCATATAGAAGTTCAATAGGAAGAAAGATTATGTTTTTACTACTATTGAATATGGCGAATGTATTAAGCAAGCTTCTAAAAAGTTAAACGTCGACCAAAATATGATTTTCAACTTCAGTCAACATTACGAAGGTCATTTCAAAAAAGTCATTATAAATACAGAAAAGATTCGATTTAAAATATCACAATCTCGCATTTTTGAATACAGTAAGGATCACATTGATACTGTTGCAGTCAGTTTATCAACTGGGATGCCTTTATTTAAATATTTTCCTATAATGAGAAATGTTCAAGCCAACCTGTCTGTTTTGCCTCAGGAGCTGATGTACCATAATACTTTGCCCTTAAAAATGGCTAAATACAAAGATGTGATGCAACTTGTAAATAACTATGTTCCACCGAATAAACTCTACTTCTACAAGGCTCTTAAAAGTGAAACTGTTGGACCAAATGATGACGTTTCTAGTAAAGATGACGATGATCAGCCTGAAGTTAAATAAATTTTTAATTTTATGATCTATTTTAATTTTTTTATTTATTCTGTAACTATCCAATTAATTAATTAATTTTCTCAATGAATTATCTGTTTTTTTTTTTTTATTTATTGTTTAACTATCCAATTAATTAATTAATTTTCTTAATGAATGATCTGTTTTTATTTTTTTATTTATTGTTTAACTATCCAAGTATTGATTGATAGTTCGAAACATACTAAATAACTAACTTTTATGTGTTTTATTATTCATAAATCAAAATGTGTAAGCAAATTTAATACATTTTGGTGCAAATGAGGGGCAGATCCAAACTTTAAAAAATCGCAGTAATTACTAGTATTGTTTATTTAACCTAAAACTTGATTAAAAAAATGTGAAAATATGCAAATTTTTTAACACCATAACATTTTTTAACATTGGTTAAATAATTAATTTTTCAAAGAGTTTTTTTTGATTTCTCACAAAAAGTTAAATGTGGACTTGCATCCCTTTTGATGCAAGGTCCTCAATTCGTTTTTTTTTATTACATAAATCATTTTCATCTGTTTAATTCTTTTTTTTTAATATATAAATTTCATAATTTTAATTACATTTTTATATATATATTTACCTTTTTGTTGGGTTTTGAGGGTTGAAGGGGTTGTAGAGGCAGCGCAAAGTTGACGCGACAACTCGACCGGCCGAAGCTGGTTTCGCCTCGACGAAACGATACAATTCGAAGGTGGCACTTTATAGTGTGTCAAAAATCTCCCTATAGAGCGCTCCTTAGGTAGGTTCGGGTGCGAAAGAAGGAATTTTCTTCGCGGGTAGCGACGGATGAGACTGGGCTCGGTCCGAAAATTATTGTTGAAGTTTTCGCGTGGTGAAGTAGGACACCTCTCTGGTACCTGTAAAAGGTCTACCAGCGACGTGCCCACCCCAAGGAGGCAAAAAGGCCCCACAACGGTATTCGCTGCCAATATAAGTACGTTCGCCTAAATAACCATAATTAGATCAATTACCCATATAATTCACTTAATTCACATAATACCTTCGATAGTAAATTTCAATATCCGTTTTGAATTAAATATACGTTCAACAAGTTTTTTTCCTTTTTTATACTCAGGGTCAATATATGTATGTAGATTCATTTTGTATGAAGCAAATCTTAATATTTGTCGGATATGTTTGTAATGTTGATAGAATTAGAAGAGTTCTTTGATTTTAAATAAATATGTTTTGTAAGCCACGCCAGCTAAAAGTCTTTTTATGGAACAAGTGAGTTCTGAGATGACGTACTGCTAGATTTATTTAATTTTCAGGGGGTGTGGAGGGCCGGCGGATGATGAACGAAGTGGAGTGATGTCATAGTCGAATGACATCGCATAAGGGGAATCTGGTGTATCATTTGGCCGTACAGATTCCGAGGAGAGGTGAGGGTTAGGCCATCGGTTGCAACAACCTCGGCAACCACCTCTGAGAGCCGCAGTTCAATGAGTGGGATAAATGTTTTGTTTTTTTTGGCATGAAAGTTTTGTTTTGTAGCGAGGTGAGGTTTGGCAGAGGGGCAAGATCCCCCCCTACATCCGGCGAGCTAAGCCGTGCGTCGCCAGCATGCCACCGCCCCTTTTGTCAAACATTCGTACCCGTCCCATCCTATCCTAGTCCAAATTAATGTCCTTTCCTGTTCCTATCCATTTCCTGTTTCCTGTTCTGATTCTTTTTCCTTCCAACTATCCTTTTCCTATCCACGGGTCCTCATCCTTTTACCCCGTTACAAATGGCGCCCATACGTAAAGTCCAATGTTTGTCTTTGTTAATTGTTTGTTGTCCAAACAGTCCGAAGTGCTTTTGCTGGGATCAAGGAAAAAACTTGTATGTCTTGATTTGGAAAGCCAAAGGGCATACCAGATCAAATGCGACAAGGTGTTTCCGAGATCCCAGTAGAAGCAACTCGAATTTGTTTTATTTATGTATAATTAGACTTGTGATCAGAATCCGGCTTCTTGTATGACTTCGTCTGGAAGGTCATAGACGTACCAGTCGAATTGCGACAAGAAGGTGGATCTGAAAACAAGGTTGATTAATGTCCTGTTTAGTTTACATTTGATTCTGCAATCAGGGTTGGAAGGAATCGTATGTCTTGATCGGGATTGCTCATAAGAAAGCCCGATCAATCGCGACGAAGAATTCTGGTTCTGATGGTAGCATCAAATGTAACATATGTTTGTGTTTTTGTTCGTTTAATGTATAAAACTGCTGCACTTAGAGGAGATAAACTAAAGAATGAATTCGGCTATGACGTCATATCCGGAGTAACGACAAAAATAACCACCGTTCATTGCTGCCCAAAACACCCCCGCAAAATTATGAAAATATTTTGAAAACAGTTTTTTTTGAATCAAGGGAAAAATTTTGAGTTTATTTTAGAAGAGTTTTATTGAATTTAAGTCGCGAAACATTTTTTTGAAAAATTAGAGGGTAAGACAACAGTCTTTTTATTTTGAAAGTTAAGTTTTTTTCGTCAGTTTTGAGTTTTGTTGTCGAATAGATATTGTTTTTTTTTGTGAATAAGTTCAAGTGGACGTTTAATTTTGTTTTGTTAAGTCACGTCTATAAGAGTAATAGTTTTGGTTTAGGGAGATTTTAGTGTTTAGTAAACTGAGTTGATTAGCAAAATAAAAAGAAAGTTAATAGAGAATAATCTCAATAAATAAAGAAAATCACGATTTGGTATAGAGAGTAAGTTTCTTTTATATATTAGTTCATTAGATAAGTTTTATTGTAATAGGTGTTGGTTTGTTTTTTTGTTTTTTTTTACTTTGTTTTAGGATATTTTTTTTTTAGAATTAGGTAGCATTAAGAACGAAAAAAGAAAAGAAAAAAAAAATATAAAAAAATATAATAATAGATATATAAGAAACTTCAGAAATAATTTTGGTAGAGGCTTAGATAGTAGATAGATTTGTATGGATAGTAAGTTTTAAATAAAAGTTAATTAGATAAGTATTAGGTTTTAGGTTTTTAGTTTTTTTTTGCATTGTTTGATTAGATTTTCTTTTTAGGATATAGGATTAGATTAAGGATAGAAATAAACTTATAAAAAAAAAAAATTACAAAAAATATAAAAAAAAAGAGAAAATAATAGATATATAAGAAACTTAGAGATAATTTTAGTATAGGCTTAGATATAGAAAGATTTAGGTATAAGGTTTTTTTGTTTAAGGTTTAGCGTATAAAAAAAAAAAAATACAAAATATACAAAAAAAAAAGAATATTTATAAGATTAATTATAGGAATAGTTTAGATAGGTTTTTAAGATTAATTGTGATATTTTGTTTAGGATTACTTAGGTATATAAGGTTTAGGATTACTTAGGCATATAGGATTTAGGATTACTTAGGTATATAGGAATTAAATTAGATTGTTATTTTTTGTATAATTCATCAAATATTGTTTTTTTTTGGTTACCGTAGCAAGTTTTTTCGTTCATTTTGCTCTTGAGGAAAGGTGGTAGCGAGTAAAAAGTTGTTAGGGAATGAATCCTGAAAAAGAAAAGGAAATTGTTAAGACAATATATAAACAAGATCGTGCAATTACTCGCTCTCAGTACAACAACCTTACCAAAAATTTACCAAACATGCCTTTAAGTCATTCTCCTGTAAAAAGCAATCAAACAAGATCGAAACAAGTTCCTCCAATGTTTTCAGTTCCTCCACCTGAAGTTCAGAGGTCAGTAAGTCGGGCTGGAAGTTCAGCTGACTCATTGGCTTCGCCTTCTTATAATGCTCTTACTAACAATGAAGCAATAGCTGTTGGGGATCTGAGAACGAACCACAGTCCTATAGAGAACATTAGTCGTGTTGAGGAGAACAATAGCTCCGATGTCTCCAACAACAGGGATACAGTGGCAAAGAGCAGACCACTAATAGAATTCGCAGACGGCAGAAGTGGCACAAGTGTTTCGGCGGATCTTATTGCCGCTATAAATTTTGCAGTAGCTAACGCTTGCGAACGATATACCACCGCTCTTAAGTCCGAGTTGTCTGAATCCCTGAAGTTGGAGATAAGGAATAATTTCGCCGAATTGGAAACAATTCGTGCTGTAGCACCTCCAACGGTACCTCCTCAAGCGACAGGTCGGAACCCAAGTGTGTTGGAAGTTTCTGCGGACATACCTGTCAGACGTCCTATTTCGGCGCCTCAGCGTCAGTCGCAACTGGATCTAGCGTCTCGTCCGTTTGTTCCCATAGAGAATCCTAATGGAAATTCCAATCAGGTTCCCTATTGGGAGCAAAGGTCTGAGGGTAGAGGATGCCAGTTGGCTGATCTTCGGGATTCAGGTGGCGGAGCACGGAATTCTGGCGGTGGGTACATTCCGCAACAGCACATCGACTCTCGTTCGTTTTTAAACAGCAAAACACCTATTAAAATAAATAAATGGGGATTAAGTTTTGACGGAAATGTGGAAGTACTCACCGTAGAGGATTTCGTGTTCAGGTTAGAAATGTTGCAGAGCCAGTATGTCTGTCCCTGGGCTGAGATCTTGAGAGATTTCCATCTCTTGCTCTCCGGCGCTGCGCATGAATGGTACTGGCAGTTCCAGCGATCTCATTATCGTCCCGACTGGCCAATGCTACGCGACGCATTAATGCGCCAATTTCGGAATTCGAAGTCCGACTACGAGATCATGAGGGACATGATGGATCGTAAGCATGGCGCTGGAGAGACCAGTGATGAGTATTTTGCCGCGGTGAACAGGCTTAGGTCTCAACTCAGGGTGCAGATTCCAGAAATGGAGCTGGTTCAGATTCTCAAACGCAACTTGAACCGAAGGTTGAGTCAACTGGTTTATCCACAGGCCATCTACACGTTGGATCAGTTGCGCAGAGCGTGTAAAGACGCTGAATTAGCATTTCCGGACAGAGAAAGAGAAGCTTTTAAAGCTCACAGGCCACCCAATCGATATGTGGCTAACGAGCTTGATATTGAGGGTGAGTTAAGTCCGATGGATGAACAGGTGGCGGCTTTCCAACAGACTGGGTCTCGACCTAAGGCGTCTCGTGGTTGGAGCGATTCGAAGTTCATGACGTGTTGGAACTGCAAGCTGCAAGGCCACGCGTTCATAGATTGCCCATCCACCACGAGGAATCTTTTTTGTTATCGCTGTGGGCTGGAAGGAGTTATAACTCCGCGATGTCACAAGTGTAATCCGGAAAACTCGTTGAGGAACACGAAGTCGATGGGGGAATCGTGTTCCACACAGACCCCTCAGTCAAAAGAACAGTAGAACCTGCTTATATGAACACTAAAATCAAAATATTAGCACGCAAAGGATTTGAAGAAGGAACTGAGGAAAAAGATAATAAACAGACGGTATTAAAACCATTACATATTCGAATTCAAGAATACAAATTGGCTAGAGATAGGATTTTTAACGGAAATTATAAGGGCATTACAAAAAGGATACAGAAAACAAGAGAAAGGTTTAAAACTAGATCAGAGACGAGGAAAAAAATTTCGTCAACGGTGCTAGACATCAATACCGACCCGAGGCCATATGCCAAAGTTGGTATTGGTGGTAAAGAAATTCTTGGGTTGCTTGACAGCGGAGCCAGTGTGAGCACTTTAGGAAAAGGGTGTTTGGATGTTGTTAAGTCTAGCAATATGATTATTCTTCCTTATAAGGCTGGTGTTAAAACCGCTGATGGAAAATCACAAGCCATCATTGGTAAAGTCCAAACACCTGTTACCTACAAAAATACCTTGCAATCTATAACTTTTTACCTCGTACCTAGTCTGGAACAGGAGTTATACTTAGGGGTAGATTTTTGGAAAAAGTTCCAAATAGCTCCAAATATTCTTAGTTCTGTTTCGGTTCTAGAGGAAGAAGCAGATCTACTAGACGCTCACCAGCTAACACCAGAGCAGCGATCTGAGTTGGAAACGGTCAGGCGGAAATTTCTTGATTATGATCGCCACGGTCTCGGAAAAACGTCGTTGATGGAGCATGTCATCGATACCGGAGACGCTGACCCTGTTAAGCAGCGTCACTATCCTGTTTCTCCAGCGGTACAAGCCTTATTGTACCAGGAAATAGACCGAATGCTTAAGCTCGGCGTTATAGAGGAGAGTGAAAGCCCTTGGTGCTCGTCTGTGGTCCTTATAAAGAAGCCAGCAGTAGACGGGACTGTAAAGTACCGTTTCTGTCTGGATTCTCGTAAGGTCAACGCGTTAAGCAAAAAGGACGCTAACCCTCTTCCTCATATCGACGGGCTTATCAGTCGGCTACCAAATACCTACTTCATAAGTAGCGTAGATTTGAAGGAAGCATTCTGGCAAATACCGCTTGAGAAACAGAGTAGGGAGAAAACTGCGTTTGCGGTACCGGGGAGACCCTTATACCAGTTTACGGTAATGCCCTTTGGGTTGTGTAACGCAGCTCAAAGGCTTTGCCGTTTAATGGATAAGGTGATTCCTGCACGACTCAGGGACAACGTTTTTGTGTACTTAGACGACTTGTTGATCATCGCACCGGATTTCGAGACCCATATCACCTTGCTGGGCGAAGTAGCCGAGTGTTTGAGAAAGGCAAATCTCACCATCAACCTTAAAAAGTCAAAATTTTGCTTTAAGGAGTTAAAATATTTGGGTTTTATCGTTGGTGGTGGGAAACTGAAAACCGATCCTGCAAAGGTCGAAGCGGTAGTAAACTTTCCGACACCGAAAAATGCCAGACAAGTCCGCCGGCTACTTGGTCTAGCGGGGTGGTATAGGCGGTTCATCAAAGATTTTTCCAGTCTGACCGCTCCTCTAACCGATACGCTAAAGAAGAAAGAGTCGAAGTTTAAAATGACGGATGAGGCGATTTTAGCGTTTGAAGAACTAAAACGGGTTCTGACAACAGCTCCTGTTCTCACTCATCCGGACTTTAAAAAAAGATTCTATATTCAGTGTGATGCTTCTGACTCTGGAATCGGAGCAGTACTGTTTCAGAAGAATGATGAAGGTGCCGAGGTTCCGATCTCATACTTCTCTCAAAAATTGAATTCTTGCCAAAGAAATTATAGTGTGACCGAGAGAGAGTGCATGGCAGCTGTCATGGCAATTAAAAAGTTCAGGCCCTGTGTCGAGGGTATGGATTTTACAGTCATCACCGACCACTCTAGCCTCAAATGGTTAATGACCATGAAAGACTTGAGTGGGAGGTTGGCTAGGTGGAGTTTAGACTTGCAGGTCCATACTTTCGACATAGAGCATCGAAAAGGAACGCAAAATGTCGTACCAGACACTCTTTCTCGGGCATTCGTAGAGAGTATTGAGATCGGAGATATTGCTCCCTTAATCGATTTGCATTCTGACGAGTTTCAGTCTAGCGAGTATAAGGATTTGATCGATACGATTCGGGCAAATCAAGAACAATTGCCTGACTTGAAGATAGTAGACAATTTTGTCTACAAGCGGTCATTCGCAGTGGAGAACGAGGAGCCAAACTACGAACATAATTGGCGTTTGTGGGTGCCCTCTGGTTTGACCGAAGGCGTAATTGTTCGGGCCCATGATCCACCTCAGTCAGCCCATGGTGGAGTGGGAAAAACACTTCATCGTATTCGACAGTACTTTTACTGGCCAAACATGACTATACAAATAAGAGAATTCGTTAAGAAATGTGCAATATGTAAACAGTGCAAGTCTTCAAACCAAATTTTGCGTCCTCCTATCACTAGTACCTTCAATGTAAATCGTCCTTTTCAAAAATTATATGTAGATTTTTTGGGGCCTTACCCAAGATCAAAGTCCGGTAATGTTTATGTTTTTGTGGTGTTAGAACATCTAACGAAGTATGTTTTTCTGGAACCTTTACGGTCAGCAAATACCAATAGTATAATAAAGTTTCTCAGAAATGACATTTTTAATGCTTTTGGAGTTCCACAAATAATACATTCCGACAATGGTAAACAATTTGTAGCCAAAGATTTTCAAACATTTTTACAAAAATATGGGATTCGACATTTTCGAACTGCAAATTATGCTCCGCAATCGAACGCTTCAGAAAGGGTCAACAGAACGCTATTAGCGGCTATACGCTCGTATCTCAAAGATGACCAACGCGACTGGGATATGCACCTTAGTGATATCGCAGGTGCGTTGAGGAGTTCGGTTCATTCTGCTACTGGTGTTTCACCGTATTTTGCCCTATTTGGAATGAATATGATGACTCATGGTAGCGGGTATGAACTGACTCAGAAACTAAGTGTAGTCGACGATGGTGAGCTGTTGATTCTTCCTAGGCAAAACCGATTGCAGTGCATTCGCAAAAAAATCAATGAGGACATCATAAGAGCAAAAGAGAAAAGCGATAGAGTTTATAACATGCGCGCTCGAAATGTGAAATACGTTCCAGGTCAAGAAGTGTATAGGCGTAATTTCATACTAAGTGACACCTCAAAGTATATATCTGCGAAATTATGTCCTAAATTCGTCAAATGTCGAATAGTTAAAGCAGTAGGAAAGAATAATTATGAACTCGAAAATCTGGCTGGCAAGAAAATTGGGATTTTCCATGCCAAAGACATCAAGCAATAACACCATGATAACATCAAAATCTGTGATTGACATCTGTGATTGACATGAGTCAAACAAATCTGTGATATATATGTAAAAACATTCCTATCCTACAGTCCTTCTATTTCCTCATAAAGATTTCCTTCCGTTCCCTTGAGACAGGTTAGAGTTTATTTATTTATTTATTTATAGAGTTTATTTATTTATTTATTATAGAGTTTATTTATTTACAGAGTTTATTTATTTATTTATTATAGAGTTTATTTATTTACAGAGTTTATTTATTTATTTGTTTTCAGAGTTTATTTATTTGTTTTATAGAGTTTATTTATTTATATATCAGAGTTTATTTATTTATTTTCAGAGATACATTTATTAGAGCTTATTTATTTATTTATTGAATTATTTATAGATTATTTTATTCAGTGTAGAGATTTTAATATTTTACACCTTTATTATTTAATATTGATTTTAGGTCTTTTTATGATTTTCTTTATTTTATGATTTTTTTTATATCCAATTCCCATCAAACTCTATCCCAATACTTGCCGACACAGATACAGAAAACGAGATCCGAGACTTAAGCGCGAATCGCGTAGAGTACCAATAAATAATGTGCAATAAAAACCTGTGATATTTTTGTTTATTGTCGTCTAATGCGTGTAAAATGTTAAGTCTTTTCCGTTGCGAAAGGGTAGCAAACAATATGCCGCATAGAACATTGACGGATAGCAAAATGATGCAAATCAGTTTTTTTTGAGGAATTTTTGAGTTTTTATTGGAAGTTTGTACTTATTGGCAGAAAATGAATTAGGACAAAGGTATACAAAACCAAAATTTAAGATACGTTGCTTCACATAAAGCGACCAAAAGGTCTGAGAGTGAGTTAAATGAGTAATTACCCGGCTTGTTGTTAAGTGGGTTCATCCCCAACGTGCATTAAATGTAAGTGCTGCCTGTCACCATCTTTGGAGCGTAAACGTTACGGCCAAATCCGGAGGTTTGTTATGGCAGCCTTAGAGGACAGCTTCAAAATGCAATGCTGTAGTCATGGTTGGTAGTATCGTAAAATGTAAAATAACCAAAAATATATGCGACCCTACAGTATTCCGCAATATTAATATTGTCACAAAATTGAACCATTACTACCAGCGATGACTATATGCATTGCACTTGACAGAGATATGGACCAACCTGTGCTTTCGAAGTAGAGATACAGATGTTCCTGGGCAGTTTGGGACTTAGCTTACCATATACGGGTAATCGACTGTCAGGGTTGAATTGCTTGTCATTGGGTATTTCGCCTTCAAGCATTCCTCGGCGGTTTATTGATAAATTGGTTGTTTTTTTTGTACTTCTTACGAATAAACAAACAAGTTTCACTTAACTTTTAAGAATTATCGCGAAGAATTTTAACGCGAAATTGCAAAACAATGATATCCCGGCAAAACAAAATTCTTAAATGTTTTCATTGAAGAATTTCGAATTGCCGAAGAAATGACAGCTGCGAAAACTCGAATGTACGAAATCGAACAGATGAAGTCATTCAGGAACCTGTTGAACAAAATGGCAGATAGGTTCAGATATAAACTAACTAGTTGGGTGTTGAGCACACCATGGTAGGTTTGAGTGTTTTTTTTAAGATAAAGAGGGGATTACGTGGGAAGAGGGCTCCTCCAAAGTGATCGTGTTAACCACAACGGAGCCCATTTACCTCTCCCAATAAAGAAATAGTGCTTTTTTCGATGAGTTGCGGTGTCAAACCAAAAGTGGAGAAACTTACCTTTTAGTTTGAAAGTAACGTCTGAAGATTAGGTAGTCCACAGTGTAGTTTTTGGTGGTAAATTTTAAAGTTTTTTTTTTTGTGCAAATGAAAAATGTGTTTAATTATTGTATTTTTGGTAGTTTTTAATATCCATGTCTTGGTGCACACAACGCCGTGGGAATAAAAATAAATATCGATACAATTTAAAAAGAGGTGAGAGTTTTGTTTAAGAAATTAAATTTTCAAGATGATAAAAACCTGAACGGTTTAGGGTTCGGTGGAAACAGCGGTCACCGGCAAGGGCAGAGTCGGTGCCGCTATACCTTTTTTTGCGGAATCTACAAAACCGGTTACCAAAAACCGTAGAAATACAACTGTGAATAGAAGCTGTTTAAATAACCAGGCCGACAGTAATAAAAAAACTAAAAAGGAGCAGACGAAAAATCATTCCTGATAAGTACCTTTTATTATAAGTGATTTTATTGGTAAGTCATTATTAAAAAGACTACCCTATAAAAAAAAAAAACATATAATTGCGAAGTCAGCGTATGCACCAACCCATTCGAAGCACCGAATATTTACTTCGAAAATATAATAAAGCATCAAAGGCACCAACCTATTCGAAGCAGAAAATATTTACTTCGAAAAGCAATAACCAAGAAATCCAACCACCGAAATAAAACAAAGCGACTTCAGGAACCAGAAGTCCACAGTGACGGAAGATTGCCTACTTTCCGGCATTTTGAATTTTTGTGCGTTGGCAATTTAAAAATTACTAGATATCCAATTCGTTTTTTTTTATTACATAAATCATTTTCATCTGTTTAATTCTTTTTTTTTAATATATAAATTTCATAATTTTAATTACATTTTTATATATATATTTACCTTTTTGTTGGGTTTTGAGGGTTGAAGGGGTTGTAGAGGCAGCGCAACGTTGACGCGACAACTCGACCGGCCGAAGCTGGTTTCGCCTCGACGAAACGATACAATTCGAAGGTGGCACTTTATAGTGTGTCAAAAATCTCCCTATAGAGCGCTCCTTAGGTAGGTTCGGGTGCGAAAGAAGGAATTTTCTTCGCGGGTAGCGACGGATGAGACTGGGCTCGGTCCGAAAATTATTGTTGAAGTTTTCGCGTGGTGAAGTAGGACAACTCTCTGGTACCTGTAAAAGGTCTACCAGCGACGTGCCCACCCCAAGGAGGCAAAAAGGCCCCACAACGGTATTCGCTGCCAATATAAGTACGTTCGCCTGAATAACCATAATTAGATCAATTACCCATATAATTCACTTAATTCACATAATACCTTCGATAGTAAATTTCAATATCCGTTTTGAATTAAATATACGTTCAACAAGTTTTTTTCCTTTTTTATACTCAGGGTCAATATATGTATGTAGATTCATTTTGTATGAAGCAAATCTTAATATTTGTCGGATATGTTTGTAATGTTGATAGAATTAGAAGAGTTCTTTGATTTTAAATAAATATGTTTTGTAAGCCACGCCAGCTAAAAGTCTTTTTATGGAACAAGTGAGTTCTGAGATGACGTACTGCTAGATTTATTTAATTTTCAGGGGGTGTGGAGGGCCGGCGGATGATGAACGAAGTGGAGTGATGTCATAGTCGAATGACATCGCATAAGGGGAATCTGGTGTATCATTTGGCCGTACAGATTCCGAGGAGAGGTGAGGGTTAGGCCCTCGGTTGCAACAACCTCGGCAACCACCTCTGAGAGCCGCAGTTCAATGAGTGGGATAAATGTTTTGTTTTTTTTGGCATGAAAGTTTTGTTTTGTAGCGAGGTGAGGTTTGGCAGAGGGGCAAGATCCCCCCCTACATCCGGCGAGCTAAGCCGTGCGTCGCCAGCATGCCACCGCCCCTTTTGTCAAACATTCGTACCCGTCCCATCCTATCCTAGTCCAAATTAATGTCCTTTCCTGTTCCTATCCATTTCCTGTTTCCTGTTCTGATTCTTTTTCCTTCCAACTATCCTTTTCCTATCCACGGGTCCTCATCCTTTTACCCCGTTACAAGTAATAAGAGTGCACATAACCCAACTAACATTTCAGCTTCGATTCGGTCTAACTAAATATATTTTCGAAGTTCTTTAATACATTTGTAAAGGTTGTTTAAGAACAAAAAGGAGAATATTACACAAGCTCACAAAACCTTTTATGTACTTCTATAAGTGATTCTGAAAATCCTCTTAGAAGTACCATGCACAGATCTTTTAAAGGTGCCAGCTTCGTGTATGAACTATTAGAAGTTTAACAGAGTCCTATTCGAAATTGAACTGAAGTTCAAGTTTTGACAGATGGCTTCAATAAAGCTTCGCAAAAATTACAAACGTACGGCTTTTTATGTCTATTACAAACTTACACTCGAACTTTTACCGAGCCTGAAAAATACGAAAATAAAAGTAAATTTATATTTCTTTGGGGACGTTTTTCCGACATTTAATCAATTTTAAACCTGAAACTATGTATCACATTGGAATTGTTATTAATTAATGTATTTGGAATAATTTTAAAACATGAATGACATTATACCTTATTTGGGGATCGAACTCGGCATCTCTTGTGTAATAGTCCATCTCTCTACGCACTGGGCCATATTGAATATTATTTGGAAGATGCAAAAACTTAATCAGCCTATTTCTTTCTCAAACTTCAAAATTAACACAAGACTGCGATATACAATTTTGCCAAGGCCACGTTTACACAAGAAAAAGAAAACCTAAGCAAATGTCTTAAGTTTCCTTTGTTGGGCTTACCTACAAAATGTTTATTTAATTTTCAGTATTGAGCCTAATCTTCATACCTAATGGGAGCGCACAAAATATCTTTAAATTGCTGACCGTAGTGATTTCTTTTATGTTTTACTTAACTCTTTCTTTGTTTTGATTTGTGTCCTTAAAAACGATTCATTCATTCATATATATGTAAAATGTTTGTATTCCGTTTAGTTTGAAATTTGTTATGTTAAGTATACATTATGCCTTTCTTCAATATCGGGAATTATTATCATGTAATATTTATTTATATTATTTGTAATAAAACCATCAAACATTTTGGTCAGTTCACCCATCTATAGTTTTATGCATTTCCACTTTGAGGGATATATAGAGATATCATGCTGGATTTACATACATATATGCCTCTTCCAAATAAATTCACATTTATATCTAATATATGGGCACAGAAGATCAAAATGAAGATAATCATATAAATGCAGCTACATTATAAGGGTATTCATGTAACGAGATAATTTTCCACTTTGTAGAAAGATATAGATAACTTTCCGCAGCATGTTTTCATGAACACCCCCTAAGAAATACTTGCGTAAATGTGGGAAAGATTTTGTGAAATGTCAAATTAAAAGTCAGAATCCATACTTCTCTAGTTTACGAGGTTAATTTCTGCACTTTCCGCAGCAAATTTGTGAGATAATTTTATGAGATTTGCAGAAACTTTTTTCCCATACAAATTTTGACAGCTCGTTTCTGCGGAGATAAAATTATCTGGTTTCCGAGGTTTACGAGGGTTTTCCGCGCTTACATGAATACCCTTTATATGTTTGAAAACAAAAAAAGTTCTCGGATATTCAGGTTATAACTTCGCACCTATTTCGAAACGCTCGTTTATAATTGCAGTTCAACTTTTAAGAGCCGAATGGTTGATCTGAAATTCAGCTGCCTGCTTTCGAAGGTATTTTTTCTTAAATTTTGGTTATTCGTCACTTCAACTTCATCTTCGCTAGACTCTTAGGGTAGGCGCGCACATTCAATTTTTAGTTTCGCAACCGCTTGCTTCGAGCAACTAAAAAGTTTGTGTTTTGACATAAACTAAACGATTGCCTAAAATGAGTTCGCTATTTTGTGTAACATATAATTATATGCACCTGCGCGGACATTTGTTTTCTATAAGCAACCAAACAGTTGTGCAACTAAAAATTGAATGTGCGCGCCTAGCCTTAAGGTTCACAAGGCAAACAATCAAACTAATTGTCTATATCTATATATCATAGGGATCTCGATTTATACTCTTATACTTGCCTGAGTAATATCTAAAAAGTACATACATAGATGGATTACAATAAATGTGTACAAATAATTAGTTGATGCATGCAATTTAATATTCCTAACTTTATTTAAGATTAAATGTATTAGTTTCTGTTAAGATTCATTTGCAGAGTTCTTAGAAGTTTGAACATTGACATTTTCTTTAAAGACTTTTTGTTAAAGTCTGCTAGGCTTAAGAGACGTATTCTATATAGCTCTTAGGAAATTGTTATAGAAACCTTTTGAAAACTCACTGATGTAAACTTCTATATCATATCACATTGCAATATTTATACAAGTTCCAGCTTCTCTATTTTCATTTATAAAACCATATCCGAAAAATTGGTTCTAGTCTCTGAAAAACTTTGTGTCTTACTTGCAAAAGGTTTAAAAGAAGATGATATTGAAACCGTGACTTCTATAGGAAAATTATTTTTGAAGAAGGCTCTTTAGAAGCATTATATAAATTGAAACTTCCAGCATATCCATATTTCTAGGCTAATAGAAACTGAAATGTTAGTTGGGAATAGTGCTGATAAAGTTTTGGAGCATCTGGATTACAGTGACACTCAAATTGGTTGCAAAAGTTTTATTTTTCATGAGGGTGGCAGGTTTTGATTATTCGAGAATGTGTTTTCGGTGATATTTGTTCATTTTATGGTAAATTTTCAAAAGAGCAAAATTATGTGGTTTAAAATATTAATTTACGATTAGACGGTAAACGTTTATAGTCAATGGTCAAAATTTTGCCTCTTAATATGTGTGCATGTTCCCTATCTGTCACGTGAGAGTATGAAAATCATCGAAGGATGACTGCGATGCCAAACGATACATGAAAATGATTTTTTTCTGACACCGAGCCCTTAATTTGACTTTGTGTATGTACATACATGCCATTGAGATTTTATTTTATTAATAATTTTGCCACTTGTTTGACAACAAAATTTTCATTGATGTTAATTCAGCATAAACCACATCAAAACGTATACTTTTCCAACGCATCCCTTAGCTTAGTCAAAAGTGGATTGTTTATTCGTAGGTATATATTTCATTTTTAGTTTTCGTTTCCTTTTACTTTGTTCACTTAATGAGTCTGAAATATCTACTAAATTAAGATGATTTGTTAAAAGAAACTCAAAAATTATGTACACATAGCCCTTTTCTGTTTTGGATCTTTATTCATTTCAATTTGTTTTATTTTTGTAAGAAATTACATATTTATTTTGCTTTTTTCCAAATCAGCTGATTTTGACAAAGCAAAGCATACCAACTTTAAAATTTAAAGTAAAAGTGTATATGCAGTCAAAAAAGCATTTTATTCAGACTTCCATTGCTGCACTATGTATACATTACCAATAAAATACGCCTATTGTAAATGCATTACAACAAATATTAAAAATCGCTTTCATGTATACGCAATCCAGGAGTAATTAGTACTTTGCGCATCCAACGGAACACGACCAATAATGAGACCAAACTACCCTATCGATCTGCTAACGAAATGCAACAGGTCGAGCCTCGAGCGTCCATCTTTTGACATCTGAATTGTCACTTGTCATTTCGTGAAATCTTTAAGAACGAAAAAAACCAAGCAATATACAAAACAAATACGAACAAGTGCCTTCTTTTATAATTTAATTACATTTAAAAAAAATATTAATTAAAAACTATCTTACGAAAATGACGAATAACAAACCAGTATTGATCTGGATTACTCTGCTTTCCATTTTAATAATTCCTTGTAAGTTTATTTCCTTTTATTTATGTGAACAATTTAAGTTCTATGGCAACAATTGGGTGTGGTTGTGACTTTCCCAGAAGTCTTTTAATCATTTTCTTCACCTTTTTAAATGTTTCTCGCATTTCTGGTCTAAAATTGTAGCATTAGCAATAAGGTGCTATCAATGTTCGTCAGATCAAGATGCCAAGGGTCATGATAGTTGCGGAGCCTACAAACAATTCAACAAAACCGAGCACATTCCAATTGAATGCAACAGCGATGAGTCCCACATGCCCGGATCGTTTTGCATGAAAGTCGTTCAGCAAGGGCCAAGAGGATTTATTTGTAAGTTAATTCGATGCTTAGGGAATGAAAGTTTTTGATGAACTCGATTGAATTTTCAGGGGATGGTAGATGGCGTCAGGTAATTCGACGGTGTGCATCCGTCTCAGACACTGGAGTCACAGGAGTTTGCAACTGGGGTGTCCACGAGAATGGAGACTACTGGGAGGAGTGCTACTGTGGCAGTGACAGCTGTAATGGAGGTTCCGCTTTAAGAATATCCTTGCTGGGACTTGTGCTCTCGTTAGGCTACATCTTGATAAGATAGAACCGTCCAAATAATTCCAGCTTGGAAACGAATCTCCTTTCGTTTAATTTAAGAACAATTTATACAAAATCAATCAGAAAATGTAACAAGTGCCGTCCACACTTTTTTTAGATTTAATTTTTATTAACAAACAAATACACACGACTATTGTCCCATTTTGGGTCAAAAGAAAAAACTATTCCAGAGGACTTGCTTTTTAATTATTCATGAAGTCATAGGAAAGGAAACCGTAGTCCTGCCAGCCTAAATCAGGCTCATGTGTAACCGCCATGTATACAAGCATACCAAATCCTGGAATGGTTTTTGTTGCTACGAAAGTTCGGCGGTCCGGCGACCATAAGGCTGTTTCTGTAGGTTCTTTGTATTCTGGCGGCTTGAACTAAAAAAGACAATAGAAATAAATTGATTGGTTAGTTTACTTATTGCTTACCCA
Organism: Chrysotoxum bicinctum; assembly: GCA_911387755.1. Lineage (NCBI taxonomy): Eukaryota > Metazoa > Arthropoda > Insecta > Diptera > Syrphidae > Chrysotoxum > Chrysotoxum bicinctum. Next base: position 63,948,534 of record OU426987.1, read on the forward strand.
ATGGTCATATTCTTTTGGCTGAGTATCGCTGTTCCTTTGTAGAACCTTTAGAAAATATTTCGTAAATGAATTTCGATTGGACTTGACTTCCAAACTATTTGAGTCAAGTGCTCTTACTCGTTCTATCAGACGTAAAGCAATCTCACGGTCTATGCAAATTATGGTTAAATTTAGTCAAATAAAAAACAGATCAGAACAGATTGCAATTAAAATAATGTGTCGATTACCTTTTGGTCTTTTTAAAGTTTTAACAATGATTTTTGCGGTTTTGATGTCAGAATGGAACTCAGTGTCAAGATCGTCTTCGAAATCTTCGGTAATTGTTGATTTTGACATTACAGAGCGAAATTTTAGAATAATCAATTCTTTAAATGCTGAGATTGGTTATGAAAGCAAATTCAAAGGTATAACTATGGTAGAATTATCGAAGGGACACGTAGGTATGTATCTACAAAACAAAGTGACTATAAAGAAATCATACGATTCGTCCATAATTGTGGATTGCTACTTTTCTTGTTGTTTGTATTTGCTTTCATAAGTAAAGGGCGCCTCTGATCACATTATATTTAAATGTAACCGAATGGAAGAGATACGCTTGATTCCTTTTATCCAATATTTATGGGCGACTTTCGTTCGCTAATTTGACAAATCGAAAAGTTACCTTTTTTATGGCATCGTTTATGATATTAGTTTCATTGAGCTTCCGATTTCATTTCAAAATTTGTACTTTTAGTCATATATGCTTAATTAAGTTCAATGCTGGAAATTTAAAGGTTCAGTTCTCAGGCGATATTACATTTTTGGAGTGTATAATAATGCTCCAAAATAGCTATAGTAAACAAATAAAATAAATTAAATCGAATTAAATTTCATAATAATATATTTATTCATACAAATTTCTACATAAATGTACTACATAGCTTAAGTAATAGCAGCAGATAATGATTAAAGTCGAAAATTTCTTGTACTACCTTAAAGGAACAATAACTCTCTGACCCAATCAAGTGGTAGAACTAATCCGAAAAGCAGAGCATATCGGCAGAAAACTCCTCTTGTGTTGTAAATGAACACTATCATTCAAAATGATGACATAATTTTGTGAGAAGATTTTGTTGGCCCAATAAACACAAAACCTCGAAGAATTGGCTTCGACTAAAAATGAATCAACTAATGCGGGCACATCCAGTGAAACAACACAGCCGATGATAACATCACAACTCGATTACGAGCTGGAAGAGGTGGCGAATCAAGCACCACTAAAATAGAAAAAAATGTTTCGTCCAGAAAATGATCGACCGACTTATTGAAGGCAGAGGAACCTGTTTTCAAATCAAAGAGGCCAGAACCTTTGTTTGGTTTAACGTGAGCACCTGTCAGTTAAGACTTTATCCCACGGAGAGCCTTCCCTCATCATAGACAGATTGAGTCCTGGCCATTAACCACAAATCAGCCGAAGCCGATTCAGTAGCAAAGTTGTGACATGTTGCAGCATGTGCACACCTCTTGCTTTAAGGTGAGGTCTATTTAACACCTCTTGAATTCAAGCACGCTTGAAAACCATATGTTTCCGTATTTGGAATAAACCACGCCACCACGATACTCCCACAAGTTGGCCTACCTCATAGGTATTCTGAGAAAGAGAGGTTGCACTACGCAACCAATCTCTAACTCCTGGGCACTATCTCCCGTGGTGCCAAAATATAGCTTCTGGTGGAGCTTCTTAACCGAGGTCAACCAAGGTCAATAACAGATGAGTTACTGCAAAACTCAGGGCCTGTCAACCCCAGGATACACACACCCAGCAAGGTAGTAACCAACCACTAAAATGTGCTTCCTTTTTTTCGTAATTGTCTTGTTTTGGGAAAGATACTCCCAAGCAATCTTCTTGATCTCAACGATCGTTTATTTTAACATCACATTTCCAAGATTGCTAAACCAAAAAATGTCGAGCAAAGGAGAAATTCTAAACTCAATTGCTTTACTTTACGTTTTGGCCGTGACATGGTGATCACATCGTTCAAGATTTATATAAATAGAACCAGGAATCCGTTACTCAGAAACCTGGGATAGGATATAGCACTAATTTTTTTCGGAAATAGCTTGAATTACAACTGATGTCCTTTTTCTTTCTAAAATGGTATCTTTATTATTTAGCAATCTTACTTTTATTAATTCAATTCCATGGATTGCTAGGCCAATACACCGAGCAAAATAGAAAAAATCTCAATCGCTTTTATTTATGTATGGCCGTGACACTTATGGTCTTGTTGAGTATTCTTTGTTGTCTAAATCCTCAGCAAGCCGGAGAAATAGACGTAAGCCACCCCACCACGACAAGGTAAAAGTCATTGGGGTGGAATCAAAGAGGCCAATATAGAAAGGATGCATGCGGAAATGATGCTTGGTATATCCGAAATCAAAAATGTCCTTTCTGATTTGGTGAAAATAAACCACCACTGCCTGTATAAACAAAAGTTTTAAAACATGCTTACAAGATTTTGTGTTAATTTTTTTTTGTTTTGAAGTTCCTAACAAGTTCCAGTTTATGTTCATGAAAAAGAAATGAACAGTTTATTTATTAAGGTAGCTTAAGAATATTTTTCTTTATTTATTTTTTTTATATAAGCTTTTAGTTTTGTTTTACAAAAACAATAAAGGTGATGATCATAAAAAAAACATTGAAAAGAATCAGTAATTCTATTTCTTTTCAAGTCTCCAGGTTGTAATACACTTTATCTTTGCTCAAGTTCGAAAAGTTCTTATGGTATTCGTTGTTGTTTGTTTCTGTTCTATTCCACAGGTCTCATTCGTCTATAGGTACATATAGGTTTTTTCAACCAAACCGAATTCTAATATTATGAAATGTCGAACTCTGTTTTTTATAGAAACGAATGAATTTTATATTTTATCTAGTGTCTTGCAATGCTTTTTGTTATAAATTTTCCTTTTTGCGAGTCATGTTTTCCATATTCTTGTAGGAAGTCATCAAATAATACCTTATAGGGTATGTTACATCACCTGAAATATTATGATACTTCCTGGCGGAAGGTCGTTGCTTATATGAACGACAGTTGAAATACCCTTGAATCATGAATTTTGCTTGGGATACCCTAAAAACATCTGTCAAACGTCTTTTGCCGTCACAAATTTCTTGAAGGGTCAAAGAAACCAGATCAAGGAGCTTAACAAAAGTAGAGCGTATTTTGTTTGTTATCTTTCTAATACATGTATGTATATAATGTATATATCATCCATAAATGCATCCTAGAACTCATTGAAATCCTGCTATCTGGAAAATTTGGTGAAACTTCAAAAATAGACTCCAGGACATTCGTTAGTATTTTGAAAGTACTTGAGATTGACAATTTGAATAGCTTCCCAACTTTTCTGCAGGAGTCCTTATTTTCATACTTATCACAGAATTTTTTTTCTACCACCGAAATATAAAATGTGAAGTGGCTTCGTCTATTTCAATACTCTCGGAATATTCCTCAATTACTTCCGGGAATTCCTCCATTTCAGTTCCTGAACTGTAACAGTTTTTGATAAAAAAAATATTATTTTAAATTTGTAAATTTTTTGTTGTTTTTAAATTGTTGTTTTATAACTTAAAACAACAGAAAAACAACTAATCGGGGGAATAATTAAAAAGTACATGGTGCATTTTATGTTTAGGACGATTTTATTTTCTTCGCATTTTTGTGTGAAAGAAATTTGTCAGTTGGCATTTGAGTGGTCAATAACAATTTAACGCAGCAACAACGTGTTAAAACTATTAAAACATCTGATTTACATAAATAATTGTTCAATTGTAAATACGTGGAGAAAATTACGTGACTTTTGAGGTGTTAACTTTTCAGCGAATAATTTTTAATTTTGAAAATTTGCATATACCTACCATGGGGGAAAAAAGTAAAGAATGGGCGACAAGCAAGTCAATGTTACATGCACCAGAAAAGATGAATGCAGTGAGGGAGAGTGTTGCCCAATAATGAATGTCCGAGTACCTCTCATCCACGCCGTGAACAAGAATTGGGAATATACTGTCAGTTTTGCTTAAAATTCTCAAGTTCTAACTAACAAATTTAAAGAAAATCGACCGAGCCGTCAAACAGATAGGCAAACAAAATTGTGAGACCCACTTTTTTGTCTTCCTTATCATCCCATTGTCGAGTTTGATAAAAGTCTCGAGTTCGATTTTTTTACGAATGCTTACTTCCCATATAAGGGTTTTTCAATAATGACAGGTCATTTTTTAAATGAATAAAAAGCTATTTGTGAGGTATTAACAAAATTCTTTTTTAATTTTATTTATTTTAATTTGAAAGGCTCATTTATTTATTTATTTATTTCATCTACAAGCTCAGCTTAACAGATTATAATATTCAATTGAAACATTGATAACATAAACAATTTTAATATTTTATTAAGGTTGTGATTTATGAATTAATAATGAAAATTTAATTAATATAAAGAATTAAATAAAATGTTTTTGAAGCAAACCCTTGAGAAGACAAAATTTCGACATAATTCATTGAAAGACTTTATAGATCTAGAAATTGGTTCGCTTAGACCGTAATTGGTTCTGTGCAAGGGTTGGAAAAGAAATTGTCGTTCCCTGAGTGGTCTAACAGGAGCGTAAATAGGAACTTAAGATAGAAGACAATTCTAGAATGGACCTTACTATAGAAGTGTTGAGGAACGAAGATGTATTTATTTATTTATTAATTTTTGAAATAATGCTTGATAATTTTGCTATTTAAATTTCACTAAATTTCACTTAATTTCATTTCAATAATTTTGTACCTAATAATTTTCAATCATTCATAAACAAAGTTGGTCGTGATAATTACTTGTTTATTTAATTTTGTTTTCTTGTCTTGATATGGATTGAATATATAAAATTAAAGATATAATATTATAACGTTTTGAAAAGTTTGTCTTTTCATTGCTTTAATTTTCCATCATTCATAATCAAAGTTGGTCCTTCTACGCCTTGGATATTTTTGAATCGGTTATTCGTGTACTGGTTGGTGGATTGCTAGACTCTGGATTCCCAAACATAGATACATAAGTATAACGCAGAAATCTGATTTTGCCTGGTGCTCCACGGATGCTTTTTTTTGGACTCGATTTGCTGCTGCTGTTGTTGATCTGTCTGTTGATTGTTGTTGGGGGAATCTTTTGTGGAAAGCTAAACTTTTTAAATTGTGCGGAGTGTTTTTGACTTTTCGAAACCTCGTGTTCCGTTGTATAATTCCTAACGTTATTTCTAAATAAGAGAATGGAAGTTTTGAAGCAAGCTCGCGGACATTATAAAGGCTCAATAACTAGGGCTTATACGTTTACGCAGAACATTCCTGAAAATGTGAATATTGTAGAATTGAATTTACGGTTAGAGAGATTGGAAAAAGCCTTTAAAGACATTTGCGATTCTCAATCGGCTCTTTTTGAATTCCATGCAGAAGAGGGTTACGTTGATCCTGAACCTGAGTTTGAGATTTTAGAATCGAGGTACATAGCTTCAAAGTGTGCTCTTTTAAAACGCATTAAAGAAGTTACTCCGGTTAACGATGAGGAAAAGAACGTTTCGTTAAAAGACTTAGTTGCCTCTCAAGCCAAATTATTAGAAAGCTTAGGGCACGTAGCGGTTTCGAGTAATGAAGATAAAAATCCATCCAATATAAAGCTGCAACCAATGAACATTCAACCATTTTCTGGCGATTATCGGGAATGGCCGGGTTTTCGCGATGTGTTTCTGCAAACCGTAGATTGCAATACAAAACTCTCTAGTGCCCAAAAATTCAGGTACTTGAAATCGGTCTTACGTGATGATGCTTCCAATATTTTGAACGGCATTGGTATTTCGGACTCCAATTATCATCTCGCTTGGGAAAAATTAGAACACCGGTATGATAAACCGCTGTACATAATAAATGCGCTTATCGAACAGTTTCTTAAACTGCCAAACGTCGGTTCGGGAGATGGTCCACACTTACGTAAGCTAGTGGATAAGGCGGATGAGGTTATTCGCGGACTAGAAGCCGTTAAGTCGGAAGGTAGGGATCCGTGGCTTGTTTATCTGCTTATAAATAAAACAGATGCAGAAACTAAAAAAGCTTGGGCTCTAGAAAACAAAAAGTTAGATGAGTCTACCATCAAAAACCTTCTGGAATTTCTAGAAAGGCGTTCTAATGCTTTAGAAGCTAGTGATCCGAGAACCACTCGTGTTAAGAACTCTCGCGTACCCAATTCTACGAACATTAAAAGCTTAGCAGTGGTAAATGCTTCTTGTCCAAAATGTAAAGGAGAACATTATCTTCCGCAATGTTCCGAATTCGTTTCTATGCCGGTTAGTTCGCGTCGCAGTTTCGCTAGAGACCAACGGTTGTGTTATAACTGCCTCGGTACGAAGCACTCATCGAATCGATGTCGAGTTAAAGCACGTTGTACGTCGTGCAATTCTCGACATCATAGCTTGGTTCACTTAGATAACACTAATCCATCTACTAGTTTAACTACTTCTGCCAATGTCGTTGATCCTACTCAAAGCTCAATTTCCGTTGTCAGTAACCATATGAAAAATGATTCGAGATCCTCGGTGATACTACCAACAGCGGTTGTAAAAGTGTTTGATGCTTCTGGAAAGACTCATCTCGTGCGCGTGTTATTGGATAGCGGTTCTCAGGTTTCCTTTGTGACCGACAGTTTGGTAAAAAGGCTTGGCTTGCGTCGTTCTCATGCTCGTTTGCCAATATCCGGAATTTCGTCGGTTGAAGCTGGTGTGACTCAAGGTGTTGTTGAGTTAAAGTTAAAATCCCGCATCACTCAGCATACTATGCAAGTTGACGCATATATTCTGAACCAAATAACTTCCCATACTCCATCGCTTTCGTTTGAAGCTAGCAACTTTACTTTTCTCGACAATCTACCGTTAGCTGATTTAGGATTCAAAAACCCAGGTCCGATCGATGTTTTGTTGGGGGCTGATAAGGCTTGGAGTATTCTGCTAAGTGATCATCGTTCAGATCCAGAAGGAAAGATTGTTGCGCATGAAACATTGCTTGGATGGGTTGTTACGGGTTGTTTACCAGGAAATAATTTAGTTTCATTGCACGCAGGTGTTGACCTTGATGTGATTTTGAAATCCTTTTGGGAAATTGAAGAGGTTCTGCTTGGTTCATCGTTGGCAATAGGTGAAGATGAAGTAGATAAAAATTTTTTAAAAACTCTTACTCGTACACCGGATAATAAGTACATGGTTGAACTTCCTTTTCGACAGGATAATGTCAAGTTCGGTAATACCATCTCGGGAGCCTTGTCAAGACTTTTTGCCATGGAACGTCGATTTTCTCGTGATAAGGGCCTCAAAATTGAATATTGTAAGTTCATGCAAACTTATTTAGATCTTGGACACATGGAGCGTATATTTGATGAAATAGAACCTACGTCGGGAAGTGTTTTCTATTTGCCTCACCACGCCGTTATCACAAACAAAATTCGCGTCGTCTTCGATGGGTCTCATAAAGATAATAAAAATTGTTGCCTCAATGAAATGCTGCACGTGGGAACTCCGCTTCAACGAAACTTGGTAAACGTTTGTATTCGTTTTCGTCTTCATCGTTTCGTGTTTTGTGCTGACATTGTTAAAATGTTTCGGCAAATTTGGGTGCATCCAAAGCACCGTGATTTCCAGAGGATTGTTTGGAGAGAATCCACTGATAGCCCAATTTCACATTTTCGATTGTCAACTGTGACATATGGTACTTCTCCAGCTCCATATTTGTCTATGAAGGTTCTCCGAAATATAGCGACTGATTATCAACACCAGTTCCCTCTTGCGTCATATGCCGTTTTGCATGATATGTATGTTGATGACTTAATGACCGGGGCTGATTCGTTGTCGGAGACATTAGAGCTGAAGAAGCAAATTATCGAAATGTTATCTTGTGGAGGTCTGGAGCTTAGCAAGTGGAGCTCTAATTGTTGGGGAATATTGCGTGAGATCAACTGTAAAGACGCCGTTTCACTTGATTTAAATAGTTCATCGGAGTGCACCAAGGTTCTGGGTTTAGTTTGGAATCCGTATTGTGACACCTTTTCTTATAAAATTAGTTTGCCAAGGGAATTTTTGCCTACAAAACGAAAATTACTGTCAGAGGTTGCAAAGATTTTCGATCCCCTAGGATTTTTGGCTCCTTCCACTATTTTGATGAAAATACTGTTTCAAGAGCTGTGGATCACTAAGACGAAAATAGATTGGGATGAATCTTTGCCCTTGGAAATAGCAAACAAATGGAAGCTCTATCGGAAGGATTTGACATATTTCGAAAACTTTAGGATTTCTCGAAGGTTTACCCAAAATTCTAAAAGCTTTGAGTTAATAGGATTCTCAGATGCTTCAGAGAAGGCTTATTCTGCGGTGGTCTACTGTCGTAGTTGCTCAGAAGATGGTGTACAAGTTCAGTTAGTTGCCGCTAAAACTCGTGTGGCTCCAGTAAAGCAGCTGTCAATTCCTCGCCTGGAACTTTGTGGAGCTCTGCTCTTGTGTAGGTTATTAGAACTCATTCGTTCGTCGTTGGATTTAAAACCAGTTCGCGTATTTGCATTCTGTGATTCCAAAATAGTTTTGTCCTGGCTCTCCTCTCCCCCGCGTAAATGGAACACGTTTGTCGCAAATCGTACGTCCGAAATAATATCGTCGTTGCCTCGATCTTCTTGGAATCATGTCCGCTCTGCTGAAAATCCCGCAGATTGTGCTTCTCGCGGTCTTTCGCCTAAAGATTTGATGGATCATAACATGTGGTGGAGTGGTCCAGAATGGTTGTCTCAGAACATTGCAAATTGGCCCAATAATCCTGAAATTGAAGCTGAAGAGATTTCTGAGGAACGTAAGAAAGTCGTTACTGTTCATGTCTCGGTTACGGTGGAGCATTTTCTTGAAAAACTTTCGCTTAAATTTTCTAATTGGAGGAAACTTGTGAGAATAGTTGGCTATATTCGTCGTTTCATATATTTTTGTCGTTTGCCCAAAAAAGAAAGAAGATATGGATATCTTTCGCTTTCAGAGCTTCGCCTGGCCAAAATTTCCTGCCTCAAGTGGTCTCAAATTGAGTTTATTGGTGACATAAATGCTCTTAAAACTGATGGTTGCATTGATAAGAAATCCAAATTATGTTCGCTTTCACCTTTTGTTGATAACGTCGGTATTTTGCGTGTCGGTGGTAGAATTTCGAACGCCAGCGATGTTCCTTTTGGTATGAAACACCCTGTTATTCTGCCCAAAAATCATCCTATAACTCAGCTGATACTGTTTGATGCTCATCGGAACTTTCTCCATATTGGTGTTTCTGGTCTCTTCACCTTGATTCGGCAGGAGTATTGGATTCTCGGATGCAGAAATCTCATTCGAAAACTTGTTCATGACTGCGTTACGTGTTTTCGTCATCGAAAGTCTACTTCTACGCAGCTTATGGGGAATCTGCCACACTCTCGTGTTAATCCCTCATTTGCTTTCGCCCATACCGGATGTGACTACGCTGGGCCCATCACTCTTCGTTCGTCCAGAGGAAGAAAACCAACGCTTTCAAAAGGCTATATTTCGTTATTTGTCTGTATGACAACCAAGGCGCTTCACCTGGAATTGGTTTCGGACTTGAGCACGGATGCATTTTTGGCTGCTCTGAAAAGATTTATCGCTAGGCGTGGTAAATGCAGCGTTATGTACTCCGATAATGGTACCAACTTTCAAGGAGCAGCTCGTGTTTTATCGGAGATGTACAAGCTTGTGCAATCGCGTATTCATAACAAGCAGGTTGCTGAAATGTTGGCGGCAGAAAACATCGATTGGCAATTTATCCCTCCGCACAGCCCTCACTTTGGTGGGCTTTGGGAAGCGGGGGTTAAATTGGTAAAGCAGCATCTTCGGCGCGTCGTTGGTGATACTGTTCTAACCTTTGAGGAAATGTCCACCTTATTAGCCCAAATCGAAGCCCTTCTAAATTCTAGGCCCCTTTGTGCCTCTTCAGATTCAGACCTTGATCCATTAACGCCTTCTCATTTTCTTATAGGTAGACCTTACACGGCGGTTCCAGAACCAAGTTATCTAGAGACACCTATAAATCGATTGGGAAGATGGGAGCTACTGCAAAATATGATGCAAGGTTTCTGGAGAAGGTGGCAAACCGACTATCTCACATCGTTGCAGCACCGCCCAAAATGGAAAGAAGCCAAAAGAAATTTTAAAGTTGGTGACATGGTTGTTCTTAAAGAATCCAACCTGCCACCGTCACAATGGTCTCTAGGAAGAATAACGGAAGTCCATCCAGGAGAAGATAAACACGTTCGAGTAGTTACCTTGCGCACCAAACGTGGAACTTTTGTGCGCCCCATAACTAAACTTGCTCTATTGCCATGTCCTGAAATTCCTTCAGCGGGGGCGGCATGTTGAGGAACGAAGCTGTATTTATTTATTTATTAATTTTTGAAATAATGCTTGATAATTTTGCTATTTAAATTTCACTAAATTTCACTTAATTTCATTTCAATAATTTTGTACCTAATAATTTTCAATCATTCATAAACAAAGTTGGTCGTGATAATTACTTGTTTATTTAATTTTGTTTTCTTGTCTTGATATGGATTGAATATATAAAATTAAAGATATAATATTATAACGTTTTGAAAAGTTTGTTTTTTCATTGCTTTAATTTTCCATCATTCATAATCAAGAAGTATACATTAGAAGGGTATGAGGATCAGTAAAATCTTTTGAATTTCGTTTGATAAAACCAACCATGTGGTTGGCCTTTGCTACAATATAATCAATGTGATAATTATAAGTTAACTTTGTGTCCATTATTACACCGAGATCTTTTATTTTATAATTATCTTACGAGATTTTTGACAAACCTCTATAAAATGAAATACATTTATGATATTTAAATTAAGGCAATTTTCAGTACATCATCTGGATAGTAGATTGATGTCTAACTGTACTTTCATGCAGTCATTAACATTTTGTATTTTTTAAAATATCTTTAAATCATCTGCAAAGATTAATGAATCACAAAATTTCAAAGCAGAAACAATATCATCTATAAATAAGATAAATAGCAAAGGGCCTAGGTGACTACCCTGTGAGACACCCGACGGACAATTTATAGGCCTTGAAAAATTCTTATCAATCACTACTCTTTGGATTCTACCAACTATAAATGGAGAGATCCAATTAAGCATTGAAGAATGGAAACCAAAAATTTCAATTTTTTTAATGAGAACTCTATGATTGACTGAGTAAAAAGCCTTGCTGAAATCAGTGTAAATTGCATCTACATACATAAGAAGAAAAATGTGCAAGGTTTGACGTAGTCGATCGCCCAACTACAAAACCATGTTGAAATTCAGAAATATGTTCCTTAATTTGAAATTGAAGTTTAGTTTTTACTATATTTTCGAAAACTTTCGGTATTGAAGAGAGCTTACATATCCCTCTATAATTTTCAACAACATTTTTGGAACCCGATTTAAAGATAGGTATAAGATATGATGATTTCCAATCATCGAGAAAAATTCCAGATAGCAAGGATTGGTCAAAAATAAGGAAGAGTGGATAAGATAGATAAGATTGGAAACATTCTTTTAAGATGATTGCAGGTATCCCATCGGTTCCTGGTTTGAAATTCGGTTTAAGATCTTGTAGTATAATTCTAAATGAAGACAACCAATATCGACTTAAGAATATGAATTATGTTCAATAGGAAATATAGAATCTGAATGCGAGTACACTGACTCAAAAAACGTTGCAAAGGAATCTACAGTTTGTTTAATATCATTAGATTCTGCGTTATTAAAAAAAATTGATTTTGGCAATCCACTTGATATTTTTTTCTTGTTCATAAAAGTCCAGAAGCATCGTGAGTCTTTTTAAATCTTACTTTCAATATCTAAGACATAATTTTTGTGTAAAAATTTGCTTAGAATTTAAAAGTTCTTCCTATATTTACAAAATGAAGCATTTCTTGATCTACTATAATTAATTTAGAATGCGCTTTATTTTTCAAATTTTTTAATTGCAAGAGCTGCCTGTTATACTATGGGGGCTTATACAAATTCTTTTTCACTGAAAAAGGGATAAACAAATGAAACCCATATTAAGACCATTAAATTGACGATTCCTGTCAAACGAACCAATGTAATTATTAAGGTTTGCCGTTCGAGTATGTTAGCGTTGATGTCTACTGAAATATGACTAGTAAATAGTGAGCCAAATAGTGGTTTCTTTTAAAATCAGAAGTTATTTTGGCAGCTGTTTCATTCTCGAAATCTTGGCCGAAATGAAGCACCCTCCACGCCTGCTGTAAGCAAGTTTGTGCAAAAACCTCGTGAGACTGGTAATGTGGCTTCTATAGCCGAGAGTGTGAGACTCAATTCACTAACATCAACCCGCCATCGATCTCAATATTTCACGCACTAGCCTAAGAAGAATTTTGCACAAAGATCTAGGATTATTCATTAGTAATTTCTGTCGTATCTACCATATTCTTAAGAGTCGGTCCGTAAGGTAGGATTTCAGTATTTTGTAATACTACCCCGGTTGGTCTCTATGAGTTTGTACGCAAGTCTTACCTTGTCAAAGGCTTGATGATCAAGATCGAAGAATATCGCCATACTTACCTACTTTTCAAGCAAGCTCCCTATGGTTGAATTTTGACTGTGTTGAAAAAGTAAAAGGTATTAAGAAAAATATGTATTCATTTTTAAATATTTCATTTATTGTTTTTATAAATAATTAACATTTATTTTCCTCGTCTAATTCGCCTCTCATCATTACATTAAACATTCTTTAATTTTTTTTTTTAATTTCTTTTAACAAAAAGTACGTTTCCTTTAACCTAGTTTAGTTATGTATACATAAATAATATCAATAGAATACTTATTTATTAATTTTAATTGTTAGAATTGTTTTCCAAACCACAAAACATTTTTTTTTATTTAATATTTTTGTATAAAATAATACATACTATTATTCTCTTACTTGTATACATTGATTTTCAAAGATTTTGTATTTTAAGATTCAGACAACTATCAACATCGATGATATTTATTGTGAAATATATTTTTATGATAGATAAGTGTAGTGAAAATTATTCAAATTATGGCTTTTGGTTGATGTTTTGTTTTATAATGATCCTGTTTAAGATCAATTTTTTGTTATCAAATTTTTAAAATCTTTTAATTTGATGAACGAATTATATCATTTAAGTTTCAAAATCCGATAATAATAAAACAAAAATTATACAAAAATATAATAATATCTTCCGAATTTTTCTATCCTAAAAATTTTGTTATAACTATACGCGTAACGCATAGAAAAAATGTTATATTTACTTATTTTTTTTTTTTGGTCAACAAAATTTAAAATTTCTTTTATAACATAAACCAGACTAAAATTTTCTGAAGGTTTATCGTGTACTAAACTTGAATCCGAGGTCAGAATTGCTCAGTTAGATCAAGATTTTCAAGATATTCTTGTTGAAATAATCAACATTTTTGAGGTTATATACAAAATTAGGGAAATATTTGTAAAGATTTAAAGTATTTAATATGTTCTTCATATTTCAATTAATATCTGTACAATACCTTTTAACTTCTTGGAAATATCACTAATTTTCATATGATACTTAAACTCACTGTAATTCTATTCTTATACCTCTGGTACAAAAAAACGTAGCTAACGGTTATTAGATTCTAGAAATTTACCAATTCATAGTCGAAAATTCGTTTATTTTTCCTGTTTCCTGTTTCATGCCTCATACTTTGCCAAAATGTAGCCCCCTGATTGAAAGTATTGAGGAAAGAACTGGCGTGGTATCACAATTTTGTCCGTATTTCCCAAGTTAATGCCAACTATTATTCTTGAAAGGATAAAATCCAAGATCGAGTCGACTCTCAAGAGGCATCAAGCGGGATTTCGCAGTGGTCGATCATGCGTCGATCACATTAACACCTTGCGAATTATCCTTGAACAATCATCGGAGTATCAATCGCCGCTTTACGTCATATTCGTTGACTTCGAAAAGGCCTTCGATCGTGTCAGTCGCGATGCTATCTGGAGATCGCTTGCTGTTAGAGGAATTCCTGATAAAATTGTTGCTTATAAAAGAATCGTACAACAACGCAAGGCGCGTTATTTTGCACAGTGAACAGCTTTCCGATGCTTTTGAGGTGCGACAAGGAGTAAGACAGGGTGATGTACTGTCACCGATCTTATTCTTACTTGATGATGTTATGACTGCCACGGTGGGTGAAGGTGAGAGACTTGGCATACAGTGGGGCCTATTTCACAAGCTTAGACATTTGGACTATGCTGACGACATCTGCTTAATGGCAAACGGAACTGGAGCCCTAAATGCCTAAACCAAATGTGTCACTGTCTTCAACAAAATGGTGAGGTGACATGCTTAAAGATTAACGCCAAAAAGACAAAAATAATGCACACCAGATAGAACCAACAACAACAGGTTATTGTGAGGCAGGAGACAATAGAACAGGTCACTCAGTTTAACTATTTGGGTAGTTATCTGGCACCCGACGGTGGAACAGACCTGGACGTCATCAATAGAAAAAATAAAGCTCGTAGTGCATTCGGAATGCTTTCTCCAGTTTGGAGCTCCAGAAAAATATCGCTTCGTACTAAGTTGAGTTGAGATGGCGGTCAGCCATCAGACGAATAGGGGGAACAACATGTAGCATACGAAAACATGCACGTGCCGTAACTATTCGGGACTGGTGGAAGTGTGATCATAGCCTCTCCGCGGCGGCCGCTAGAAACAAGCCTTTTAAAAAAGGTTTGGCTAATATGATCAGGCTGGTTCTTCAGGTTGGCGACAGGTTAATTCCCTGTCCCGTAAAACTAAAAGAATTACGAGACCGACAACAAGCCTCGGAAACGGACTGATCTCACGACGACAACCCACGCAAAGAAAAAGGAAAAACGATTTACAAATTTTCTTATGGAACGTACGATCGCTCTATAGAGCTCGAGCTGCTCAGCAGCTAGCCGATGCCCTGTCAAAGTATAAAGCTGACATAACAGCTCTTCAAGAAATCAGATGGACAGGGAATGGTGTTTTACAGAAGAAAGAATATGACATACATATACTACAGCTGTCATACAAAACACCATGTGCTCGGGGTAGGCTTCCTAGTCAGCGAAAAAATGAAGTCTACTATCATCGGCTTTAACGCTATAAGCGAAAGGCTATGCACCCTTCGCATGCGAGGCAAATTTACGAACATCAGCCTCATTAACGTTCACGGACCTACGGAGGAGTCCTCAGATGAAGAAAAAGAGACTTACTACGAACAAGTCGAGAGGGCCCTCAATGCCTGTCCAAGGTATGATGTTAAAATCATCCTTGGGGATTTGAACGCAAAAATAGGTCGGGAGCCGGTATTCAGGCATTACGCAGGCACCCATAGTTTGCATGAGAACACTAATGACAATGGACTTCGAGTCTTAGAATTGGCAGCATCGAAAAACATGGTCGTTGCGAGTACCAGGTTCCCGCGTAAAGATATCTACAAAGCCACCTGGGTATCACCGGATGGAGTCACTCGTAACCAAATAGACCACGTGTTGATAGACCGTCGCCACTACTCGAACTTGATGACGGTACGAACGTACCGAGGTGCCAATATCGACTCGGATCACTATCTTGTTGGTATGGTTTTCCGAGGGCGGATTGCCTCGCGAAGACGCATTGCATCCGCCGATCAGGTTCGAATCAACACGGCTGCCCTGCGCAATGAAAACACCAGTAACACCTTTGGTAATGCGTTAGGACTCGCCCTAGAAACACCTGACTTAGGGAGAGTAAGTCCTGGAGCCAGTATGCTGGACGTAAATGAAAAGTGGACACGTCTTAAAAATACTGTCATTAGTACTGCCAACTCCATCTTAGGCAGCAGTCGTAAAAATCGGAACGACTGGTTTGATGATGAATGCAAGCTAGCGACTGAACGTAAGAATGTTGCGTACCGAGCACTGCAACAATCTCATAGAACGCGGGCACGCGAAGAGGAATATAAAGAGCTCAGAAGAACAGAAAAACGGCTTCACAGACAAAAGAAATCAGCCTGGGAGAAGAACCTAATCTGTGAAATAGAAAACAGCCTAGAGCGAGGTCTGCACCAGGCGCGGAAGTTCTACCAATCCGTCCGAAACATGACGCAGTACACACCACGCTGCACATACTGCAAGGACGGAGAGGGAAATCTGATCACCGATCCTGAAAGCATACTGGAGCGATGGGAAGTGTACTTCAATGAATTGCTAAATGGTCAGCTCACTGCAGAAGTGGAGGCTCCACTACTTCAAGAAGAATACCCTATGTTGCCGCCACCAAGCATAGAAGAGGTTGAGAAGGCTATAGGCCGGCTTAAACAGAACAAATCCCCGGGAGCCGATGGCATACCAGCCGAATTATTTCATCACGGCGGGCCAGCCTTACGTCAAGCAATTCATGATATTATAGTGCACGTATCGGAGCAAGAAGAAATGCCAGAAGACTGGCGAAAAGGCATAATATGCCCCATACATAAGAAGGGAGATGTCACAACGTGCAGCAATTATAGAGGTATCACGTTGTTGAGTACCGCCTATAAGATACTCTCCTCTATCCTACAAGACCGGATAACCCCATACGCTAAAACCGTCATCGGACAATATCAGTGTGGTTTCATTCCAGGCAAATCAACAACTGATCAGATCTTTACCCTTAGGCAGGCGATGGAAAAATGTCTAGAATTTAACATCCCAACATACCATCTGTTTATAGACTTTAAGGCCGCCTATGATAGCATAGCCAGGGTAGAACTTTACAAAGCCATGAGAGAATTCGGCATCCCAAATAAATTGACACGACTATGTAGGTTGACCATGACCAACGTAACAAGCCAAGTAAAAATAGCCGGATTGCTATCCAGACCACTCAACATCTTTAATGGACTCCGACAAGGGGACGGTTTGGCCTGCCTCCTCTTCAACCTGGCGTTGGAGAAAGCAATCCGTGACTCTGGCACGGCAACAAGAGGGACCATCGTCAACAGGTCCAGCCAGTTAGTGGCTTACGCAGACGACATCGACGTCATCGGAAGAACCGAACAAGCTGTACACGATTCCTTCATCCAGATCGAGCAGGCGGCACAAAATCTGGGGCTGCACATTAGTGAAGGTAAAACAAAGTACATGGTGGCGTCGAAAGCGAGAGGAACAGTTGGTCAAACAATCAAGGTAGCGGAGCACGAATTTGAAGTAGTGCAATCCTTTAAATACCTTGGGTCAATAGTAGCAGCCGATAACAATATAGAAGAAGAAATACGCGGGCGGCTTCTCAAATCCAACAGCCTACTATAGTCTGTCAAAGCTTTTCAAATCCAGAAATCTCACCATAACTTCAAAACTGCTGCTGTACAGGACCATGGTCCTGCCAGTACTCACATATGGATCCGAGACTTGGGTGCTTAGCAAAAGGCACTCCGACCTCTTAGCTGCGTTCGAGAGAAAAGTCTTAAGGAGAATTGTTGGCCCCATATGTGAGGAAGGACGATTCCGGAGACGGTACAATCATGAATTGTACGCAATCTACCTAGAAGCAGATATCGTGACAAAAATTAAGCTCGGTAGACTCCGGTGGGCAGGGCACCTAGCTCGCATGAGCGAAGAGGAACCTGCTCGAAAAGTTCTTTGTGGTACATTCTATGGTAGACGGCAGCGTGGTAGACCATGCTTGCGCTGGAGAGATGGCGTAGACCAGGAGGCTTGGGGTACGCAACTGGATGGCGTCGGCTAGAGACCGGGATAGGTGGAGAGACTTGTTGAAAGAGGCCAGGACCGGAACCCGGTTGTCGATGTCGAGCCGATGATGATGACTAAGTTGAGACTCTTTGAATCCAATATCAAATCTGTGCTGCTTTATACTTGTGAAACGTGGAAATGCTCTACCAACATCTCGAGAAGGTTGCAAGGCTTTGTCAGCCGTTGTCTGCGTTACATTCTAAGGATCCGGTGGCCGCAAACAATATCAAACAATGAATCGTGGCTTAGGACTGGACAAACAAAAGTGGATGATGACATCAAGCAAAGAAAATGGCGCTGGATCGGCCACACACTGAGGAAGCCTGATGACAACATAGCAAAGCAGACCAAAGGGAACATGGAGATCAACAGTCATGAAGGAACTTCGGTCCCTAAATTTGCAGTCGTGGGCACAGCTGAGGTATCGTGCTGGGAATAGAGAGAGATGGAAGGATCTGGTTGACGCCCTATGCTCTAGGAGGAGTTAAAGTATTGCTGCCAACAGTAACCGGAAACTAAGAAGAAGAAGAAGAATCTAAGGAAGAAGAGCACCAGCGGACCTATTGCTACGAAAGTTATTGGGTAGCTTTCGTTCCTCAAGATATTCCTTGAGCTGATAATTTATCTTAATTTAATAATTGTTCATCGACACCTCTTTTCTCTCCCCTCTAATTTCCCCATCGCCAGTGCTGTGTTTAACATTATAAGGATCTCTTAACATACCTTTGAGCGCGTGTGAATTAAAAAAAATCAGCGTTTCAATGACCTTGGAAAAAAGGAATAGGACGAAAGTTCAATTGGGCGATAAAAAGATGGGGGAGAAGATTCGCATTTTTCTTGTGATCTGACAAAAATAGGAGTATTTATGACGATCGTTGACAAAGTAGTATTTCGGGTACTCCTTGACACGATTTCTTTCAGTGGATTGGTATTTTTGGAAATATTCCTAGTTAATTTCGAAGTGAAAGATTAATCCATGCTGTTGGCGAGGTGAAAAAATAATTAATAACATAACATCCAGCATACCGGAAAACAATTTGTTGTCCTTTGAGACTAGAAAATCTTGAATCCCTGACCTCATTCAGCAATTCTGAAGTTAGATACCAATAAAGGAATTCAAAACTTCACAAAAGTAGAGTATGTGTTGCCCTATGTGTAATTTATTATGTAACAAAATATTTGCAGAAATACAATAAGCCATACCATAAGTTCCACTTTTATAACACACCTTGAAGTGTTTTTTTTTTGGTTTTAATTGAAGACCGATTTATTGATTTATGTAAGTGATTATTCTTCCTCTGAATTTAATTTCACTTAATTAAATATTTAACAACTCAAAACCGGATCTTGTTAATATTTATAACTAAAACATTTGCTCTCATTAAAATTAAGCTTTTACATTTTCATTTTGTATTTTCATATTAAAATTATCTACTCCGTTTTTTTTTCCGTACTAAAAATTAACAAAATAAAAACAATTTGAATGTATAACAAATTTTCTCTAAGCCCATTATATGATTTTATTATTTTTTATAATTAATAAATGCAATTAAGGTTATAGGTGTATGAAAAATGTAATGATAAACGTGATTTTTATAAAATTTGCAAAATAATTTATATGAGAGTGCTTGCCTTTAAATATGTTTATTATAATTATATGTATAACAATGCTAAGGAATTTAATAAAAAAAGAATTAATAAATAATTTATTTTACTATACTTTAAAAAAATATAATATAAATCTCTTTTATTTAAACACTGCCTCGATAAATGTTTACGAATATCGAGACATGGATAAATCGAGAAAAGGATATTTGTGTGTTATATCCGGTCCCTGTTAACTTCAAAGCTTCAAACGAAGTGGAAGAAATTGCTCAGAAAATTCAACGAAACGTTAACTGTTTTTTTTTTGTAAATATTCTTTTCAGTTTGTTTTTATATAATATTGTATTTTTATACTATCATACATATACCGTACATTTCTGTTTCACGTGTGCTAATTATATTCAACATGTGCTTGGCGGCGTTCATTTCCGGTCATATCAAATGGCCTTGTAAAACTGACAGAAAGATACAAAAAACGAACCTTTGGTGGTTGATTTTTTTAATGGCATCTACTTCAAACGGGAATGAATAAAATTAAATGAAATAGGAACTGTCTGAAAGGTTCACAATTGAGTTTGCAAATTAATTTTTTAAATCCCATAAAAACAAAGTAGAACACAATGTAGGCAGGTAATGAAATTAAGGCTTGCCCTTATCTCCAGCTCGCCCGGAAAAGCAAAATAATCTGGCAAAAATCTATTACTATATAAGTTCATTTCTAAGCTACTCGTAGCAATAAGAAAAGATGTGTGTGTGTAAGTAGCAGTGTAGTAAAAAGGGTTCATTTAGAGAAGCTTACATATTAAATATTAATTTGATAGATCAATGCCTGTGATAAAATCAAAAAGTTCAAAACGGTTAGCATAATCCTTTATAGGTATACATTTTTCATTCCCATTATAGGTCGTCCTTGTTGAACTTCCTTTCCCATCTACTTATAATTATCACATAATTATGACTATGCTTCTAGATGGACGAACTTAGTTAATCCTGAGAGGACTTCTGTGGTTGTATTCTTGTGTCTTTGAATTTTTCGATTCAAAGAGGTTTCAGAATATTGGAGTATTGTTTTGAAAAGATTAAAACATTTATGTACATATGTACAGTGAATCACAAAAGTAAGTGCAAAACAATCGATATTAATGTTAAAGAAAAAACTTAATAAACTTAATATTTTTGTCTGTAATTGATATGTATTTCGAACTAAAAAATAACATTTAAATAAAAATATAAAGAAAACTTAAGAAATATTCGACTTAAACTAAAAACATTAATAAATTTATATCACAAAAGTAAGTAAGCAGTTCAAATAAACCTTGAATTCATTACAGTTATTTTGTAAATCTTATGCATTTAGTACTTCGTTAAATACCGTTTGGCTTTTATGACTGCTTTCATACGTCGAGGCATTGAGTTAACCAAATTTTGCGTAACGTTTTGTCCAATTTTAGACCATTCATCCAGTTAAATCATCTTTCATCCTGATTTCATGTTTTCTTACTTGTTGGCCAAGATGTTCCCATAAATGTTCAACGACATTTAAGTCGGGCGACTGTAATACAGCAGCCATTCTTTGACAACATTTGAGGTATGTTTAGGATCATTGACAAATGACCTACCCATACCCAGCTTATTGGCACTTTTCTGAAGGTTGTTCTTTAAAATATTCAAATAGGTTCTATTCATCAAAGAATCTATAAACACTAAACTGCCGACACCAGATGCTGCCATACACCCCCACACCACTAAGTTTCCACCTCCGAGCTTCACGGATCCTGACATGTTTGATGATTCAAGCTCTGTATTTTTTTTCTCCAAACTTTTCCGCGTCCATCTGAGCCGTGGATATTAAACTAGCTTTTATTGGAGAAAACAACTGTGTTCCAAAATTCTGCTTGCTTAGATTCATGGGTTTTTGCAAAGAAGAGCCGCTTTTGGCGATTTATTTTACTTATGTAAGGTTTCTTTCTAATGTTTCGACCATGATAACCAGATTGGTAGAGCACTCGTCGAATAGTTTGAGGATTACATGACTTACCTGTTTCTTTGGTTATTTCCTCTTCACTTTCCTAACAATAATACGGCATTCCTGCAGAGTAAGCTTGCGAGAACGTCCAGATTGAGGGTCATTTTCCAAACTTCCAATGTTATTATATTTGGCTAATATTTTGTGTATAGTAGATGGACTTTTGTTAACAATTTTACCAATCTCGCGGTCCGATTTATTTTCCAAAAAATGTTTGGTTATAATTTTTTTTTAAATTTAAGCTAAGTTGATTACCTCTTGGATCCATTTCTTTTTATTAATTATTAAATAATCTCAAACTGAAAAAAAAAAAATTATAGAAAAGAGAGATAAGAGACATAAGGAAACAAAAACTAAAAAAAAAGTCGAAGTTAACTACACCATTAAATATTTTTAACCTTAAAATGCTGCAACTTACTTTTGTGGCATAGAAAATGCGATTAACTGAGCAAACAGTCATGTTCTGCAGATAAACCAAATGTTAAACGGTAAAATTTTCATACCACATAATGTTCACATGCTAACCATAATTATGAATGCATTTTTACTAATATTCGTGCTTACTTACTTTTGTGATTCACTGTATATATATTAAATAGAATTTATAAATTTTTGATTACCTAAGCTTTATAATACATATCTTTTGCTCAAATTTGTATCTGCCTTCAGGCATACAATTTATACACTTAGGTATTTGAAAACAGGAAATAAAAATACAAACTTTGTATGTACAAGTTTTTGGGGGTAGGCATACAAAGTTTTATATAATACGTACAAATGTTAGTTGAAAATATAATAATAATATTTTGAGATACAGTTGGAAAATGGGATAATTAGTTTTCAAGAAAATAAAAAAAAAACCTGGGTTAAAAAACAATATCTAACAAGTTATTTTTCCCTAGTAAAAGTGTTGTCTTAATAAAAAATAAATTCAACACGCAAGAACTTTTAGGGAATCTAGGCCCAGTAAACACCCCTCAGCCGTTCCTCTGTGCGTGTTGCCGACAGTTATAGAGGCGGGAGACCTAATATTCTCTGTCGAGTCCAAACCACTAAGATGAGAGGTACTTTTTATGACAAGAGATACTCTTTTTTGTTTTTAAGAGGGAGCGCAGCGGCTGGAAATCGAACTAAGAACTCTAAGAACTAATCATTACGCCAAGAGGACTACAAAATGCTTTAAAAGATTTGGTATCCCGATTGCTCGTGGTGAATCAGTGCCTACCGACTTTTAACTCCCACCCATCGTTGGTGTGCTTTCGCCTTACCATTATTGGTAGAGATAAAACACAAATCTGGATGTTTTCATATACATACGCATAATGGCAAATTATAATAAAAATCAGACATTGAATCTAATAAATAAAAGAATGTATTCATTGCCTACAATTTGAGACTGAGACTTCAAATTTGTAATCATTGTTCATTTGACATTGAAAAGATTTCAATCACTTGCAAATGAACGCAGAAAATGAATGAATTTTCAGAAGATTGTAATCAATTGGTTCACAAAAGATTGCATTCTTTTACAGCTCTTGTGTGCCATTTTCCCCATTTTGAATTTCTTATTTGAATTCCAATATGTTTTGATTTACTAATATCAAATCAACAACTTCAACAACTGCCGCAGAACGTTAGGCTCGGTATTTTTTGGTTTCTTTAGCTTCCTCCAAAATATTACTTTTTGTTTTGTTTTAATTTTGTGCGTTTTTTTTAAATTTTCTTTGAGAATCGCATTTTACTCTGGCGTGCTATTTAGTTTGTTAGTTTTCTAAAAATAAAATGCACGACTGGGTCGCACGAACTTGCTCCTATGTGTTTAGAAAAAACTGTTCATAAGGGTAAAATTATCATAATTTTTTAAATTCTCCT
Organism: Chrysotoxum bicinctum; assembly: GCA_911387755.1. Taxonomy (NCBI): domain Eukaryota; kingdom Metazoa; phylum Arthropoda; class Insecta; order Diptera; family Syrphidae; genus Chrysotoxum; species Chrysotoxum bicinctum. The sequence goes on from OU426987.1 coordinate 63,971,897, forward strand.
AGTAGTAATAGACAAAAACAGAATGCTATGCAAATATGAATTTATGCAAGAACAAAAATTATAAGTCTTTGTAGTGGTTTCTTAAAAAAATAATAAAAAATTTCATTAAAATCCGTTATGTCGATAATGAGTAATTCAAAATTTGAAAAAATGGTTTTATGGTAGGTACAAGCTGTAATATCTTAATTTCAAAATTCTTTTTATTAAATTAAAGATCATAAAAATTAATTGAAAGAAAAAAAATGTTATCGAAATTCTAGGCGCCGTTTTCGAGAAAAATACGATTTTTCAAAACACTTTTTTAATTTTTTTTTAACATTTGTATGGTGGGTACCTTTATTTTTTGGTAAAATAAATGTTTTTTTCATACCTTGTAGATTATATTGAGAAACTTTTATTTATCAAGTTTAAAAAAAAATCTAGCTTGTGGTTTTCGAAATATTGAGTTTTGAAAAAAAATTGTTTTTTTTTTTTAATCGAAAAAAAATTTTTTTTTGAAAATTTAAATACACAATATTCTATTCAAGTTTTTGCGGAGCTCTAGCAAAAAAAAAAAATGATCAAAATCGGTGATACCGTTTTCGAGAATATCAAAAACAAAAAAAATATGGTTCCATGGAGGGTACCCTCAATAACCATTTTTCGGAAAAAAATTTTCAACCATTACCTAGCTTTAACAAAATGAATTTTGTTTTTAATTTTATTTTTTGAATATGTCGAACAGTTTTTGAGAAAAAAAATATTTATAAAACTTCGAAAAAATTCATATGGCAGGTACCGTTATTTTTGGTCTTAAAAAAATGAAAAAAACTTGTGGGGGGAAAAAATCAAAAATGATATCTACAAGATTAAAGGAAATCAGCCGAGCCGTTTAGGCTGTAGTCGAAAAGACATAATTGTGAGACCCACTTTTTTAGTCATCGTAATGTCAACTTTGATCAAAATCTCGAGTTCGATTTTTCTTACGAATACATAACTTGCCTTATAGTACCTATAAGCCGAAAGTAAAAACGGTAGATATAACATCTTTCGAAATAGGGAGTCGAATGAAATCCCAAAAAAAATCACTATTGGACAAAATCTCAAAACAAAAAAAAATCCAACTTGCCAATATCTCCCAGAGAAAATCTCCATGGAAAATATCACCAAAGAAACAATTTTTTTTTTGCCAAAATCTCCACGAAATCTCCCAATCCTCGATGTCAAGGTACGTCTACTAACAACGTTTCTCTTGCGACATGAGCATGACATTCTGTTATGACATGATAACGATTGTGTTTCTGAACAAAAAATTTTGAATGCACTTTCAGCCTGTCAAGTGTATTCATAGCGAAGAGTCTGTTGTGTGTTTCATAAAAATAGTTATTATGGATGAGATTATTTTTGAAATCAAATAAAGGAGGAAAAAAGCTATTTATAAATGGATATTTCTATCATTTCCATTCAAAAAAGAAAAAAGAAAATTATCGATGGTGTTGTGACAAAAAAAAAGTCATTTGTGTCAAGCTTTAAAAGTGACAACTGGAGAAAATGAACAGCATACTTTTGTAAGATCAACTATCACACATAACTGTTCGTTCAACCTTAACTAAATCAAATTTAATAGGGGTATTCATGTAAGCGCGGGAAACCCTCGTAAACCTCGTAAACCAGATAATTTTATCTCCGCAGAAACGAGCTGTCAAAATTTGCATGGGAAAAAGTTTCTGCAAATCGCATAAAATTATCTCACAAATTTGCTGCGGAAAGTGCAGAAATAAACCTCGTAAACTAAAGAAGTATGGATTCTGACTTTTAATTTGACATTTCACAAAATCTTTCCCACATTTACGCAAGTATTTCTTAGGGGGTGTTCATGAAAACATGCTGCGGAAAGTTATATCTTTCTACAAAGCGGAAAATTATCTCGTTACATGAATACCCTTAATATGTCCAAAACAATAGCGCGATTGATTTAATCGCATGATTCACTACTTGAACATATTTTTTGGAGGTTTTGGCATGGAGATTTTTGTCATGGGGATTCTCTCTTTGGAGATTTCGCTGCTGGAGATTTCAGTTTGGGGATTTTGGGTTTGAGGATTTTAGTTTGGGGATTACATATGTCTTGAGGAAAACGTCACCAACCTTTAGAAATCTCGCTTAATTATATACAATTTAATAGCATAATTTAGGGCAATTAGTTCAAATTTATTATCCTTTCTTCACCATCGCTTCAGGTTTTCGAAATATTACCGTTCGAAAATTAAGGAAATGTGTTATTTGATTTTTCATTTGGAGACTACGTATAAATAAAGGGTTTTCCAATAAGAGGTGTTATTTTGATATTCAAAGAAAAATGGCATTTTTGGAGATAAATGATCGGATGTTTATTTCATTATAAAGAGGAAGGTATGCCGTTAATAATGGAACACAACATCAGCCAAATGGCCGCCAACACCACGCTTACAGGACCATATCCTTTTCATGAAATTTTCCATAACCAAATCGCAAAGTGGCTGCCCTATGTCTTCGATAGCCTCACGAATTTCATCTTTGAGGTCTTGAATCGACGCTGGGCTGTTGGCGTAGACCTTATCTTTCACGTGGCCCCAAAGGAAGAAGTCGTTAAATCACAAGATCTCGGTGGACAATTGTGATCACCTCTTCGAGAGATATCACGGTCCGGAAACTTTTCCCGTAAAAGATCGATGGTTTCATTGCTTGTGTGGCACGTAGCGCCGTCTTGTTGAAAGTAAACGTTGTCCAGATCAATACCATCCAATTCAGGCCATAAAAAATCATTAATCATCTCTCGATAGCGCAATCCATTGACCGTAACTGTTGCTCCAGCCTCATTTTCGAAAAAGTAAGGTCCAATGACCCCGCGGGACCATAAACCGCACCAAACAGTCACGCGTTGAGGATGGAGAGGCTTTTCAACAATAACTCTTGGGTTTTCCGAGCCCCAGATGCGACAGTTTTGCTTGTTGACGTAGCCTCCGAGGTGGAAATGGGCCTCATCAGTCAAGATGATTTTTCGATGAAATTCCGGTTCATTTTCATGCATTTCAAGGACCCAATTTTAATAATTTCAATGCGTTGTTGAAGCGTGTATCGTTCCATTTTTATTAATAGCGTAGTTTCTACTTGTCAAATGTCAAAAAATGACAGCTTCAAAAGTGACAGCTACCGAAATAGCGGGCTATTCAAAATAACACCTCTTATTGGAAAACTTTACATACGATTTTTATATTTGACATTGGGCGTTTTTCTTTTTTCATTCAGAGTAAAGCACTGAACAGAGCATGAGCATGTCGAACATGCTCTGAACTTTCTCCGAATCGAGCGTGTTCTAAGAGCTCTGAATTATTTTATAAACACACGCGAGTTTTTGAATTTTTTTCCTGTCTGTCAAAATGATTTCAGCATTTAACTCTCTCTGCTCAGCTATTTCATACCGAGCAACCGAGCTCATAGAGTGCGCTCTGAACAATCTCTAAACACGCTCTAAACGAAAAAAGAAACACAAATTTGAACTGTTATACACTCTGAGTTAAAAAAGAAACACGATTTTTTGTTTGACAGTTCAGGTTCTATTCTGAACTAAAAAAGAAAAACGCCCATTATTGTTAGCGCAAGAGCGTAGTTTTTTCATTGCTTAAGGTGTAGGTAAAAACTCGAACTGTTTGAACCTAGGAGCTGCTACAGATGCTGAAAATAGAGATGAAGAATCGTCATCCAGATAGCTTTGTAATGTCTTCATTTGTCTTCTCAGTTCATATCTTCGAACTTTGTCTACTACACCCGTTGACGAAATCATGCGTTTTTTTTGTGACCGCAGAAATTCTATATCCTCTTTTAATACGCTAGCTAGTTATGCCTGTCACATTTTGACGGGAAATGTCAAACAACTCGACGTGATCACCTTTACTAGCCTGGCGTTTCACATTTCACGAGTTTTCGCATTTGTCTATGCACTAATTTTTGTATTCTTTGTATATCTTTGCTTTGCTCTGCACTTCCTGTAGTTAGTTTAGTACTTGTAGACTTTACAGAATCCGCAAGTGTTTCATTCATTTTCATGTGACGGTATATGAAAACTAGGAGTACTTGTGCATTTAAAGGTAGCCAAACTAATAGGCATTTTTTTATCAGAAAAATTACTCTTTTTTAAAGAAAAGCCAGTACTTTATTTTAAAATTTGTAAGTGGTCGGTATGGACGATGAAGATTCAATGTTCCCGGTTCTAAATTCGGTACTCTTATATAGCTTCTATGTCCAACGGGTGCTTGGGCGTCTTTGAACAGGTAGGCCACTTGAATGTCCAAAATTTGACAGCGGGGGCTGTCCATCCGATTGAATCAACAGATTTGGTCTTTTTTAATTTTATTATTCTTAGTTTTCCAAGAACAAATTAATAAGCATTGAAAAATCGTGATTTTTCCCTTGACATTTGGTATACATTGCTTTTTTATCAATGCAAGAATTAAAAATTAACAATTACCTACAAAATGAAACACCCCTTGTCCCTAGGTATGTTATGTACATAGATATACTCTATAAGCTTTAGCGCAAGTTTTCGAACCTGATATTTCGATCGATGAAAGAAACCTTAGAAAAGTGGGTCCCACAATTCTGCCTGACGCCCGATATATGTATGAACAACCTTAATGCTGAAATGATTTTATTTAAACTTGAGACTTATTAAGGTTTTTAGGTTATTCCTTCCTTAGTGGAGAAACTGAAATATTTTTGATACCAGAAATAACGGATTTAGTTCTTTTTTTTTTTTTTTTAATATTGTTGAAGATATGTAGAGCGAGAAATTGTATGTACTTTATTCGACATAGACAAATTTTTAGCTAAGTGATGGGTTTATGTGATATGTAAATTGTACACGCTTATACCATACATAGATGCATTGCTATAAGGTACTCTTACACATAAATAGGGAATTCTGGCATTGCACAAATTCAACGTTGAATTTGCATTTCGAGCATATGAACATATACATATACATATCTAGGTACTTATTAGTTCTTCAAAGTTCCCAAACCTAACCGAACCAAAATTCATGAAGTTGAAGTTGGCATATAAAATATCAAAGCTACATAACTATGTATGTATGAACCTTATATGCAGGATGCTGGCATGTTGTGGCACTCTCGAATATTTGCATATAAACGAGCAAACTACAAATTATAGATGAGAATGCAAATGGTTAACTTCTGTTTCCGGATTAAGCATTGTTTTAGATTTCATTTTGGTAAATATGAATTTGAGTGTTTCTGTTTATAATTGTTTGGTAATAATATAACAAACATATGGACATACTGCTGAGATGGGGTCTTGCCCAATTTACTCGTATATTAGTAGCCTTTTAATTTTATTAATTGAAGATTAACTCGAAACTAATGAGCATTGAAATCGAATCGTGAATAAAGTTACACCTACTAAAAAGCCACACACATCCAATTGTAAGTTTGTAACAATATCGAGGCTCTTTATTGCGTAGGTATTGGGAAATTTCAGTGCACTGTATAGATTCTCGGATTTTGATTTGTATATAATAATATGGAATTATATTTGTGTGAAAAAGTTTTAAGCTTTCTACCTATATTGTGTACCTAGTTTTAGAATCCCCATGCGAGCACTTGATTTTCCAGTTCTGTATTTTTTGGCATTTCATTTATTTCTTAGAAATTGTAATATCACAGCTTTTACTTCTTGGTGTACAAACATAGTGAGCAATAGCTCGATTTGTGTTTAAAGTGTTTTCCAATTGGTACTTGACAACTTTGTACTCTCACTGTGAACGCATTAACAATTTGCAAACTTTAAATAGTTTACTAACTCTTCCTTAATTTTAAACATTTTGTGACTAGTATCCTGCTAAGGTTACTGTTTTATTTGCGATATACATAGGTACTATGGGGCAAGTTCTACATTTGAAAAAATATCAAACTCGAGATTTTGATCAAAGCTGACGTTACGATGATAGCGAAGACGAAAAAAGTGGGTCCGGCAATTCTGTCTGTCTGTCTGTACGTCTGTAACTCGATCTACAGCTTAAGCTACTGGAGGTATTTCCTTCAAACTCGGTACTTAATAGTCTTCGGTGATTCCCTAGAGAGAAAATTGAAAATTTTTTTAGCTCCAAGACTAAGGCTAGCCGCGCACTAGCAACTTTTAGTTGCGAAACTGCTTGGTTCGAGCAACTAAAAAGTTTGTGTTTTGACACAAACTAAACGATTGCCTAAAATAAGTTCGCCATTTTATTGAACATATAATTATCTGCAAATTCACGGACATTCAACCAAACAGTTCATCTGTTTTCTATAAGTAACCAAACAGTTTGGCAACTAAAAGTTGCTAGTGCGCGGCTAGCCTAACGCTACCCCCCATACACCCGTAATGCAAAATCTTTTTTTTATCAAAAAACCACTCTAACGATTTTGATAAAAAAAAAATAAAATTAAGGCATGGACTACATTTTGGTGAAAAAATATTAGGAAAAAAATGTCATTAACGGTACCTGTCATAAAACCGTTTTTGTTTTTTTATTTTCTAATCTCTCATCAACGGCTCTAACGATTTTAACCAAAGCAAAATCAGCAAAGAGCCCCCTTAAGTTTAAAATAATATTGTATATAAAAATATTCGAAAAAATATTTTTTGGGTTATTTGAAAAAAAAATCCAAGCTTTTTTGAAAAATCAATATCTTTAAAACTTGTGAACGATTATTTTTTGAAACTATTTCCTAAAATCTATACTACTAAATACTTAAAATTTGAACATCTTTATTTAGTTAAATCCATGTTTTATATCTATAAAATGTATCTTAAATTCCAAAGTACTTTAAATAAGAGCACGTTCGTGGGATCTAGTTATGCATTTTATTTTTTAAGACCAAAAATAATTTTTGATTTTTTTTTCGAAATTTTATAAATAATTTTTTTTTTTTCAAAAACTGTTCTACGCACTTTTTTTAAGAAAAATTCAAAACATTTTATTTAGTTCAAACTATACTCTGTCCAACAAAAATTGTCAGTACAGGCCTTATGGGAGAACTTTTTCTAAAGCAGTGGCGCCTGATGCACCCTCACTACAATGCGTTAGGAAAAATGCCACTAAAAAAAGAACAAGCCACTGACTTTTCTTAAGGAATTGTTGTTGTAATTCTTTGCAAAAAGTTGTACATCCCAACACGACCGTCGTATCCCACTGCTGATCTGATACTGTGAAGAGTGTCAAGCAGCGTTACCGCTTCCGGAAAAAAAGTCGAAGTAGATTTGAAGAAAAAAGTGAAGTAAATTGAGAAAAATCGAAGTAGATTTCAAAATGGCTTTTTACTTGCTTTTAGAAAAAATGTTGCATACAAAAATTTTTTCCCTTAAATGAATACATATTACCTATTAAATATGTATTTAAAATTGTCAATACGTTTCTTTTAATTTCAAAAAAATTTCGCATAAAATTACTCATTTGTGTATTTGTATTGTGTCGACGTTCTTATGAGGTTATATACTACTACTTAGAGTGCAATAGAGAAAAAGAAGTAGATTTGGGCTTTATTTTGTAAAATTGAAGTAGATTGAAACAGAGATTTTTAAAATGAAGTAGATTTCAGTATTTTGCTGTTGGTGCGAAGTAGGAAGTAGATTTTAAAATATTTTGGAAAAAAGAAGTAGATCTACTTAAATTGAAGTAAAGTGGTACCACTGGTGTCAAGTGTCACTCAATACGATCGTGCGCTCTTTATCTACATCAAAACAGAGTTACCAGTATCATTCTCAATTGCAAGCAAGGAGCTTTTTCAGAGGTTTTTATTAAGGAGCTTATGGGATTTGAAGCTTTTGAGAACACATTTTAAGAAGATGAGTATGTTGAGTGTTGTCGTATTGATTTTCAACTTAAAAAAAAAACGCGCCTATTATCTTACCGCTTGGCGTTGTGGGAAAAGGTGAATTGCATATTGTTTTCAGTCATTTTGAAACGGCAGATGGTAGCCCTACGCCTTTTTTACTCTCATTTGCGGCGATTTATAATTTAAACTACGGAATCCCTGTGAGAGCTTTAAAAGGCGACACACATATGCATGGCAATGCAACCAGAATGAGAGATAAACGTCCTATCTTCCCTGTACTGACAATTTTTGTTGGACAGAGTACCTATAGTTAATGGCTTACAATTATTTTTCTCGAAAAATGGCTCAGTCGGTTATGATCATTTTTTTTTATGCCTCTCCAAAAGTTTGAATATTATTCTGTATTAAAATTTTTCAAAAAAATTGTTTGGATTTTTAAAATAAAATGAAGAATTTTTTTTTTGAAAACTCAATATTTCGAAAACCCCATGCTTCATTGTTTTCAAACTTTACAAATAAAATTTTTTTACTACAATCTACAAGATATGAGAAAACGAATATTATATTTCTTAATTAACATACAAATGTCAAAAAATGGTTTTCGAAAATCGTATTTTTCTCGAAAATGACGCCTTAAATTTTCTTTCAATTAATTCTTAGAATCTATAATTTAATAAAAAAAATTGAAATTAGGTTATTATTTACTGTACCTATCATATAACGGATTCTAATGAAATTTTCCATAGAGAAGCTTTAAAAAGGTTAACAAACATTGCATATCTTAAAACTTAAAAAAGTATTTTTTGATTTTTTTTTGGAAAATTCGATATTTCAAAAACGGTTCAATAGTTTTCTTGGGAATTTAATTTTTATTCGTACAGTAATAAAAACTTTAAGTTGGCATACCAACATGTTTTCTTAAAATTGTTTTAAAAATTTTGTAAATAAAAGCTTTTTTTTTTAAACCAGAAAAAACGACTTATAATTTTCGTTCTTGTATAAATTAATGTTTTCTTGAGAAATCATAAGGCATCCTGTTTTCAGCTCCAACTACTAAAAAAGTAGTTTTAGTTATTTAAAAAACGACCTTTATGCTTATGAACAGTTTTTCTCTAATAACAATAATTTTTGAAACTCTTTGTAAATTTCAAAGAGTTATACGAACTAAGTATGTATGCACTTAAAATAAATGTTTCATTTTTGTCATTCAAATCAAGAATCAAAAGAGTATGGCAATGGAAGCTTTTATGAGCTGATCAATATTTAGAAGTGTTATACCTTTGTAAATTTGTTCATGTTTTCGTATAGAGGTTTAGTTTTTTTTTTTTTTAAATTGGGACAAAATTTAAGTCCAATTACTACAGTTTTAAGACTATTTTAGTATGATACTATTTTAAGTAAGATTTTGAAGGCTTAAGACCTTATCTAACTTTCTATTACATTTTATTAAAGTAAAATTATAAAAGACCTGTTTATTTTTTTTGGTACCGTACTAACATGATAATGATAACACTTTAAATTTTCCAAATGTCAAAAAAAAAACAGTTTGCTCAGTTTTTTGCACTGCATCTGTCATTGTCTAAGATGTGTTCACTGAAAATTAATTTTTTTTTTCACTAACTGTCATTGCTTAAGATGTGTTCAGAAGGAATTTATTAAAATAGTTTGGGCATGATAATAGTTAAAATTATGTTTAAAATTCGGTCAATGTTATTAACGCTTTGAAGTTCGAAAATTTGTAAGTAGAATCATCCTAATACCATATCACTGTCTTAAAAATTGTTTTAAAATTGTAATTGATTATATACGGATTGAGATGTTCGATAAAATAGTTGGACACATTTTCGACTACATTCTATCTAACTGTGGAAACGTTTATATGTTTAAACAATAATGGTAGAAAATTGAAAAATTGAGATATTGTTTTTGTATTTTATTTAGTTTATTTTAATGTTACTATGAAATAATGTTTCCCCACGAACTTGAAAATGAAAATGATGATGATAATAATATTAAAATAATTGAATATTTTAGAAGCGACCATTATTTTACGTTCAGCTTACATTTCGACATTTCAGGAAAATTAGGCCTCAAAAATGTTTCTCTGTCAAAAAGTGAACAACCCAATTAAGAATTTTCTGAAATCTGGGGCCAAATTACCGCATCAGTTATCGAGTAATACGTGACTGAATTATGTGAGTTTGGCATTACCGCTTACGTTATCGAGCAATAAATTACTACAATTTGACATTTTCATTCGATCACTGATGGGACTCACTCACTCGTCACTGAAGCGGTAATTCGGCCCCTGATTTTTCTGTAGTCTTTCATACATAATTTCCAAAATTTATTAAAACACTAGCGGTTCCGGTAGACGTTGTTCTGTCCTTTTCAATAAATGTCGCGATGAGTTTCAGGTTGAACCATACATTGTGTGAGTAAAGTATAATCGGTAAAGTCCTGACAAAAGAGTATTCACAATGAGTCCAGTCGTTCAGAAGCTGAATAGTTACTAACAGGCGTACCAACAATTTATTTTAAAAAGATTTATCGCACACTAGAATCAAAGTGACGAGAAAATATGAAATTATTTTCTTGTCTTCCACATTGCCATATTGATATTTTATCACCTCGACTTGAAAATATAATTAGCAACATTTACACACACTCTTACATTATAAAACGACATTGAGCAACACTAACATATGCGGAATTCATTTGTTAAAATCATTTTTGTTTATAAGATTTTATCATCTGGGAGGTACCGTTGCATTTTTGGGATAGTTATTTTAAATTGACCGATATTTATTTTGATAAAAAGAATATATGTAATACAAAGTAGTAAGATATATAACAGTTTTCAATGCCTACGACATAACTTTAATTATTTGAAAAATAAAATAAAGTAAGAAAATACTTAAATAAGAAACACAATTGCAAAGTTTGAAGAAGCAACAAATTATTTATACAAAACATAAATACATATAAGTTAACATAAGTTAACATAAATTGAAAAACCCAAATTTTCTTCAAAATGCTTTTTTTTTTATGTAATAAAATCATTTTGTAACGTTACCTCCTAGATTATTGGGCAATAAAAAACATCAATTCTTTTTCATTTTACGATGAACCCGTTCAGAGCACTTTTTTGTAAAATCCTATCCTATTATTGGTTTTCCACAATTTTTTGTTTTTATTCTGTGACTTGTTAAAATCTCATTAATTGTTGTATTGTTTTGTTTTAACTATGCACACATACACACATCTTATAAATTAATTCTTTTTGTTTTCTAGGATAATACTTACACCAATTTAATTGTTTTCTATTTTTCTGTTTTTTTTTTTTTTAATATATATTCCTGTTTTGCGCTTATTTCAATTTGTATTTAATTTAAGTTGTTGCTGTGTCGTCGTTTAATTTAACGGTAATTGAAAATATGTAGTAGAAAGGATTTATTTGAATGGTAATTATTGTAGTAGTTTTTTTTATGTTTTTGTAAAGAAAAGGATAGATTCGAATAGGTAGATTTAGGTGGGAGAAGTAGGTGAGTGTTGTTGGTGTGATGGTTGGATGAATTCATTGTTATTATTCTCTCAAACGACAATTGGAGGTCTAATGTCAATTGTCTTACTGTCAGTTATGGTTGATGATAATGATAGTGATGTCAAATTGTTGTAGTTTTCGGTAAATGTGATGGCGGCATCACTGATGGTCGGCGGTGATGGGGTGCGCGTTGAAGCGTACACATCCGATGATATTGTAGACGCTGTAGATGCCATCTCCGTGATGTTATGTACTGTTGACATTGAATACTGCATTCCTAGGTTAAATTCAATTGAGCAATCTTTTCCACTTCGGTCGTCTCGTCAAACTTTCTCCTTGACACTGTGTATTTGTGGCGTTTGTATACTTGGGGCGGCGGCAAATCTGGAAAAAAATCAAGCAGGATGTTTTGGCTTTAACAAGAATACTTGGAAACAAATTCATAAAAAAGAATGCATAAACGTTTGGTGTTTATAAAAAAATAATATGTGAAAGGGGTTATGTCGAAAAAACAAGAAAAACGTGTATAGCGTTTGAAGTCTCTTAGTTCGGAATGCATCATGGTACAACAACGTTATTGATGCTCGGTGTCAGTCAAGCTTATTAGTTATCAGTTCTCATCAAAGTTTAAGTAAGATATTGGCAGCAGGTAAGTTGCTTTCCACACCACCTGCAATTCAGTGTGTGTACTGACAAATGAAGATAGAATTTTTTACGCTTTGTCGTTCAATGTATTTCCCATAAGAAAAAAAGCAAAAAGGAGCTCGAAAAACATAAATTTTACTAATTAATTTTATATGAACGGGTATCAATATTATGATTTTAACAGAATAATAATATGTGTTTATTTCTAAATCAGGTGGAAAATATATCAAAAACATAATTAATCCTGTGCAATTTGTACTAAAAAAAGTAAAGAAATTGCAAAAAATCAACAACAAATACTTAAAAAAAATGGATAACATGAATTTTTTGAATTAAGTCACAAAAATAACAAAGTTTCTTACATTTTCCTGCTTTTTAATGTGTCTTTTTTATCATAGAAACTTGTTAACAAGAAAAAATACAAATTTTCACAAAACATGAAAACACTAAACGACGCGAAGTACACCGACCGAATTGAATTGAAAAATTAATAGAAGTAGTATTATTAAACTTTATTGTGTTTTTTTTTTTGTTACATTTGTTTTCTTATATTACATAGTAATTTAATTACACTTGAAAAATTGCTGACTTAGAATTGGCCAGGTCACACAGGGGTCTTATGTTTGTTTTATTTTTAATTAAGTAGATAATTATTGATTTAAGGACAAATATTCTACCTCGAGACTAAAATACGGCTTGTTAAAGAAGATCATAAAAATTACTTCTTAAAAAAATTGTTTCATCTGTCATTCACATACGATATGTTTACGATTTTTGAAGACAAATTACAAAAGATTAATTAAGTTTCTTACTATATTTTCAACTTGATTTAGAAATAAACACATATTACTATTCTTTTAAAAACATAAAATGCATATCGGTTCATATAAGTTTGATTAGTTAAATCAATGTTTTTTCGACCCTTTTTTGCTATTTTCTTATGGGAATCAAATCGAAAGAAAATCTATCTCCAATTGAAAGTTCACGCGCTGACTGCCAGGTGCCGTGACTCCATGTGTCAATTTCTTGATTCAAGCGCAATGGTGCTTCCACTAATTCAAATATAGGGGACTTCTTAACTTTCATAAATGTCAAATAGAAAAAATTAACAGAAGTATCTCTGTATATCAGAAATGTCTCTGACTCTCTGTATATCAGAAGTGTTAAAGCAAGTATTAGACGCGTTTTACTATCGCCAATGATCTATATAGAATAACGATACGGATCATGATAGCAGTGTTGTTTGATTATCTATCTTTTACTTATTTTTCAGATGTGCTGTGTCCAATCACATCTTTGCCACCTCAGGTGTTCCTCAGGGCAGTCACTTTGGACCTCTTTTATTTGTAATAGCCTTTAATGATGTAAGTACAACTCTGAGTTTACTATTTATGCAGATGATATACATATTATGAAGGCAGTCTCTTCTCCTCTCTTTTCTTCAGGAATACTTAAATTCTTTTCTCACTTAGTGTGAAAAAAATTTCCTAGAGCTAAATGTGAATAAATGTCAATCAACGACTTTTTCTCGCAAATGTCTACCATACTCATACCCGTGGTCACTTCAATTCGCAATTTTGGGATTGTATGTGATAAAGATTTCAATTTTCGCACTCATATTGATCAAACTATCGCAAAAGAAAATTACTCCATGGGTTTTATCAAGATCTAAAGAATTCTTCAATCTGTATGTCACCAAGACTTTGTACGTCACTTTTAGCTTATATTGGGCGTAATAATAAATACTTTCTACATTTTCAAATTGTTCATCTCATTTTTCTTTATACTGTTGTTTACACTACCTCACCATAAAAAGCCATCTAACTGATAGAGCAAGAACTTATTTTTGGATTTTTAAAAGGATCTACATAGATAGAGATCAAATTGCTGTCCAACCCAAAGTTGGCCAACTTTAGAATTGATTTCAAATTCGATGTTGAACGAGAAGTTCAGAAATGCTTTAATTCACTACTTTAAATCTAAGCTCCGCAGTTAAAATTCTAAAGTTAGACAGCTTCCTATTTCTAAAATATCCTTGGGATATTTGTGATAAGTGACACTTACTAATGTCATTTTCAAATTTTGATTTACAATAAAAAAAAAAACAAAGCGCAACACAAAAGTTGAACTTGAAATTTGTACAAACTAATAAAATATATTATAAAGCTTGGTACCAATCAATGTAGGTACTCTAATTTGAAATTATGTACTCCGTTTTATTTATTGAAATTTGAAATTATGTACTCCGTTTTATTTATTTTTATTTAAATCTCGCGCGTTATAATCGCTTTAAAAAATGTCTGAAAAACGGACAAAGGAAAAACCAAAGGAAACAAAAACTAGCAAAATGACAAAAAATTATAGTTTATACTGCTGATGCTGAAGAGGAAAATTGATTCCTAACGAATGTGTTGAAATACTGTGCCATTTTGGAGTGAACCGATGTAGGAATTAGCTGTACTTTTGACTCCTTCTACACTTTACTTCTACCTGTAACGACTGGTGAGAGTGATCACGCAGTAACCAATTAATTACCACCGCAATACGCTCGTCGACATCATCTTACGATCAAATAGTGACTGTTGACGAAATCACCATCGTTGATTGAACTCACTATTTTGATGATGGCGACGTGAATGCTCTACATTTAGATGATGTGATGGATAGCAATGTGCAGGTGGATCTTATAGAGATTGAGCCACTGTCAACATCCCATTTGCAATCTGCTGAAATACCAAAAGAAAGAATAAATCACAACACATCACCAATGTTTTCGGAGGAAGGTGCTATTGATCATACTTGGGACTTGGGAGAGAGCAAATCCAGCAAAATCGCGGACACCATTAAACCATGTTGAGCGAGTCAATTGAATAAAAGGGATTTCTAAAGTTTTAGGATGAAAATTCCAAAATTGTGTTCAATTTTGACTAAATAAATTGGACATAAGAATACTTATGCAAACACCTAGCTGAAGAAAAACGAAGACCGGCGAACAAAAACCAACACCTGCAGATTGTATTAAAAGCCAAACATCTTGCTTCTGGATTTTAGTCGATGGCTTAAAGATCGGAATGCAAAAACTTTTCTACATAGCGAATCTAATCTAAAAAGGGGCAGAGAAAAGTAGACGTATAAAAAAGGGCAAATTTAAGTCAATGATCTCTGTTCCATTTCCTAGTACGGAAGAGGAAGACTTAGCTTTTATAAAGCTTAATAACAACAACAAGACCACCGGTTCAGAAGGCTTAGCACCTAAACGGAGGAGATGCATTGATAGCGTATATACATATTAAATTATCAACCAAGAATATGGGTTGACTCATTTAAAAATGTCGAAGTACATATATCCCTGTGATCGTCTGAAGCAATTCCGAAACACTTTAATCACAAGTATACGTAGGTACTCTTCGCACTGATAGTCCAATGAATTTCAATTTGACACCAAGTGTATTCATTATACTGTTATGCACACCACACAACACTGACACAGAGCTTTATACTCCTACAGTGCCATCTGTTGGAAAATGGCATATCCACTTTATGGAAGATACAAAAAGCTCTTTTCCAATGTCATATGTATTTCCCCTTATTCCAAACAACTAAAACACTCTAAGACGAGAACCTTCTCGATTTAGTTACTAGAACAACCAATTGGGTATATAATGCTAGATACACACGGGGCAACCGTTGCAGTAACACAGCCATGTTTAAGCAACCGTTGCTTCGTGTGTAACTGTGTTGCCCAGTGATTTTGTGTTGCTGCAACCGTTGCCAGAAATATCAAAAAAAAATTTATATTTTCGGTCGGTTGCTCCAACAGTACTGTGGTTGCGGCAACAGTGAACAAACGAAACACGTTGCTGCTACGGTTTCCTCGTGTGTATCTAGCATAAGGGAGTGCTCACGGTGAGCAGAGGACAGATGATTTTTGATTATGATGCTAGCTACACACGAGGCAACCGTTGCAGCAACGTGTTTCGTTTGTTCACTACACACGTGGCAACTGTTGTCGCAACCACAGTACTGTTGGAGCAACCGACCGAAAATATCAAAACTTTTTGACATTTCTGGCAACAGTTGCAGCAACACAAAATCAATTGGCAACATAGCTATACACGAAGCAACGGTTGCTTCAACATGGCTGTGTTGCTGCAATGGTTGCCTCGTGTGTAGCTAGCATGAAAGTGTGCAAAAGCTTTGCTTATTGGATTGTGGAAAGTGTTATTGATCAAGTGTGATTTAAATTTGAATAAAAGTATTTTTATTGACTATAAATTGAGATATATTGTTTTGATTTAGAAAGTGTAAATAAAGAAGAAATACTAAAAAGAGTAATAAGCTTTATTTATCGAACCTAGTAAAAATCTAACAATACGTTCTAAAACCATTATAGACGAACTGTCAAAATTTGTATGGAAATATCAATATAGCTACAAAAAATTTTTGTAATGAGCTTGAAAATCCCGAAAAACCTATCAATCTATGTCGATGAAATGTGCAACAAAGGAATATCACGTCCGTACGTACAATTCATGAGCTGAAATGTGATTTCCGCACATACCGAAGTTCGGTTTAAAGACGACAGATCTCTTTGTGTGAATGACTGGAAGTAGCGATCTTGGGACCGTAGAATGGATAGCTGCTGTGTTCACGGGTAGAGAATCAGTTAAATTAGGGTATCACCCGATTGGGAGATACTATAATGTGGATTTCCCTTACACTCTAGGGATTTCGATCCCGGATAAA
This sequence comes from Chrysotoxum bicinctum, assembly GCA_911387755.1. Lineage (NCBI taxonomy): Eukaryota > Metazoa > Arthropoda > Insecta > Diptera > Syrphidae > Chrysotoxum > Chrysotoxum bicinctum. Next base: position 63,988,682 of record OU426987.1, read on the forward strand.
TTTTTTTCTTTTGGTGTGCGTATTTCGTATAGGTACATGTAAATCCCTCTGCAAATACGGATTCGAAGATTTTGATCTCTGTCAAAAAAAAAACTAGTTTTCTTAGTGGAACGTAAAATCTGTCGAGAGATCAAAATCGACATAAGTCTTACAAATGGCTGCTAGTGTCAATTGCAATTTGACATTGAAGAAGTAAGTAAATCTAAAATCTAGTTGCGTTAGAAGATAAAGCAGAGGACCGTGGAGTATCGGCCAGAAAACGTGCCATGCAATTAGCCATCAATCGGTTGTCTTTAGAGAGAATGTTGGTAACCGACTTAAAGATGTACCTTTACAAAATGCAGACAGCGCATTAGCTATAAACTGTTGAGGGTTAAGCGCGTCTTAATCTCGAACACGAGGCAGAGTTAATTGAAAATTATCATGAGCGACGAGGCCACATTTCCACAGATTTTTTGGATATGTGAATAAACAAAATTATATACTGGCCAACGACTTTCTCCTTCTTCAAAGCTGCACGAGCCATAGTGAAAATTCCTTATGCTGCGTTTCCTAATCTCTCGTTTTAACGATTTGCACTAGCCGGCAAGATCGTTCCATTCAACCATTTCAGACTTTGTGAGGTTTCTTGAAGTAACAAGTCCATGTCAGCAACCATCAGACTCTTCAAGCCCTCAAAGAGAATATTCGTCTAGAATGCCAAGACATATTTGCGGAAGGTGGTGATGTTTGGTGAGGTAGGTCATAACTTGTCCCCATTTAAAAACAAAATTTCAATTAGTATTGCAGATTTAACAAAGTTCAAAAAGGAACAATTTTAAATTTTGGCTCGATGTTTGTTTTCTGGTACCATTAATCCACTCGATGACTTTGGAAGAACCCGTAATTTGGGGAGACTTTTATTATTTTCTCTAAATTATTGGACTTCCTCCCTACGACTAGCTACAAATTCCTTATGAAAGTTAAGCCGATGTCTTAGTGCAACTAAAAAAGTCATCTCTTTAATCCCGCCGTGCCAACTTATAACTATTTATTTCAGTTGTGACTTTTATTTCAAATTGAATTAGAAAAACTCCCAACCGCTCATCCTTAATTCAATCCAGCATAATTAATTCACCATTTCTTGATGTACTCGTATCCCATTTCTATTCGATAGTATATGAAACTTGTAAAGTATCTTCTGGGAGAAACAAAACTAACATCCGATTCTTCTAAGGGAGGTCCTCGAACTTTGATGATAGAAAATCAATACACTTGGTTGCTCTATTATGTACAAGTTAGTGTACACATCCTTCAGTCATTTCGACAACTTTGGTAAATAGAAAAAAAAAATTAATCTCATCAGTCTAATAGCGTGCTTGTTGGAAACTATTGTTTTTGTTTACGTTTCAGCTCCGAGTAATTTTGTGGGCATTTTTAATTCACTATTTATTGATCTTGAAATCGAGAGTCCCCCGCCAGTAGGCCGGCAGGAAGGCACGACACTCTAGCGAAGGGCTTTCATTGAGTAGTAATTCAACTTACAACTTATAGACCAAACACCAAAATCAACACAATCAAACACTTACCCGATTGAATTGGCGCCTATACTGCTGTTCGTTCCACTAATACCATCATCACTTATGCAGCTACTAATTGGTGGCTGGACAGGAGACTGATGATGTTGCTGATGGCGCTGCTGGTGGTGGCTCGATGAACCTTTTGACGTCTGTGTTTGGGCTGTCAAGACGGGCGTTTTTGTAAATGGCGCTTGAAATGAAGTTGACGTGATTGTAAAATAGCCACCGGGCTTTGGTTTCAAGTGACGGTTATTCATTTGCATATGGACAGTCTTCATAAATTCTATTTGGTGGGCGAGCTTTTGGATTTGTTCCTTTTGATTTTTTGTTTTGTTTAAAAAAAAAGACAAAGGCAAATAAGTAAGAATAAAACTTCAGTTTGATAAAAGGTATAAAAGCCCACAAGGGCTAGAATATTTAATGAATAAATAATGACACTTACCTTAAGCTCCTCGTTCTCCTGGTATAAGTCGGGTGATTCCTCAGGCACTAAACCAACACCATTGAGGGAGAATGATGCTGTTATGCTACGAACTCGTGCCTTATTGTCCCACTGGTCGCCTTGCCCTTTAAATACACGAGATATTTTCGGTCCGAAAACCAAGACAACGGTGACAGTTGTGGACAACTGTGTGCGAATAAATCCCAGGAGGTACTTTATGTCCGGACCAGCTTGAGGAAATATGAAGAGGCTGTATTGTGTAGACGAAAAGAGCAATGAGTAAACTTATGAAAACGATATGCTTAGGATTAAATTGATAAAATATTAATGTATGTGTATTAAATTGGATGCCAGTGAAACAAAAAGATTTATAGATACCAAGGTAATATTTAAGATATGTAAGTTTCAACTTGACCTTAAGGGTCTACCCTAATTAATTTGTAAGCGATTGTATTAAAGAAATGATTCAGTGGAGAAGTTCGTTATATAGTCTTACTTTAAGATTAATTTTTAAACAAGTTGATTTAATAAATTTTTAATAATTTTGTTCAGAATAACCTACATCATTATGGCTGGATTTCATAGCATTATATAGTACGAGTATTTAGTTAGAGGGCATTAGTAATTACGCATTATTATTGCTAATGTAGTTCCCATCAGTAAAAAAAAAATACCCATTGATTAATCTGACTTCACTTTTGATGGCGATTACAGTCTAGCCATCGACCGGGTCCTCCAGCTCACTCGGTTGCTGTTCTTACCTATAAATACAACCACCAAGTTTGTTCTGCATTTGTGGGTACCACTCAAGGTGGGGGTTCCCATGGTAATTAATTCCTTCATTCGATATTTTTTCAGCATTTTGACCAGGCTGTTGAGTTCGTTAAATCTTCTTCTCGACACTTCAAAGTTGCCTGCATTTACGTCAAGGTCCTTAAAGAACGATTCCTATGAGGTGGGACAATGGAGAGTCAACTTTTTTTAGACTCATTGTGACGTACAGAAATCTGCTTGCTCCCATATTTTCCGGGAGGAATTCTTCAATGCTGGAAAATACACTCCGTAACCATTTCTATTTTTCGGCAGATTTTGTTCATTGATGATCTAATAACGTAGTATATCTCCTTAAATTATTTTGGAAAAAAAAAAAGGAAATTTGACTTTATACTATTTCAAAAGGATTAAATAGAGTTTCGGAAATACTTTTATTTTAAAATTAAACCATTCTGGATATTTTTAAGTATGATATTTTAAAAGTAAACGCTGGCCGCTCGGCACCATTTTATCTCTGACTTTGCTTCATAATTTATTATAAATTAACTTCTGCCTTAAACTTCTAACCTATTAAAATGTTGCGTGTACTATAACAGCCTTAACATTTTTGATATTCATTTATAGATTCCACAATCTGTAATCCATAAAGTATGCACCTGTCCAATGCTTGAGTATAATTCACATTTATGTAGATAAGCTGGTTCTCCTTCAATAAACAAGTACTTGAATCTGTTGAATAGAGCTTAAAAATGATAAGATGATAGAACCATCAACATTTGCATCTTTTAATGTTTCCCACCTTATTTTACCACTACTTTAAAAAAAAGTGTTTTAGTGATACAGCTAGTAACATTAATTCAGTTCTAAGCTCCAGAGTAATAATTTAGTTGCAGTACGCGAATGTGGAATGATTTATCCAGCTCCCTTTCTCCCTTCCATCAATTTTTGAATCATTGTTCTCCCAGTATCTTATATTTACCCCTAATGGTAGTACCGCGTTAATAGTAACGATAGAAATAATCTTTTGAGTCTGCGCAAATTATGTACAATCAAGATTTTGGTTGTGTACTTTCTGCTGTTGCTGTCAAATGCAGGTCGATCTTACCTCCCAAACTTATTATCCAAAATAAATGAGATGGATATCCTTTCAGTTTGAAACTCCGCGAATGGAAAATTTCCTCTTGATATTGATGGTCAAATAACATTGCCAAATAATTTTTGTTCGATATCAGAATCGACTGCTGCACTAATACAAAGCGTGCTTCCTATGTAAATAACTATCGAAATTATGATTGGTTAAGTCAAAGATGTACAGTGACGTGCAAAAGTTTTTTTTTTTTTTTTTTTATAATTAGCGCGCACACAAGGGGTTATTACTACCCTTAAAATGATTTACACAGTACGAGCATTAGGAAAATAAGGAGGGGTTAAAAAGGAGATACCGATGCACATTAGTTTTAAATTTTTGAACATTACAATGGGAAGGAAAAATAGAGCTGGGTAAAGCATTCCACATTCGTGCAGTCCTGCTAAAGAAAGAATCTCTGTATTTCACAGTACGTCCGAAGGTGGGCTCAAGGGTAAACTGATGAGCATTCCTAAGAGCGCGAGTATTGCGGTTAAATTGTTTAAGGGGAGGAATGCCACTGGCTATTTTGCTAGAGCATTGTCTATAGAAGTAACGGTAAAATAATGAAAGACAAGAAACATTGCGACGGTGCTCGAGAGATTCAAATGTTTCTGTTATACTTCTATCACCTATCATTTTTAAAGCTCTTTTTTGGATTCTATCCAAGAGACTCAAGTGTGTTATTGGAGCACCTGCCCAAATATGGGAATTGTACTCGAGCTTTGGACGAATATAAGCCTTATAGATTACAGCCAGATCAGAAGGGGTACAAAATTTCTTGCAACGTCGAAGGAAACCTAAACACTTGGCAGCGTTTTTGGCAACGTCGAATATGTGGTCATTCCACACAAGGTGGTCTGTGATGCACATACCGAGCACAGAGAGTTGTTCAGTTTCCTCAATGCAAGTGCCACTCATGGAAAGCGGCATAGGGGGTGGGTTCTGCATTAACGACAGAAGACAGTATTGAGTTTTCGAAGCATTAAATTCTACACGGTTTTTTATTCCCCAATGGACAATGCTGTCAAGATCAGAATTTAATGAGCTTATCATACGCTGCCGTTCAAGTTCCACTTTCGAAGAACAAGGAAGTGAATCTTTGAACGAATATGAAAAGCTGAGGGTACTATCATCAGCAAAACAATTTAGTGGATTAGAAGTTTCAGATAAGAGATCGTTGATAAACATGAGGAAGAGAGTCGGAGACAAAACGGAGCCCTGGGGTACACCAGCATTTATTTTATGAGTTTCAGACTTGAGACCATCCAATACAACTTGTATTGAGCGGCCTGAAAGGTAATTTCTAATCCAACGAAGAAGAGATTCATCAATACCAAATGCACGCATTTTCGATAAGAGAGCTTCATGCCAAACTCTATCAAATGCTTTTGAAATATCAAGTGCAATAATCTTACTTTCTCCAAAACGATGTAAAGATTTGTGCCACTGTTCGGTGAGATATACCATCATATCACCAGTTGACCTATTGCTATACGAAAGCCATACTGCCGGTCATTAAGAAGCTTTCGTTCTTCGGGATATTTCTTGAGCTGATTATTTATCAGCGTTTCCATGACCTTGGAAAGAAGGGACGTAAGTGCAATTGGACGATAATTTGAGGGGGACGAAGATTCACCTTTTTTAGGGACAGGCTGGACAAATGCTGTTTTCCATCTACTCGGAAAGAGTCCAGAGGAATAGGATAGATAGAAAAGCTTACGCAGTGGTTTTGCCAGCGTTGAAGAACACCTCTTCAGAACAATAGGAGGGATACTATCCGAGCCAGCGGATTTGTGTATGTCAAGATCTTTCAGGACTCTTGCAACTGTACGAGTACGAAAGAAGACTCGTCCCATGGAAAAATTTGTGTTCTCAAGTACAGGAGGAGTCATAACACTCTCTGGCAGCGTCGAATTAGCAGCAAAGTGTGCTGCAAGCAAATTGGCTTTATCAATAGAGCTGACGTAGGGAGCGTTAGGACCGATGACGAAGTGGTATTTCGGATATTTTTTACAAATGACCAGAAATTTTTACTACCGTTGGGAAATTGTAGTATTTTTTGCCTAATTTGTTGGTCATGTAAGAACTTGGTCTTTCGAATATGATCATTGCAAGTCTTTCTAGCTTGTTTGAACTTATTCCGGTTTTCCTCAGTAGGGTTGGCTTTATAACATCGGAAACTTACTTCTCTGACCCTGATAACCTCTTTACAGCACAAATCAAACCATGAGTTCTCTTTCGGTTTGATAGATTTTTTCCTATGCGGGATATAATCTCTCATTCCGATGAGAATTAAATTTGTAATCATATCTGCACTGGAGTTCACGTCACTATCGAGGAAGCATAATGACCAGTTAAAGTTTCTGAAGAAATCAATGAGACCGTCCCAGTTGGCTTTCTCGTATTGCCAAACGGTTCCTTGGGAGTTTTCTCTTTAACTGAGGTTTTCAGACACGAGGAATTCGCAGATATGACACAGTGGTCTGATGTGCCTAGAGGCGATAATACACTGATGGTGTATTTATCAGGATCAGAGGTAAGGAACAAGTCTAGTGTGTTGGCGGTTTGACCTGCAACGTCAGGAATTCGAGTTGGCTCATTAACAAGCTGAGTCAAGTGGTTTAACTCAGCAAAGACCTCAACATACCTTCCTTCGGGTGTTGTCTGACCAGAAAAGCGAAACCAACTAGAATTGTGTACATTGAAATCGCCCGCAATGACGATTTCAGTGTGAGGATAATGGGAAACAGTTCTTTGGATGGAATCGGACAGAGCATCAAATTCGTTAAAAATTGAATTTCTGTCTAGGTTTGGACTTCGAATAATGAAACAGGTATGTATGATGTGCTTATGTACCGTGAATTTTAACCATATAAAATTGAAATTCGTATTTAAACATTTACCATATTGCGGTTGAAGTTGGTACGCAACATCATTTCTAATAAAGATTCCGAGACCGTGGTGTGGGAAGAATAATGGCACTAAGCTATACCCATGTAGAGAAAATTCCGAATGATCGGTATTCTCACCTACCTGAGTTTCACTTAGTGCCAAAACAGCTGGCCTGTTCTTTACAGTATGAACGTACGTGGCACAGAAGTTCTTACGCAAGCCCCGAATGTTGCTAAAATCAACCCTAAAATCACTTACCATTGCAATATTCACAAAACAAAAAAAAAAAACTAAAACAAACGAATAGTCTAATTTAATAATTAATAAACTCAGTACCAGTTGAACTTTTCAATACACATTACCATTAGTGTTATGCCTAAATGGCAATATGTATCAAATCCGCTCCTGGTTTAAAGAGAGTAATAATTATCAAATATACATTTGTTGTTATCTACACTTGATTCATCGTACACTCTATGTGTGTGTACACACAGTGCATACGATGATCAAGGTAGATCAACTGTAAGTGATGGGGGAAAGGGATGGACCAGGGGATTAGCACTCGCGTTTCTGTGATTTTTACTAATTTAGTTTTATTGTTTTTTGTGTTTAAAATTGCGGCAGGACTATTTTTATTATTATTATTTTTTTTGTATTTAATTGGGTTATTGATTTTTTTTTGTTTGTTTTTTTTTTTTGTGTTTAAAATTGCGGCGGGATTTATAGAAAGCACGAACAGTTGGTGCGCGCACGTTGACCTGCGGATCGACCAAAGTGGTCAAATGATTTCGATTTTTTGAAAAATTGATTTAAGTAAGGATTTTTCAATAGAATTAATTTTTTTTTCATTTTTTTTATTTTGTTTATCTAACTCACATTTTTTATGTAGCTATAATAAAATTTTCAAAAAATAATATACACAAACAAAAAAATAATAATAATTTTCTGCTTTTGTCCAACTATGCATGTTTTAGTTTCAAGAGATTTAACATCGTTTGTTCATTGAGAGATGTTCCTCTCTATTGTGCTTTGTTTATTTTACTATTATTTAACAAGTAACAGTTAAGATAATTTTATTTGTTGATAGTTCGTTGTGGGTAAATCGTTTATTTTAAAACTTGCAAAGCTGAGTATTGTCAAAATGAAAAAAAATTGTAAAAATACTGTCGACTGCGCTATTTTTACTACTAAAAAGTGGTGAATCAAATTTAAAAAACTTCTGTGCTTAATATTAAAAAAAAAAAAAACAAAAACATCGATGTCCCACCAATGAAATAAAATGCACGACTGGGTCGCACGAACTTGCTCCTACGTAAGAGACTAGGAATTTTAAAAACGAATGTTATTAGAGAAAACTGTTCATAAGGATAAAATGAATTTTTTTAAATTCTTTAAGTAGTAAGAGATAAAAACAGAATGATATGCAAATATGAATTTATGCAGGAACAAAAATTATAAGTCGTTGTAGTGGTTCCTTAAAAAAATAAGCTTTTATGTACAAAATTTTTAAAACATTTTTAAGAAAAAATTTTGGTACGCCAACCTTAAGTTTTTATTATTGTACGAATAAAAGTCTAATTTCCAAAAAAAAAATACTAAGCCGTTCTTGAGATATCGAATTTTTCAAAAAAAAAAAATAGTTTTTTTTTTCTAAAAATTGAAAAAATATTTTTTCTTAAGTTTTTAAATGCAATGTTTTTAAAACTTTTTAGGAGCTTTTTTATAAAAAATTTCATTAAAATCCGTTAAGTCGATAATGAGAAATTCAAAATTCGAAAAAATCGTTCTATGGTAGGTACAGTCAGTAATACCTAGATTTAAAATTTTTTTTTATTAAATTATAAATCGTAAAGATTAATCAAAAGAAAAAAAGTTTTAGCAAAATTCTCGGAACCGTTTTCGAGAAAAATGCGATTTTCGAAAACCATTTTTTAAAATTTGTATGGAAAGTACCGTTAGTTTTAGATAAAACAAAATTTTTTTTCTCAAATCTTATAGGTTATATTAAGAAACTTTTATTTGCCAAGTTTGAAAAAACTCGAGCATGGGGTTTTCGAAAAATTGAGTTTCCAAAAAAAAATTTTGAATTTTTTTTTAAAAATCCAAAAAATTAAAAATTGAAAATTTGAATATGTAATAATATTCAAACTTTGGAGGAGCTTTGGCATAAAAAAACTTATTAAAATCGGCTGTACCGTTTTCGAGAAAATCAAAAACAAAAAAAATGAACCCAGGGGGGCTACCGAAAATAACATTTTTTTGTAAAATCGTTTTTCAACCAATAGCTAGTTTTAACTAAATGAAATTTTTCAAATTTTTTTTAAAAAATTCTGTGGGACAGTTTTTGAGAAAAAAAAAATATTTATAAAATTTCGAAAAAAAATCGTATGGCAGGTACCGTTATTTTTGGTCTTAAAAAAAAAAATAGAAAAAAACGTCCGGGGGTAAAAAATTAAAACCCACATCTACCAAGTTTGAAGAAAATCGGCCGAGCCGTTTAGGCTGTAGTCGAACCGACAGACAGACAGACAGACAGACAGAATTGCGAGACCCACTTTTTTGGTCTTCGCTATCATCGTAATGTCAACTTTGATCAAAATCTCGAGTTCGATTTTTTTTACGAATGCATAACTTGCCTTATATTACCTATAAGTCGCAAGTAAAAAGGACGGAAACGACTACTTTCTCATTTGGAAGCTAGAAGAATGGAAAGAGAGTTGAGAAGTTAAGCAGGCAGCCATAGACAAGCAGTTAGTGAATGGACTGCACGCCAGGCACTCAAAAGAAATAAAGAGAAACCGAAGAAGCCTCTGCTTTCAGCGAAAAATATTAAAGCCAAGTTAGCTTTTGCTAAAAAGCACAAACACTGGACCATTGACCAATGGAAAAAAGTCATTTGGTCGGATGAGACGAAGGTCAATAGAATAGGAACGGATGGTAGACCTTTTTATTGGTCACGTCCTGGAGAACCACTTCAACAACATCAAGTTCAAAACACCGTGAAACATGGAGGAGGTTCGGTGATGGCTTGGGGATGTTTCTCGTGGAACTCTGTTGGTCCTTTGGTGAAAATCGATGGCATCATGAACAAAGAAAAATATTTGGACATTTTGAAGATAAATTTACCACCTTTTACTGCATCAACAGGCTTCAATGATTGTGAAATAACTTTTCAGCAGGACGGAGATCCAAAACACACGTCAAAAATTGTCTCGGAATGGCTGAGAAATCAACAGTTTTACGACGATGACATGGCCAGCACAAAGCCCTGACCAATCCAATGCAAAATTTATGGTCAATTCTGAAGCGACACGGTTGGGGCAGCACATATATCACCCACTCAGGAGCTTTGGCAACGAACGGAGCTGGAATGGGGCCGTATTCCAGAGCAATTTCTCCATAATTTGGTGGAAAGTATGCCAAAGCGTTGCTCCCAAGTAATTAAAAATACCAATGATTCCACCTGATTTACGATTTGAATTTCAGCGTTTGCAGTTGCCTATTCGTATTGCTTTTGGCATGACAGTTAATAAATCTCAAGGCCAAACGTTTGAAATCTGTGGTATACATTTAGTTTTTTCTAATGGCCAACTTTATGTTGGTTGTTCACGTGTTGGTAAACCATCCGCCTTATTCATTTATACGAGCAACAATGGAAAAACCAAAAATATTATTTATCAAAAAGCATTGGAATAAAAAATATTCAATAAAGCACGTATAAAACAAATAAAAAAAACTAATATTTTATCTATAAAATAGACTTATGCGTTGTTAAGCTGTTTGAAAATTAAGTTTTAGGACCATTCAAATTAAAAAAACATCAAAAATAGTCAGAATGCAAACATTCAATCAAAACCTTTTTTGTGTGCTGCAATGTTATCGATATCGGAAGTGTTGTCGTGTTGGCTATGCTTTGCCATTATTGAACCTGAGATGTCCTCTTTTCTGGTAAAAGTCATCAAGAATAACGTCGTTATCGAAATTATGGCACTTATCACAGAATTTGCTGTGTTATTTTTGCTTGACTGGGTTTTATTCATTGACATTTTTGTTTACAATTAAACAAAACCATGGCGCCTCCATGGAACAAATAGAAATCGATTCATAACGTTTATTCATTAATTTCTTATTTAAATCACAATATTATCAATTTAAGCGTTTGATTCAAAACTTGCGCATTATTTTATTTGAGATTCAAACCTATGTGTAAATTAAGTTAAATTAAGTTAAATTTTTTATCTTTTTTAAATTGTATAAATACATACAAAAATAATTAATTCATTAAAGTTTAATTCGCTTAAATATCAATAACAAAGAAATATGTACTTATGTATATTCTCACGAAAAATGTAATTAAAGTGCCTTCAATATGCATAACCGTAAAAGCAAAAACAATTCGAAAATTTCACAAGAATCACTTGCGAAAAAGCGCTCACAATACAACATTTTGCCAAGGACGACAAGAATTCAACATACTCGTAGATTCAAATAAACAGCATAAAAACACTTATGTATTTCGAAGAGCTCTATGTTTTTGGGGGCGCCTATATGCTCGTAACATTGAAAGGTTTTTGTTATCACTACACTCCCTCATTCATACAATTTTTATGCAAATTCCCTAGGCTTGCCATCAAAATGTTTGGCATTAAAAACAACAACAACAACAAACGTCAAAAAGAAAAAAAAAAAAACAAAACAGTTCAACACTATAACACAATAACTCTTCATACAAACAAAAATATCATCCTTGTCCCTCGTTTTTCATTAAAAAAAAATAAAATAAACCTTGCGTCTTTGGCCTCAACCACCCGCACCAGTCCCATAAAAATAAAAAGGGTTCAAGGCGAAACTGATGTTTAATTTATGCATGTTTTATATGAATTCCAACGTTTTGCTGGAAATTTGTTTTGCAGCTTTATATTCTCGTACCTATATTTGCGGTGAGTGCTTTCTTTTTTTTTTGAAATTTGAAATGTTTTAAAAGGACGAAAACTATGGCTAATTAAATGTTTTACATTTAAAAAGTTGGTTGTAGAACGTGCACTCGGAGAAAACTCAGTTTTAAAAATAAAGTCGCAAACAATAAAGTTAGAACACTATTTTTCACTATGACTTTTTCTGTTTTCAATTTTATAAAAAGACCGCTTTTTGATCCTTGTTTCTCTTTAAGGTTTAAAGTTAACTTGGTTCAAGCGAAAAGGAGCCATCTATCTGCACTCCTTACTCTACTAAGTTAAGCGAAGTTCACTGAGGGAACGCCAAATCCAAATGGAATATGAAGCATACCCGAGAAATAAAGGAAACCACAAAGATGAAAGTACGATAACTCTCCAATTTTACCAACCTCAAAAAAATTCACCTTCTTCCGCCAATACATGCGACTCTCACCTACGGACTAAAAAAATCGCAGGGCGATATTGCATATGTACTTTAAAAGCAGTAAAATAAAGTCACCTTCGGTATAATGTCGTTTGCAATCAATTCACAGACGTATGGGGGTTTCCATTGTTAAATTTCGATTTCGATCTGGAATTTAATTTTTTTCGGGACGAATGAATTGATATTTATTGTTGCCATTGTATTGGGTTATGTTCGTTAATGTGAAAAAGTAGTGCATTGGTGTATGTATTGCAATATGGTGTCAGTTAAAAGAGGGTGGAATCGATAGTCTCAGCCATCGTTATTTTATCAGGTCTAAAAACCTAGCGGTGGAAAATCAGCGAAAATGAAAAAAAAAACACCAAAATTTGTGGCTTTTTTGTTGCTAATTAGTTGCTGGAATACCGATTTTGTTGCTCGAACCGATCGCGAGAAATCGCCAACAGTTCTAGATTTATGTTAAGATAGCGTGGAAATTACTAAATTTTAGAATAACTGATCACACAAATGAGAATAAATTTGTTGCTAATTTGTTGCTGTAAGATGTTCCAAGAAAAAGTTGAAAAAAATATTTATTCACAGTTAATTTAACTAACTCAAATTTGATGTCGTCCACGCTAGCTTAACTCTCGATTTTTCCATGAAAAAATCCAATTAATAATTTGTTGCTGAGCACAGTAGGCCTTGTTTGAGTGCAAAGAGTCAGCAATAAAATAGAAACCGGAAGTCGGTAGTGTTTGGAGACCCGTAAGCAAACGAACCGACCACGCCAGCTTAATTATATATTTTTCCGCATAAAAATTCAAATAATATTTTGTTGCTGAGCATAGTAGGCCTTGTGAGGGTGCAAAGAGTCAGCATCAAAATAGAAACTGGAAGATGGTAGTGTTTAAAGACCGGTAAGCAAATAAACCGGTCACGCTAGCTTAACTCTCGATTTTTCCATGGAAAAATCCGATTATTTGTTGCTCTTCATCTCTTGTCGTTGATCCTAAACAACGTTCTTAGAGGTATCTAAAAACAAAACGATAAGAATAGATTTATTTTGTGTAAAAAATGCTCCAAAAGTTATTTCAAAATTATGAAAAGAATAAAGGACATCAAGGATATTTAGAAAAAGTGTCTATTATGTTTCTGTCACAGTAAATAAAATAAATAAGTTTAAACTTGTATACATACCGGATGTGAAGCATTTAAATAACAAAGTTTATAGTTTTTTTGGAGGTGACAATCTATCATCTGAAGGTCGCTACTATATAATTATTGAATTTTTATTACTTTCCGTTAAATTAGAAAAAAAGTTTTATATTTTTTAATAAATTGCCACTAGGTATCCAAATCATGTTATTTATAATTTTCAACTTTAAATTTTAACTTTACACGAGGTTAATCACCAACTGTGCTTACACTCAAATATATATCAGTACATTACATCGCAAAATGCAACTATTATATCTATTTAATTATTATAGCCTTTTCACTATTGCCAATTAAAATAATAAATTTTTAATCAATTCTAAATTTTTAAGATAAAATAAAAATTCGCTCTAATACCATAAATGTACAACTGAGCACAAAAAACATGGTGTCTGTATTACTAAATCATATACTACATTATGGAGGGTTGTCAGGTTTCAAAAATCGGAATCGCCAAAAGTAAAATATAAATCGCCAAAAAATCGCCAAATTTCAAAATTTTTCACTGAATCATAAATTATAAAAATCAAATTAAATCATGCAACTTGTAATTATTACATCACTTTTATTAAAAACAAAAACAAACTTTACATAACATATCTATGTATAAGGAACTTCAGCCAAAAAAAAAAAAAACAATAAAGAATTAATTAGTTTCATTCTTATTCTTCTCCAATAAAATCGATGCAAGTGTCAATAACTTCGTCGATTGAATTTTTTTCATTAATTTTTGAATTAAATGCCGAAAGCATTTCAGCAGACGGCTCAAAATTTTTGCAGCAAATTTCTTTGACTTTGGAATGAATCCATACTCTCATTATTGCATCTAATGCTGCAATTTCCATTTTTGAACAATTTTTTTTGTTTTAATAGCATTCATGTATGAAACGGCTCTTTCGACCACTGCGTTGCTTGCTGGCAGAGAAAGTGCACTCAAGGCAAATTCCGCAAGCTCCAGGAACTTCGGTTGTCCTAAGACATTCGTCGTTTTGAAAACTTTATTCCAAAATTTCACAGAGTCATCTTCGGGTACATTTTCTGGATAAAATTCGTTTGACCAATTGAGAGAAATTAATTTTTCTCATTGAGACTCAGCAAGTTATAAATTTTTGGGTGGTATCAAGCTAACAGACAGACTTTCAAAACGGGGTAGCAGTTGGCTCAAATGAACGCCTGGTGAAAAATATCCAATAGAAACAAAAAAATTATTGCACTGAGACAATCTTTTTCGCGTTTCTCCTAGTAACGCAAACATGAAATCGTTAATTTGCTTCTTAACGTCATGTCATTCAGATGCTCTGTGTTAATACAATTTTCTCTCGCGTTTCTTTCAAATTCCGACCCTAAATCAATATCTTTCCAAGCTTTCAAGTTTTCTGGCTTCGTTACTAATTGTAATATTTCATCACAGTGAGAATTTAATGGCGGAACAGTTGATAAAACCTTATTTGCAGAGCAGCGTGCAACAATATCAATTTCTTTTTGTGCTTTTAAAAAGTTGATATTTGTAGCTTGAAAATATGTGTTGAGTTTATTTATTTATTTCCTTTATTATGGGCAAAATCCCTAAAAGAAGTTTGCTAAACGTCATTGTTGTAGGAAGGGAAAAGAAAACGAAATTCAGTTTTGGTGTGCGTTCCGTTTTAGTACATATTTCGATGGCTCCAATTAGTAAATGGCAATGAAAAAGATTGAAAGTTTAAGCAAATTACAAACAAAAATATTAGATTTTCGATTAAAAGAAGAAAAATCGCCGAACTAAAAAAATATCGCCATTTTCGGAGTACATCGCCAAACTGATTTTCGTGTCGCCAAATGAAATTTAAAATCGCCTGTTTGGCGACAAATCGCCACATCTGACAACCCTGCATATGGTAAATTCGCCTGTTACGAAAGCAACCGATCTCCAAAAGCCGAATCTTTCCGAAACTCTTACTTCTGTGTATAGTGTATTACCTATTTTGCATAAGAACTACATATATTTCATTTCTAAAATGGCGTTTAATTGAATCAACTGATGTTGTTTATTAGTACGCTTTATTATTTGGACATCTAAATTGATTGCATAAGAAATTTGAAATAAATAATTGCACTTGTTAAAAATAAAATTATTACATTACAGCGTATTAAGATCGGGGCTGCCCGAGGGCCAATCTTCTGCGGCAATAAACTCTGGTAAATTGTCCTTAAGCCATAGTTGTTTTGTTTTTGCTTTGTGGGCCGACGCAGAATCTTGCTGAAATATCCAGTGCTTGCCAGCCGGGCAGCCCTGATCTTAATCCGCTGAATTACCGGTTATGCAACATTTTGGAGGTGAAGGCTTCCTGTAAGCCTCATCGAAATATTGAGTCTCTCAAAGCTGATTTGTTGAAGACAATAGCTTCGTTTCCACTGGAAGTCGTGCGTGCGGCGATAGACGAGTGGCGGATCGTTTAATAAAGGGTTCGATGGCTAAGGGGGGTGGGGGGAATCTTAAATAATTTCTTATATATTTATATTGTAAATTTAATACAGTAAAACCCGCTTAAGAGAAACCCGCTTAAGAGAAAACCCCGCTTACCTGAAACACTTTTTTCATCCCCAAGTATTTTCCGACCAATTTCCCTTAAAACACTCCGCTTAATTGAAACTCGCTTAAGCGAAAAACCCGGATAACTGAACATATTTTTAGTTAATTTTTAATATTTTTCATTGAAAAAAACTCTCTTAAGTGAAAAAAAAAATTGAATCGAACAGAACAAAAATTTGCCAGTTTTCGTTTTTCAATAAATTATTTTTGTGTTATTTAATCGTTGTTTTATTTAATTTCTTTCAAGCCAAGTTCAAAAGATAAAAGCAATATTCAGCCTTATTTTGAGATTCGAACGAATATCTAATTCGATAGAATAGATACTTTCATTCGAATGAACTATCCATATTTTGACATTCGAACGAAAAATGTTCATTGTCGAATGATTGCATAAAATGAACCTCAATTAAATTCATTTTCGAAATCAGCTGTTTGAAATTTAATGACATTTCTATCTGATTTAGTATAACCAAGCTGTTTTTTTTTTTGATAATTTTTATTTAAAAAAAAAATATGGTCTAAAAATAAAACTTTATTATTTAAGAAAAATAAAGTAAAGATAAGTGATGCTAATGGCCCGGTAAAGTTTGAATTTGAATACATCAATAAAAACTGACATTTTCAAATTTTGGAGCATTTAGAAAACAGTATGGTAAGTTTATTGATATCAAAAAGATGTTAAATGAGGGTAAAACTTCCCTGAACAATAAAATACTTGATTTATGTTTTAATTTTCATGTAAACTAATTTTGTTTTCCAAATTGATAAACAAAAAAAGAAGGCAACTTCAAAGCCACTTAATTTACACACTACTACCATTTGTAAATTGTTTTATGAAAATAATTGATAAATTGAAGCCAGACGTTAAAAAATCAAAATGGCATTTGTTTTATGTATGAAAAGAGAAAACGGTGAGGAGCAGTTGTATAGGAGAAGGATAATGGATGCATCACATTCATTTTATGCACCCAATACTACTCGTACTAACATTATACTAAACTTACATGTTTTATGAATCTATTCGCCAGAAAAAATTGAACGAGAATGAAATGACATTTCTTTCGAACGATTCGAAAGTGAAAATTTGCTTAATTTTCGAAAGATAAATGAACTTTCCATTGATAAGGTGAACTTTCGAATCGTTCGAATCTCAAAATACAAATTATTCGAATTCCACATACTTTCTAATAAAATCGAATGTCAAAATAAGGCTGGAATTTTTAAATCCGCTTAAGTGAAATTTTTTTTTCACTTAAGCAGGGTTCGTTTGAGTTAAAAACCCATTTAAGTGAAAGCAAAACTGTGACATTTTGCCGTTTCTCTTAAGCGGGTTTTACTGTACTTAATAAATTACGTAAAAAGAATTTTGATTGCTTTTTTTATTTTTTAGGTAAAATAATTTTTTTTTCTCATTTCTTGTAGATTATATTGATCAAGTTTTAAAAAACTCGAGCATGGGGTTTTCGACATATTGAGTTTTCAAAAAAAATTGAATTTTTTTTTTGATCCAAAAAATAATTTTTTGAAAATTTGAATACACAATTCTATTCAAGTTTTTTGGGAGCTTTATCAAAAAAAAAATGATCAAAATGGGTGTGGTTGCGTTTTTGAGAAAATCAAAAACCAAAAAAATGGTTTCAAGGGGGGTATCAAAAATATTAATTTTTTGTAATTTTTTTTTTGAACCATTAGCTAGCTTTAATTAAATGAAAATTTTTGATTTTTTTTTAAATCTGTGGGACAGTTTTTGAAAAAAAAAAATATTTTTAAAATTTCGAAAAAAAAATTGTATGGCAGGTACCGTTATTTTCGGTCTTAAAAAAAAGAAAAAAACGTGTGGGGGGGGGGGGAAGTTCAAAACGACATCTACCAAGTTTAACGAAAATCGGCCAAGCCGTTTAGGCTGTAGTCGAAAAGGCAGACAGCTAAAGCTCCCTAAAAACTTAAATAGAATTATTGTGTAATCAAATTTTCAAACAAATTCAATTTCAATTTTTTTTTTTCAAAAGTCAATATTTCTAAAACTCCATGCTAGAATTTTTTTAAACTTGATAAATAAAATTTTCTCAACATAATCTACAATATGTGAGAAAAAAATTTATTTTACCTAAAAGTAAAGATATGTAGGTTAGGTACCTACCATACAAATGTTAAAAAATGGTTTTCAAAAATCGTATTTTTCTCGAAAACGGCGCCTAGAACTTTGATTAAATTTTTTTCCTTTCAATTAATTTTTATTATCTTTAATTTAATAGAAAAAATTTTAAAACTAAGATATTACAGCTTGTACCTACTATACCCAACTAACATTTCAGTTTCTATTAGCTTAGAAATATGGACATGCTGGCAGTTTCAATTTATATAATGCTTCTAAAGAGCCTTCTTCAAAAATAATTTTCCTATAGAAGTCACGGTTTCAATATCATCTTCTTTTAAACCTTTTGAAAGTAAGACACAAAGTTTTTCAGAGACTAGAACCAATTTTTCGGATATGGTTTAATAAATGAAAATAGAGAAGCTGGAACTTGTATAAAGATTGCAATGTTATATGATATAGAAGTTTACATCAGTGAGTTTTCGAAAGGTTTCTATAACAATTTCCTAAGAGCTATATAGAATACGTCTCTTAAGCCTAGCAGACTTTAACACAAAGTCTTTAAAGAAAATGTCAATGTTCAAACTTCTAAGAACTCTGCAAATGAATCTTCACAGAAACTAATACATTTAATCTTAACTAAAGTTAGGAATATTAAATTGCATGAATCAACTAATTATTTGTACACATTTATTGTAATCCATCTATGTACTTTTTAGATATTACTCAGGCAAGTATAAGAATATAAATCGAGATCCCTATGATATATAGCATAGACCAGCCGTCAGCAACCTTTTTAAGTAGTCTGGCACAGTTTTGAAATCCAAAAGTTCAGCGGGCACCACCCAATGAAAAATCATTTTTTTAATATGGCAATAATATCGATTCAAATTAAATTTATTTCATTTATTTCTTAAATTCAATGTGAAGTTTGACATTGCAAGTTGTCAGCTAATTCATTATAATTTGGCACATAATTCGAATTGGCAGTTCTTAGGCATTGGTCCAAATGAGCATCTGTAAGGGTCGTTCGGTACTTCAATTTTATGAACTTCATATTTGAAAAAACACATTCGCAAAAATATGTGGATGCGCAAGGAGAGCTCAATTTTATATCACAATTTCTTAACATTGGATAGTTATGTATGTACATTTGCTAACCAAACTCCAGAATTTTTCATCGTGATGATATGACTTTAATTCGATGTCATTTGTCATTTATAATTTCCAATTCTATGTCCTCTTTATTTTAAATATCGACATAGTTTACAATTTTAATAGCAATATCGTCATCCAGTTGGGTAAAAGGGTTAATGAAGAATATTACAATTTTTTCTAAATTATTGAAATCTTCAAATCGGTTATTAAATAATTTAAAATGTCATTTTGCATAAATTATATAGTTATTAAAAAATTAAAGATGATACATATGAAATGTGTTTAAATGCGGGCATCTCAAGATTATCTCGCGGGCATCTTGGTGCCCGCGGGCACTTCGTTGCCGACTCCTGGCATAGACAATCAGTTTGATTGTTTGCCTTGTGAACCTTAAGGCTAGGCGCGCACATTCAATTTTTAGTTGCACAACTGTTTGGTTGCTTATAGAAAACAAATGTCCGCGCAGGTGCATATAATTATATGTTACACAAAATAGCGAACTCATTTTAGGCAATCGTTTAGTTTATGTCAAAACACAAACTTTTTAGTTGCTCGAACCAAGCAGTTGCGAAACTAAAAATTGAATGTGCGAGTCTAGCGAAGATGAAGTTGAAGTGACGAATAACCAAAATTTAAGAAAAAATACCTTCGAAAGCAGGCAGCTGAATTTCAGATCAACCATTCGGCTCTTAAAAGTTGAATTGCAATTATAAACGAGCGTTTCAAAACAGGTGCGAAGTTATAACCTGAATATCCGAGAACTTTTTTGTTTTCAAACATATAATGTAGCTGCATTTATATGATTATCTTAATTTTGATCTTCTGTGCCCATATATTAGATATAAATGTGAATTTCTTTCGAAGAGGCATATATCGACGGTTAACTATGAATACCTCCTAACATACATTTTTGTGAAATTCACTTTTTGATGCAGTTTCGTTAATAATTTCAATCTGCTTCGCTGAATTTTTAAAATTTCAACTATTTCACATCATAGATATTCAAAACTGATAATTACCATATGCATAAAATTTTATTATTATACGTTTTAATTTTGAGACTATAATCAGTTTTGTGTGTCCCCTGTAAAGTTTACAAAATGCAACATATGAGATATTCATAGTTAACCGTCGATATGTAAATCCAGCATGATATCTCTATATATCCCTCAAAGTGGAAATGCATAAAACTACGGTCACTACGGTCAGCAAATTAAAGATATTTTGTGCGCTCCCATTAGGTATGAAGATTAGGGCTCAATACTAAAAAATAAAAAAACATTTTGTAGGTAAACCCAACAAAGGAAACTTAAGACATTTGCTTAGGTTTTGTTTTTCTTGTGTGAACGTGGCCTTGGCAAATTGTATATCGCAGTCTTGTGTTAATTTTGAAGTTTGAGAAAGAAATAGGCTGATTAAGTTTTTGCATCTTCCAAATAATATTCGATATGGCCCAGTGCGTAGAGAGATGGACTACTCAGTCGATCTTTGACTTTCGCTCAGGAAAGACTACAGTGCGCCAAGTTTCATTTTAAAGTGTTAGAAATAAAAAGTTAGTAGAGAAGTTACCATTTTGACATCCATTTTACCAAGTGTGCGATAGCGCAGAGGTAGTGGCGTCGCACAGTGGTTGGATTTGTATGAGACAAGTGGCCAAAACTAAAATTTACATTTCAAACGACAAATTAAAAATAGAAACTAAAAGAAAAATCATTGTTGTCATTTTTTATGAATAATTTATTAAGTTAATAACTTAATACTTCTTTGCTAAGGCGATGAATCAGTAATCGTTATTGTTTCCGGGTCCGGATAACAGTCTTTCTTTGCTTTTATCACTTTATCATAGCTTGGAAACAATGCTACTTTTATAGATTCTTTCACAATATTGCTGATAACTTGATATTGTTGTTTGGATAATTTAGCCTCAACCAATTTTTTTAATACATCATTTACAGCAAGTGTTTTTGCATTTAAAATGTGCGTAGGTTTGCATTTTTTCAAAATATTAGCAATATCTTCGTCTTTTGACGCAATGCTAGCTAAACGTCTTCTCTTCGTTCGAAAAGAGCATTCTAAAAAAGATTTTTTGGACCTACCTTGAGATTGATGTGAACATCTGGGATCATTTTTAACAAAACTGAAGTCTTCTGTTGCATTAAGCCAATCAGCGTTCTTTGTCAGAAAAACGTTTTCTTTTCTTGCACACTTATTCCATCTTTTGAAAAAGGACTTGCATAGTGAATGAAATTTTGTGTACACAGAAAGTTCCAAATGGTAAACTTCTTTTACAATGTTAAGGGTCTCTTCATGCTTGTTAGCATTTCCCCACTTTTTTTTACCATACGCCAAAAATTAAATATATCAAGGCGTTTGATTATTTTACTCGACTCTAAAATAAAAGAATAAACTTATTTTATGATCCAATCAACGACAGATTTTTCAATCTTTCGCAAATTTTCGCAAAAAATGACGTATACGTCTTGAAAGATGAAAGTACCGCCTAAATAAATATGTAAATTTTATGAGGGGCAAATAGGAGCAACAAAAGTTATGCTCTTTAAAAAGTCAACCAAAAAACGAAAAAAGACCATTAACACGTAATTTGAGTAACGGTTTTTACATATGTATGTGACTCATTTCGTATAATAAATTATTTTAAAATACTCTTCATACCTTGTTCTTTTAAATTCATCACTTTAATTTACAAGAATAGCAATAAAAAAAAAACTTATAACAAATACAATTGCATCAATTAAACAGATTGAAGAAGCCAAAAAATTAAAAAAACACCCTACTTGCGTGATCAATTTCAGCATAATGAATGTAATTTAGAGAAATAATTTGGCTGCGATTAATTTGTACCGTTATTAGAGATAACATTTTCATACAAAAAAATAAGTAATTTTAACCTTGAGATTTAACCTTTTGGCCTATGGGAGCAACCACTGTGCGTCGGCTGGTGAATCCGAGGGTCGTGGGTTCAAATCCCGCTCGGAACAGAATAAATTTATTGAGGCTTTTTTACACAATAGTGAAGTGAGCGAGATAATTTATTGGGAGAAAAAGCAGATGGAGAAGGAGAAAAGGGCGGGGGGGGTCGAAAGACTCCTCCGCAAAGTCGGATGTTATTGCTGTTGTGTCGTCAGCAGCGGTACAACCAAGCAATACTGCAATAGCCATGAAGCAGACGAAGAAGAGAAGGAGGACGTTGCGACCGCAACCAAATCTTAATGTACGGAGAGCCACCCCAGGTAAGCTGCCAGCTGGGGTGGGAGACAAAGAGCGGGCAGCAACAACATCGACAGCCAGCGAGGTACAGGTCGGGGACACTGACGAATACAGTGACTCGGCTGGAACCGAGTACATGTCTGAGGAAGGAGAGGGGCTCTATAGGTCCCCAGGTACAAATAAATTTGCACTACTGTCGGAGTCAGAGCCGGCTACAGACAGGGAGTTAGAGGGGGAACAAAACCCCCAAGAAGAAGTTCTTGTAAGCGAGCTGGAGAAGGCCCTCCAGGCAAAGAAAGCTGAAGTAGACAAATACCAGCAACATCTGGACAAGCTGAAGGAGGAGATGCAGCCCCTTCTCAGCCAAATAAGAAAGAGGATGGAAGCGCTCCGGCAAAAAGAGGCAGACGAGAAGCAGGCCCAAAGACAGCTGCAAGCAAAAAAAGCAGCAGAGAGGCAGCAACAAAAACAACAACAACAGCAGCAGCAAGCCCAAGCAACGAAACATCAGGCGGTTGCACAAAAACAACAACAACAACCACAGCTGCAACAAGCACAAAAACAGCAGCAGCCAAAGCCTGCAAGGAAAACTGCAGGAGCGGAGCAAGGCGCCCAAAAGAAAACAAATGCAGCAGGCCCATATAATGAGGGCCCATCAACCTCAGCAGCAGCCAGACAGCAGCAGCAACAACAGCAGCAGCAACAGCAGCAGCAACAGCAGCAGCAACAGCAGCAGCAACAGCAGCAGCAACAGCAGCAGCAACAGCAGCAGCACCAGCAGCAGCAGCAGCAGCCAGAACAGCAACACCAGAAACAGCCACAGTCGAAAAATGAGAAGGTGCCACCAATAAGGACATTTAAAATCGACCTGAAGGACATAAAACAGGTATGTAAGCGTGCCACAAACGGCCACTTTCTTATTAAAATAATAAACGATAAAGAAAAACGATACTCGGTTCAGTGCTTCTCACTGGCCGAATATAAAACAACTAAAGAGCTATTGAGGGAAGTTACAGCTGAATTCTTCAGCTTCACGCCTAAAAGCGAAAAAGTGAAAACGGTCCTCCTGAAGGGCATAAGTTCCTGCACGGAACCGGAGGCGCTCTTAGATGAGCTCCGTCAGAAAGCCAGCGACGATCTCGAGTTTATCGGGGTCAAGCCTTTCACCACGGTGAAGTCAAAACGAGGGGGTTACGGATTGCCAATGTTCCTCGTAACATTATCGCCCCAGAGCAAGGTTGAAAGTCTGAGGAGTATTTCCCGCCTCGACTTCCAAGCTGTGCGTTGGGAAACACTAAAAAGACATAACGACATGCTTCAGTGCATGCGTTGTCAGAGGTTCGGCCATGTCGCAGCCAACTGCCATATGCGGATGCGCTGTGTCAAATGCGCAGAAACCCACATGAGGGGGGAATGTCAATTAGGAATTGAGAGGGTTGAAGATATAACCCAGCTCAAGTGTGTCATCTGCGGAAACGAGGGGCACCCCGCTAATTATAGGGGCTGCCCTAAGGTTCAGCAAATAAAACAACAACAGGCCAGTCAAAAAGCCGAAGTTCGACAGGCTCCAACAACAAAATTCGTGGTTCCTAACTTCTCTTACGCCCAAATGGCGTCAAGAGATAGGATTACGAGACAGGCCCCACCAACGGTTGCCCCAAAGGCCCCCATGCCTAAGGCGCCAGAGGTGCAGGCCGACATTGTAGCTTTGTTACTGAGCATTCAAGGCCAGCTAGCAGGACTGCAAAGTCAGTTAAAGGAGCAAGGCAAAAGGGTAGACCATCTCTACTCTTTGTTGCCTGGCCTAGTGCAACATAGACCATAATGGGCGCGCTACCGGAGACGCGCTTAAAAATCCTGGCTGTGAATGTAAATTCACTGATTAGGATTGAACGTAGAGCTAGTTTGTTCCAATTGTTGAAAGACCTCAGTCCAGATGTGTTTTTGGCTAGCGAAACCAAGCTAAACCTGAAACATAAATTGACTCATAAAAATTACAATATCGTAAGAAGAGATCGACCCGACTCTACTCAAGGAGGCGGTGTCGCCATCTTCATACGAAAAGGCATTAATTATAAAGTCATATACAGCAATGATCTTCGAAAGCTCCAGACGCTAGAGGTTTGCGTCATATGCATCTCTCTCACTCAAGGGAAGCGGATGTATGTGATTGCGGCCTATGCGGCTGAAGCTCCGCAGGCTATTACTTTTGACTCAGAGCTCGAAATTCTTTTTAGAACACTTAAACTGAGCTTGGAAGAAAACTACTATATTATGGCCGGTGATTTGAACGCAAAACATGAAGATTGGGGAAACCAAACAAATAATCTCAGAGGTAATCATCTTTTTAATTTGATGAATCTTTACAGCGTTGAATATGGTATTGACCTGCTGACTACTGAAAGGCCGTCGTATCCAAGGAGCGGTTCCTTTCTGGACCTTTTGCTGTACGATACCAGACTGACAGTTACAGACAAAGTGGGTAATCACCCTCGAAACTGCTTACAGACAATCGAGTACGACAGTGATCACTGCGGACTGGCTGCTGTAATTCAGATTCCGAACGAACGCGTGGAGTTGGAGGAATACGTTGCAGTGCATTCTTACAATTACAGTAAGATGCGCTGGCCTCGTTTCACCAACGCCTTAGCGAGAGAAATTCGTTCGAGTGGCATAGCCCCACCAAATAACAGAAACCTTACAAATACAGAAATCGACCAACATCTACAACAGATGGACGAAACGATTAAACGAACAATGGAACGGACAATACCCAAGTACAAAGAACGCGACCAAATGGACGTCTACAGAAACGCGACCATAGACGCACTACACAGACATAAGAGTGGCTTACTGACAAGACTTAAAAACTTATACAGACGATTCACAGACCCGCACGACCTGGAGGTTAGGACACTGAAGTCGTCAATAAAGATTATCAATATATTGATTAAGGATAACTACAGGTTATCTATTAACAGGTTCTGGGACAACAGAATTCGTTCTGTAAATTCCAGCGACCCTAGTATGTTTCCTGAAATCAATAAGATATTTAGGAAAAACAATCAAAATGACCTTCCGTGTCTTAAACTCCAGAGAACAGTAGAGAACACAGACGTACTCCTGACAGCGCAAATTGATCCAGAGGAAGCCGTCTTGGACGATGACTTCTTTATAGTTGAGGACCAGAGGGAGAAGGTGGAGGCAGTGGGGGCTGCGTTTCAGCAAGTGTACAAGGTGAATGCTTGCATTCGCCCGAACCACGACCTGGAAAACAGAGCACTACTGCATCACTTCTATCTTCGAAATGAAATAACGCAATGGCGATCTGAGAACCCTGGTTTCCTGAGGTTTAATGACGATCTTTTGGCAAATGCCACAATCGCCGAGCGAATAGGGACAAGTCCCTTGTTAGTGATGAAGATGGATCTCCAGCTCATCTTCAGTTCTATCAAGAATAAGAAGTCAGCGGGTGTCGATGGTATATCTAACGTTGTACTAAGACATTTACCGAATGAGGCAATTGACATTTATGCCACACTCTTTAACAATGCGCTGAATAATGCATATTATCCAGTGCATTGGAAGACAGCGGTGGTACATCCTCTCCCGAAAAAGGGAAAGGACAATTCCAATCCGTCCAATCTTCGGTCGATAAGTCTTCTTCTGAGCATTAGTAAGGTTTTCGAAAAGATCATCAATAGGGCTCTGATTAAATGGGCTGCGGACAACAAAATAATTCCGGATAACCAGTTCGGGTTCAAGGCGGGACATGACACAATTCATGCCGCGGCTAAGCTCGTTTCTGATATCCAATGGAATAAGTCAAAACAACAATGCACGGGTGCTGTTTTGGTGGATTTAGAAAAGGCTTTCGACACCGTATGGTTAGAAGGTCTTTATCTGAAACTGAACAGACTTGGCATTAGCAAACCATTGATGTATATGCTTTATGATATGCTTAACGGTAGAAAGTTTGTTGTCAAAAGTGGCAATGTAACTTCTACCACAACTTTTGAAATCAAAAATGGTCTACAACAGGGAGCGGTTAATTCGCCAATTCTCTTCAGCATTTACACCAGCGATCTGATAGGTAGTCTTCCGCAATCAATAGCGTATGCCGACGATCTAATTGCGTACAGAACGGCCCGAAAGGTTGAGGTTATTAGAATTCTCTTGCAGCGTGACTTTGAGAAGATTCAGCGATATTGCGATGACTGGAAACTGAAAATAAATGTCCAGAAGTCGGAAACAATTTTGTTCCGGACTCCGTTGGCTGGAGCCCCGCGGGATACGCGCAAGAATTGGCGCAAGATGGTCATCGTTGATCCTCACGGGCAGCGATTAACGAGCAAAAGTGTAGTGAAGTACCTCGGTATCTGGTTGGATCAGTATCTATATTTCGACAGACATGTAGATGCTGCGCTGGCCAGGGCCAGAGGAGCCTTCGGTCTGACGAAACGACTGTTTTACAGCAGTCGGCTTGACCCCAGAGTGAAGGTCATTTGCTACATGGCCCTCATACGGCCGATGATCGTTTATGGTTGTCCAGTGTGGTTCAACGTTGCTCCATCTCAGATGGAGAGAATTCGGGTGTTCGAGCGGCAGTGTCTTCGACGCTGTACTGGTTTGCATCGGACACCCGAATCTTCTTATGTTCACTATTATCCGAACGAGGCTCTATACAACGGGGCTCGGATCAACAGAGTTGACAATTTCGTGATAAAACTTATTCGGGGTCACATTGCGAGGGCTCTGACTTCGACCAATAATTTGATTTTCGGGGCGTTCTACCCAAATGACGAATATTTTGAAAATGCACGCTTGAGTGGCTTCATTCCTCCAGAGGCATTCCTCTATTTAGATAGATGCGGTCTGATACAGGATAGATTGGCAGTACCGCTAATCTACCACGTCAGGCGAAGAACCGTGGACCGGCGGCTCCTTTACACTCGGGACGTCGTGGCACAAGACGGAGAAGAGCGCCTACGGTTCAGTAGGGCTGTGTCCGAACGGGACAAAACTGATAGGGTGAAGCAGGAGAACCAGTTTTGGTGGCTTCAATCGGTATTTGATAATGGGTAGTCGGGGTGGGGTATTAGAGCCGTGGCCGGCTTGCATACCTGTTTTTTAGTCACAGGTTTAGTTTTAAAAAAGAATAGGCACAGTGGCAAAAAAAAAAAAAAAAAAAAAAAAAACCTACATTCTTTAAATGTACCAAAAAAAAAAAAAAAAAAAAAAACCTACATTCTTTAAATGTACAAAAAAAAAAAAAAAAAAAAAAAAAAAAAAAAAAAAAAAAAAACCTCCGCTGTGGTTGTTCTAGTTTTTCAGTAGTTTTAGTTTATTTTAAGTAGTTTAAGTGGTTTTAGGTAGTTTTATTTTAGTTTTAGTTTATTTTAAGTAGTTTAAGTGGTTTTAGGTAATTTTAATTAGTTTAATTTTAGTTTGTAAGTTTTATATAACAAAATAAAAATGATAAAGAATCCGAGTTTTTTCAATTTTCTCGAGAAAACAAAAAAATATAGATATAGTTATTGAATTCTAAATAGTTTTTTAAGCCGAAAGGCAGTAGTTATAAGAATATTGTTTAACTTAGAGTGCCCGTATGGGGCCAGTAAGTTAGTTGTAAGTTATTGATAAGTAGGCTAGTTTTATGAATTTTTGTCTAGCATTAAGATAGTTATAAGATTGAATGAAATAAAAATGAATTTAAAAAAAAAATAAAAAAAAAAAAAAAAAAAGAGAGATGGACTAACACAAGAGATGTTGAGTTCGATCCCTAAATAAGGTATAATGTCATTCATGTTTTAAAATTATTCCAAATACATTAATTAATAACAATTCCAATGTGATACACAGTTTCAGGTTTAAAATGGATTAAATGTCGGAAAAATGTTTTCAAAGAAATATAAATTTACTTTTATTTTCGTATTTTTCAGGCTCGGTAAAATTTCCAGTGTAAGCTTGTAATAGACATAAAAAGCCGTGCGTTTGTAATTTTTGCGAAGCTTTATTGAAGCCATCTGTCAAAACTTGAACTTCAGTTCAATTTCGAATAGGACTCTGTTAAACTTCTAATAGTTCATACACGAAGCTGGCACCTTTAAAAGATCTGTGCATGGTACTTCTAAGAGGATTTTCGAAATCACTTATAGAAGTACGTAAAAGGTTTTGTGAGCTTGTGTAATATTCTCCTTTTTGTTCTTAAACAACCTTTACAAATGTATTAAAGAACTTCGAAAATATATTTAGTTAGACCGAATCGAAGCTGAAATGTTAGTTGGGTAAGAACCATTTGTTTTTTTAAATTTTGAATTTCTCACTATCGATATCGGATTTAATGAATATTTTTTATAGAGATGCTTCCAAAAAGTGTAAAAAAATATTGCATTTCAAAACTTAAAAAATATATTTTTTGAATTTTGAAAAAAAAAATAAACATTTTTTTTTGGAAAATGCGATATCTCAAAAACGGTTCAATATTTTTTTTTGAAATTTAACATTCGTTTTTAAAATTCCTAGTCCTAGGAGCAAGTTCGTGCCACCCAGTCGTGCATTTTATTTATTCTGAATTTGGTTACATTTTTTTTTTCACATTAATAGATAGTTAGTTTCAAGCCCTATGTCAGTCCAAGGACTTTATTTGACACTTGCGGGAAAGTACCAAGGTGTTATAATGTATTGCAAGGTTCAAATTGTTGTTAATTGCATCAAGGGGGTATATCGGTTAGAAACAATTATTGGGAAGGCGATAAAAGGATTTTCTTAACCATCCTGCTTTATTAAAAGCTTTTTGCTATTGAATATTTGAAGGTTAAATAGTTCCATAAGTTACAGCAATTATTGGCAATTAATAAGCAGTTCAAAAGGTCAAAGTTATATAAACAAATGAAGATTTTTTTTTCACGAAAAACGGACAATTAGCTACTATCAATTTTCAAATACACGTTTAAATTAAGGTCAAAACCATTATGCTTTCCCCAAAACTTAATTTAAGCTGAATTTATCAACCCTATTTCTTCCTCTAAGCCCAATGGTAATCAAATGACATCCTCCATACCCTTTGTATCTGAAAATCTGTCCTGATTTCTCATCACATTGTTCATGGTAACCACAAAAGATTTGGTCACAGAAAATCAATAATCATCCTTTAGATGGTAGTTCAATTTTCTGATCTAACTGATGATTCAGCATACGAGTAACGTTGTCCTGCCGCGCTCCACCAACAAAAAAACCACTACCCTTCCAGTTTTTCCCCAATTGTTTCCAAACGAATCTTTTTTCCCAGAAAAGGTATAGTTTTTCTTTTCAAATTGCCAACCGGGCAGCATTTAGATTAAACCTTTTGATACGGGAAATACAAATCCGCTAGCGTGCGTCTTGTACGTGTACATTTTCTGTTTTGTTTTTACACAAGCAAAAAGATACAATATTTGGCAAGACTGAATGGGAACGGGCTCCGCAAGCTATATATGGATTTTATCCAAAAATCCATCGGATTGATAACAGGCCTGCTGATGTCAATATTCGAATTGGAAACTGTGTATGGAGAGATAAAAATACCTTTGGGCAATGTTGGCTGATACCGTAGGGGTATAGCTATTGATTTCTTGTGATTTGGGTTTATATGTTGACATAAGGACGGTCACGTATACATTAGAGCAATCGTTAGAATATGTTAGTGTGAGGAGATGTTGTCGAAATGGTTTTCAACGCAAAGACTATGCCATAAGCAAAGGAATTCCGAATCAACCTAAACTTATTGAATTGGTGTTTAAGGTTTAAAAATTTAAGTTTTTTTACCTTCACACCTTTTTGCCTACGGCTAAGAAGAACGTTTTAAGGGAGAAATATTTGAATAACAAGGGTTTGTCATCTGAAGAACGTAAGGACATCATTTCCATGTCCCAAATGCTTCATTTAACTTAATCAATTGCGGTTTGATATTTCAGGGCAGTCCAGTGAGTTAATTTTATTACTTCAAAGCAAAGCGTTTAAAACCCGATTCGACAACAGAAAGGGATTGACATATTTAGAGACAAAGTGCCCATAGTAATGGTTGGGTGCGTGAATGATATCTTGAGATAGTCGGTATGATTAAACTCTACTTAAGCATTTATTTCTAAATGGAAATATCTCGTAGTCTTTGTGGGGGCAATTGTTAGTAATATTTTTTCGGAAACACGGTTTTTTTGACACAGTCCTAAGACCAAATATGGAAATGAACTTCTGACTTAAAAAATTGACGTTCTGAATTCCTGCACGTAAATCTCGGTTACACTAATATACAGGACCGAGTTGAGCTAGTGAACTGTATTTTTCTCATAGTATGGTGGCTCTTTGTTTATTAGGATTTTATGAAACGTTTTAAGGGAAAGATCTTTTAAATATTTGTACATATCACAACCAAGAATGTTATTTGTGTAGCTTAAAACATGGTCATATTGCCTTAGGTTATAAACATAATGAGTAACAAAAACTTCCTCATGATGTATTTCCACTTACTGAAACCAATGTTACATCCGACTTTCTTAATAACGAATTTTTCACCTCAGAATTTAACGTGTTTCAAAAAGATACCTTCATTACTAGTGAGAGTAGTCATGATGATCCCTCAAATAGTTTATCCACTGGTCGTGGTGTCCTTTTGGCACTTCATACCAACCTTGACTCCTCCTTGTTACATATTCCAAATACATCAAACCTGGAATTTGTTAGAGCTAAAGTCTCTGTATATATCAAACCGCTGCCTTTACATAGAGGTCGAGGTGTAATCAAGACTTCTTCAATTATGTCTCTATTCACAATAACTTCTCCAACCTGTGTGAATCTCTCTACTCCAGTCACCTTATTCAAACCCAAGCCGATCTTATTTCGAATCCCAAATTCTTTCAATTTATTAATTAAAAAAAAAAAATCTGACGGTTATCCTTCCAAATTGAAATAGCTGAATTCCTCATCAACAGTTCTAAATATTATTTGCAACCATTTTGCTGATTTCTTTAGTCAAGCATTTGTTTGTAAAAACTCTGAAGTTAGACAAAAATTACTTCAATTACATGAGCAACTGCACTGAAACTTCCTTAACTTCTATTAATATGTCATATTCTTTAGTATAGAGCTGTGTAAATCGTTCCTTTCAAATGATCGAATTGTTCAACAATCGATTACGAAAATAATCCGATCTTTTCAATCAATCGATCATTCGATCATTTTCATTTCACTGAAATGATTTAATACTGTTCCCATCCGATTTTAATTTCGATTTCGATGATAAGATTGACTTGTGGCTTTGATAGTTCTTACAAAATACTCTATGATGATGGCTACTTTGTACATGGATTAAAAAGTTTCAAAAAATTCAAGAAAAAGAGATTTTATTTGTTGCTTCGGAAAAGTGCAATTTTAGGGCTTTCGGCTGACATTTTGTACGAAATATACTTTGTACGTCATAACTGAATTGCTCCTCTATTTGTCAAGACATAAACTGTCAAATTCCATCAAAGGATGGCTACGATGTCGATGGATTAAGAAACGTTTAAAAATCCACATTAAACATACCGGATCTTGATACATCAAATAACATCAGTTCAACCCAACAATTGTTTTTGCGGCCTACAACATCAACGACCAACCCGATCAATCATGTTCTTCAATGCCGAGTTCAACCCAGAAGTTCCAGTCCACCGTCCGTTTGGCGTTCATAATCCACGTTGATTGAATCGAAACAAATGGAATCAAGTAAATCATGGTTAATCGAGTCAACTGATATCGAAAATCGAGACTCATTGAAATGATTGAAATTGAAATAGAAAATCGAGAATCCAGAATCGAGAATCATCTAAATGATTGAGATCGATTAAAATGATTGATTTCGATCATCAATACTTTTCGATGATCGGATCGAAAAAATCGAATCGATCCCGATTGACACAGCTCTACTTTAGTAGTAACCAAAATAATTCTACTTAAGGATGATTTTTCTTCTGGGGCCGATGGGATTCCTCCTATAGTCCTTAAGAAATGTGTCTCTAAACTTCTCCAACCTCTCTCAGCTCTTTTTTAATTATCTGTCTCTTTTGGTGCGTTTCCTATACTCGTTCATCATCCCTGTACACA
Organism: Chrysotoxum bicinctum; assembly: GCA_911387755.1. Lineage (NCBI taxonomy): Eukaryota > Metazoa > Arthropoda > Insecta > Diptera > Syrphidae > Chrysotoxum > Chrysotoxum bicinctum. The sequence goes on from OU426987.1 coordinate 64,021,226, forward strand.
AAAAAGGATGTAAGAATGATATTAATAACTATATGCCCATTGCCAAACTCTCCTGTATACCTAAACTTCTTGAGAGTATAATAATTCATGACACCATGCTTCTTCATTGTGTACAACTATTTTCTCCGAGACAACACAGCTTTCTTAAAGGTAGATCAACGATTACAAATCTTACAGAATTTGTTTCCAAAACTTTATGTGCTCTGGACTCTGGCCATGAAGTGGATGCAATTGCAACGGATCTCAGCAAAGCATTTGATAAAATCTCCAATAAAATTATCATTTTTAAACTTAAAGCTTACGGGTTTCCTCCATTTTTTGTATCCTGGATACAGTCCTACATCAACAATCGTCAGTATAAAGTTATTTTTAGGTCATGCACTTCCCTCCCACCCTATGTATATGCTCAAATTCAAGTGTCCCGCAAGGAAGTCACCTTGGGCCCCTAATTTTCCAGTTAACTATCAATGATGTTGAACTTATTCTTACAGAATCTGACCTTGAGATCTAAGCTGATTATATGCGCATTTCAAAACAAATTTTGTCCGTTTCAGGTGCGCAATCGCTGTAACTAGACCTTAATAATTTCTTTTCCTGGTGTCAACATAACTTTCTTAAGCTTAATGTAAGCAAATGTCAAGACATTACTTACTCTCGTAAACGAACGCTCTTGCCACAACGTCAATACCTGATTAATAATAATCACTTCCATTTCCGACCTAGGTACTCGTATTATTTGCGACTGTCAACTTTATTTTCGTGATCATAATTAGCAGTACTTATTATTAATAGAGCTAATTCCACACTTGGGTTCGTTAAACGCTGGTCCAAAGAATTTTCAAATCCCTTAACTCACCAAATCCCTTTATATCACTTTTGTAAGATCCCTTCTAGAATATGCCTCCCAGGTCTGGTCACCTTACCATCAGATGCATATTCAAGATATTGAAGCGGTTCAGCGTAGATTTTTACGGCTTGCATTACCTGGCCTTAGTTGGGATGACCCATTGCACTTACATCCCTATGAAAATCGTCTTAAACTTATAAATCTGCATACCTTTTACAGACGTCGTGATAATGCAGAATTTATGAAAAAATTAAATTCAACGTAAGCCAAATTCATTTAAGAACCATACCACTTCTATGTGTTCCCTTTCATCGAACTGAATACGGCCAGAATGAGCCGATGAGTAGAATGCTTACAGTTCAACCATTTTTGATCCTAATCTCTCTAAATCCTCTCTTCTACGCACTCTCCTAACTTAATCCTTAGTTTCTTTTGTCCATATTTTCTTTTTCCTTATATTTCTTTTCTTTGTATGCAATATAACCACTTTACTAAATTTCATCGTTTTACAGCAGTCGGAGGTGCTCCATTCAACCAACACTAATTCGGAGAAATTGAGCGGGTACCACGCCCCCGGAATGGAAAACCTCGATTTTTATTTTTGGTCCTTTGTATGCAATTTGAGCCCTACCGTTCTACCAAATTTCATTGTTCTACTGCAATCGGAAGTGCGCCATGTATAATTTACATCAGTTCTGAGAAAGTGGGCGGATACCACGCCCCTGAATGGAAAACCGCTAATTTTATATTTTTTTCTTTGTATGCAATTTAAGCCCTACCGTTTTATCAAATTTCATCGTTTTACAGCAGTCGGAAGTGCTCCATTCAGCCAACACCAATTCGAAGAAAGTGGGCGGATACCACGCCCCCTGAAAGGAAAACCTCAAAATTTCGATTATTTCCTCTACTTGTATGACAAGACCTACCGTTTTGCAAAATTACAAGATTGTACGATGTCGGGAAGTGCTCCATAATTTTGATGATCTGTCAGTCAGTCAGTCAGTTACGGTTTTTGTGATTTTTGAGGCATTATATCTCAGGAACCGCTTATGCTAGAAAATTAAAATTTGGTGAGGTGCCTGTGCCTGACTAGTGCTCTTTGATAATCGAGCTTATTTTTGCAAACGACTAAACATTTGGACTTTTTTGGGTTAAGGTAAAAAATATTTATGTTGTTGGACCAGTTTTGAATGTTTTTTAAGATCAGTATTTAATTATGTATAGAATCCCTCTACGGTCAAACCGAGCATGCAACTTATTCGAACAGGATTATCGTTAGCATATAAACATATATGGAGGATTATTTATCTTGTAGTGTAAGATCATCTATAAAAATTTGTCACTAACAGAAGACAAAAAATTGATTCCTGTGGGGAACTCCTGAGAGAAGATTTAAGGGACGAGACATTTTGCAATTAATAACGACAACTTGTCTTCTACCAGTCAGATATGAAAAAACTGTTCCTTTAGCTTTGATATAAGAATCAGGATCTAAAGATAAATGTTGAAAATTACAGGCCAATTGCAAAATTACAGTTGATTACAAAAATATTTGAAGCTATAGTCAAACAGAAACTTTACACGTCATTACCTTCTTTAATATCTGAAGAATAGCATGGTTTTGTAAGTGTTAGATCCACAGCAACAAATTTAGCTATTTTTACAAACTTTTGCCTATGTAACATGGAAAAACACTTTCAGGTTGATGCTATTTATACTGATTTTGCTAAAGCATGTGATCGTGTTCATTTTCATGTTTTAGAGCGTAAGCTAATTAGTTTTGGATTTCATTCTCTCTTACTTAGCTGACTAATAAGTTACCTAAAAAATCGTAAGCAATATTTGAAATTAGGTTGTTTTTTATCTCGAGTTATAATTAATCATTCGGGTGTCCCGCAAGGAAGCCACTTGGGCCCTCTATTTTTCGTTTTATTTGCATATTAATGATTTACCAGATTTCATTTTACACTCACATTGTTTACTCTTTGCTGATGATTTTAAGCTTTATATGAATATCAAATCTCTTAATGTCATTTACAAGATCTAAAAACCCGAAACACGAAATACTCACGAAATAAACAGCAGTTCAGGAACTCGAAAACACTTTTAACATTTATAAGCCTGATCGCTTTCTTCGATGGATTTTAATATCTCAGTCGTAAATCAGGGTTTCCTGCCATTCAAATAAATTTTTGTTTTAAGGTGGCAATGCGTATAAAAACGTTAGTTTACTGAATTCTGGAGAAAAGAAACTTGGTCGTCAGGTGATGAAATTAGATGTTTTGATTGACAGTCAAACTGTGTTACATTATTTTCCAAGCTTCTTAAAGTAACCACTCTAAAGCCGCTGGCGCAAAATTTTAGTTGATGTTGAAGCTGGTTTAGCATGCAATTATGTTGAAACAACGATTTTGCAAATTTTAATCGAATATAGTATCATACTTTCTCTGCACTTTTATTAAAGAAAATTCCTTTAGTACGATACTAGATAGAAAATGGTTAAAAATTAAGAATGAGTTAGTTAACTATACTTTAAAGTTAGCAATTTGTTAAGTAGTATTATCCTTATACATTAATAATAGGCTGTTTAAAATTTTGCGCCCCTGAATTTAAAAACCGATTGATTACGAGTAGCTCGTGGCGTTACTTTAAATGTTGCAAATATTAAATAATTGTTTGAAAAAGCAGGTGCCTCAAGTCGAGAGTAAAGGTCAAAGTTATCCATATTACCTATTAATAAGGAATAAGCCTAATAATGTAGAAGTGATATTGGTAAAATGTGTTGGATGGAAAGTAATACCTCAAGATAGGCTTAAAGTTTTTAATTTACTCAAAAAAGATTGCGAGGTATCTAAGAGAAGTAAGTCTCAGTTGAAATCTCTACATATAATAATCTCCGGAAAATGACAAGAAAAATGTTAAAGTTCGGAGTAGAGGCTTACAAGATCTTCATATCAATTGGAACGATAGACTACTTTAAATAAAAATTTATGAGCACCATTAGAACACTGTATTCGGTTGAGTGTATTTTGATAATCTTGATGGTAGGTAGTCCATTTGCAATGTGTTCAATTTGTGCATTTGAAGCAAAAACTCTATACATATAGCAGCGAAAAAACATTCACCCCAATTACCTATGTCGTCTCGTTTTTTTATGTCTCTCGTTTTCTCTGTCGTCTCGTTTTTTAAATGGCATTCCATAACTTCTTCGACGCGATGATTTTGTAACAGATTTAAAAACGATGAAAAAGTAACAAACATCTGTCAAATTCAAAGGAAAATCTACATCAGTGTTGGGACTTCGCAGAAGCTAAAGAGTGGTAGAAAGGTTGTCAAAAAAGTGGTAGAAATTAAAAGCCATTTTTATGTAGCAAATCGTATATTGAAAATAAATTTATTGAAAATAATTCAAATACAAAAATAAAAGAAATAATATTTCGGTTCTTTATGTTTCAAAGATCACATTATTATCTGGAAGAAGTGAAATCTGAGTTGCAAAAAGTGGTAGAATTAGATTTTTATGTGGTAGGTTTTCATGAACAGCAAAAAGTGGTAGAAATACCACTTAAGTGGTAGAAGTCCCAACCAGGGTTCGGACTTTACTTCGATCGAAGTAGATCTACTTCGATTTTGAGAAAAAAATTGAATCTACTTCCCTACTTCTCTTTTTTATGATCTACTTCTCTTTGAAATTCTAAACCAACATATTTAAAGACAGCGCTGATCACTCTGCATTACATAAAAAAACAAGTTTAGGAATCATTTAAACATAAGCACTGTGGAAAATTTAATGTTTTTGAGATCAGTTACAGAAAAACGTAAAGAATTTATGAGCCACCTATTGAATTGATACAATTCGTACAAGTTCGTTGATGGAAAATTTACTTTAAAATAGTTATATTTAATTAAAATTTTTTTAAAAGTCTGAAATCAGAATTTACTTATATATGTTATGTTTATATAATTTAATTTCCTAAAACTACTTCGAAAATTTTAGATCTACTTCAGTTTTTTTCCGTATCTACTTCGAAAATTTAAAACCTAAGTCCGAACCCTGGTCCCAACACTGGTCTATATACAATATTATTGCTCGATGTTCAATTAATGAACAAATGCAGTTTTTTTTAATTATTAGAAAATAAATAAGTAAATAAAATGATAAGTGTTGAAATGTATTACATTTATTAGTTTCTTTTCTTTCCATCCCATGTTTATAAATTACAAGTGCTTCCTCTTGGATCTTAAGATGTGTTGTGTCTCTCCTAGCAGTGTGCTCCTTTAATTTGTATGACTTATATTCCTCTTTTCTTCCTTTGTTTATACTTTCATGATACAATTTAAGGTTATTTCTTGGAGTACACACTGCTTCTTCGAAAGCGTAGCTCTTTTTTGTTTAATAGCGAAAGCTTGCCGTTATAGAATAAGCGATTCAAAACTTTTGCCAAGCATCTCCATCTCTTACTGGAGGACGTTTTTTGTATCCTCTTCAAAAAAAAAACCCCTAACTGCTCGTCTTCTTCCTCAAATCTACGAGCGTCTGGAATTGGTTTTCATTTGATAATTACATTTAAATATATAGTATAGTACAACAAATTTAGACAAGTATGTACTTGTTTTATTTATCGTAAAAAAATTCGATAAAATATATTATTTAACAAGAATACTTGCAGTTTTGCGACCTTCTATGTCTCTGTCGTGTGTAAATTTCTGAACGAGAGATATCGTGGTTTTTTTTCTTAGTCGTCGTATTTTTTCGTCTTACAGAATGCAGAAGGAAAGTGTTCAACGACGTTTGACATTTACAGACGACAACAAAACGAGTGACAAAAGTTGAAAACGACTTATGGAATGCAGATCGTGTCGGGTCGTATATTTCGCTGTCGTTTACGACATCGGTAATCGGGGTGATTAATACACCGTATGCCAAACGGCAATAATTTTTAAAAGATCTTTATAATCGTAGCGAAAAAATAATCGTTAAATTTCTAGACCTCCATATGTAGGCAATTTTCAAAACCCCTTCTTTTCGAAACATGGTATACATGACTTTAATATTCCCTTTAAAGTACCTACCTTTAAAATTCTGACTTGTCTCTCTATAGTCTCTGTATCAGTACACATCCATATGTCCTTAACAATTTATTTACCCAGCATCACTGTCAAAGTGCCAACTTGAACAATCTTCTTGACTTGAATTTCCATCTAAATTTAATTTCAAAAACAATTAGAATGTGTTGATAGGGTTATAACTTTCAACAAAGTCAAACCTAACCCGATTCAATTCTCCAACATCCATCGTAGCTGTTAACCCATCACATATACATAACCTTCATTATATAATACGCATTTGTGTTTGTCCTTTTAAGGATTGAATGGAAAAGTGGATATGTCTACAAACAAAAGGATCAGCATATATGCAAGAACAATAGGTATAGGTTCTAGCCATTTTCAATTAACGAAGCTAATTGATATACACAATTAAAATGGCGGATTGGGTAGGTATTTATTTTCAAATAAAAAAAACTTGTCATCAATGCTTGCAGTGTTTGCTTGCGTATCAATCAGTTGGTATTGGTACCTACGAGCTTCTAACTTGCCATATGTATATTGCAAGTTGGGGATTTAAAAAAAATAAAATGCACAACTGTGTCACAGGAACTTGCGCTAATAGTTGAGGTGGCTTAGAAGTTTAAAGACTTAAGGCGTTTTCTATCTTTAAATGTGAATACAAAGAAATGAGCGAGATATCATCGAAATTTTTCATTTATTATAAGGACCATGTGTGCCTATTATTATGTAATACAACATTATTCAAATAGCCTCCGCGGGTTTAATAGGTGGATAGTGCATCCAAAACGTCCAATTTTGCATAACTCTGGTGGGTAAATCAAGCTAAATTTGATCAATGACATTGATTATGTTGGCTTTCAGGGCAGTGTTGGTATGTGCTTTATTGGCATTCCCCTGTGACTTAAGAAAACCACACAAGGGAAGTCTAACAGGGTGAAATCGCATGATATTGTTGGCCAATTCACATCGCACCACACATCCATGTTCAGAAATCGTTCGTGTAAAATATCCTTCATGGCAAGGGCTGTGTGGCACATAGCACCACCTTCCTGTTGAAACCACATGTCGTCTTTATCCATTTATCACCATTCATTTCGCGCCAAAAGGTTATCATTCACCGATAGCGCTCACCGTTGCTGGCTGACGTCGTTCTCAGAGAAGTATCGAGCGATGATGCCGTCAGCCCAAAATCTACAGGAAACAGTGACTTTTTCTGGATGCATTGCGATTTGTTGGATCTCGTTTAGTTTTTGTGATCGTTCCAAATCAGTTTATTTTATTACTTATTGACTAAATGGGCGTCCCGGAATCTGAAGGCATGTAGCTCAAACAGAAGACCTACTTTCATAAAATAAACTATTGCTATCCATGTTGATTTGGCAAATCAGACTTAATAAACGACAGTTAATTTGACAGAATATGTAACCTGTAACCTCAACAAAATGGCCGCAATCACCTGTCAAAGTCTTGGAAATTTCTATTGGAGTAATTCCAACATTGTGTCACCAGGATTGTACCGAATACATCATGATATATTCTGGTATTCTGTTAAAAAATTTGTTCTTCACACTGTGGTGGACAAATTTGGTAGAAAAACAGATTTTCCAAGTAGCTCATATAGCGCTTTTTGTTTAAACAAGCTATTGCTTCCCAGCAGGACTCCACTTCGTCCGGCAGCGAACAAAACATCACATGAATGAGGATCTCTACATAGAAGAAAGGCTAATACCGCTGAACAAATACCTACTAGATTCGGCAGAGAAGCTTCTGCAGAAAATCGTCAATCACCGTAATCAGCTAATGAGAAGGATGGCCACCGAGCAACGACATCCCGAGCCGGGATACCTCAGTGTGATGGAATCCCTGAGAACATCAATTTTTTTTTTAATTTTAAGTTGACATGTTAAATATGTATTTATGTATCTATGTAAATTCTTTTTAAAATTAAGTACACATATATCAAGTTTAAAAAAATCGAGCATGAGGTTTTCGAAATATTGAGTTTAAAAAAAATTAAAGAAATAATACGATGAGCATTTTAGGCTGAAGTCGAAAAGACAGACGGACAGACAGACAGAATTGCAAGACCTACTTTTTTCGTCTTCGCTATAATTGTAATGTCAACTTTGATCAAAATCTCGAGCTTGATTGTTTTTACGAATGAATAACTTGCACTATAATGTGCGCCCATAATTCGCAAGTAAAAATAATTTTGAGTGATGTATATTTTTATTTGGACGTTTACAATTTTTCTTTTACGTGGAAAAGATGATAACCGTCACGTGGCTGCCGCCAGTGTTGATACACAATTTTGCCCATTTTATAGCATTTTCCATGAATTTCCGGTGATAACTGTTCGTATTTCTATCTAAAATTCTCCGTAAGGGCTGCGATTGTCTAACGGCTCGCGTACATCTAATCCGTCATCGGCCGAAGTATACTCGGGCGTTGTCAGCCGAACTCGGTCGATCGAACCAAACGTATAGAAAGGAAAGAGAGCGCGTACACCACTGAAAGCGACATCGTCCAATGACGCCCGATAATAAGCGATCAACCGGCATATCCCAACATGTTTGGATTTTTCGTCAGTTGTCCGGTTGATTCTTGCGATGAAATTCATGCATAAATAAAATGCACGACTGGATCGCACGAACTTGCTCTTATGTAAAAGTACTTTGGAATTTAAAATACATTTTTTAAATATACAACATGGATTAAATGAGCTAAAGAAATGCATGGAATTTCCGTCTGATTTCCAGAAAAGTATGAATTTTTGCAAAAAAAGTTTGAAAATGGGTTTATTATTAAAGTTATTTTTCATATAACAAATTTCTTTAAAATTTTTCGAGAACAAAATTTGGCATGCCAATTTTAAGTATTTAGTAGTACAAATTTTAGAAAATAATTTCAAAAACTAATCGCTAACACGTTTTAGAGATACCTATTGAAACAAATGTTTTCGAATATTATTATATACAATATTATTTTAAACTTAAGAAGCTCCTGCTGAAAATTTTTGGTTAAAATCGTTAAAGCCGTTGATGACAAATTCGAAAATACAAAAAACCGTTCTATGACAGGTACCGTTAATAACATTTTGCCTCAAAATTTTTGTTGATCAAAATGTGGTTTATGTCACAAATATTTTTTTTCATCAAAATCGTTAGAGCAGTTTTCGAGATAAAAACGATTATGCATTACGGGTGTATGAGGGGGGGGGGGGGGTACCCAGTGGCGTAGCGTGCCATCTCGGTGTCCGGGGCGGGAGACCCATTTTGCCGCCCCCATTCAATACTAAATTAAAATTAAATTTCGAGACATTATTTCACAGGCAATGAGGTATCTTTTATTGAAGGTAAAATACGATCAGCGGTTTCATAAACGGAAAACGGATTCTACGGGCCTTACAAATGATGCTCGTGAGACAAAGCTCTATCTGCAGATTCATCTCCATGCATGCGTTTTTTCCTGCGAATTCTTCTCGTTTTGAGTTCGATTCCGAGTTTTTCACAGAGAGTCCTAGAAAAATCGATTGCGGTTGCAGCTCAAAAGCCAAGAAAAGTGAGGAAGTTGAATGACTGCATGACTGTCAGAAGAAGACTGGCTCCCGATCCGTCAATTCTTCCAATACCTCAAGAACTTCCACAAACTTATTTATAAGCGTCTTTACAGCTTCATGTCTTTGGCAAGACGAAGTTCAGTTCTTCTGCAGGCTTGTGACTAGATGCTTCGTCTTGACCCTGCTCTGTGTTGGGACCAGAACGACTTCAAACTTCGACGGCAGGCACGTCTTCTTCTTCTGCCTGTAAAATAAGTTATGCATTCCCATGAATATTGGCCGGAGGACAATTCTAGGCCACTCACGATTGTAGATGGAGGAATCATACTTACATTGGAATCACTTCCGCTGCTGCTGGATGCCGCCGAAGACGTTGACGTAGCTTTCGAACCAGAACTAGAACTGCAATATTTCAGTAATGCACCTGGAGAATTCTTCGCATCTGCTTCTTTCTAAGCCTTTTTCTTGTGGTATTCCGCGCCGCTTCCTTTAATCTTTTCATTTTCAAAAACTAGTTCAAAGGTTGAGTGAAGTACTAAGTGTTCAGTTTTAGAAGATTCAACAGTATTTAAACTATAAACAACACAATCGAAATAACTTTCTGTGATGCGGGAGGGAGTAAAACATTGAGCTGGCTGAGACTAGAACAACGTGTCCGTCGAATCCTGGTTATCTTATCATATCTCGCATATCGGCATATCATATGTTCCGGAACGCTCCCTTTCAGTTTCAGGAGAGTTTCGGAACGTTTTGTTTTAGTTTCGCCAGTTGCGCGACAATACGGAATGCACTCTTACAGCCCTACTCACCGTTTACGAATTCACGGAAATTATCCGAGAGCGTCAACGACGAACCACAGATAGGATGGAAAATTTCAAATTTACAACATTGTTGTTTGTTGACTTGTCAAACGATCTGTCATGAAACATATTGTTGTGACAACAATAAAATATCACCACACACAGCATAATTCCAACTACCAGATAGAACAACAAACGAATAGAAAAACATAAACAACATGACACCATTTACAAAACAGCATGACCAACACCCAACAGCAACACCTCCAACAGATATACACGAATCAACCTGTGGCAATATAAATTGAATCATATTCTCTTACATTGCATTTTTGTATATTTGTAGATACATTTTATTTATAAAAAATTTTTTGTAACATAAGCATTTATTTTGTATAAAAAAAGGATATTTAGTACAATAAAAATCACTTGCTATAAATACGGCAAACTACCAGTTCGTTCTTTTTTTGACTTCCCCCCACCAGAGGAAAGGCGTCTCGAAATAGCGAACTGTCGACTTAACACATATATGATTTCTACTCTACGCGCATCACCGGCAACATTTTGCCGCCCCCCTAGGCCTGCCGCCCGGGGCGGACCGCCCCCAATTCCCCCCCTCGCTACGCCACTGGGGGTACCGTTAGTTTTAGAGCTAAGAAAATGTCAATTTCCCCTCTAGGGAATCACCGAAGACCCTTAACTACCAAGGTTGAAGAAAATAGCTCCAGTGGCTTAGGCTGTAGATCAAAGTACAGACGTACAGATATACAGAAAATAAGATAGACAGACGGAACTGTCAGATCCACTTTATTTTATATACATACTTTGATCAAAATCTCGAGTTCGTTTTTTTTTCCAAATGCAGAACATGCCCTATAATACCTATATCGCAAGTAAAAATAAAATATGGATACCTACTGAAAAATTAATTAATTCCATTTATAACAGGGCACCTCTCTGAGACATTGCTAAACGACTATGGGCCGAAATTTCATTGGAGATGGAACTGACTGGTGCAGACATTAAGAAACAATCTTACATTGAAAAAAATTATTACTTTCATATCCAATGTTCACAGTCAGACTCCAGATCGGCACCGTCCGAGAACGTAAGGAGTGTATGCAGACGAACGTCCTAGACAGTAGTCCGAATAGCTCCGACCCGACATCGGTCGATGATTCGGTTTTTAGTGTACGCGAACTGTAAGGCTCAGTAACCCCAAAGCAAGAAGTCTGAAATGGTCAAATCGGGCGATCTTGCTCGCCATGTCAAATCACCAAAAAGAGGTGACTTTAATTGCTGATGGCGCTTTAAAAAACTATGGCTCCGACCCGACATCGGCCGATGATTCGGTTTTTAGTGTACGCGAACTGTAAGGCTCAGTAACCCCAAAGCAAGAAGTCTGAAATGGTCAAATCGGGCGATCTTGCTCGCCATGTCAAATCACCAAAAAGAGGTGACTTTAATTGCTGATGGCGCTTTAAAAAACTATGGCCAATCATTCCTCCCGCGTGAACGCTGCAGCACACAGTGGCTTTGAGCAGATTAAGTGGCCATTCGTTCATCACACGCTAATTTTCAGTGCCCGAAATAAGAAGATATTGCTTATTGATGTAGCCGCTTAAGTGGAAATGCGCCTCGTCGCTCATGATGATTTTCTACACAAAATCGTCTCATTCCTTGTTGAGATTGTATAAGTCTTTCACTAAAATTTGCAGTGGGATCATACCGGTGATGTCTAGTTGCGGGCCTATCGACTGGTTGATGTTTCTTCGTTCTCAGTAACATTAGCAGCCAAGGCCGCGATCTTCTCGGCCGCCGAAAGCCCAATCCGCTGGCGTCCACGCTCTGCAGAGCCTCCTTTGGTTCCAGTCCATTCGAGTCCAGAAGCTAAGCACCGGAATGTTTGCCCAGTTCTTGCAAAACGATTAAGAAATCGATGTCAAAATTCACGCAGCACAAACGCCATGGACCAATTTTTGGTCAAATAAACCGACACAATTATTTCACACTCTTACGGAGTATAGTCCTCCATTGCTTGTCTGTTTGTATTATACTGCAGCTGTCTTGTTCATGAATGTCAAAAATGATTGACACACGAAGCCATTTGCAAAAATTATAACATCTTCCGATAGGGTGATTATGCGACACCTTGTACATATTTTAAATTTTTTGTTTGATATTTGTTATATTTTTCTATGTAAATGTTTCTTTTCTTCCTTATAAAAATAAAAATAATGTTTGCCCTTAAGTCTAGGTCAATTATTTACTATTATTTTTTATGTTGCGAAGTTTCGGGTGTGATTACACCCTTCTTCTTGTCACTTAAAAATGTAACTATTGTGTTTTTTTTTAAATTAAATTGTGTTAAAAGAATACTGAATACTAAATTCAGAAGAAAAAATAATGAAACTTTGACTTCTAGACTATTACCTTAGGTATCTATGAAAGTTATATTTTTAAATATGTGTATGTACTTACTGAAAAGCTATCATTGTTATATTGACAATAGCTATGTTGTAAATGGCATACGATATTAAACGGGCTTCATTATATAAGGATTCGGCATTCCGCACGTTGTAACAAACCCTGATGCCCCAAGCCAAAAAGAGAACTTCACCGATTGCCAAGCTGTGGTCCCACCAATTGTACGAACATTGTTTGAATTTTAATTTATCCTGGTCGTGAATCTGTGAAAATGAAAAGTAATAATAAAAGAGTTATCTGAGGGTTTATTATAGAATTCGTATAGAAAGTTGTTAAGAATATATTTACAAAAGTATTACTTCTCGATGCACGTGACCTACTTTAAAGATTTTTTAATATTCGAGTATTCTACTATAAGCTCCTTTATATGAAAGGGATTGCAAAAAGTTTCATTTAATTAAAAAAACAGCTCACGGCCTTAAGGATAACAATATCCTCATGGTGAATTGTAAACTTTTTCTTATAAATTGAGATATTCGAGAAGATCGAATATACTTACGAGTACCAACTTATACCTGAATGGCTGTTCCATACATTTCATACAAGGCTTACATACATGCTTATACGTGGTAGTTTGTTCTCGATAAATAAGAAGAACTATGCATGCGTTACAAGCCATTGTGAGATAAGATTTATATTTGTTTATTTGAAATTGGTATTTTCACTTGCGATATAGAGTACTATGGGGCAAGTTTTGGCCTCGTAAAATAAATGAATTCGAAATATTTATAAAATTTGACTGTAGCTCTAGAGAAAACACAAATTTTAAGGTTCCACAGTTCTGTATATGTGCCTTTATCTGCACCTTGACCTACATCCTACAGGGGGAATCAATTTTTTTACTTCCAAAAATAAGAATGCCTACCATAGAACCGTTAAGAAAAAGCTTAGAATTTCTATATCGACGTAAGACATTTAACATTATCTAGGATTTTAGATTAGGAATTTTATTTTTTTTAAATTTGTTTTATATACAATTTGACTTAAAACTAACTCAACAACAGGGGCCCAACGTTCTTCTTTAACCAATATAAAATGCTTTTGATGAAAGGTCTTTTTATCCCTTGTAGTATTGATTGTTGTTCTTCTCATGAAAGGTTACGTCGTTGTTATGGATCATTTCTTCAAATTGATGATGACTCGAACGGTTCCTGATTATTTTTCTGCAGAGCTGCAGTGGTATCAATTTTCCTTCCTCGTACATCTTTTTAGTTGGTATTATATATTTCTTTACCATTGAGGTACGGTGTTACGGTGTAGTCCAGTGCAAAAATGTGATATAGTAAACCAGATGAGAAAGGCGTAGGACAGTGTGACAATTAATAGCCCTCACAGATTTAACTTTTCGAGGATTTTTTTTTTACAAAATGAAATTAAACAACAATTTTGTTAATAGTTTTTTATATTTTTAGCCAAAAGAAGTTTAAGGGGGGAATTTTTGTGCTGAAATATTAACATTTTTCGTAGAGTAAATGCAGGTCAGGAAATTTTTTTTCTTGGTTTTTAGATTTATTTACTTAAATTGAACATGAATACTTATACAAATAAAAACAATTTTGTTTACATTTTTACACTTATTTAAAAAAAACAAACGGACATTTTTAAGCATCAAATGTTGTATCTTAAAGCTCCAAAACTTCTTGTTCTATTTAACTTTTTTTTCTATTTCACTTTTTTGGTTTTGGAAATGCATCTAAGACTTGCCAGAAAAGGGTCTAAAGAAATTAAAAGTCTATTAAAAAGATCATTCATCGTTTCCAGACGCGAAGTTTTTCTCGTAAAAAGTTCTCGATATTTCCTGTTTTCCTTATTTAGCCTCTTGCACTTCTTCCGATAGTTGGCCAATGGGAAGAATACCAGAAGCTACTACTTGTTTACCGTTAAACAGTATTATTTTGTATACACTTACTGGTAGATATATATAATACCACAGTGGCGTGGCGTGGATAATTTTAAATGGGAACCCGTTATAAAATTTTGTCACCTGTAAGAATGAAAAAAAAAAATCTTAGAACCTCAAAAACAACATTTCTAGTAAAGATATGGTATCTACAAATGCATTCCACATTGACTTAGCAAAAAATGTGTAGCTATATTTTTTATACTTCAAGACATTAATATTTCAATCAACAATGAGCTTGAAACATAATAAAAAAGGACCTCCTTTTAGACACCACCCCCTTCGTCGGACATAACTGCGGCACCTTTCTAGGAATGTTCTATTAATTTTTCCTTGCAATCATTTGTGTCAAGAATATAAAATATATGATGGGACAACTCATCTGCATTAAAACTCGTCCTAACGTCAAAAAATACAAGATAATCTTTCTTGTATTCCATTCTCTGACAAGAACCGGAATATGGCACTCCGTTGTCCCCTATGACTCAAATCTGATGTTTCGTCGATCATAATCGACACGAACCGAGCTTCTATGATTTCTGTTTTAATTTCAGAGCCGCGATACTATGCATCAATCTCATTTTGAATATTGTTGCCCTATAACACTACTCTAAATAGGATTCCATTAAAGTGTCATAGGTACTTATATGTTGATTTCCTTTGAACATAAGAAATCAATTTCTGTGTGAAGATTTTGATCTCTCGCCAGAGTTTGCGTTCCTAAACACCCAACAAAAATTTATTTTTCTTTGACATGGATCAAAATCTTTAAATCCATATTTAAAGAGGGATTTACATGTATACATGAAACACGCACACCAAACAAAAAATTTCGATCTGCAATCGAAATCCCTGGTGTGTAAACGAAAAAAGGATAAAATGTAAACTATCAACTATCCTTACTAAAATTATTTGATTTCTCCGATAGGTAATCTGTTAAACAGCAATCTACATTTATCAAAGACATTTCCAAGACAAAATCTAGAACTGCACTAAAATTAAGAAGCTTAATTTTTGTTATCACTATAGCGGGTAATAAAAGGAATTAAATCTTCACCTTCACATCTAACTTTTCACTATTTTTAATTAAGTTCAAATTGGCTTTTCAAAACACTAGATTTATTTGAAGTTATTGAACCTGTGCAACACAGTCTTTTATTGAATGCCAATTGAATCTAAATTTAAATTCCTACCTATTAAAAAAAAAGCAAATGCATTTTATTTGTCTAGAGTATCGCTATCGATATGCTAAATTTACACTGCTGACAAATTGCCATATATTCTACCATGATTTATTTCATAATTCAACATTATCACAGTAAATTTGCAAAAACATCAATCGTGCATTTTACATTAGCATGCAAATCAACATCAAATTCAAAATCAAGAATCAACAATACCCACATACCATATTTATATTTATATGACATATTAAAGAAAAAAAAAAACAAAAGTCGAAGAACACCGTCTTATTTCTTACACAAGGTTAAAAAGAGGCGAACACCTAAACTCCTGCAATGTATTATCTTCCTACTGAAATGCAATGTTAATTGCTAAAGGGAGAATAAAATACAAGTAATTCCAACTCCTACTGGTATACATCGAAAATTTTATAAGACGGAATGTAGCGTCTTATTTTTTGCATATGTTGGACAAAGAGGATCTGAAAAACAATGCTTGAGGAAGAAAGGGATATAACACAAATAAATAAGACGGTGATTGAAAAGTTTACGTCAGAGTATTTTTGTGACTCTCTTGATTAATGTTGGTTGTGGGTTGTGGAATGTGTTTGGATAAAGTATAAGATACAAACGAGAGGCAGAATGGATAACTTAAACTTATTCGATGTTTGTTTGGTAAATTGTGTTATTTGTGGATTTTCTAAAAGGGAAGACGATAGGAATCGTGTTATATGGACGCCACGCCACTGAATACCAAGAATATTTTTCGAGATACATATTTCTGGTTTTTGCTACACAATTTTTAAATACATCTAAATGAATAGGAAACCCAGACGGTAAGGCTTCTTAAATAATGTGAAACCCTTTTATTAATTCAATATCGATGCCTGTTATGTCGGCTGTTTTCATTTCATTCCTAAAAAAAGGTCTTGCCGTATTGCTATCATTAGTATTTCCTGACCGTTGTGTTGGCATGTCAACAAGTAAGTCAGTCTCGTTTCTAAACCTGTCCCGAATGTGTTTTTTCCTGACTTTGACAATTTCTTTAGTTTCTTTGTCTTTTACTTGCCAAACCCTTACGTCAAGCCTATATCCTATATGAAGAACGCATTCCATGAACCGTATCTAGGAATAAAGAGGACTCAATCCAAAAGACATAGAAAAGCGATCTTCAGGCTTTCTGGATAGCGTTATTCATTTCTGATGGTTTCGCTCCACACAACGTACATTAGATAACCTTGTTATGTAATCATCTCACAGGATGTATTAGAGCTGCAACACCTAATACAATTTTGAACCGAAACTCACTTAAACAAAAATGGTTTGACCATAATTGCTGGAAAGCTCGGAAAAAGTCATTTAAATTATTAAAAGCCTTTCGTTTTACGAACAGTCCGCACAATTCAGCTAATGCTAGTTAAAAAAAATTATGCTTACAAAAGAAACAAGTTTATGAAAATGAACAAGCACTACGATTAGCCGAAACTTAAAACACGAAGGATTTCTGAAAAATTGCTAAGGAGATTATTGGCATCACCTTCAAAATAGACATTGGAATATCTGCAGATATGTAACTTAGCATCACACTTCAAACGATTGCTGTCAATCGACACTAATCTTTCCTTCGTCAACGCAGAAATTAACATCCGATGAAATTATGGATGCTGACATAACAGTTGAATAAATAAAAACGGTTCTTGAAAAACCAAAAATTAAAAAAGCACCTGGTGATAATGGGATTCCATAGGAATTTTATAAAAACGTAACACCAACATTCTTAAACCGTATGTGTATACTTTTTAACAAGGTCTTCTCAAGTGCCGATGTCCCTTCTTCTTTTAAGAAGTCTGTTATCTTCCCTATTCAGAAAAAAGGATCACTAGATGTACCAGAAAATTACAGAGCAATCTCATTTATGAATACAATAGGCAAAAATATTCTGTGGTATCCTTGTGGAACGTCTTGAAAAATGGGTTGATAGATACAACATACTACATATCTGTCATAAAAGCTGGCTTTAGAAAAAACTACTCAACAATAGATCAAATTTTTACACTTTCATCGATCATTACAGCGTTTCAAGCCAGAAACAAAAAAGTATACGCATTTTTCGTCGATTTTAAAGCGGCCTTCGATCTTGTCAATAGAAATGCGCTGCTGTACAAGCTCTCATCTATTGGTTTATCGACAAAGTTCCTGAAAGTGGTGAAAGAAATGTACATCAACACGAATGCAGCTGTTTGGGACGGCGATAAACTTTCAGAATGGTTTGCAACTACCTCTGGTGTGAAACAGGGTTGTTTGCTTAGTGCGATGCTTTTTTCGTTGTTCATAAATGACGTAATATACATATAAGAATTGGGAATACAGCAGTTAACGTCCTTTTGTATGCCGATGACCTTGTGCTCTTGTCTGCATCTCCAGAGAACTTGCAACTTATGATAAACCGACTCGCAACTTATTGCAAAAAATGGGGATTAATCATAAACACCGAGAAATCGAAAATTATGATTTTTACACGATCTTCAAATTCGCTGAATAGAAAAAATTGGTTTTATGAAGGGAATCTGATAGAAACATCAAAAGAAGTAAAATACCCTGGAATGAAACTGAACCCAACTTTAGACTTTAGCAAGCATTTGATTGAAAAAGCGAAAAGTTGTCAAAACTTGCTAAATGTAACGTGGAAAAATATTTTTTCAAACAAAAACATTGTCTTATCGACAAAATACAACATTTTTGATACCGTTGCAAAATCTACACTTTGTTATGGATCGCAGGTATGGGGGGCTGTAATACTTACGAAGACAGTAGGCTTGCGAAAAAAAAATGCTACTATATGAGGTACGAAACAAGGACTGGCGGCCTGCAAAATGACAGTGTTACTTGTGGAGAGATGTTCGATGTAGATTTCAACAATGTAAGTTTATTGAAAGAAAAGTTGTACTACATTATACAAAACAATGAAGACTTTATGAGGAATGAACTAATAACAAAAGCACCTGAGTCCAGCAGTAGATTGTTGTACAGTCAACTTAACTTTAATCTTGGTAATAGTAACTATTTCTAAGATTCTCTGAGTTGCACGGATATATCTATTATCTTCAAAACAAGATGTGAGGTGCTTGCCTTAAATGACAATCCATACAACGGGAGCTTCAAACAATTCTGTTCACTATGTAACTTGAAATCAAAAAAGGACTGTTTCCATTTGATAAGCGTCTGTCCATTCTTTAGTGCTCAAAGACGTTTTTTTTTTTTTTAAAACTACACTTTCTATGGAAAAAACCGTTGAAATGCTGTATGGAAATGATTGGAAAAAAACTAATTAATTTTCTTAAAATAATCTATAAATACAGAACGAACAGAATTTTCTTGAACAATAAAATCAAATTTAAAATTGTAATACTATCATTGAGCAAAAAATCAATACTAAAATTGTAATACTTAAAGGAAAAACATTCAAACTGTTGTCAACCTGGCTGACGGCATAGCCATAGCTAATAAATTCAAAACTTTATACAAAATTGTTAAAATATGAAATTTGATGAGCTTACTTGGCAAGTTTTTTTTATGCATAATTCGAAAGGTTTTAAAAACTTGACAAGTGAATCCATCAAATTTTAGTCAGTAATCATTAAATAATAAAATTTCACTATTACATTGTAGCTGTTTCAATATTATTCTACTTTAAATATTCGCTATTAAACCTTCATGAAGTAAGAACTTGGCGTACTTTTAGATCTCACTACTTTTCACGGCTGACTTATTGCACAAAGGTTTTTTTATAGAAGAACTTGGCTCTTTTTTTAACATTTATGTTTTTGGTCTGATTTCAGTTTATTAGAAAAGTTTATTCCCAAGTACTTCGTTGATGATTTGACTGTTAATTCAGTGTGTTCTTGAAACTTTAGTTTGTTCGCATCACAGCTTGTTGCAAATGCTTGTCTTCAAATATTAGTATTGATTTTCATTTTTGTCTAAGAAAAGTTAAAGTCTGGCTTCTTTTGAATTTTTATTGAGAAGTACATCTTAATATTAAGAAAATAAATTAAGTTAAATATTTTCTTATTGCTTATTAAATGTAGCTATCTATTATTTTTTTATATTTTTTCTTTTAAATTTACAAGCTTTAATTTTTAAATTAATTAAAAACAAAATAAAAATTAAATTATATATTAGTATTTTTGAACTGATTATCACCTCACATCAGATATTTATCTATTTAAAATTATTTTTGTTTTTAAGATGTCGTGCTGTAGAGATTATGGAATTATTAATACACCCTGTATTCTCTCTTATATTATAATTATTATAATACCTAATTGTCACTTAACTATAAGACTACGAGACAGTCGTAATAAAGTCTTCATACCAAGCAGGTCTGTCTTTTAATCAATATAATACATGGCGCAGTCGGTGATCTGAGCCGTTAGCAAATGGAAAAACTGAAGTCAGGTGATATCTCATGGGAATAACTAAACGGATTAGTAAAAACCCCGTTCAAAATATAAGACCTCGTGGAAGACCACCAAAAACGAGAATTATTCACCACAATATCAGCATGGACTATATAAAAAAAATTGATGAACTAAGACTGGATGGAAATATTTCTGAAAACTGGAGGGTATTTTGGCAAAACTTCGAGGTCTTTGGTGCAGCTATTGAACTATGTAAGAAGGAGGATGCGGTGAAGGTTGCAATTTTGTTAAATGCTTTGGGACCAGAAGCAATTGAGGTTTTCAACTCATTTGACATAGATGATGAAAAGAAGAAAAAATATGATGACGTCGTCAAAGCTTTTCAAGATTTTTGTAGGCCAAAAACTAACGAAGTATACGAGAGTTTTTTGTTTCATAGTCGCAAACAAGCAACAGGTGAACCTTTTGATCAATTTTTGATGGACCTAAAAAAAATTGTACGTAAATGTGGATTCAAAGAGCAAGAAAATAGAATGCTGCGTGATAGGATTGTGCACGGAGTATGTGACATCAATTTACAAAAGAGATTGCTGGAGTCTGAGAATTTAACTTCAGAAAAGGCGGTGGAGATGGCAAGGGCGGCAGAAGCATCGAGTGAGCAGATGAAAAAACTAGGAGCGCAAGCAGAAGCATCGGCGGAGACAGCGGGGGGGTGCCTCATGATCCGAAATTCATAAAGAAAACTCATAATAATTCTTTATTTAATAGGTTTCCAAATAAAAAGGAAAATTATCTTGGTTGCGCATTTTGTGGACAGTTTCATGTGAGAGGGAAATGCCCAGCTTATGGCAAAACCTGTTCATATTGTGGAAAAGCAAATCATTTTGCTGTAGCATGCAGAAAAAAAGGCATACGAGCAATAACAGCACAAAACCAAGCAGGTGATGATAGTGACAGTAGTTTTTGTATAGATTCGATCACAAAAATGTGTAGAAATATCAAAAAATTGCATGCCAATAATATGAATGACACGTGTTTCGGTTGGTTTGAAAGTATACAAGTTCAATCAAAACACATAAAATTTAAACTTGATACGGGCGCGGATGCAAATGTGTTACCAGTCAGGTTTTTGGAAGAATTTAGAAATCTGAAAATCGAAAAAAATAACAAGAAGCTTGAGGCATATGGAGGTTCAGAAATAAAAACTATTGGGTGCGTCAAAATGGATTGTTGTGTGAAAAATAGGAAGGCTAATCTAAAATTTTATATTGTTGATGAAGGAACAATACCCATATTGGGTTTGAAGAGTTGTGTTGAGTTAGGTCTAGTACTACGAGTAGATAAAATAGGAACATACAAAATAGACAATTTCTTAACCAAATATGCGAAATTATTTGAGGGATTAGGATGTTTTTGCACAAATTTTAATATCGAGCTTAAAAGCAATGCAATTCCAATAGCTAGACCTGCAAGGAGAATCCCACTGTCATTGCGAGCACCTTTAAAAGAAAGGTTGAAAGTATTATGTGAAAATCATATAATAGAAGAAGTGGTGGAGCCGTCAGAGTGGGTTTCGAATATTGTCTTGGTAGAAAAATCAAACAAACAGCTTAGAATTTGCTTGGACCCGAAAACATTAAATGATTCAATTCAAGATAATTTGTACGAAATCCCATCTTTTGAAGATATTAAATCAAAATTTGTGAACAAAAAAGTTTTCTCAGTGTTTGACCTTAAAGATGGATATTGGCAAATTAAGCTTAATGCCAAATCCAAGAAGCTCTGCACGTTTAGTACTCCCTTTGGGTGTTACCGTTTTAAAAGATTACCGTTTGGTATAAGGATAGCTCCAGAAGCTTATCAAATGCTGATGGAAAAACTTTTTAGTGGCATTAATGGATTGATTATTTATATAGATGACCTGTTAGTAGTAGCAGATAATGAAAAAGAACATGATGAAATTGTAGAACAGGTGATGAAAAGAGCTTTAGAAAAAGGAATAAGATTTAATAAAGATAAAATCCAATACAAACAAAAAAGTGTCTCGTTTTTAGGTCACGTTATAGATGAAGAAGGTATACACTGCGACAAATCGAGAATGGAAGCTATAGATAGGTTAGAAATTCCAAAAACAAAAAATGAGTTACAGAAGCTACTTGGACTTGTTAATTATGTGAGAGATTACATACCAAATCTAGCAGATATATCAAATCCTTTGAGAGAGTTACTCTCGAAAGACGTCATTTTCCAATGGTTAGATACGCACTCTAAATGTCTAGAACAAATAAAAGATTGCATTAAAAATGCCCCCACACTGCGACCATATGATTGCAAGAAAAATATTTCCATCCAAACAGATGCATCTAAGAATGGACTGGGATGTTGCTTATTGCAAGATGGAAGACCAGTCTGTTTTGCGTCGCGGAGTTTGTCAAATGCTGAAGTGCAATACGCACAGATTGAAAAAGAATTTTTAGCCGTAGTATTTGCTTGCAAGAAATTTCACTCGTACATATATGGCAGAGAATGTGAAATAATTACTGACCATAAACCATTATTGGGTATAATGCGTAAGGATTACAATAAAATTCCTTCTGCCAGGCTTCAGAGAATGAAGTTAAGACTTCAAAAGTATCGTTTAACGTTTAAGTATTTGCCTGGTAAATTTTTATATATTGCCGACTTGCTTTCACGAAATTTTGGGAATGAAAAAAATAAAGGTGAAATAAAAGGCTTAAATGAAATGGTACACTCAATCAATATTAGTGATGAAAAAATGAAAATATATAAAGCAGAAACTGAAAATGATAGGGTTTTAAGATACATTAAGATTTATTTTAGAGAAGGGTGGCCAGTTACAAAATCGAAGGTAGCTGAGCATGTAAAATATTTTTGGAAGCATAAGCAGGATTTGTTTGTAACCGATGATTTAGTATTTTTCGAAGACCGAATTTTTATCCCTACAGCGTTGAGGGGTGAGGTGTTAAATAAACTTCACAGTGCCCACCTCGGAATTGAAAAGACAAAAGCCCGTGCTCGCACACTAGTTTACTGGCCATCTCTTAATGATGATATAGAGAACATGATACAAAAATGTAAAATATGTCAAAAATACAGACCAAAAAGTAAAAAAGAACCAATGATTTCGCATGACATTGAGGACATACCATTTTTTAAAATTGGGATGGATTTTATGGAGGTAGAAGGAAAAAGCTATTTGATTGTAGCTGATTACTATACAAAATATCTAGAAATTTTACCAGTTCAGAAAAAGACAAGTCAAACTGTTATACAGAAGTTACTTCCCTTATTTGCAACTCATGGAATACCTAGAATTATAATTGCAGACAATGTTCCCTTTGGATCTTTTGAATTCGAAAAATTCTGTAATAGTTTTGACATCTCTATAATAACATCGAGCCCAAGATACCCAAGGTCTAACGGGTTTGCTGAGCGCATGGTGCAGGTAGCTAAAAACTTAATTTTGAAAAGCAAGGAAGATAAGACTAGTTTGTGGATGGCATTACTTGAATATAGGAATACTCCTATAAAAAACTCCTCACTTTCTCCTACTGAATTGATAATGGGTAGAAAAACAAGGAGTCAAATTCCAGGAAAAACAGATTTTTACAAAAATGAAATACTTAGCCGACAAATAAAACCTGTATTAGATCAGAATAGTAGACAAAATAAACTGAATTATGATAAGACTACGGAAATTAAAAGCGAGTTTCAAGAGGGAGATCTAATCTGGGTTAAGGAAGATAAAATTTGGGTACCAGGAAAAATCAAACATAAACATTTGAAGTCGCCGCGATCGTATTGGATTGAACTTGTAGACGGACGAAATTTTCGAAGAAATTCGTATTTTCTAAGACCGCGAAAATAAAAAAAAAAAAAAAAAAAAAAAGAAAGAAAATGAATTTTCAATACTACTCAGTTACTGTCACTTGGTTTGGTCAGAGCAAAAGAAATTGAACTGACCAGAACATGCGCAACCAAAATCAAAAAAAAAAAATTAACGTACAAAAAAAAAAAAAAAATTAAGAATTTAAATTTAATAATTTTAAATTATCTCGGTTTAACATCAATTTAACAGTTGGTTGAAAAATGTATTAGATATTAGTTTTGAAATATTATATTGTAAAATATTAAATTATTTAAGTTAAAAGGGGAGATGTAGAGATTATGGAATTATTAATACACCCTGTATTCTCTCTTATATTATAATTATTATAATACCTAATTGTCACTTAACTATAAGACTACGAGACAGTCGTAATAAAGTCTTCATACCAAGCAGGTCTGTCTTTTAATCAATATAATACACGTGCCACACTAAATTTCAAGTTAAAGAATATTTATATTATTATTTACTTCTGCTATTATTTTTTGTTAAATAGCTTTGGAATGAAATAATAAATCTAAAAAAAATTGCTCAGTAGGAAAAACATACATTATGTAAATTTCCCAAAGAGAAACAAAAATGAAATAAAAAGAAAAGAAATTGATTCGAAGTTTTGTCAAACGAACTAGATATATGTATATGTAGGTATTATCAATTTATGTACATATGTGGATTCTTACAATTTGATAACATACAAGTAATTGTAACATGAATCTTAGAAATAATCCAAAGCAGTAGCCTTAAGGACAAATAAATATCGATTCTCTTTATAAGGATATAATTTCGATAATAAAGCCAATTTATAACAATGAAACGTCCCTTCCCTCAATACACTTATAAGGTTTATAACATAATAACGCTACAAGCATTTATATAATTTCCCAATACACAAGGATTATGTTTGAAAATTGCCTCTTTATCAATTATTATTTAATTACTTACTGTTTGACAAATTTATTTGCTCTGTACCTTTGTAATGTGTGTTTGCTTAACTTTGTGAACTTTAACCTTCTGACAAAAAGTCCAGAAGTCCATATTCTGTTACATACAAAGTAATCAAATTATTACTCTGTCAGAAAGTGTAATTCATCAAATTATCTGATGTTGTACGAGTATCTGATGTTATACCCATCTACAAATAAATGTAATGTACATAAGCCAAGAAATCGTTCGATCACTATCATATATTCTCGTACATTACATTATGGGATCTTCTACCTTCAGTCTCCTGTGTATGTATGTTTGTATATATCTGGAAAAATACTTCATTTCAAACACAATACTTAGACTCCTTGTTTATAAAAACACTCCAAGTCAATTTATTATGGTCACAATTTATTGTTTGCAGTATTCAGTGTTTTATCATAGGAAACTGCCTAAAAAGTTACATCTGGTAAATACTCGTACGATGGACTCGACCATGTGGGTTTGACTTGCAAGGCATATCAGCACGATTGTTCAATTTAAGATGCAAAAAAGCAATGTTTTGATTGTCTGTGAGAATTGGATGATTCGAGAATTGATAAGCTGATTAGTTGATATACATAGCCTCAACGAAATGAAAACAGACAATGAATTCCGACTGTCTTAGAAAGACTCGAATGACGGTGACAAGTAGCACTAGGCTTCCAGGAATAAATATTCGTAAAGCAACCTGATAGGTTCTAGAGCAACGGTCAGCAACAGGCGGACCGCGGTCCGCTTGCGGACCTCGGAAGGTCGAACCTTGGACCGCTAATTTTTTTAGATATACATATGTAATGTACCTACAAAACTATTCATTTAATTTGATGATGAACAACTGTCTCTTTTGAGAAATTTTTTACGTTGAAAGGTAAAACTCAATGCTTTTGATGAATTCGTAACGAAAACCAATATTAATCATGACAAAATGGTATCGCTTTCATCTGACGGGGCACCAGCGATGATTGGTTGGCAAAGAAAAAGGATTAGTAAAGAGAATCAAAGATAAGAATGCAGTCTAATTGCTTATCAGTGCATAATTCACCAGGCAGCCCTTTGTGGAAAACTTAGTGGTACATTGAAAGAAGTAATGGAGAGCTTGGTCAGATTAATTGATTTTATAAGATCTCGTTCTGCTCTTCAGCACCGACAGTTCAAGGAGTTTCTTTTTGAATGTGATTCCGCTTATTCTGACCTACTACAACACAACAATGTTCGTTGGCTAAGTAAAGGTCAAGTTATTGAACGTTTAACGAGGGAAATGTGCTAGCTGTGGCTTTTGTCAAAGATATTTTGAAATATTTGAATGGGCTTAACACCGAGTTACAGGGAAATGGAAAATTAATATGTGATCTCATACAAAGCCTGTCTGCTTTTCGTCGCAAGCTGGATATTTTTGAAAAAGACATCTCAAAAAAAGAATTCATTTATTTTCCAACAATTCTTGAATGTAAGAAGAAAGGCTCTAAAAAAGATCTTGCATTGTTTTTAAGGTTTTTATCCGATCTTAGGAACGAATTTGCTGCAAGATTCCAAGACTTTGTAGAGATGGGTAAGCTCTCTCAATTCCTTAAATCGCTTTGTTTAGTTGACGCAGCTACAGATTGGACTAGCTTGGCTGCAAAGTTATTTAGTCTTTCAAAACCTTTGCTGCAAATAGAAATAGAGTTGCAAGAAGATATTTCCCTGCAAATGTTTAAAACTGCATTCTGCATCCACTGAAGAATTTTGGGGTAAAAATGTTTCAGAAAAGTATGAAAATTGCAAAAAACTAGCTATCAACCTAGTTTCTATGTTTTGCTTGACATATATATGCGAATCATAGTTCTCAAAAATCAATTTCTTGAAAAACAAATATCATTTAAGACTATCGGACACCCATACCTGGGAGATACTCTTCGTATTTGCTGCTCTACGCGTGAACCAAACTATAAAAAACTGGTTCAAGACGGTCGTTGTAATTTCTCACATTAATTTTATCTATTGTGTTTTGTAAAATTACTAATGTAAATGTCAAATAAAATTAGTAAGTATTATCAGTTTTTTTTTTCCTGGACCTCGAAAAAATGTTTCAACTAATCCTGGAACCTTCAAAAAATTACTTGCCGACCCCTGTTCTAGAGGGTCAAACCACCAATCTTATCGACGCGAAGTATGTAGCCGACATCTTAAACGTGCTTAATTTTAGCAGGGCAAACGTCGGCTCTAAACATTTTCAAGATGCAGCGAACCACCCAGAAGTATATATTCGATGTTGAACGGCTAAGCAAACCATATATCCATATATCATCAAAAATACAGCTGACACAACCATAATATATCATCCACCCAAGAAAAGACGTGTTAAACTTGTTAAAGCAAGGAAAGGCGAAGAATAAACTGCATATTCTGGCAAAAAGCGAAGCCAATCTAGTCACTAAAGTAAAGGGATTAGTCGATATTTTCAGGCCGAATTTTCCATTTAGCGGAATTCAGCGGATCTCTTCTAATACATAGATGAATTTATGGTACGGTGCAGCCATTAAATCATCAACCAAGTACGGGTGGAAGGAAACATAAAAAAGTATAGAATTTCAAGTGGAAATCCACCATATTTTTAGATCGAGTTCAACTCCGCATATGATACCATTCATTGTCAAGAGGTGTATATGGCGGTGTTCGAATGAGGTATCCCTAGAAAAATGTGCAACATCCGTGATGAAATTTGCAATTAGAGAATATCTCCTGTACAAAATCGTCCAGTGTGTACCAGTCCATTCAACCAGTGTGAACTGCCATCAAAACATTAACCTAATATGTAAACGCAGCTATTCTTCCTTTTCTTTTGTTCCTCAAGATGAGCCGGCCAGAATCGGCACATTTGCATTTTGTCACCCGAAGAGAAAGGAAGAAAAAACTGCGGTAAAATTTTGTCTCGTAAAATTATATTTTAACGAATTGTTCTAAATTATTCATTTTCTCTAGAAATAAACTTTCATCATCCATTTGTAAATTCATTTGTGTGTTCGTTTCATTTGGAATAAATTGAAAGTTAAATTTGCACTTCCTAAGGTGACAACATTTTTATTTCGCATTTTGTGTGCAGCAAATGGCCGCCATTACAAATTAACACGAAGTTGATGTACATACATGGTCAAACACGTTTTTGTATTTTTTTTTAATACAATTAACTGAGAACAAAATATTCGCATGGAAATAACGCCGCCGCCGCCAATAAGAAGAAGTAAACGACTTCAAGATTCTATTCCGCCACATAAAATAACCATGGAAAATCAGGACACAGCAACCGAATCACAACATGCCGCCGAAGTTGAAATGCCTGTAACATCATCAAATAGCATTGACGCCAAAGGCTCTGTTTTCAACACAGAACAGAGTTCTCCCATAAATGTCGCCGATAAGCAAACTGCCTCTGACTCTTCTATACAAAAATTTGTTGCCAACGCCGCTTCTGTTGCCTCTGTAACCACAACTGAGGACATTTTAATAGCGATGCAGAACCAAATTTTAGAGTTAGGCAAGCAATTGAAAGAGATGCATTCCAAGGTGGAAAACATTCCACAATATCTCGCACCCACAATGTCACCTGCCGCATCGCTCGCTTCCACAACTCCTGAGTACAGCACAATCACGTCTTTCACAACAGCTCCGACATCTGCTTCGATTACAACTTTCGCTAACGCCAACAGACTCCAAACAATTTCGTGTCCCATTAAATCACAAAGTTGTTCTGTCAGTGCAATCCAGACGCAACCAACTTCAACCTTGCCATGCTTTAATCAGCCGCCAATAAATTATAGCCATTTTCATAATTCAATCCCGAGTAACACAAGCTTCACTCAGGTGCCAAGTAGTACAAATACACTAAACTTTGGTCTAAACATGCCACATCAAAACGTTGCTAATTATACACTCTTGCCACAAGCATTGCCGCTGAGAAAAGTTCAGGATTTGCCTTCATTTAATGGGCAGCCAGAAGATTGGCCAATATTTTATACAGCCTTTTTGCAATCGTCGTCAGCTTACAATTACACGAATTTAGAAAACAACCAAAGATTACAAAAATCTTTGTCAGGTGAAGCAAGGGAGACTGTGAAGTCTCTCCTTATTCATCCAGACAACGTCGGCGCGATTATTGAACAGCTTCGTTTCCGATTTGGACGTCCTGAACAACTAATACGTAGTCAGTTAAATCAGGTACGTGAGATTGCACCAATAAGCGAAAATGCTATATCCCGATTGGTTCCTTTCGCAACGAAAGTTAAAAATCTAACTGTGTTTCTACAAACAATTAATGGGCAACAACATATTTCCAATCCCACATTATTAGAAGAGCTCGTCTTGAAGCTTCCAATGACCAAAAGACTTGATTGGGCCAAGAGTGCTACACAAATACTGCCATACCCGACAATATTAAATTTTAGTGATTGGTTAACTGATACGGCTAATTTAATTTGTACAGTTCAAGATATCGACACCAAAGAACAGAAAAAGCGTATGCCAATACTACATGCAGTCACAAATAATGGAAAGTATCGCCCAACAATTCCTAAGTGCACGATATGTCAAAATCAACACAAAATTATTGATTGCAAAGAGTTTAGAAACCTATCAGTTTCAGAGAGATGGTCGAAAGTAAAAAATAATCGTTTATGTTTCTCGTGTTTGAGACCAGGTCACTCAACTAAAGACTGTCACAGTAAGAAAGTGTGTCCTGTAAACAAATGCCAAAAACGTCATCATGAACTCCTCCACGAAGAAACAGATACGTGTCAAACATTAGCGCCACAAAGACAAGAAGACGACTCAGTTAAAGAACCAGTTGCAATTGCAAGCACTTCTGGAAGGGCATTGTTAGCTGTGCATGACGTTTCGAGAAACGATAACCTTTTATTTCGTGTACTGCCGGTAACGCTTTATGGACCAAATAAAAGAATTGAAACATACGCCTTACTAGATGAAGGATCATCAATAACGATGCTTGATGCCGACCTAATTAAAGAACTTGGTCTACGTGGTCAGCAGTGCAATTTGAATATGCAATGGGTTGGTGGGAAACAAGCACAAGAGCCCACAGTGTCAGTCAATGTTTTAGTCAGCGGAACTGGCAAGAAACAAAGACACTTATTACGAAATGTTTATGGAATAACAAACCTGAACCTACCAACTCAAAGTCTAAGCGAAGATGATTTATGGAGCCTTAAGCAACTGAAGTTACAGCCATACTCCAATGCAGAGCCTAAACTGTTAATAGGACTAGATCATTGCCACTTAGGACTGCCTCAAGGGTTACAAATGATTAAGAAGAATGGACCATATGCTGCAAAAACCGAATTAGGTTGGGTTGTATATGGACCCACAACAAAATCTGCCGCCATAACGAAACCATCTCCATGCCTTTTAGCATTTACTTCTAGTGATGACTCACTGCATGATTTGGTTGAAGAATATTTTTCAATCGAAAGTTTCGGAGTGCGACCATCATCTGCAGTCGAAAGCAGCGCAGATATTCGAGCTAAGAGTATTCTTCTTTCCACGACAAAGAAAATCGGTGGGAGATATCAGACCGGACTCTTATGGAAGACCGATGATGTAGTATTGCCTGACAGCCACTCACTGGCTTTGAAGCGCCTTTCCGGAATTGAACGCAAGATGAAACGAGATAAGAACTTTGCCGCCGCCTATAGTTCTATCATCAAATCATATGTCGACAAGAGATACGCTCGTAAGCTAACACCATCAGAATCTTCCAGAGTGGGACCAAAAACATGGTATCTTCCGCATTTTGGAGTTGTCAATCCCAACAAACCATCCAAGTTAAGACTTGTGTTTGATGCTGCCGCCACAGTTAACGGAATTTCTCTTAACTCAAATCTTTTAAAGGGACCACAACAATATCAACCATTGCCATCAGTGTTGTTTCATTTCCGGGAAGGAGCCGTTGCCGTATGTGGAGACATCAAGGAGATGTTCCACCAAATATTGATTCAGAAGGAGGACAGGTGTGCCTAAAGATTTCTGTGGCGTGATGGAGATGACTCAAGAAAGCCAGACGTATACGAAATGAACGTTATGACGTTCGGAGCCGCATGCTCACCTTGTGCAGCCCAATACGTAAAAACGATAAACGCCGCGGATTATCAAAGCCATCACCCTCGTGCCGTGAAAGCGATTTTAGACCATCATTATGTGGATGATTTTGTTGATAGCTTCGAGACAGCTGATCAAGCCATTCAGGTATCGATGGAAGTAAAACAGATCCACAATAATGCAGGATTCGAATTAAGAAATTTTACTTCTAATTCACAAGACGTTTTGAACGAGTTGCAAGGTAAGAATGAAAACGTGATTGTGAGTGACAAGGGTAGTCTGGAAACCGAAAAAATTCTTGGCATGTTTTGGCAACCAGACTCCGACAACTTTAGATACAAGCTGCATTTTCATCACGTCGACAAAGATGTTATCAAAGGTGAAAGAAATCCTTCTAAAAGAGAACTTTTAAGCGTCGTAATGTCAATATTTGACCCACTAGGATTTTTGAACCATTTTACTATTGCCGCTAAGCTGTTAATGCGAGAGGTTTGGCGATGCGATGTCAAATGGGATGAACCATTGCCCAGGGAAATCGCGATAGGATGGGACAAGTGGAGGTCAAAACTACCAGACGTTTTGCAGTTTAAAGTGCCACGATTCTATTTCAACAACGGTTCGCCTCGAGAGCTCCAGCTACACATCTTTGTTGATGCAAGCGAGGATGCCTTTGCCGCAGTGGCCTACTGGAGGGCAGTCAACATGAATAATGAAGTAGAAACGTCGTTTGTATGTTCGAAAACAAAATGCGCTCCTTTGAAAACACTCACAATCCCTCGCCTCGAACTCCAAGCGGCCGTTCTAGGAGTGCGGTTGATGAAGACCATCCTGAAACAACATTCCGTCAGTGTTTCTCGAAGCATTATCTGGAGCGACTCAACAACAGTCATAAAGTGGATCAACAGTGAACATCGTCGATATAAGCCGTTCGTGACACACAGAATAGCAGAAATATTAGCAGCCACGACTTCGTCCAACTGGAGATGGGTGCCCACTCAAGACAATTCCGCAGATGTCGCCACGCGGTTCCGAAGTCATTTCGACTTCAACACTTCATCGCCTTGGTTAAAGGGTCCAGATTTTTTAAAAATGCAGGATTATGATTGGCCCTCTATTGACACCAGTAATGCCACTAACTCTCAAGAAGATGAAGAAGAGCTTCGCCCAAAATACGCTTTGATCGTTGTAAGTAAACCCATTATAAATTTTAACGACTTTTCTTCTCTTACCAGGCTTGTGAGGATAATGGCCTGGTTACTTCGTTTCATAAACCGATGCCGAAAAGGCCCTCTGAATTGCGAAAGAAGCAGTCTATCAGCACACGAGTTGGATATCGCTGAAAAGCGCTTATGTCGTCAAGTTCAGTCAGAGACATTTTCTGCCGAGATAAGCCAAATCACCTGTGGTAATGCAGTGGAAAAAGGAAGTACATTGCATCAACTTACTCCGTACATCGATAACGATGGCATTCTTCGAGTATATGGAAGAGTCGATGCAGCAAGCTGCCTAACTTATGCTGCCAAACGACCAGTAATTTTGCCATCCACTCATAAGTTTACCGAGCTGGTGATTTTTGAAAATCACCAGAAGATGAAGCATCAGAATATCGAGGCAACGATTTGTGAAATTCGTAGAAAGTATTGGATTCCTCGTCTGCGACAAGTCCTACGTAAAGTTATCTCCAAGTGCCTAGTTTGCAAAATCCGCACAGCTGCTGCAGTTCCTCCAATGATGGGTCCTTTGCCTCAAGACAGACTTATGCCGTTTGTGAGACCATTTTCTTATACTGGTCTGGATTTCTTCGGCCCAGTTACCATTTCTATCGGAAGACGTACTGAGAAAAGGTGGGTAGCGCTCTTCACTTGTTTAACAGTACGCGCTATACATCTTGAAGTTGCTTATGACTTATCGACCGATGCTTGCATCTTGGCAATTCGAAATTTTATAAACCGCCGAGGAGTTCCTGTGAGAATTCGTTCGGATAATGGAACGAACTTTGTTGGTGTCAATAAAGAAGCTAAACAATTTTCACAAGTGTTCGACTGTGATCGCATACAGGACGAGTTGGCCTCCAAGAATGTTCAGTGGATCTTCAACTGTCCGGCTAATCCCTCAGAAGGTGGAATTTGGGAAAGAATGGTGAGATGTGTTAAACGAGTATTACTGCATACACTTAAAGAAGTCTCACCCCGTGAGCATACTCTGCAGTGCCTCATCATAGAAGCAGAAAATGTGGTGAACTCTAGGCCACTTACACACTTGCCACTAGAACCCGATCAAGAGGAGCCGTTAACCCCTAACCACTTCTTGTTAGGCTCAGCAAATACAGCACAGACGCCGAGCATTAACGAGCCATCAGAAAAAGAATGTCAGCTGAGAAAACAATGGAGGATAGCCCGAATGTTAAGAGATCGCTTCTGGAAGAAGTGGGTGACTGAGTTTTTACCAACTTTAACACGCCGAACCAAATGGTGTAGAGGACGCATTGAGAAGGTATACACAGGAGTCGATGGCCAAGTTCGAAGTGCTGATGTCCGCACATCTAAAGGACTAATGAAACGCCCTACATCGAAACTGGCCGTTCTGGACTTGACAAGTAGTGAATCGGGCTCGATCCACGGGGGTGGGGATGTACAAAATCGTCCAGTGTGTACCAGTCCATTCAACCAGTGTGAACTGCCATCAAAACATTAACCTAATATGTAAACGCAGCTATTCTTCCTTTTCTTTTGTTCCTCAAGATGAGCCGGCCAGAATCGGCACATTTGCATTTTGTCACCCGAAGAGAAAGGAAGAAAAAACTGCGGTAAAATTTTGTCTCGTAAAATTATATTTTAACGAATTGTTCTAAATTATTCATTTTCTCTAGAAATAAACTTTCATCATCCATTTGTAAATTCATTTGTGTGTTCGTTTCATTTGGAATAAATTGAAAGTTAAATTTGCACTTCCTAAGGTGACAACATCTCCCCTGAATAATTCTAAACATGTACAGGGTTTCAGAGAGAAGATGTGCTTTCGTGTTAATTCTTTACCAAGGCCACTATTTTTAGCAAATCTGTTCAACTATGGTATAAGGGTATGCGTGTGGTGTGATATTGAAATCATGGACCGATCCCACTATTCCGCAATTAAGTTCTTTTAACGATGCAAAAGTACATTCTGTTAGCAACTAAAAATAAACAAAAAATAAAATATAAAATAAAAAAACGTGACCACTGATTGCTGAAGCTTTGAATTAGCTTGTAAGTTTATATACCTCAGTAACAACAATGAATTAGGAATACAGAAATCCTGTAAGGAGTTGAAGATTTAGTATTCAGATTTATTCTTCCTCTAGGTCAACCGATGGATATTGAGACTTATTCTTGCTAGTAGTGAATTGAAAAAAAAACAGTGTTTACCGGAGAATTGGAACCAAGGCACAATAATCAAACTAACGAAAAATTGAAATATGAGGAGTTGCCAAATTTGTTGGCTAAAATTGTACAGTATATGGCTTAGTATTTAATTTGTACGACTAACTTCCAGAAGGTTATAATACAAAAGAAACGAAGACAAAATTAAATTACAATTAGTTCATCACATTAACAACGCCTCTATCACCTGAAATTGCACCTAGAATGTAAAAAGCTGGAATTTGGGAATTAAAATAAATATCTCCAAGACCAAAACCCTTGGTATTTCTAATGTTTTTTTTTTTTCAAATAAACATTGCTGAAGAAAAGGATGAGAAAGTTCAGAGCTTCCTAGTCTAAAATGGTAGCATGATGTAAGCTGTAGAATATGGAAGGCGATACCTGTTTATGGAATGCTCTTTTAGGTGTGGAAAGGGCGCTAAGACCTAACAACGACTTTTTAACCCCAATATTGGCCAATACTTCTGGAACAGAGTGGTACCTGGAATCCACTGTCAAAAGATGTTTACGTATTATTTTGATAGTATCTCATATAAGGATCTTTATCTTAGAAAAAGGCATTGATGTCTTTAGAAGAAGGCAATTGATGTCTTTAGAAGAAAGCAGTTACTCAAAGGTGTGGAGTGGGAGGTATCATGAGGTTCTCAAAGGAAGGAACTGGGACAGGCAAAATAATTGATCTCAGAAAAAGGGACTTAATTGACCGGTCCTAAATAACAAATCTTATTGACATCCCAAGTGATGGAATGATCAAAAATCAAAATTTCGAGAAAAATAAACTACACCCTCGAAAAAAATACCATCGAATGGTACACTGATGAATCAAGAACAAGCGAAGGGACTGGTGCAGGAATCTTTGGGCCAAGAACCAAGTTTCCATACCGATGGGGTAGTCCAACAGCATCTTCCAAGCGGAGGTGAATGCGTGGATCATAATCTCGAAAATAATTATCGTAACAAGAACATTGCCATCATGTCAGATACTCAAGCGGCACTCAAGGCACTAAGCTCATACACCATCAGCTCTAAATTGGTGTGGGAGTGCATAAGTAGGCTAAATGAACTTGGCAACCAGAACAGGGTCACACTTTACTGGGTACCTGGTTACGTGTGTGTTCATGGAAACGAAAAAGCAGATTCCCTAGCAAAAATAGGCGCATCAACTCCCTTAAGAAGGCCTATTGCGGAATAGGAGAAAATGTCATCAAAACAAAAAGTAAACAAGAAGAGGAGGGAAACAGATCCAAGAACTAGAAAGAACTCCTTAAACTGAGGCAGGCGAAACTACTATATACTAGGAAATTACAACCAGCAACATTTCTAAAACTGAATTAATTTAAGGAGAAATAACCTAAGAATAATAGCAGGTATTCTAACTGGACACTGCAAATTTAGAAGACACCTAAGTTTACTTGGTATGGTAAGTTGTGCCACATGCAGATTCTGCAACATGCATAAGGAAACATCGGACTATATACTGGGGAAGTCTTGTCCACTCATGCACCGAAGGAAAAACCATCTGGGACAATACCAAGTAGAAGAGAGCAACCTATCCTCTCTGAAAGTGCCCCAAATACTAAAATTCCTAAAAGCAATAGGTTTGGAGGAGGAACTATAGGATTAGTAAGCTCATCAGTTTTTAAGCAGGGTCACAATAGATCTCCAGGTCGCAGTGCAACAACCCCCCAATACAAATTCATTCATTCATTCATACTCAAAAGTCCCTTCAAGTTATATGTTGCTATATTTTGCCTTCACAACCTTTTGAATTCTATGAACTTTCCGTAATTCCAATTGATCATATAATAGGTCTATGTTATCCACATTATGATATCTTTCTTTTCGGCGACTTTAGCATCCCTCATATTAAATGGACTTCATTTGACGATGAATCATATTATGTTGTTTAGAATCCAATCTCTGCAAAGGAATGTCTCTTCTAAATAGCCTTGTATATTTTGGCCTCTGTCAAGTTAGCAGCATTCCAAATTTTATGGATAGGCACCTAGACTTAATTTCCACAACAGATCCCATCAACTATTCAGTCTCACTCAGTCGACTTTCCCTATCTTCAATCAACGACTATCAACGACTTTCTCTCTTCGCCTCTCAAAAATATTCGGTTTATCACTTTTTCAAGGAAAATTTCCTCGGTTATAAAAATACATAAAAAGGGCTCAAATTGTGAAATTACAAACTATCGTCGAACTGCTAAGCTTCGAAAGAATTTTGTACGAAATTTTAAGTTCTCGTAGTAAGTATATCTTTTCTCCAGACAACACGGCTTTATCAAATGTAGGTCCATAACGACTAATCTCATTGAATTCTTATCCTTTTTCCGATTCAGATCTACTTGCTATGATGATTTCTTAGCTACCTCCGGGCCCCACAAGGCAGCCACATAGGACCTATACTTTTAATACTTACTATTAACGATATTAAAATGGTTATCAAATATTCCCATATTTCATTCTACGACGACGATACCAAGGTTTACTTACTTACTTACTTAGGTCCTCAGATCTTTTTTTTTTTTTTTTATAATCTACACGTGTTCAAGGGATTATGATTACCCTTTAAATGTTTGAACACAGCGCGGGCGTGAAGTTAAGGAAGAGAAAGAAGGATAGGAAAGATGTGTGGCACGATGATCTGAGACTGAGGGTTGTTGTCTCAGATATTTTATCTCCAGGGATGTCGGCTGAACTAAAGCGGAGAATGCCGCGTCTTATTTCTATGTCGCTTATAATTCACATTATTTTATTCGTGTTCATCCTTGTTGGGCATACTTGTTTAACTCAATTACATGTTGTTAATGTTATGCCTGAACAACATGTAATGAGTAAACCAGCAACCCATTGATGACAATTTTAGAAGGTTTTTAATGGAATTAAAACGACATAGACGACGGCAGGGATCGAACCTGTGATCATGAGGTTCACAGGCGAGCACACATCGATCGCGCCACGGCCGTGGGGGACCCCTAGAGGGGCATAGGGCATCCACAACGCCAGCTTGCCATCTTGTTCGGTTCCTGGATATTAGTCGCAACTCCCTCAAACTCTTGCAAAGTTGGGCTGAGTCCTCCTCGGGTGTCCTTCTCCATGAGCTTCTCTCCAAGGGTGTATCCGATCCACTGCCATTTTCGACTTCGTATAATAGAGTCAATAAGTTCCTGAGCCGTTTTCCTGAGGAGCTCTTCGTTTGATATACGATTGGACCAGAAAATCCTAAGGATATTTCGTAGACGTCTATTAATGAACGTTTGCAGCTTTTTAGTGACACCTACTGTTACTTTTCAAGTGCTGCAACCGTAAAGTAAAACTGATTCGACGTTGGATCGAAACAGCCGTAGCTTGGTTCTTAAGCTTAGAGAGTTAATCCTCCATATATTTCTAAGCATACCGAAAGCAGCCTTTGCCTTCCCGATTCGACTGCTGATGTCCTGTTCGGTACCACCTTCGGTAGAGATGATACTTCCAAGGTATTGGAAGCTCTGTACATTCTCTACCGGTTGTTGAGAAATATTTATGAGAGAAGATCACTGGGTTCCTAGGCTGATCATCTTTGTTTTGCCGGAGTTGTTTTTCAGCCCTACGATTTCTGCTTCTCTGTCTACCCCTGTTGTCATTTGGTTGAGATCCATGATCCTATGAGAGAGCAAGCATATCTACGTCCTCTGCATAGTCAAGATGTTTCAGGTGAGACGTCAGAGTATATCGAATCCCTCCGTTTCCCGTCAAGGCCGCTCGGAGGACATCGCCTATCACCAACAGAAACCATATCCGTGACAAAATGCAGCCCTGTCTAACTCCACTTTGGACTTCAAACTTTTCTGACAGCCTACCTTCGTGCAAAACGTGACATTTGGATCCATTATAAGTTGCCTTAATAATAGCTATTAATTTATTCGGGATACCCCTCCTGCGTAAAGCAAGCTAAATAAATTCTCTATTGACGCTATCGAAAGCCTTCTCAAAGTCAATGAATAGCAGGTGGAGTGGTGATCGATATTCGACGCACTGCTCAATTATGATCCTTAAAGAATTGATATGATTAATGCATGAGAATTCAGTGCGGAAACCTGCTTTTTCGGCATCGAGTCTGACTTCTAGACGTTTCCTGATGCATTCCAGTACTATTTTCGCTAATATTTTGCAACGACAGGCAGGACGCAAATAACCCTCCAGTTTTCGCACTGTGTTAGGTCTCCTTTTTTAGGGAGTTTGACTATCATTCCCTTTTTCCACTCATTCGGAAATCCTTCGGAGACCCAAACTTTCTTTATGGGTGGATGCAGGAGTTCGCTCGATGTCGTTGGCGCCATTGGTAAAAGCTCTGCAGGAATGCCATCTGTTTTGCAGCGGTTGAAAATCGAACCCAAAACCCTCTGCATGACAGTACTACCTATCATACTTTATTTAAATCTCAAAACCTGTTTGCAAAACGTTTCCTCACCATAAACACTCCTGCAAAGGACTATTGTAAGTGACAAAGGAATTATGGTAATGGCTTCGCTTCGAACGTTCAAAGTCACATGGAATAAGTTATGGTCGGTAAAAACACGATGAAAACATTTAACCTCAATCAAACTACCCGGTGTGTATTATGTATTTTCAAATAAATTATACATCGAAGCACCACTAGCACATGCCCGGCAAGACCACAATGTTGATTGTTATTGTTATCGATTTTATAAAATCCAAGGAGAAACAGTTGGGGTTCCTCCTGAAAATTCACAAATTGGGGACGAATTCCCTCGTTTCGGGATTCTTGATTCTACGTCTATACACCATTTTATCAATATTTCTATGGACGATTATGTATAAGTACACCATCACTCACATTTAAATATACATAGCGGCTCCACGTGAGCCAATTATAGAACAGGACGCCATCGCCAGTCCTTTAACTAAATCGAGCATAAAGTGTGCAAGTCAACGTGCCAGTTATATTATGTAACTACGTGTTGCTTAACAAACACAGTTGCTATATAAACCTTGAGCTAATAACCTATTATGACTAGCTATATTGCTTTCATCAACTTATTGTTATTGCGTTGCAAATTTTGTAAGATTTGGTCTTGCCTCCCACAACCGAACCCCATGGAAAACCCTTATATCAACTTCCTGTCATTGTTTTAATTGCAAAACGAACATTTTCACAGAACTTTGATTTTATTTGTATGAAGTTTATGATATGCGAAGCTCTGGGGGTTCCATATCACCCCTTCAGTCTCTATAACGTGCTGTTTTAAGTGTAATAATAAAACCAATAACAAGTCAAATATAAATAAGTAAACTTACAACTTCAGCAAATGGAGTCGCTGAAATAGTCCAAGTTCCCAAATAAATCAGCATTACCAAAAGTATGGGAACCATCCACTGGAGGAGCTGCTGATCGGTTAGTTTGACTTTGTGAGCTGATTTAACTCGATATGTCAAGGACACTCTGACAGGATGAAAATTAAGAAAAATGAAACAAGACATATTAATGAATATATATGAGCCAGGAGGCAGGAGGAAGGATATTTGTTTTTTTTTGTTTGCTGCCAGGAAATACGTACCTCCATGTTTTCATTAGTAGTGAAGTGTATGTTATACAGAAACCCATATGTCTAGTCCATTTTGTTGCAACACACCAGTAAGTATCTAAAATTGGGAATATCGCTGCCATCTGAAAGGAAATGATAAAAATAAATTAATTTATTGGAGGATTTAGGAAGCTTAAGGATGAACTGGAAGGTCCAATTGTTGGGCAATATAAATTCCGTTTTTACTTTTTTTTTTCTTGTAAAAATAAAATATCCCTCTCAACTAATAGTGTACATACTAGGTAGCAATGGATTATGATGCTGTATGGGGTATCCAGATACATGGGAAGTATCCCGTGTGATGGGTCAGTGTGGACCTGAAGATAGAATATCAAGAACAAGCTGGTCCAGCGAGCTCAATCCGTACCTATAGTTGGCTTCAGTTCCGCAGACTAACTTGGTTGAGGTCCTTTTTCACAAGGGGGCGCCACCTGACTCACAGTCACACCGTCTCTGGACGGTAGACTTAAAAATTTTCCTAAACAATCAATCGGTTGGACTTTAACACTTGTGGGATTATGTTGGTGTCAATGTAGAGCCTACACCGTTGCTTGTTATATATCGCCTCATCAACTCACCGTATATGCATATTATACCAAATTCTAAACTACATTTGACAGAATGAATGTTGTATGTACAGGGTGGGTCAAAATTGACTTCCTAATTTAACGTGATAGTAACTTTTATAGATTTAATTTTAGAATCACAAAGTATTATTTATGGAGGTTTTTTGGGCTTAGTAAGGAATAGGTATAATGTCCCTCAAATAAGCACCAGCTTTATGCTCACAGAGATGGGCTCTTTTTAGAGCGTTTTCCATAACATTTCGTAAGACAACATTTTCAAATTAAGAAAAAACTTTTGACCCACCCTGTATCTGTTCTAGACAGTAGGAGCGAAGAAATTAGTGTCTTAACAAGGTTCACTTAAGTTGTCTTTTTAGACCAAAGGAGCAGTGATTGCCAAGAGTTTTTTTAAGGGAATTCTGGACTCTAACTGCATTTACTTTGATTTAGAATATAGAGGAAGTCCCTAATTACATTAAAGATAAACTTGTTCAATGGAAAGGTCTAACCAAAACTTCAGCCTGAGTATTTGATGTTTCTCACAGAAGGTTCATTGACATTACGCGGTGTTTTCCCAATCATGCCAACACCTGTGGCGTTTTTTTTTAAATAATTGGAAGACTTCAGGAAGAATGTGTATCTAAGTGTTAAGTCGAGACTTCTGCACTATTTTTTTGAAGAACTATACTCGTAAGCTGTACCTTGCCTTAAACTTTTTTTATAATTAGCACAGCCTCAAAGGGTTATGACTTCCCACTTCGAATTGGGGAAAAATGTAGAAGGGCAAAGTATTCCACATTCTAGTAGTGCGGCTAAGGAAAAACCCTCTATATTTAACAGTGCGTCCGAAGATAGGATATTTCATTTGAGCATTGTTGATAAAAAAAGCGATAAAATAATGAAAGACAGGAAACATTTCGGTGGTGTTCAAGAAAAAAAAAAGCTTCCCTAATTGATCTGTCTACTATAAGTTTTATGGCTCTATTCTAAATTCTATCTAACAGTTTGAAATAGTAATCGTGGAACTAGCCCGGATATGAGAGTTATACTCAAGTAATGGGTGGATGGATGTATGCTTTATAGATCGTAACTATATTAGAAGGGGAAAAAATTGCCTGCATCTTTTAAGAAAACCTAAGCAGCTGTGTTTTTGGTAATGCAAGTGCAATTAGCTTTCCTTCTCCAAAATTATGTAAGGATTGGTTCCACTTTTCGGTGAGATATGTCATAAGATCACCAGTAGACCCTTTGCTATGAAAGCCGTACTGTCGATCATTTAAGAGTTTTCGTTATTCGAGATTTTTCTTAAGCTTATTGTTGATCAGCTTTTCCGTAACGGTACTTTCCATAGGATTTTTTTTCGAAATTTTATAAATATTTTTTTTCTCAAAAGCTGTTCCACAGATTTTCTTATAAAAAATTAAAAAAATTTAATTTAATTAAAGTTATGTAGGTAATGGTTGAAAAAAATTCCAAAAAATTATTATTTTTGGTACCGCTTGGACCCATTTTTTTGCTTTTGATTTACTCAAAAACGGTACAACCGATTTTGATAATTTTTTTTATGCTAAAGCTCACCAAAAATTTTGAAAACAAATTTTTTTTAATTTAAAAAAAAAATCATTTTTTTTTCAAAACTCAATGTTTCGAAAACCACATGCTCGTTTTTTTTTTAAAAAAACTTGATAAATAAAAATTTCCAAACATAATCTACAAGATGTGAGAAAAAAAATTATTTTACCTAACATACAAATGCTAAAAAATGGTTTTTCGAAAAAAATACGATTTTCGGTTCCGATAATTTTGATAAATTTTTTTTTCCAATTAATTCGTACGATCTATAATTTATTAAAAAAAAATGTGTGTGTACTGACGTACGCGCGCTTGAAGTAAAACTTCTTTTCCCAAAAGCAAAGACTCTGTACGATTCATGTGCTTTTCGGAAACATAAAAAAAATCTAGTTTAATATAGCTTGTAAATTGCAAGATGTCAAAACCACTTCCAAATACATTTTTTTTAAATAGATATTTCTTCGAATTGAAAATGATAGGTTTAAATTGGAACCTAAAACTGATTCAATTATACAAATGATGCAATTAGTTTTGAAAAGACCACATTGGTCTATCTGCCAATTTCTTGAATTTATTAAGAAAATCATGTATAACTAGCTTGTTACTAAAGTTGAGCAAAATGAATGGCGCTCTTTTTGACGCACAGATACCGCTTTTTTGACGAACAGATGGTTCTCCTTATGACGCAAAGATGGCGCTTTTTTAACGCACATGATTACTAAGCTGGGTGCACATCATTAAATCGTGAAAGGACACTAATACAATACTAGCCGTTTCTTAGTTCATTTTTATCATCGCTTAAATTTGTCAGATTTTGACTCTGAAATACAATTGAAAACGACAGACAAAAGTTTTTATAAGGCTCCAGTTATAGCTTTGATTGAAATGCATCATTGAAAATTTTCATTACAATTTTTAAGGCGAATAAACAAACTGCAATGGCTTTAATTGATACCAAAATGAAACTAATGAATAGTAGAATTTTTTTACTCTATAAAATACAAAATTCTGATTTGAACTTTCTTTTAAATCCACTTTTATTATTTCACTGATAGAAATCAATTTCAATGAACAGCTGATTTTCGTTTCTTTAATATGGAACACAATCGTTCCACTGAATGTGTTCGATTCTCTTTCTGTTCTCAAATGTCAGTTTTCCTTTCAATGATCAACTCTAATCTCAAATGCATAGAATTGGTTGTAATCAGCCATTGAAAGGATTTTT
This sequence comes from Chrysotoxum bicinctum, assembly GCA_911387755.1. Classification (NCBI taxonomy): domain Eukaryota; kingdom Metazoa; phylum Arthropoda; class Insecta; order Diptera; family Syrphidae; genus Chrysotoxum; species Chrysotoxum bicinctum. Next base: position 64,064,826 of record OU426987.1, read on the forward strand.
TACTGAAACCAATCTTTCAATGATTGCTATAACTGGTTTGTCAAAAAAATGAAGTCAGCATTCCACTGATTTGTTTCAATGATGCATTTCAATGAAAGCTATTACTGCGGCCTAATTATTTCTGATTCGTAATGTGAAGAGAACACGAAACGAGAGCTAGACATGATTCACTGTCACCTTTCCGTTGTTATAAAATCGTTCCGCAATTTCTTAGGCCTGAAACGTAAATTCAATTTGTATTTTCGCAACTGTTTGGTTGATAAAATGAAATATAATAAATATATAGTAAAATAAAACATAAGCCCATATGTTTCATCTCAGCAACCAACAGATGTGAAACTAAAAGTTGAATGTGCGCGACTGGTCTTACTTCATTTATTAATTCAATTTAAAGTGACGACAAGAAATGCTTGATTAATGATTACGTATATCCTCGTCTGCTTTCATAGTTTGAAACTGATTTACATTAACGACGATGTTTCATCACGCTACATTATTATTGTATGGTTTAGAAAACAATCTGAATTTGCCAGAACTAAAACATGCAACTGTAGTATAGTACCCCTTGGCATAATGGTTAGCGCGTTGGACTATCATGCGGAAGGTCTCGAGTTCGATTCTCAGCCGCTGTAAGAAAGTTTTTTCAGGGATGTACTGCCTTTTGCAAGGAATTGACAAATCCACCAAGAGTATCTCTTGTCATGAAAAGTGGTGAATCGGCAGAAAATTGTAGGTCTCTTCCGTTCCTGGCAACACGCACACAGGAATGGTTGAGAGTTGTAAGTCACTAGTTCTTGGTTCACTTCGAGCTGTTGCACCACCAAATTTATTTATTTGTTTATAAAACATACAACTCAGTTTCTCAAATCGGAACGGAACATTCGGTTTCATAAAAGTTCTCAAGAGTTGTGGTTTAATTAAAAATAAAACGACGGAAATAAGAAAAAAGTCCTAAACACTTTCGTACTTCTTCTATTTTAGTAGGAAACAGAAGGCCTATTGTTTGCCCGAATGCCCTTAACGCTTATGGAAATCCTAACAGTTCCATTTCAGAATGACAAAATTAACATTTACTGGCTTCTTTATCCAATCGGTACTTAGCAAGTCGCCGTTTTTTTAGGTAAAATTATGACATCAAGATAAACAACAACGGAACACACACGAATAAATTCACGGAATGTAGAGTTGATTAACCTCGAAAAAACGGATGGCCCATTTTCATCATCCTGCAGAAACGACGAGATTGGCAGGTGAACCAAAAATTAACACAACTTACTCTATACTCTATGGTCTTAATACATACAAGAACAATTTGGTTTTTACAATTAAGTTATTTCATCGGATGTTCCACAGGGATGAAATCGGGACCACTTCAAGTTCAAAGAAATTCCTATTTTCCTTAAAAATGTATTCTGTCTTCTTTTTGTTAAGCTATATTGCAAGATTTTCTGAAAATTAGATTAGCGGATCTGGTAATTGATTTGAATCCGTTTTTCACTACCTGAAATGCTAAGAACAATTTTAACGTCCAATTTGAATATTCCTTACTAGCTTATAGGTCTTATCTGAAGGAACTATGTTAAGTTCACTTCTTCGCCGAAATTGAGACCTTTTGAATAAAGGACCAGGAGGGCTAAGCAAGGTGAAGTATTGCTGATTAGTTCCTTCAAAAATCCATGCAATATCTTGGATTTGGTGAGACTTTGACATTATAGCAATACAAGAGTGGTGCTCTCACAATCATGGAATACTATTGTACTCTGAGCAAACAAAGTTCACTCGGAAGTTAAGATTATTTTACGTATAACTAAATGTTAGAAGATCTGAAGAAGACTGGATGATAAGACTATACAAAGAGGAATTGATGGAACATCTTTGAATAGAAACCTTCTGAGCAACGGATTCTATGAATACATAGATGGTCTGATTGAAGTAAGTACTGACTGGACAATCAAAAGTCTACTTCAAAGGATCCATCAACTGGTATTTTATAAAGCCTACATCAAGCACCAGACAGTTTGGAGCGAACTTGAATGTACATATATACTCAATCAAAACCCACATTAAGATCAAGTTTCAGAATAGACACCATGCAATTTTAATAGAATCTCATGCTTTTAAGGAAGTTTCAAATTTAAAGATAATTCCACACCCTTTTAGTTATTGAAGTTATCGGGATCAAAACTATCAGCAAATAAAAGAATGTCAAGGACAAAACATCACTTCAGATAGAAGAAATTTAGAAGTAGCTTAGGAGTTAAATTACCTCTCTCTCAGTAAGTATCAAATTACACCAAAAACATTAATGGTGAAAAATTTCCAAAGTCAACAAAAAACTCTACGCTCTTAACAAAAACTCTATACGATTTAACAAATCAGCCATTATTTACATTCTTCATTCCTCAACCTACTTCCACGGGCCAATTGCTTTTCAAGTTGAGCAATTGTCATTCAACTTTTAAGCTAGTTTCAATTTCGAAACAATTTCATTTATCAATTTATCCAATTCATTGGATATGACAAATGAGTGATGCACATTTGTCAAAGCACTCGTTTTACTACTCGCAACTATCTTCAATTTTAAAGACATTTTCAAAAATCATTTTAGTTCCCAAGAATCGTTGTGGAACAGAATATGGCCAATATGTATTCTACAATTCTTATCGAAATTGATTGAGATTTGAGAGACTAATACATAAAGAGATAAATCGATATTTCAAATCAAATAATTTTTTATTACCCAACCAGTTTGGATTTTGATTTCGTCGTAAAATTACCACCACACTCTTGCTAAGTTGGAGTGTGTAAGAAGGTCCGTAGATGATGATAAGGTCACGTTCTTGGTTACTCCAAAGCATCCCAAACGATTGACCATACCATCAGGCGATGGATGGCGTAGCGTGGGCGGCAAAGTGTCGCCGATGAAGCGGGTATAGTAGAGATCATATGTTTCATGACAGAACGTTTGGCAAGTCAACAAACAACAATAACGTAAATTTGAAATTTGCCACCGTGCCTGTGATTCGTCGTTGACGCTCTCGGCGAAGAAGAAAAGGTCGCCGTGGTAGAATCTTTCATCGACTTATTCGAACCTAAAGAAAAAATGCAGAAGATCTCAGCAACAATATAATCGCGAAGATAACATCCGTGACGTTTTTTGGAACTCTTGAGAAGCTATTTGCCTTCTTTTCTGCATCAACTGCTCGGTGGAACGCTTTGGTTTCCGTCACAGGTCGTGAACACGTCACAAGCAGTGAAACGAGTGACTGAAACACGCTGGAGCGCTAGCTAGACATGAAGCTGTCAAAACGCTAAAAAATAAGTTTGAGAAAGTTCTTGAGGTACTGGAAGAATTGACGGATTCATCTCAAACTTCCGAAACAAGATCGGGAGCCAGTCTTCTTCTGACAGCCATGCAGTCATTGAACTTCCTCTTTTTCTTGGCTTTGGGCTGCAGACTGCAGTGCTACCTGAAGTAGATGACGCACAGATTTACCTGCAGCAACGAGAACTGAGTGTGGATAAGAAGTGTGCTCAAAAACTCTGCACATTAAAAGCTCTCCTAGTGGAAAGCAGAGACCGTTTCGTCCAAGCCGCAATCAACTTTGCTAAGATTCTCTGCGAAAAACTGGGAATCGAACTCAAAACGAAAAGAATTCGAAGGAAAAAACGCATGCATGGAGATGAATCCGCAGATGCAGCTTCGTCTCACGAGCAGGAACTCCGTCGAGAGGTGTTCGCATTATTTGACAAGATCGTTCAAAAAATGACGACTCGATTCCAGCAAGTTCAAGAAATAGCGGACAAGTTCGGAGTTTTGACTCCTGCGAAACTTTTGGGCAGCAAGTACGAGTGTGATCTTTCCCATGTATTAAAAGACATCGACAAGGACGAGTTTCAAATGGAGCGGAAGCGTCTCCAGCAGTTTGTCGCCAGTTCTGAATCAGAGGAAGATATAAGGGGCGAAGGACCACTGGAGCTCCTCCAGTTCATTCAAAAACTGAATCTGGGAATTTCGGCTCCAAATGTAGTCATCTTGATTCGTATATATTTGACTTTGGCAATTAGTGTCGCTAGTTGTGAGAGAAGTTTTTTCGAAGTTGAAGCTAATCAAAAATTATCTCAGATCCACTACGAGCTCCACTAGACTATCAAACTTGGCTATATTGTCGATTGAACAAGAATTGGCTGCAAATATTGATTTTGACAAAGTTATTTCTGACTTCGCTGCTCGTAAGCCCCGTAGAATGCATTTTTGAAACCGCTAATCCTATTTTACCTTCAATGAAAGATACCTCATTGCCTGTGAAATGATGTCTCGAAATTTAATTTTAATTAAGTAATGAATTGGGGCTTCAAAATGGATCTACCGCCCCGGGCGCCGAGATGGCACGCTTAGCCACTGCATCAGATGTCAAAAACTATCTTACTGTTTTAGATTTGCTTGCAAGCAACTAAGTTAAACTCATGTCTTCTTATTTCTCTGAAAGGTACAAAACAGTGGTATATGGAACTAGGGTTTCCGGGTTGCTATCGCTATTGCGTAGTGTTTCTCAAGGATACATATTAGGACAACTCTTGTTCTCAAAAGTAAGTAAGACGACAGCTTATTTATCTTACAGAAGGCGCTTGACTTAACGTTGAAATAATATTCTCCGGAACCAATTTTGCTAAGGATTTGAAATTGAGTTCTGGGCATATGCTTATTTATTTTTTTTTTTAGGAGGTATTGCGAATATGAAGTTTCTGACTTTGTAGGTACTAAAGTAAGAGGCTGAGCTTGATCATGTAAAAAGGGTGAGGATTTGATCCACAAAGAAGAGCAGCTGGTACTTAAATAAAATAAATTTGGTGGTGCAACAACCCCTGGCTGCTGGTATTTCGGTTTGGCAAAAAAACATGTCTCGCGTATGACGAACGGCACGCTCTGCAAAAACAAAATCTTTTCTTTTTCCCAAAAGGGCTCTTTCGAATGTAAAATTTTTTGAGAGGTAGGTAGTTGATATATTGTGCTAGGAGTGCTAAATCGACTACATTGGCTCGGTTACATCGAGTAAATGAATTTAAATGCTGAACTCAAGAAATGTAATAGAATTAAGATCATAAAACCTATAGAAAATTTCTAGTTCGATAGAAGCTGTAAAGAAGCTTTCGTATTGATGTTGAAACTAAAGCAATGGAACTACCAAAAAGTAGTCAAAATTTTTAGTCATTTATCAAGAACGTGAATAATTCATCATCATCTTCGTTTTCTACGCTTATCTATAACGACAACCCGATAACGAACTGTTCAGGCGAGGCAAATGTATGTACTCGCAACTCATTTTTCTGCTAGCTCTACGTTGCCTGATAGCAATATTGCCCCTTCTATATTTGAGAACGTAAATCAGTCAATGGGAAAGGTACATTTCCGCACTTGTACAGTTGCAAAAGCCTTTCGAGATCTTGATATAAACAAATCCGCTGGTCCTGATGGTATAACCCCATTCTTCTGAAGCAGTTTTCTTCATCGCTGACAAAACCATTGCGTAAGATTTTCCATCGCTCCTGCTGTTCTGGAATCTTCCCTAGATGATGTAAAACAGCATTCGTCCCAGCCAATTCATAAATAAGGCGACTCATCCTCCCTCTCTACATTACGTCCCTTCTTTCCAAGATCATGGAATCGCTGATCAATCATCGGCTCAAGAAAGATCGAGAGTTTCTGAATGATCGGCAATACAACTTCTGCAGTAATCATTCTACTGGTGATTTGAAGGCATATTTCACCGAAGAGGGAAACGTGGCTTACATTGTTTTGGAGAAAGTAAGATTAATGCGCTTGAAAAAAATTTGGAATCAAGCTCTCTTATTGAAAATGGATGCGTTTGGTATCAATGAAACCCTTATTCTTCCGATAAGATATTACCTTCTAGATCGTTAAATATACGTTGCATTGCACGGTTTTAAATCTGAACTTTACAAAATAAATGCTGGTGTTCCTCAGGGCTCCATTTTGTGTCCAACTTTCTTCCTCATTATAAAAGATCTATTGTCTGAAGCTTCTATTCCACTTTATTTTTTTGCCGACAGCTGTACCCTAAGCTTCTCATACTCGTTCTCAAATTCTCTCTAAACTCCTTCGAAAGTGGAATTTCAACGGTACCTAATGATAAGCTCATTACATTCTCATCTTTACAGCATAGCCAATTGGGTCATAAGGTCATGTGAATTTGAAAACCTTATGCTGCGTCATGTCGTTAAAGCAAAATTTCCCCCTTATACCATTATCCTTGAATGGCACCCGCATCGGAGAAACCAAAAAGCTCTGAATATTTGGTTTGTGGGTCAACGATGATCCCTATCGGTCTAAGAAAATGTTCACCCCGTGATCTGGCATCAATTTATAAGGCTCGAAAGGCGAAAGTGTTCTAATTCGATCATAGTTAAATATAGGATAGTTATGCAGCCTTAAAAGCAGAATAATTCATATTCCCACCGTTCTCAAGAAGCAAGGTACCTTATAGCTTTGCCATCTTATAAATGCATAAAATCAAACTACTAAGATTCTGTGTTGAAGATATAACCTTACTTTAGTGCAACTTATGATTCATTCATAGCTTTCCCCGGATACTAAACGTAAAAGCATACAAATTGCTCAAGCAAACAAGATTACCTTTTGTAGAACGTACCTACCCTTATTCACTCCTCAGAGTCGTCAATAAAACTCCATAAATTAATAATATTCAAATAATAATTAAATTATGTTGAGTCCTTCCACGGGGGAATCGTAAATATACACCAGCACTTGAGTTATATTGCCTCCGAGCAACAACAGTCTAGTAACCAACTATTTGTCACGTTTACACTACGTTTAAGTTGGACGAAAGAAACCGTATCATTATTGTGAGAAATGAGCCAATCCAATGGCATAGAGTTCCGGTGGCAAGTTGCTGAAAGGGTGACAACGACATCAGCAGCACAACTATTTCATATTCCTTGAATACCTTCTCTGCTACTTCCCTCAACTTCTTCAAAATAACTGTGTCCTGTCCATATACGATGTCCCTGGTGGCAGCGCTCTGTAGGTACTCTTTTGTTCGTACCTAGTTCTTAAGTCAATTGAAGGTGAGGTTTAAAGACACCGAGAATGGAGCCCTTGGGGGAAACACCTACATACTAATAATGGTGAGGTTGAAGTGGAGGTATTTTTAGCTCAAAGGTTTACCAAAGGGTAACCACATGCAGAGTATGATTAATTTACCAAAGCACTGTCTTAGGGCAGGCTTTAAAAAATGTATGACAACAATTACCTGTGAAGGAAACGAAAGGAAATGGTATAATTACGACAGTTCCAGGTGTCTTTGTGGGTTTTCGGTACCATTATATAAAAGGTGTCAATTAACTTCTTTAAAGGAAGTCTAGAAGCTTTAAGTCACAGCCTCCCAGGGTACCTAGTTGTTATAAATTTCCTAGTTCGAAGTAACTTTTGTTGAATGAACAATCATCTCACCATCGCATAAATATTATTTAGGTAGATATAGCCAAACGTGACATGCGTCTTAAAGTTACACACACAAGTAGTAAACAAGGATATGCGATGTATAAGATGCTCTTCAACAAGTGTATCCTTGAGATTGGATTTGGAGAGCACGCAGAGCAAAAAGAAAATATACAACTAAAAAGTTATTTGTTGAATATGTAATGTTTTTTTTCTTCATCCCGACCAGCTATAACGATTAGATGAGGTTATCCTTGAAGACAGATTGTGTATTATTCATATTTAGGTATGCTTAGTCTATGTTCGTATGTATGTACTTGCATGTGGGAGTATGATAAAGAACCTTTAGATAAGGGTTAATACGTTTTATAATGACGGGATTGATGTTTGACTTCGAAAGAGTGTTAACAGCTGAAATCCGATTTCAAGGATTAAATTATGCCTGATGTGTTTTTTTTTTTCTGACGAGGGTTTACGATGGATATACCCGCATTGACATCTGACAAGATTTTTTTCCAACCCAAATCAGTGACGTGTGAATATGAACATTACGTTAATCGGAACTTTAAAATCCAGTTAAGGCTACTATATGTATAGACCAAACTCACCTCCATGTACATAATGGCACATCCAATCAATGTTATCAGCAGGAATATGGGGCTGGCAACTTTGAAAACCTTCACTTTCCGATGGTGGAATAAATACCCGGCCAGGACAATAGTCGATAGAGCACAACCAACCGAAACGGTCAACAGTGATATCCTGTGTATAGAATTTAAAGTAAAATAAGAGCCCCATCACCTTTAACTGAATACCTGAAATGCCAATCTTACCTAAATGGCCAATTATAGCTGGCCAAACAGGGTTCGGGGCCATGACAATCCCCACAACCGGGTGCACATTGATAGCATACGAAGACATCCGTATAATAATTGCTCATGTTGTCACGTTGCTCCTGCCAGGCAATTTCCATGACGGTGCCATTAAAGCCGTCTGGATGCCGCACCGAATAAAAGCCACGTTTGCACAAACACTGGTAAGAGCCACGCGTCCAACCATTCGGGGTGGCGATGATTTTATTTGTTATTGTCGGCGATTCCACTGGAATGCGGTATTGGCACTGTCAGGAATAAAGATTCATCATAAAAATTTCATAGTAAAGCTTCAAGTCAACTTGACACACTTACCTCCATTGTGTCGGAATGGCATTTATGGGATCCGTGAAATGCTTGAATATCACTTATGGATTCAGTCATTTGGGTATCGACTAAATGGAAACGTCGCGATTGTATCTGCTGGTAGTTGAATCGATATTTGGGTGATTCGCATTGATTGACTCGCAGACTTGTCACATCAATGTCAATGCTAATAAAACCTCTTAGGCCATGACGACCGACTGGTGGTATGGCTATGCTGTAGGAGAGTATCCATTTGCCGAGATTGCACGACAAATAGGGGAATGTCCACCAGCCTTTGTAGTAAATGTTTGGTGGGCTTTTAGCGAATTTTGGTGAATGTAGGGATAAAGTTGATGTTTCATCATCGTACCTGGAACGTGAGTTAAAAAAAATGTTGCGTTTTAAGGAAATTTTTTTGTATGAAATTTATTATTTTTTTTTTCAAAGATATAATTACAGACGTGACAAGACGTTGAGGATGAAAGAATGAGAGTGTGAAATTGAGACAATAAAACAATTAGGTTCATCTCGGATTTTTACTTAAGTAACTGCAATCACTTTGGTTGAAACTTTATTCAAAATGGTTTGATAAGCTTTTTACTAAGTTCGAAGAAAATGTAAAAAAAAATACTTTTTTTTTTTCCTTTAAGCTAAAATGAAAAAAACAATGGCTAAAAATTCTCTAAGAGTATCATTTACTATTAGGTTAGGTTAGTGGGCTGACAGTAAATCTTGTTACCGTCACATTTAGATCAATGTAGATCCTTTGTGATACCCTAGGGTTTGTGACCCCTTGTATTGAAACCTATGATAATCCTATGTCGATCAAGCCCGTCAAGAGTATAGATGGGTTACAGCAAGCTTTAGCCTGAAATGTCAGAGGGTATTTCTAAAGTATTGAAATTTCTATCGTCACTAATAACCTGGCTAGGGAGAAGTATACGTCTTCTCAGGGGGTATTCCAATCCTTTTGCTCCACTTGAGCAATCATTCCCCCCACCAGCCCGTAGGAGCATGTGACTCCTTGCAACGTCTGGTAGATGAGTTTGAAAAGTCAGTGTTTGGTGTATATGTTCGTTTGTTTGGCCGTTAGTTAAGTCGAAGAGGCTGTTTCCATACCAAAGAGGATCTTACCAATCTTAGGTACAGGTACAGGTGGCCCCATCAACCCACTGATGCTCGTGTTCAACGTAGGAGTGGCAACCGAAGATGTATAGGCGAGGTGCTCATTCTACGTTGGTGCCGCTCCCACAAGGAACACGTGCGTCGTTTTCGTTCGTACTACACTATCGTACTTTAGTTGAAGGCAGTTTTAAGAGATCAGGAATTCTCAAGCCATTTGGTATCGTTAACGAATTTTAACAAGATTTAGCTTGGAATGTCGGAGAGCTCCTCCAAGTCACTGAAGAAGTGCCTCCCTAGATGTCTGTTTCTTAGATGATATAGCGCAGGGCAGTGACACAGGTAGTGAAGAGTGTCCCCTGCATAAGTCGTCCATACTGAGTTTCATCTTTTTCTTGTGCTAACCCAGTTGGTTGTGACCTGTGACTGTGATGATACTCACGAGAAGAGAAAGAGACTTTTTATTCAGTTGGATGATAAGATCGGTCTTTTGTTTACTGAACCTAGGTCATCATTTTCTGCTTGTAACACAGGAATCGAGAGAGTTCCATCTCTTGTTTGTTAAAGCTAGAATTTTACTGTTGATTACCTGTTTAAGATTACAGAGTGGGACTTGACCTGTTGTGTCTGCTTGATTAGGATCAAGTGTTGATTCTATTCCTGCCAGCTCGTCAGCGCCTTCATTTCCTGGGACACCACTGTGACCAGGAACCCAGCAGAGTCTTATGTTGTGCTGTGTACCAAGAACCCTTAGCTCTTCGCGACAGCAAGTTACAAGCTTCGATTTGATTTCAATGGCAGAAATCTCTTTTATTGCCGCTTGGCTAGGCTATCAATGAAAAAAGGTGATATCAGTCTGAATGAGCTGGATAGTCCAAGGGTTTCTGAAAAGAATCCTGCACCAACACAAATTTCCATCTTGAAACCGTCGGTATATATAGATATCATCGATTCGCAGGTAGATGGCTCGTTGATTTGCCAGTCCTCTCTGCTAGGAAAGGCGGCCTTGAACTGCTTGTAAAAGTCTAAGCAGGGTGTTATGTAGTCAGTACATACCTTATTTCCCGTATATTTCGCACTTTTTTGCCAGTTACACGTTTGGCTGAGTCGAAGTGCGCTATTGGCTGCCGATTCTTGTGTAAACAGATCTAGGGGTTTTAAATTAAGTATAGATTCCAGAACCGGGGTATCGGAGTGGACCTCATTGCCCCAGTGATTCCAATACATGCCATTCTGTGTACCTTGGTCCAGATTTTAAGGTTGGTAGATTTGTCTAATGCATTCAACCAGACTACGTTACCATATGTCAGTACAGGTCTGACTATGGCCGTATACATCCACTTGATAATTTTTGGGCTTGGTTCCTAGGTTTTACCAAATATTCTCTTGCATGAGTAGAAAGCATGGCTTTATTTGTTCTATCCTTGATGTTGAGACTCCAGTTCGGGACACAAAGGGACATACATAGAGATATCTTCATCAATACACCGTCAAAGAGATTGACAACATCGGATCGACGAAAGGCAATTCTCCAGAAAATAAGAGGTCAGGGCGTTTGCTCACACATCTACCTCATTGTAGCCAAGGTAACGCTACGGATATCTTGATCCAAGCCAAAACAAGGAAATACTAAGAGGAAATTCGAACATGGATGACTGGTGTTCGCGAGATCTACGAGTAGAAGAACGGATTGGAACACCGGTTTCTCAGAATAAAAAAAAGAGCATGAAAATTCAACGATTGGGAAAATAAAGGGATGCCGTAGCAAAAATGAAGTTTGGAAGTTTTACCAAAATGCAAAAAGACATGTTAAGGATACAATCCCCGAATAAAAGCCTTCATGGACAACCAAATGAACATCGTGATAAAACAGCAGTAACTACTGAAAATATGACAATTTGTCCAAATTATACAAAGGCGATGATGAATAGAATTTCGTTGCAATTAAGATAATACCAATAGAAATAGAATAGAATAGATTGAATAGAAAAGTCCTCTCGAGCAACTTAAGTATCCCTTAATAAGACATTTATCATACTGGTCCCGACTTTGTAAAAAGAACGATTTGGGATGTTTCGAAAAGAAAATTGTCCGTGTGATTTTTGTCTCATCTGAAAGAGATAATTTAACAATACAAATTGTACGAGCTGTAAGGCAACGCCGATCTGGTCGAAGAATTTAAAGTCCAACGACTGAAGAACAAACGAACGAATCAAATCCCGAGGTAAGGCGCCGTAAAAGAAGACTGTAACAAAGCGTTACAATACCTACATAATCCCTGATCACATTACAGAGCAAAACGCTACGACACCAACGACCCCTAATCGTATTTCCGAGCGAAACGTTACGACACCTACATACCGCCTTATTGAATAATGATATTGCACATCCAGTGTGCACCCGGAGTCATGTGAAATGTGATTACCACGTTATTGGAATCACATAAAATTTTGTCATTAATTTTTTTTAGTTCACACTGACTCTTGGCTGCAGATTTGTTAAGTCGAGGTTGGAAAAATGACAAAATTGAAAATCGTCTTTTACTCTCTCTCTCTTATCCAGTGTGGATACCAATCAGACGTATACATAGACAGCTTTTAAGATTTTTCCATAACGCAATAGCATTATATAGAAAAAAGTCGAGAGTGGATGAACCATTAACGTTAATCGAAATGGAGAACGCTCTTCAGTGCCTTATAAAGATGATACAAGAATCGAGCTATGGAAACGATATTTCACTTTTGAAACAAAAAAGATCAATCTCTCCCAGATCAAACATTAGTTCTCTTAGTCCATTCATTGATATTTGATAAGAAGGGAATACTTAGAGTTGGTTGTCACATAAATAACGCAGATGTTGGATACAAGTACAAACACCCGGCACTTCTTCCAAACAATCATGTTTTTACAAAGGCTTTGTTTAGGGACAAACATATAAAACATCATCATGTGAGTACAAGGATTGCTGTCAATAATTCTCGAGCAATACTGGCCTATCCATGTGAAACCTCTCATCAGACGAGTTGTCAAACGATGCATACTATGCACTAGAGCGCGTCCACAAATGGGAAATTTACCAGAGTACAGAGTGCTGCCCTCATGACCCTTTACAACTGTAGGAACAGACTTTTGTGGACCCTTTATGGTCCACTCTCGGCGTCGTGGGACTGCTACCGTGAAAGTATATGTAGCGGTATTTGTATGCCTTAGTACTAAAGCTGTTCATCTTGAACTAGTTGGAGACCTAACTACTTCTTCGTTCTTGGGCGCTTTGCGGCGGTTCATTAGCCGGAGAGGACTTTGCCATACTAATATACTATAGTGACAATGCAACGAATTATACGGGAGCACGTAACGAGCTGAGGGCACTTTATAAGATGTTTCAAAACCAACAGTCAAATTCCGAAATCATGAAGACTTGCTTAGATGATGGCATCGAGTGAAAACATATTCCATATATTTTCATCATCAGAGATGATAATCTTCCTCCACTCAAATGGAAGCTTGGAAGAGTAATCGAATTGCATCCTGGTACCGACGACTATGGTTCATAGGAGGTTTAAGGCCGTTTTAGTATCTACAAAATGTCATTTTGAGATGACATCTTGTGAAATTTACAAAAAGGAGTGTGAGCAATTTTTTTTTCGTTTCTTACTAAGACAAAAAGGATATAGACTAAGAGAATAAGAAATAAGAATAAGGAAAGAACTGCATACTTGATGCACTATAATGCACTATTGCGCCAACTAGAGTATGCAAGACGTTCACATTTGTAAATAACTACTAAAGGCCTAACTAATTATGCTAATTATTTTTTGTTATCAATCACACCCAAAAATTGCTGTGGGCTCTCGGTCTAATAGATATTTTGCAATAATAAATTATTTTTATTTTTTTACAAACGCTCTAATAGTTGTACGGTATTGGGAACGCAATGTGATTGGTACATTCATTTATTGGATTTGAACTTTATACAATCCAATTTTAAATGTATCCAATTTCCAATATACATACAATGATAATAAAATGAATAATAATGGAAATCAGCTGGGGTTTGATTTGGGTATATAATAACCAGAGTTTTAGATTTGTCACTTTTTTTCCCAGTATATTTGACATAAGGAAGGCGTAGCTAAAACGGCTAAGAAAATAATTTTAAATAAGGATTTGTTTGACGTAGCGTAAACCCGAAGTAAGTGCTTCGGCTCGGTTTAACTATTCCGAGGTTGAACCCAGTATTAGTGAAAAATAATAAATAAGGCTGAGAGAGTTTAAGATCGGGCCGCAAACAAAACCCTTTTTATAAGGCGTTTCGGTGACAGAGAGGCATTGCTGTAATGGTGAAGCTGATCTAAATTTTTTATAAAATAGTATTGAATTAGCTAGAGTAGGGTAAACTTTATTGTTATTAGGAGTATTAGCTATAGTGGGGCAAGCTTAATTATTAATATTAGGAGTATTATATATTATTTACTAATCCAATTCGTTTTTTTCATCTGATCTCCTCTTCAAGGTAGCTCATTGGATAGGTTCTCTTTTAGAGTTTCACCCGTTTACTTCTTTAGATTGCGTGCTAGGGACACTTTATATGAAATACCGAGTTAGTTATTTAGGCTTTTGAATATTGTATTATATAAAATACCGTTTTAGAAATACAAAACCAAGAAATAAATTGATTAAGAGTTTAGCAGTATTAAAAAACGTAATTTCATTCGGAGCTTTAGACCCTCCAAACTCAAGTTTGTTGTTTATTTATTTATTTGAATCAAGCTAATTAATATCTAGCGTACAAAAAATATTACTTAGAATTAAGAATTTATAAATTATACAATATTATAGAATATTTTTTTAAAACTATTATTTGAGACATCACAAAAATTTGTTAATAAATTATGATTGACGTTATACAAATTAAATATTGTATTCAATGGTGAATTCTGCTCATAGTTGGTACGATAGTGTTTTATGTAAATTGGGTCACGAAAACCTCTTAGATTTCGATTTGGAACATTAAAATTAACACGACACAAAAGGTTTAAAGCATCGATATTACCATCAATAAGATTAACAATAAAAACAAAGCATAAATAAGAACGTCTGCGCTCCAGACTGGGTAAATCTATGAGTTTTAAACGGCTGCTATATGAAGGAAGATTCAATGGATTCTGCCAGCCTAAGCCTCTAAGGGCAAATTTTAGGAATCTTTTTTGAATTTGTTCAATTCTTATTTTGTGACAACTGTAGTAGGGGGTCCATACCTGGCAAGCATACTCTATAATGGGTCTGACAAATGTAGTTTGATAACATAAGGATCAGAAAACTGACGTGATTCCCTTTTAATCCAACCTAATATTGAATTGGCTTTATTACATGCCATATTGATATGCTGCGTGAATTCGAGTTTCTTATCGAACAATACACCAAGGATAGATACATCATTTACATTTAATAGATTTACGCCATTGAAACTATAGTCAAAAGATAAAACGGACAATTTTCTTGTAAAATTTATAATCTTACACTTATCGATATTTAACAACAAATAATTACGTGCACACCAATTATAGAAAGCATTTAGATCAATTTGAAGCTTTTCACAGTCAAGATTGCTAGAAATAGTTTTAAATATGTTAACATCGTCTGCATACATAAGACAATTAGAGTACTTTAAAACTGAAGGAAGATCATTTACAAACAATATAAAAAGAACTGGACCCAAATGGCTACCCTGTTGTTTCTTTGGGAAGAAACCCGGACACCGAAGAGTTAACCTCAGCCACGAAGAAAAAGCATGACAAGACCATGACTCAGGTGGTGAATTGACTGGAGAAGCTTGGTAGTTTAGGGAATTTTCCCACCCGCACTGTACCACCACGGTGATTAAGTAAGAAATGAGCAGGTCTCGCAATTCTGTCTGCTTGTCTTTTATTCCCCTACGCTTTTTTATTTTTTTTCTTAAGATCAAGGAATAGTACTGGTTGATGGTGGAATTACAGCAGACTGATATCTCTATAGTTGGCACTGTTCGGGGAGTCTCTTTTATAAAGGATCGGTCAAACAAATTTGATGTTCCATGCAAAAGACGTTCGGTCATCCTCTGACACAAATTGGTGCATACCCTAATCCTTTGAACAATTTGTTAGTATGATCGTAAACTCCAGCAGCTTAATTGAACTTACGCTGTCCTCACTTTGCCAACATTAGCTGGCGAAATTGTTGGATTACATCCAGTTTATGCTTAATGTTAAACAATCTACCGGACAGCGGAACTAGATTCATTTGTTTAGCTATGGTCTTAGCAGACATTTTAGGCAAAATGTGTGTGATATGCCCATCCCGTTTGTACATTATTCTACTGCAGTCTACCGTATCGAATACTTCCTAGAAATCTATGAGGAAAGCGTAAAGCTTTTTACTTCGTAAGATAAATGAATCAGCAAAACTTTTAAGTACAACGACGTGATCTATCGTAGATTATCTGGCTCGGCAACCCGCTTGAAACTCCTACAAAAGGCTTTTTTTCGTGATCCACATTTTAAGTCTGCTAAAAAGCACTGCGGTAAAAATTGTATACCATGCATTCAAAAATTAAATGACTCTGTAGTTGGCATGGCAAGCTGTACAACCTTTTTTATAAATAGGGTATATTAGAGATTCCTTGAATTTGGCCGTGATGACTCCGTATTTGAAAATGTTATTAAAGAAGCAAGTGAGTGTTTTAATAAGGCTACCAGTCCCATACTTTAACAATTCAGAAATGTATCCAATCCGAACCGCCCGCTTCGTCATCATTAAGCTCTTCCATAGCTGCTTCCACATGACGCGTTGAGGGAGTCTTAAAAATATCTTAACAAATTTTACTGGGCTTAGAATTTGATGAATTAAGTTCTGCAGTACCTGCGGGCTTAGATTAGAATTGATAGCATAAGTCTACGATCTGAACTCCAGAACAACTCAGAGCTGCTCTTACTTAGAGCCTGTTTAATATAAGCCTCGAGTCGCTAAAAAAAAATAAGATATGACATCTCTGATGTTGGGTATTCTTGTTTTCTATTCAATTCATCAAGACTGAGGATATATGTACATAAATTGAAGTCCAATTCAATAAGTTTTTGTTCTCCGAAATGTTAGTGCAGGACGTTCATATGCAAGTATGTATAATATGACATCAAGTTATTATTCTCTAACACAAAAATCTATTTCCACCGAGTTTAACTTTAATTTTTTAACAACGAGCAAAAACTAGAATCGATAAAAGCCTCCTTTCATACAAATTTAGATTGTTTAGTAAGTTAAATGCAGAACTTGTTTCAAGGACATGAAAAATTATTTTACATTAAAAATAAAGAAAAAAGAAAAAAACACAAAAACATATTTATAGCTTGTCACAACTTGTGCAACTCCAACATTGTTCGTCCTTATGTGGAAATTCTTTTTTTATATTTTTACTGCCGGGAGTAGAGTTAAAACAATGTCTAAAACTTTCGTTCCAAGCTGATGACATCCTTCAGACAAATGTTTCCATTTTCAATCTTGTTTTTTTTTTCACAACATCCAGTGTGATTTTAAAACAAAGGAAAATAAACGAGACAGCGTTCATTGTATTAAATGAAAATATAACTAATTGAAATGACAAGAGAACATTTATTATTTATTGCGGTTACTAGTTGGAACTTAAAAATATGTTTTTTTGTTCATTTCAATTTGCTCCATTGAACTTGACTTAGGGTTGAATATTGTTAAGAGAGCCTTGAATAGAAGGATAGACCTTGTGGCTCTGCGATGCACAATAATAAGAAGGAAAATAGGAATAACTATAAAAGGACTTTCTAGGAAATGAGATTTATTTCCTTAAAATCTTTTAAATAAGATATGCAACCCTCATTAAGAGTAGTCAATCTATTCTAAATTGCTAAGGTCAATCAAATAAGAGGTGTTTGGTTTGTGCCTTCAATATAGTGATAGGTGCATCTCAACTAAAGGTAGGCAGCTTTTCAAAGCTTGTATGACATCTTGTGTTGATTTTTTCTCGACAGGTAAACCAACATACTGGCCAACCTTGTAGACTTATTTATCGCAAAAGGACTAGTTAAAACTTACGCGAAAATCGAGGAAAACTTTGATCTTTCTACCGATCATTCACCAGTTATGTTGACAGTAAGTGGAAAGCTAGTCAATTTTTCCATTTTTATGTAGTAACAGAACTTACTGGGATAAATTCAAAGAACATTGCGAAGACAGAAGATTTATACCTATCTACCCATCTACCTATCTATGAACTATTCATTGTGGAAAGCTATTAAAGATGTTAAAAAGCCGCAAATACATTCAGCACCAATCAGGAAAAATAATGGTGGATGGGCTAAAGCCGATAGAGAAAAGCCGATTTATTTGCTGAACATCTAGAGGAAAATTTGATAAACGAACATGGCGATATCCAATGGCCATCTGAAAACTTTCTTATTCGGAATATCACGATATCAGAACTTTATCAAGCCATTAAAAATCATGAAAATAATAAAGCTCCTGGGTACGAACTAATAAATGCTCGCGTGCTTACCCAGAAAAGCAGCAATTAAACTTCAGCACCTTATGAATGCGACATTAAGGCTTTCACACGTTCTACGCCAATGGAAAGTCGCAGAAGCTTTAATAGTTCCAAAACCGAGAAGTCTCCTAACGAAAAGAAATCTTATAGACCGATTTCCCTCTTTCCACTGATCTGCAAGGTATTTGAGAAAATCTTATTAAAGCGACTGCTTCCTAATTTCGAAGAAAAGCGGCTAATTCCTGACCATCAATTTGGTTTCCGAAAAGCCACTCAACAATTGATCAGTTGTACAGAATAAGCAATGAAATTGAGAAATCACTAGAACACTAAATCACTCAAGCCTTCGACAAGGTTTGGCACGATGGTCTTAAGTTTAAACTTCGACAGGTCTTTCCGGATAAGATATATCAGACCAAAAACATAAATGTTAAAAAAAAACCAAGTTCTTCTATACAAAAACCTTTGTGTAACAGATCAGCCGTGAAAAGTATTGAGATCTAAAAGTACGCCAAGCTCTTACTTCATGAAGGTTTAATACCGAATATTTAAAGTAGAATAATATTGAAACAGCTACAATGTAATAGAGAAATTTTATTATTTAATGATTACTGACTAAAATTTGATGGGCTTACTGGTCAAGTTTTTAAAACCGTTTGAATTGGGCATACAAAAAACTTTTATTTTTCGCTTTGAATGTACATTAAACTATACCGCTAAACAAAATTTCATCATTCTACAGCAATCGGAAGTGCTCCATATAAATTAAACTTTTTCTCAGAAAGTAAGCGGATACTATGCCCCCTGAATGGAAAACCTCAATTTTTATTTTTGGTCCTTTATATGCGATTTGAGCCCTATCGTTTTACAAATTTCATTGTTCTACTGCAATCGTAAGTGTGCCATATAATTTACATCAGTTCTGAGGAAGTAGGCGGATACCACGCCCCTGAATGGAAAACCTCAAATTTTATATTTTTTCTTTGTATGCAATTTAAAGCCTGCCACTTCACCAAATTTCATTCATCGTTTTACAGCAGTCAGAAGTGCTCCATTCAACCAACACCCATTCCGAGAAAGTGGGCGTATACCACACCCCCTGAATGGAAAACCTTAATTTTTATTTTTGGTCCTTTATATGTAATTTAAGCCCTACCATTCTACCAAATTTCATTATTCTACTGCAATCGGAAGTGTGCCATATATAATTTACATCAGTTCTGAGAAAGTGGGCGGATACCACGCCCCTGAATGGAAAACCTCAAATTTTATATTTTTTTCTTTGTATGCAATTTAAGCCCTGCCACTATACCAAATTTCATCGTTTTACAGCAGTCGAAAGTGCTCCATTCAACGAACACCAATTCGGAGAAAGTGGGCGGATACCACGCCCCCTGAATAGAAAACTTAAAATTTTCGATTTTTTCCTCTGCTTGCATGACAAAACCTACCGTTGTGCAAAATTACAAGATTCTACGATGTCGGGAAGTGCTCCATAAATTTGATGATCTGTCAGTCAGTCAGTCAGTGAGTTAGTCAGTTACGGTTTTTGTGATTTTTGAGGCCTTATATCTCAGGAACCGCTTATGCTAGAAAATTGAGATTTGGTGAGGCGCCTGTGTCTGACTAGCTTAGCAAATATTTGGAATTTTAAGTTTCTGACTTCATTGGTATTGAAGATAGTGAGGGGCCAAAAATCGCCTGAGTTTGTTAATGTAAAAAGGGTGTAGTGCCAGAACTTGGCTGGGCACTACCGTGCCCTTTGATTACATCCTTGAGTCCTTCCTCGAAAATAAGCTATTTCGAGTTAAACAAGGGAGGGATTATTCGGATTTTAAGGAAATCAATGCTGGTGTTCTCCAGGGAAGTGTTCTCGGTCCGATTCTGTTCGTACTATACACTAGCGATATTCCTCAGGAAGAAGATACCATAATAGGTACTTTTGCAGACGATACGGCTATACTTGCAATATCCGATTCAGTTGAATCTGCAACCGAGAAGCTCCAACGAGCTCTAGATAAAATTTCGGTACGAACTAAGAAATGGCGAATTGTTCTTAATGAGTCCAAATCAACACTTGTTAATATTACTTACAAAAAAATTACTAATCTACCCACTTACATTAATTCGGTGCAATACTCACGTCAGAAAGAAACGTGATCAACTTGAACATAAACTACGTGAAATGAATTGGCTTATTGGAAGATACTCCAAACTCAGCATCTACAATAAATTGCTTATCTATAAGCAAGTGATAAAACCAGTATGGACGTACGGTATACAACTTTGGGGTTTTACTTAACCAAGCAACAGACAAATATTACAATTTTATAAGAACAAAGTTCATTAGAAACAGTGATTTACACAGATACTTACGATTACCAACTGTTGAAGATGAAATAGCAGTTTTTGCTGGGGAAGCTGCGAACTCACTTAAATGACCATAGCAATAGAACTATTCGACAAACAATTGATGAGACAAACCTTGTGCGCCGACTTCAAAGAACGAGACCGTTCGACCTAGCGCCATAAGGAGTATCCGCTTTCAAATGCGGTATCCGCAGGTCCTCTCAGTGGGGAGCTAGCTACCAAACGTGACTATATTATTAAATTAAAACTACTTGATAAGGTAACTTAGTTGTAGTCGCACGAACAAAAGGGAGTTGTTTTTTAGTGCGCAAGAATCTCACACTATTATGAGTACCGGGCTCTTCCCCTACCCACGAAAAAAAAAGAAAATTTATAACCAGAGCAAAAGAGACAAATCTTACAAGACAGTAAGATTTTATAAATTCGGCGACTTTAATTAAAAGAAATATTTTTGGGCACTCACCAAATCACATCATGATAGTCGGCAGAAAAGATATGTGATGAAATGGCTCCCGGAAATGGCTCCCGGAAATTACTCCAGAATTTATTTCTGGAAAAAACGCCAGAAAATAATGTTTGCTATAAATTGGATAAAAGGCCAGAAATTGTGTTGGAAAATAAGCCAGAAATGTTGGAAATTGGGCCAGCTTGCATGGAAAAAGCCAGAAAGCAAAACGGAAATCAGGTCAACCAGGCGTATGTAGCAACAGTTTTCTCGGGCAACAGTACATAGCTGTTAGTTGTTTACTACAATTAATGTAAAATACAGTTTTCTGGCTTTTTTTCAAAAAAAAAAAAAAAATAAATAAGGAAAAACCGCCAGGAATTAGATTTTTGTTGTTTTTTCCAATGACCTTTTTTAAATTTCTAAAAATGGAAAAAATGCCTGAAATTCTGGAAAGATTGCAATAAAAGTCTGGGCTGCTTTCCTAAGAAAAAAAGGCCAGAATTTGTATGAACAGAATTATGGCGTCTTTTCTAAATAAAATACTGGTGTAATTTCCTCTGGCTTGTAGCGGAGTTGGAGAAGTGGTTCTAAAACTTTGGTCGACCATCAGTACTCTTTTCAAAAATGAAGAGCTTGGTTTTGCTGATGAAGTCTTCTTTTGAAAAGGCCTACCCTTTTTAAAAAAGGAAGTTTTTTTTGTCCAGTTTTAAAAAATAAAATGCACGACTGGGTCGCACGAACTTGCTCTTATGTAAAAGACTAAGAATTTCAAAAATGAAAGTTTTTAGAGGAAAATTATTCATAAGCATAAATTAATTTTTTTAAATGACTAAAACAACTTCTTTAGTAGTTGGAGGTAAAAATATAGGTAAAACATAACATGATTCAATCAAATATATGCCAACTCAAAGTTTTTATTACTATACGAATAAAAAATAAATTTCAAAAAAAAAAAAAAATCAAGTTGATTTTGAGATATTAAATTTTCCAAGAAAAAAATTGATTTTTTTCTCAAAAATTCATAAAATATTTTTTTTATGTCTTGAAAAAACGTTGCATTTTTTAAACTTCTTAGAAGCTTCGCTATAACAAATTTCATTAAAATCCGTTTTGCCGATAACGAGAAATTCAAAATTCGAAAAAATCGTTCTATGGTAGGCAGTGGCGTAGCGTACCATCTCGGCGCCCGGGGCGGGAGACCCATTTTGCCGCCCTCATTCAATACTAAATTAAAATTAAATTTCGAGACATCATTTCACAGGCAATGAAGTATCTTTTATTGAAAGTAAAATAGAATTAGCGGTTTCATAAACGGATTTTACGAGCCTTACGAATGAGGCTCGTGAGACAAAGCTGCATCTGCGGATTCATCTCCATGCATGCGTTTTTTCCTGCGAATTGTACTCGTTTTGAGATCGATTCCGAGTTTTTTCCAAAAAGTCTTAGAAAGGTCGATTGCGGCTTGAACGAAACGGTTCTGCTCTCCACCAGGAGAGCTTTTAAAACGCAGAGTTTCTGAGCACACTTATCCACACTCAGTCCACATTGCTGCAGGTAAATCTGTGCGTCATCTTCTTCAGGTAGCTCTGCAGCTCAAAAGCTAAGAAAAGTGAGGAAGAATGACTGCATGACTGTCAGAAGAAGACTGGCTACCGATCCGTCAATTCTTCCAGTACCTCAAGAACTTCTACAAGCAAAAACATTGAGCTGGCTGAGACTAGAATAACGTTTCCGTCGAATGCTAGTTATCTTATCATATCTCGCATATGCATATCATATGTTTCGAACACTCCCTTTCAGTTTCGCGAGAGTTTCGGAACGTTTTGTTTTAGTTTCGCGATCAGCGCGACAATACGGAATGTACTCTTACGGCCCTACTCACCATCTACGAATTCACGAAAGCGGTCAACGACGAACCACAGATAGGTGGCAAATTTCAAATTTACATCATTGTTGTTTGTTGACTTGTCAAACGATCTGTCATGAAACATATCACTGAAAATAAAATCTAGGTATATATGATAAAAATCTAGGTTCATTTGACAAAAATTTTGTCAATATACGTCCAACAAAAAGTTTTATCAAATTGACAAAAATTATAGAATTTTGTTGAGGTAACAAAAAATATTTTGTTGTATCCACAAAATTATTTTGTTATGCTAACAGATAAATTTGTTGAAATAACAAAAACATTTTGTCAATATGACAAAATTTCGTAGAATTTACAAAATTAATTTGTCATATTAACAATTCTTTTTTTATTATTATCGGATTAACAAAATTTTTTTGTTAAATTAACAAAATTGTTTTGTTGAATTAACAAAATATTAAGAGTATACAAAAAACCTTTGAGTGTGTGCTAATTATAAAAAAAAAAACAAAATTTTTGTTAAATTAACAAACATTTCTTGTTATATTTTGTTAAATTGACAAAATATTTTCTCAATTCAACAAAATATTTTGTCAATTTTACAAATTTCTTTTGTTGAATCCACAAAAAACAAAATTAATTTTGTCAAAATAGTTTTTTTTTTGGGATTTAAGTCCACAAAAATTGGCGTTTCGTCCCTACGATCTCACATGCAACCATCTGTGAGGGCGTATGAACAATACGCAATTTTGGTTAAGTTTAGTTAATCTTACATGGATTTTTTGACAAAAACCAAACGTGAACTATATCATACACAAAAGAAATTTTTTGGTTTTTTTACAAAATAGTTTTATCTATCTGATAATATTATTTTATCAATATTACAAAATAATTCAACCCCAAAACAAAATATTTGTCATTTCAACAAAAATGTTTTCATTTTTTGTTAAATTGACAAAAAAAATTAACAAAAACTTTGTGATATTGACAAACATTTACAAAACAGATTTTTTGTAGATACAACAAAAATTTTGTTAACATCACAAAAAAGTTTGTCGATTTGACAAAAATCTCTGTTTTATTTTGTTATATTAACAAAACTTATTTTGTTAAACTAACAATATTATTTGTAGTGCATATTTTGTTAAACTGACAAAAAATCATGCTGCATTACAAAAATTTTGTGAAATCAACAAAATCATTCTTTCGTATTGACAAAAATTTTATCAAAACGATAAAATTGTTTTGTTAAAGGTCAACAAAACGTTTTTGTCAATATTAAATAGGAATTTATTTTCAGTGCTTGATTTCTACTCTACCCGCATCACCGGCGACATTTTGCCGCCCCCCTAGGCCTGCCGCCCGGGGCGGAACGCCCCCCCTCCGCCCCCCCTACGCTACGCCACTGATGGTAGGTACAGTTAGTAATATTTTGTTTTCAATTTTTTTTTATTAAATTATAGATGTTAAGAATTAATCGAAAGAAAAAAAAAATTAAGCAAAATTCTTGGAACCGTTTTCGAGAAAAATACGATTTTCTAAAACCATTTTTTAACATTTGTATGGAGGGTACCGTTATTTTTATGTAAAATATTTTTTTTTCTCATTTCTTGTAGATAATTTTAAGAAAGTTTTACTTATCAAATTCGAGCATGAGGTTTTCGAAATATTGAGTTTTCAAAAAAAAAATTGATTTTTTTTTTAAATCCAGAAGAAAAATGTTTTTTTTTTAATTGAATACACAATAATATTTAAATTGCTGGGGAGCCTTAACATAAAAAAAAATGATCAAAATCGGTCGTACCGTTTTCGAGAAAATCAAAAAAAAAAAAAAAAAATGGTTCCAGGGGGCTATTAAAAATAACCATTTTTTGTAAAAATTTTTTCAACCATTACCTAGCTTTAACTAAATGAAATTTTAAGTTTTTTTTTTTTTAAATTCTGTGACAGTTTTTGAGAAAAAAAAAATATTCATAAAATTTTGAAAAAATACGTTATTTTTGTTCTTAAAAAAAAGAAAAAAACGTGTGGTGGGAAAAAATTAAAAATGATATCAACCAAGTTTAAAAAAAATCGGTCGAGCCTTTAAGGCTGTAGTCAAAAAGACAGACAGAGAGACAGAATTGCGAGACACACTTTTTTAGTCTTCGCTATCATCAATCGAGTTCGATTTTTTTTCCGAATGCATAACTTGCCTCATAGTACCTATAAGTCTGTCTGTCTGTCTGTATTTTTCTCGAAAACGGCGCCTAGAATTTTGATAAACATTTTTTTCTTTCAATTAATTTTTATGATCTTTAATTTATTAAACAAAAATTTAAATTAAGATATTAAAGGTTGTACCTATGTACCATAGAGCATTTTTACTTATTTTGAATTTCTCATTATTGACTTAACGGATTTTAATGAAATTTTTTATAGAGATGCTTCTAAAAGGTTTAAAAAACATTGTATTTCAAGACTTAAGAAAAATATTTTTTGAATTTCAATACAATTTTCTGGACCAAAAAATCGATTTTTTTTTGCATTTTCTTGTAGTAAATTATGTGTAGAATATATTTCCAAAACAGCTTAGACGTATCTATTTTATGTTATTTTAATGTTACATAACATAGATTAATCCTACATTATAGAAAGCGATGAGGTAAAAACGCGTTTTTCCCGAAACCACGTTTTTCGAACTGGTCGCCACGATTACTCAAAAACTACTCGATAGATCGCCTTTTTTCTTATTTTGTTTTAAAGCATATTAAAATAAGGGGAACCTGGACTACGATCAAGATGATTCATGGATTTTTTTCATTTCTGCAGTACCTTAAAGAGCGAAAAAAAAACAAAAACAAACAAAAATTCAAATGTCCACCATTTTGTTAATTTTTGATTTATTATTAATGATTGTAGTTCAGGTTCTGCCTACACTCATATATTTTATAAAAAATTGGTTTTTCATTTTCGTTCATTTTTGCAGGTGCTAGAGTGGCTACCGTCAGGCAACCTTTTTTGGGAGTGGTCACTTTACCGGACATGACATTCATTACTGTCACGATATTTGGGCATATAAAAAATGTTTTTTGTACTACTTATTGTAATAAACAAGTAGCAAAAACTCCCAGTGGATTATTTATTTCCTTGTACAAAAAAAAAATTCCCAAAAAAACTGCAGTTTTAGCTAAGAAAAAGGTAAACCTCCTCTTAAAAAAAATATTTTTTGTATTTTTGGAAGAAAATGTCATTTTTTTTTTGGAAAATTCGATATCTCAAAAATCAGTTCAATACTTTTTTGGAAATTTTATTTTCATTCGTATAATAATAAAAACTCAAAGCTGGCGTACAAAATTCCCGCTTTAACGATAGAAGACAGCATTTAGGTTTTGAAGCAATAAATTCTAAGGTTCCGTTTGTGATAAGAATTAAATTAAGATGAGAGTACTGTTATCAACAATACAATTTAATGGATTAGAAGTTTTAGACAAAAAAATGATTAATATAAAATAAAGATTCAGACACAAAACGGAGTCCTGTGGCTCCATTGACAAGCTTTCGTTTTTCAAGTATTTCTTCAGCTGATTAGAGATATCAGTGTTTCCATGAGAGAAGCGAGTAAGTGATATTAGACGATAATTAGAGGGTAAGGAAGATTGGCCTTTTCTTAGGGATAGGCTGGACAAATGCCGTTTTCTATCCACTCGGAATGAGACCAGTAAAGTAGAAAACATTTTAAAGCTTACGCAATAGTTTTGCCAGCGTTGAGTAACACCTCTTCAGAACAATGAGAGGAATACTATCCGGGCGAGCTGATTTTTCTACATCGAGATCCTACAATTTTCTTACAACTGTACGATTGCGAAAGAAGATCTCTCCCATAAAATCGTGTACGTTCTTATTGACATGAGGTGTCATGGCAATTTTTGACAGAGTCAAAAAAATTGATTTTTTCTTGTGCACTGTAGAAAAGAAGAGTCATTGAAAACGAGCGATGGAGCTGAAGACAAAATACATAGTATTGACATTGTAGTATTTCTTGCCTTAATGTTGGGTCATTTTTTGGCTTTGTCGAATATGATCATTAAATGTCTTTCTAGTTTGTTTGAACTTATTCCAACTTTAATCAGTATCGTTGGCTTTATAGCATCGGAAATTGACTTAATCAAACCATGTTCTCTTTTGGTTTGATAGATTTTCCCTATTCAAGAACCATATCAGCATTATAGTCCACGTCACTATCGAGGAAGCATAGTGACCAGTAAAAGTTCCTAGAGAAATCATCGAGACCAGTTGGCTTTCTCGTATTGCCAAACCGTTCTCTTAGGAATTATTTCTCTAACTGGGATTTGTTGACATGAGAAATATGCAAATATGACGCATTGGTCGGATGTGTCTATTGGTGATAATTCATTTATAGTGTATTTGTCAGGGTCAGAAATAGGAAACGAGTCTAGCGTGTTGGCTGATTGGTCTGCAGTCAGGAATTCGAGTAGGTTCGTGAACAAATTGAGTGAGGTTGTTTCAACCGATCACTTTTAAGGTGGAGATCAGCATTCATAAATATTTTTAAATTTTATTTTAATTTGCACAATAATTAAAACTTTAAATGGTCGTACGAATATTTATCCTTAAAAACGGCTGCAAGAATTTAAAATTTTGGTTCTGGCATGAATTCATATTGGCTTGAAAATTTTAATTCAGTTTTTAGTTACAACTAACTTTGCCATTATTTTAGCCATAGGTCTCTTAAACATAAAAGCCAGTTCATGCGACTCAGTCATTTATTTAAAAAAAATTAATGTAATAATTTCAGGCTTATTCATATTTGGAAGAATTATCATTAAAATAAATGTTTCTTAGACTTTAGATAAAAAAAACAAGCTGCCTAAAATATGTATTGCAATTGATAAAGTCTTCTTATAATACATTTTCTTAGCTAAACAATATTTATAATTTTTTGTGAACATTTATCATCCAAAAAAAAAATCAACGAAATGGATTTATGTATGTACAAAGTGGGAGTTAATTTTCCCCATTGATGATTTATGAGCCTTCAATATACTCCAACTAATATTTATTAGAGCTTATCGTCAGACTTCATGCTCGAGAGCAGAAGTCAAATAAAAATACTACAAAAAGAGGAACGTCCACAAAAGAACGAATGCCCTTAAATCGAATTTATTATCACGAATTTATTGGGATTCTCTTCCGTCCACGGTGGCGTATGGGTAATATTTTTTTCTCGTTTCTCCAAAGGAGCAACAAAGTTATGTAATTAATTTCGTCACAGGAAACAATGTTAACACCTCTGTTAATTATTATTACTTTAAGTATCTAACATGCCTTTTAATTTAATTTACTCCTTGTTAAAAAGGGTTCATTAAACTATTATGGGACTCAATATAAAATAATAGTCACGAAGAAGCCATTAGTCACGCAACCTATTGTTTGTATGCGTACATTGTTCTCGGATACACTAATATTTATGAGCGAAAACAATATAAATCATAATCTTTCCAGTTGATCGGTTTTAATTTTTTATACGACAACTTTCTGACTTGCCATGAATAGAATATTGTTAAAAAAATATTCAATATTAAAATTTGCAAAAAACAATTTATCCATTTTTATTTATGCCAGAGTAAATCCTTCTTAAATCATATGGGAATTAAGAAAAAGGAAGAAACCCAAAGAGAAAAAATTGCATCAACAATAAATCACATCGAGCTTCATTCAGAAAATAGATGGAAACATTAAATGAAGAAGAAAAGCTGCTGACAGTCGTAATGAAAAAATCCGCAATAAATAAAAGTTCAACATTAAATCGACAATAAAAACCGTACACCTCTGTGAGTAAGTTATAAAGGATTCGGGATTAATTTCCACAAGGACTTTATTATTGCCGTACCTAATGAAACATAAAAGTTCAGGGTTGTATCAACTCCTGATGGGGCCTAATGTTTCTTTGTACTATTTATTCGTAGATTTATACTTGCTATGTTGGCCAGGTTTTAGTTTTATAATCATCAACGATGATGGAGCAGATCAAAAAGGTATATTCTATTCGGTCTGCAGGGTTTTGCTTTAAATTCGCTATAAAGATATGTTTTTACTTGCGACTTATAGGTACTATAAGGCAAGTTATGCATTCGTAAAAACAATCGAACTCGAGATTTTGATCAAAGTTGACAATACGATGATAGCGAAGACTAAAAAAGTGGGTCTCGTAATTCTGTCTGTCTGTCTGCCTGTCTATCGGTTCAACCACAGCCTAAACGAATCGGCCGATTTTCTTTAAACTTGGTAGATATCATTTTTATTTTTCCCCCCACACGTTTTTTTCTTTTTTTTAAGACCAAAAATAACGGTACCTGCCATACGAATTTTTTTCGAAATTTTATAAATATTTTTTTGTCTCAAAAACTGTTCGACAGACTTAAAAAATAAAAACACAAAAAAATTTCATTTAGTTAAAGCTAGGTAATGGTTAAGAAAAATTTTCCAAAAAATGGTTATTAAGGGTACCCCCCATGGAACCATTTTTTTGTTTTGATTTTCTCAAAAACGGTACAACCGATTTTGATCATTTTTTTTGCTAAAGATTTCCAAAAAATTGAATAGAATTGTGTATTCAAATTTTCTAAAATTTTTTTTTTTGAATTCTTAAAAAAAAACTTGAATTTTTTTTTAAAAAACTCAATATTTCTAAAACCCTAGGTATGCCAGATTTTTTTAAAACTTGATTAATAAAAGAATCTTAATATAAAAATTTTATTTTACCTAAAAATAAAGGTACCCACCATACAAATGTTAAAAAATTAAAAGAAATGGTTTTCAAAAATCGTATTTTTCTCGAAAACGGCGACTAGAATTTTGATAACATTTTGTTTCTTTCAATTAATTTGTAAGATTAAGATATTACAGCTTGTACCTACCATAGAACCATTTTTTCGAATTTTGAATTTCTCATTATCCACATAACGGATCTTAATGAAATTTTTTATAGAGAAGCTTTTTAAAAGTCTAAAATACATTGCATTTCAACCTTTAAAAAAACTTTAAAATAAATATTTTTTGAATTAAAAAAAAAATCTATTTTTCCTTTTTTTGAAAATTGATATCTCAGAAACGGCTCAATATTTTGTAAATTTAATTTTTATTCGAACAATAATAAAAACTTGAAATTGGCGTACCAAAATTTTTTCTTAAAAATCTTTTAAAATTTTAGTATCTATGTATGTACTTATATAAAAGCTTTTTTTTTTTAAGAAACCACTAAAACGACTTATAATTTTTGTTCTAGCATAAATTCATATTTGCTTAGCATTCTGTTTTTGTCTCATACTACTAAAAGAATTTAAAAAATTAATTTTATCCTTGTGAACATTTTTTTTTGTTTTTATAATTCACTCGCTCTCAAGGGTATGTTACGAGACCCTTATAATAACATACACGGGCGAGGGGGAAATTAGAAGGGGAGAGAAAGGAGGTGTCGAAAACGAATCTCTATATTTGACGGTACGACCAAAGTTAGGCTCAAAGGTGAACTGATGAGCATTCCTAGCAAAGCGGGTATCACGGGTTTTTTTTTTATAATTCACTCGCGCTCATTCATTTTTAAAATTCCTAGTCTATTACATAGGAGCAAGTTCGTACGACCCAGTCGTGCATTTTATTTTTTTGTATTTTGTCCAATAATACCCAGACGATATTTGTCAAACTTTTTACCCAATTTTCAAAACAGCTATTAATGATTCACGGTGCCCTGAAATAACGACCATTTCATTTAAGGTCCAAATTAGTTTGAGACAGAAAAAAAAAAAACAAATATAGTATAATTTTCAAAATGTAGGGCATTAAAGCCTTATTTTGCTTTGAGCTCATAAAGTTTAGTCATCTGAAAATACACCTATTATGTAAACAGTTTTCTTCGACAAAAATACCTTGGGTGCCCATATTCCCCTCTTCTATGGATTTTAGTGGAGCATCAGTATCAGTTCCAGCATCGGGAATTATACTCGTTCTTCAATACTGGGAACTGAGTAATACGTACTTAAGTTCCAATGTACTTGAGCAGTATTTTCAAGTACTTGAACAGTTCTTTAAAGTTGATCAGTTATCTGATTCAAGAAGCTAGCATTACTTAATTTTCCAGAAAACACTTGAAACTATTGAGCAAGCACTTGAAGTACTGATCAAGTACTGCTAAAGCTGTTTTGTACTTAAGTACTTGTACCCAAATACTTGAAAAATACTTCTACTTGCAAGTATGTATTAGTTCTTAGGACTTAGGAAGCATGGCATTCTTTACAATACTCATTGTCCTAGTTGTAGAAATCAGCACTAAAAGGAACAGTCATTCATTGTATCTGTTAATGTGCCACTTTGGTTAAAATGAGATTCCAACTTTTCGGAAATTTAATCCTCGAGGACCTTAACAGACTATCTTACCTGAAGTTCAAATACTTTATTTCTTTTTTCAACGCATTGAAGTGAATCTGAGACGGTTCTGTAATACTTTTGTTTAAGGTTCTCCTCAATCATAAAACCGCGAACTAACAAATTTCAAGTAGACGGGACCTGATAAATCTTTCAACATATCCCATTAAATCCACAGATCCATCAAAACAGCACACTCTAGCGCTAATTGGTTCACTGATTAAGACTGCTTGTGGTCACCATTTCTTTCCACCTACCTAATACTTGTACTTTAGAGGACTGATTTACGAATTTCTCGAAAACAATTTAACGGATTTTGATAAAAATACACATCAGCATCATAGACTAAGTCCAGTATCCTGTGACCTGTGTTTGCTTTTTATGATTTTGTCCAAATGAATAATTCAAGTTCTCGACCTCGAGTACCAAATGCAAC
The DNA here is from genome assembly GCA_911387755.1 of Chrysotoxum bicinctum. Lineage (NCBI taxonomy): Eukaryota > Metazoa > Arthropoda > Insecta > Diptera > Syrphidae > Chrysotoxum > Chrysotoxum bicinctum. Next base: position 64,096,702 of record OU426987.1, read on the forward strand.
ATTTTCATAAATCTAAAATACCGCGAAAAAATTGACATTGACAAATTGACAACGCTATACTTTTTCAAAGTAATAGTTATATGATACCAGAACCGTTATTTACTCATAACTTTCTTAGTTAAGTTGACAATACCAGAAAATAAAACATATTTCTGCTGTTATCAAACCTGTCGAATTGACGTCAGCCCTATTCAATTCACAATTACTGGCAGATCATTGCTTTTTAGAGGGTACAAATTTACTTAAGGAGTGATAGGTAGTCTGACTCAGGCAGTTGCGTATGCCGACGATCTAATAGCGTACAAAATAGCTCCAAAAGTTGAGGTCATCAGAATTCTTTTGCAGTGTGACTTCCTCAAGATTCAGCGATATTGTGATGTTTGGAGGTTCTAAATCGACTTTCAGAAATCTGAAACTGTTTAGGACTTCGTTGGCTGGAGCCCCAAGGGATACGAGAAAAAACTGGCGCAAGCTGGTGATCGTACCGCCACATGGACAGCCACTGTCGAGTAAAAGTATTGTAAAGTACCTTGGCATGTGGTTGGAACAGTATTTTTATTTCGACAGACATATAAATGCTGCTCTGACCAAGGCTAGCGGAGCATTTGCCCTGACGAAACCGTTGTCTTACAGCAGCCGGCTTGACAACAGGGTAAAGGTGATTTGCTACATGGCCGTCATCCAGCCGATGATTGCCTATGGGTGCCCGGTGTGGTTCAACATTGCCCCATCTTAAATGGAAAAGATGCGAGTATTTGAGAAGCAGTGTCTTAGACGTTACCTTGGATTACACAGAACACCTGAGTCGGAGTACAAACATTATTATTCCAACCAGGTTCTATACAAAGGAGCCAACATATATAAGATTGATAATTTTTTAAATAAGCTGATTCGAGGTCACATTTCAAAAGCGATGTCCTCGCCCAATAGCCTAATTGTCGGAGTTTATTAACCAAACGATGATTACTATAAGAGTGTGCGTCTAAGCAGCTCTATCCCCCCCCGATGCATATCTCTACTTTGACATTTGAGGGCTGGTCCAGGATAGAATGGCGATTCCGCTAATCTACCACATCGGCCGTAGGACTGTTGATAGGCGGCTCCTTTGTAGTCGAGACGTCCTCGCACAAGACGGAGCAGAACGCCTTCGGTTCAGTAGGACTGTGTCCGATCAAGACCGGAGGGACAGGGTGAGCCAGAGAAACCAGTCCTGGTGGTTCCGCAGATGATAGAAAAAGTTGACGAGGACTTATATTATAAATATATCCTGGCCGACTTCCATAGTTTTGAGTGATGTTAGGTAGGGACAGTCACGGTGGTACCAAAAAAAAAAAAAAATATGTAGTTCGTAAATACAAAAAAAATAAAGTCTGCTGCTGGGGCCCTTCTAGTTTTAAGTAGTTTTAGTTTATTTTAAGTAGCTTTAAGTAGTTTTAGGCTAGCCGCGCACTAGCAATTTTTAGTTGCGAAACTGTTTGGTTACTTATAGAAAACAGATGAACTGTTTGGTTGAATGTCCGTGAATTTGCAGATAATTATATGTTCAATAAAATGGCGAACTTATTTTAGGCAATCGTTTAGTTTGTGTCAAAACACAAACTTTTTAGTTGCTCGAAACAAGCAGTTTCGCAACTAAAAATTGCTAGTGCGCGGCTAGCCTTAGATAAGGAATCCGAGTTTTTTTACATTTTCTCGAGAAAACAAAAAAATTGATATATGTACATAGTTTAATATAAAAATAGTTGTTAGGCTGAAAGGTACTAGAATTAAGATATAGTTTAGCTAAGAGCCCGCGCATAATAGGGCCAGTTAGTTAGTTTTAAGTTGTTGGATAAGTAGGCTAGTTTTTCTTGAATTTATTAGTTAACTTTAAGATAGTTATAGGTTGAATTAAAAATACAAAATTAATTAAAAAAAAAACCCCATCGATCAGCGAAATCAAGCATCATTGTGGGTGGTTAGTACTTGGATGAAGGACCGTTCAATACCAATCGTGTGCTATTGACATGTGTTTCTTCCATTGTTTTTTCTTTCTGTGTGTCCCTCTCTGTTGTAATGCCTAATCTGATGCTCCAAGTGGCCAGTGCTTTCAGTGTCTCTACTTCGTAATGTATATTACTTATAATCACATCTTTTGTGCACCTATGATAAGAGCAATGTGGTGGCTTCACTGTACCAGGGTTGTAAAATAATGCAACCCTTTGTGAGTACAATCCTTAATGACTTAAACAAATAGATTGCATTCGTTGAATTTATTTTATTGAAATGATTTCAATCTTTCAATGCCAAATGAATGGTGATTGCAAATTTTAAACCACAGTCTTAAAGTCAATACATTCAATTAATGATTTTTAAAGTTTGATTTAACAAATTATTGTATTATTTTACAACCCTGGTTGGCATTGCTCTAGTCCAGATGTACAAAAGATGTGATTATGAGTAAAAGTGGGTAAAGGAACTGCTTAAGTGAGAGGAATAAAATCTCTATATTGATTCATTTTTCAGCAGGCTCTCTTTCGACAACTTACATATATGTACAGTACATAGTAGAAAATAAAAATTTGATAAAAAGTGACAGTGCCTATTTCCTGTCAATGGATTCGGCTTTCTTCGCAGGCGAACTGAAAAACCATTAAGTATTATGTTAGTTTAGTTTAGTTTAGTTTATTAGTCAATCAGAAATAATTCTTACAGACTAGAATAAATAATTAATATTGATAAAGATTTAACAATAAAAAAAAATGTAGATAGGAAATTTATAAATACATATAACAATTTTAGATTAAAGATTAGCTAATACATTGAACAGTTTATTTTTAAAAGCAACTCTTGAGCAATTCTCAAAAATATCAATTAACATACAAACTGAGTTTACCTCTTTGATGCATCTTGTAATTGGTTCATTGTAACCATAGTTAGTCCGATGAAAAGGAACGAAAAACAAAGCTGTTACCCTTATATTTCTTGAGGGGATACGGAGACCCAATTCATTTAAAAGAGATGAACATTTAATACGATAAGAAAACACATCACGAACAAACATAATAGAGAAATATTTTCTTCGAAGAACGAGAGTTTGGATTCCCATTAATAAGCATCTCGCATTATAGCTCGGTAAATCACTATTCCAATAATTAAGTTTAAGGATAGCGTATCTGGAAAATCGCCTTTGGACTCTTTCTATTCTATCCGAAGCATTATTGTAATAAGGGTTCCAGATAATAGAGCAATACTCTAGAACTGAACGGACCAGTGAAAAATAAATTGTTTTAAGAGTTAGTAAATCTGAGAACTCACGACTATTTCTTTTAATAAAGCCTAGCATAGAATTACTTTTGCTAATAATATGATCTATATGGGGCTTAAATGATAATTTATCATCTAGAATTATGCCCAGATCTTTTTTTTGAGAAATTCTTTCTATGTTAATATTATTCAAATTATATCTGTAATTAATCCAGATTTTCTTAAGAGAACAGGTTAGAACCTGACACTTAGATAAATTCAGATGAAGGGAATTTATGTCGCACCATTGCGAGAGTCTTTCGAAGTCATCTTGAAGGAGTAAACAATCATGAAAGGATTCAATCTTTCTATAGAGCTTCAGATCATCGGCATAAAGCAAGCATTTAGAATGAATAAAAATATCTGATATATCATTAATAAATAAAAGAAATAGCAATGGTCCAATGTGGCTACCCTGGGGAACTCCTGAAGGCACATAGATAGGGTCAGAAAAACTTGTATCAATTTTCACGATTTGAACTCGACCAGTTAAATACGATTCGATCCATTTCAGTAAATTAGAATGAAAGCCAAGACAAGCAAGTTTATGGAGTAAAATCTTATGGTTTACTCTGTCGAATGCTTTAGCAAAATCGGTAAAAATGATATCGGTTTGTAAGTAGCTTTCAAAATTCGAAATTATATGATTGACAAAGATAGCTAAATTAGTTGCTGTAGATCTTCCTGGTATGAAGCCGTGTTGAAAGATCGATACATGCTCTCGGACAACGAAAAGTATTTTATCACATATGATTTTTTCAAATATTTTTGGGATAACTGAAATTTTGCAAATTGGTCTGTAATTTGAAATGATTTGCTTGGACCCAGCCTTAAAAATTGGTGTAAGATAGGAAATTTTCCATTCCTTCAAAAATAAGCCATTAACCAATGACTTATTAAACAAAATTGTAAGTGGTTCGGCTAGAGAGTTTGCTGCATTTTTTAAAAAAAGTGGTGAAAAACCATCCGGTCCAGCCGACTTTGAAGTTTCTATTTGCTTCAAGGCAACTAAAACTTCATCAGCGTCGATATGAAGGTAACCCATACTAAATCTTTCAGGTATGTTAGGAAGATTTTGAGAGTGTGTTTCGTTAGTATAGACGGATTCGAAGTATTTGGCAAAAAGATTGCATATTTCTAATATATCACTTGAAATTTTTCCTGCGTGACTCATACAATTTGGAAGGCCTGTATTTTTTCGTTTGGAGTTAATAAATTTCCAGAAATGGCCACTATCATTTTTGATCTTAATCTCAGTAGAAGTAATATAATCATTGTATAACTCTGAATTAAGAGAATCAAACAAACGTTGCAATGCAAGATACGTATTATGAAGATCTTGATTACTTTTATTAGATTTGTATCTCTTATAGGCTTTATTTTTCTTATTTTTAAGACGCGACAACCTTTTATTGAACCAAATAGGATTCGAATTACACGATATTGTTTTTTTGGGAACAAAACGTTCTATAGTGTTATTAATTATATCTTTGAAGGTATTGTACGCATTCTTTAAATCAGGTTGATTCATGATATCCCCCCAAGACAACGAGGCAAGGTACGCATTTATTGCATCAAAGTCAGCATTCTCAAAACAATTTACAACTTTTGAATGAACTAAATTGCTCTTTTTTAAATAGCTATAGAAAGTAAGATTTCCCTCTAATGCACAATGATGGACTGAGTTCTGAAGCATTGGTAGCAAACATTTTTCAACATCGACATTAAATTGTTTATCGACGAAAACTAGATCAAGTATACGACCGAAATCATTATGACAGTTATTAGTTTGAATAATATCAAATTGGCTGAAAAAATCTACTAACAGTGCCTCAGAATCAGTATTTATATTGAAAGGGATTAAGTATTTCTCATCCTGATCAAAGATCCAATTAATTTCACTTAAATTAAAATCTCCAGCATAAAAAACATGCTGAGAACTAGAAAGATTTTCTAGAATGTTTTTACAATTACTTAGATGTATATCATATAGATCGATAGTACTTCTTGGTGGTATATAACTACACATAACAAAAAGTTCTTCTTTATTACACAATAAAACATTAATAATTAATTGATCAATATCGTAATTCAAATTATTATTAGCGGAGGAATCAGATTCTAAATCTACAAGTTTGCAAGATAGGCTCGATCTAACAGCTATAAGAACTCCTCCTCCACGCTCTAAACCTGTTTTTTGTGAACATCTATCTTTTCTAAAAATAGTATAAGACGAATTACAAATTTCAGTAGTTAGAAAATTTTCATTTAACCAAGTTTCGGTAAATATAACGATATCATATAATTCTGAAGAAAGAGATAAAAATAATTGATTTAACTTAGTTCTTAAACCACCAGTATTTTGATAATAAATTGATAAATTATATGAATTCGATGAAGTCAATAAAGCACCAGATACATCATTTGCTCTTGAAACACCATCTTTAGTTAAATCCACATTGTTGAGAGTCATGTTTCTTCTATCGCTTTCGAGGCAGCTGTTCTGTTTTTTGGATGGTCAACAAATGGTTTAACCTTGACAGCATAAGGCCAAATCGATGAGTCATTCAAAAGATAATCGACATATTCAACAGGAACACATAATTTGAAGTTGACAAATTTCACATGATCCAACGAAATCCCTTTTTTGATTAGCTTAAAGCATTTAAAAGCATTAGAAGAGATGCCAGTTTTAGAGACAATATGTTTAATAATGTCCTCCGGCTCCGTACTTTGTTGTATTGGAATTGAGAATGAATGATGAATGGTAGGCATATAATTTTTGATCTGTCCAAATGTTTTTCTGTTGTCACATCCACTTTAGTCACATGCCGTCCAGGAATGTTACATTCTTTAAGAACTTTTATATACAACAATAGATATCTGAAGTGGGTTTCATGATTTTTTCAGGTAGGTAGTTAAGTAAAATTGGCGGCCATGAGCAGACTTGCTCAGTGACCCAAATAGAGCTGGAGTGCACCGTTTTGATACCATAAACTCGTTTGACATGTGTATTTAATGGGATATAATGTGCTCCTTCCTACCTTAAGTTCGCTAGTTGTTTGGTCTTGAAAAGTATTCGGTACATAAATTATCGAGGTTCATGCCAGAGTCATTCCGTCGTGTCAAGAAAAGAGATAAAGTCTTTGATCTTCAGTTCAGATAGTTCGTTAATGTCATCGAGGAATAATTTTCCGAATAGCTGGGCTCTCATTCTGGCCAGAGCAGGATATTTACAGAGGTAACGAATGATTATTTCCTTTTCCTGTTGATCCTCACAATTAAAACCATGAGTAATGTAAGGAATGCTCAGCCCACTGGTATAACCAGGTTGCCAAAAAGACCTAGAGACATTTAAAGACTCAGAGACAATTCCCATTTTTTCTTCAGATAGGCTGATGAACGTTGATTGGACGAAACGTTTCGGAAAGTCTTCAGCTGAATAGAAGGAATTCGCTGAAAAATGTCATCAGTTTTACTTAGTTTCAACATAATCTGTATACCATATTATGGTAAAAGAATATGGTTCAGATGAGAATTGTGAAATTTTGTCGAGAACTGATGTCAAACGAAGGACATAGTCATATTTTGTTTCTCACGACCATTCTTTTTCAATTCATAATATAATTATACACAGAGCTGCAAAGGCCTTCTACACCTTGTTAAAGGGTGTTCTTTTAAATACAACATCTTCCCCTTTTTAACAATGCTTTACATTTAATTTTTTTTTATTTTATTGTTCTGTGACAGCTTCATTTCAATACTTAAAATTTTTTTTTCTTTATAATTTTTATTTTGTTTTCAATTGACATACTTATTGCATATCTTTGCTATGCAAATATTTGCTATTTCTTTAATCTTTCAGATCTTCTTACATCTAAATTTTCTGAATTCCAATTTTTTCGCGGTCTGACCTTTTTAGTCTTATCCACGGTCGATTCGTTTAATTCAAGCTTTTTTGAAATATTTTCATTTTTAAAATTAATTTGTCTAGGTGAATTTTTTTCAGTTTCAGTTTGTATACAACTTTCAGAATTTTTAAATAAATCTAATTTGGACTTTTTAATTTGGTTTCTATGTACTAATCTTATGTTTCCATTATTATTTATCAAATATGTGAAGTGACTGACTATTTTCATGACTTTAACGGGAATCCAGTGAACAAAACTAACTTCATGGTTTCTATACCATACAACTTCTCCCTCTTTAAAAGGTTGCGTACTATTGTTTATATTTCTATTCTTTAATATTTTTAAAAAACTTCTACAGTTTGAATTTTTTGACTTTTGCTCTTGCCTTTTTTTAATTTTACAATCATTAAGTTTATTTTTTGACAAATCAAATGTGACCTTTTTCTTAATATTAACATTATCTAAAGCAATTTTGGGCTTAAAGTTAAAAATGAGTTCGGAGGGCGACTTAGCCGTTACCGTTGAAGGAGTATTTCTCCAATTTATTAAAAACTTTTCAATTTTTTCGGATAATGACATGTCTGGACGTTCTAATATAAATTTATAAAAAACTTTTTTAATCGTTTGTACCATGCGTTCAGCGGAACCATTTGATTGTGGGTGATAAATCGGACTTTTTGAACACTTGATGCCGTTCTTTATACAAAAATTTTTAAAGTACGCCGCATTGAATGGGGGTCCATTGTCCGAGACAATTTCAGTTGGAAATCCGAAAACAATAAATGTTTTCATTAATTCCTCGACTAATTTTTGAGCATTCCAAGATGGTAAAACACGAATGTCACAATATTTCGAATATGTGTCCACTAACACCAGGATGCTTTTCCCTGCAAAATACATAAAGTCCAAATGAACACGTTCAAATGGAAATGATGTTAGTGGCCATTTGGACAAAACATCTTCTCTCGGTACATTTGCTGTCTGCTGACAGATTCTGCAATTTGCAACAAAATCTTTAATTTCGGAATCAATTTGAGGCCACCAAACATATGACCTGGCTATCATTTTCATTTTTATTACTCCCCAATGATTTTCATGGAGCATGTGTAAAATGCTTGGGCGAATACTTTTAGGAATAACGACTCGATTTCCATAAAAAATAACTCCACTATCTGTACTTAAATTTGACTCAAATTTTCGGAAAACTGACAAAGACTCTAAAGCGGACGATCGCAGCGATGACTTTTTATTCTCTTTTGGCCAAGAAGACATTAAAACTTGATATAATTCAGACAAAATTGGGCAAGAACTGGTTTCAGCTCGGACTAATTCTAAATTTACTGAATTTGCGGACTCAAAATGGAAAATACCTATTTGTTTTACATCAGTACCTTCTTTTAAAGGCATTCTGGACAAAAAATCAGCTTCAACATTATCTCTACCGCGACGATAAGAAATTTCATACTCATACATGGACAACAGTATTGACCATCGCTGTAATCTGGCTGCTGCCACTGATGGTGTCCCTTTTCTAGGATTAAAGACTTCTTTGAGTGCTTGGTGATCCGTAATTATATGAAACTTATGACCATATATATACTTATGAAACTTTTTTAAAGCGAACACTATTGCTAAAGCCTCGCGGTGAAGCTGGGAATAGTTTTTTTCGGCATCAGACAGTGAACTCGATGCATAAAAAACCGGTTTAAGAACACCTCCAACTTGGTGTGACAATACCGCTCCAACACCATAAGGGCTTGCGTCTGTTGACACAAAAATGGGTTTAGCTGGATCGTACAACTCTAAAACCTGGTGACTGACCATAAGGCGTTTACTCTTTTCAAAACTTTTTGACATTCTGCCGACCAAACATACGGCTTTCCTTTCTGTAACAAACTGTATAACACATGCAATTCTGAAGACAGCTCAGGCACAAATTTTCGATAATAATTTATAAGACCTAAGTAGGACTGAAGTTGTTGCAGGTCTTGAGGAGGAGGAGCATCTTGAATTGCTTTAAGCTTTTCTGGGTTAGGCTTGATCCGATTATGGGAAATGTGGTGTCCTAAATATTGAACTTCTTTTTGAAAGAACTTACATTTTTCAATATTGACACTAACATTGTGTTCTTTCAGTCTATCTAGTACCATAAACAATTTTTCCCTGCATTCTACCTCTGTAGCTGCTCCTATGATGATGTCATCAATAAAAATGAAAACTTGGGATATATTCGCTAAGATTTGTTCCATGATAGACTGGAATATGCATGGTGCATCTGCAAGACCATACGGTAACCTTAAATAACCGAATAATCCCTTAAAAGTATTTATCACTAAGTATTCACGTGACTCTTGGCTGACTGTTAATTGTTGGTAAGCCCCTTTTAAGTCCAATACGCAAAAAACATTGCAATTTGCAAGGCTAGCAAATATGTCCTCAGGATTTGGTAAAGGGTGATGTTGAGTTTCAATAAGCTGATTAAGAGTGACCTTAAAATCGACGCACATGCGTATTTCACCATTTGGCTTAGGAACGATTACCACAGGACTGGCCCAGCGACTGTATTTAATTGGCACCAAAATATTTTCTTTACATAAACGATTTATTTCTGCTTCTACTTTGTCTCTCAACTTAAAAGGTACCCCATATGCTGCATGAAAAATTGGCTTGGCATCTTTTTTTAAAACTATGTCCGCCTCAAACCCGACAATTGAATGGTTTCCCTCTGGGTGCACTACCGAAGGATATTTACGAACTATTTCTTGGCTCAAACTACTTACGTTATCAATGGCACTTGACTGAAAAAACTTTGTTTGCCAATCAGGAAAAAATACGTCCAACCATGTCCGTCCCATAAGCATTTTCTTTGGCTGATCACCCTGCAATACAACTATGTCCAAACACCGGCTTTTATCTCCAAGTCGCACTTCGATCTCCTTTAACGTTCCCACTTCAACTATTAAACTACCTAAAACAGAGGTCAAAACATGATTAGATTTAATAAGACACAAATGTGATAACTTAGAACGATACTCTCTTTCGCTCATAACTGACACTGCTGCTCCGGTATCCACTTCGATGTCAAACGTTTTTCCAGAAATTTCAATTTTAAGTTCACATGGCTGACTAAAACATCCAATGACTTTGATGCTACTTATCTTTTGATCTTTCTGCGAACAAACTCTGCTGGTGTGACCTTCTTTTCCGCATTGAAAACAAGTCCACAATTTGGCTGGACACGTTTCTTCACTGTGACGTCTTCCACACCTTCTGCAATATCCTTTACCATTAGAAACCCCAAGGCTCCGACTTGTACTTCTACGACTTGAACTGCGACCACGTGCTCGTGCAATTTTTTGACTTGACTGACGGCTTAAATCTCGATCTCTTTTGGTAAACTGTTGTTGGTTTTCATGACTTGACTTTCTATTTATAGAACCTACTACTGACATTGCGGATGATTTCATGCTTCTCGTTGACTGTTCTGCCAATTCAATATTAAGAGCTACCTCACAATATTTCTCGAACTTGGCCTCCTCTCTGTTGAGTAGTGTTTGTTGTATTTTCTCACTGCGTAATCCAGTTATAAGCTTATCTGATAAAGCCTCGTCCAAAAATTGTCCAAATTCACAAGTTTGAGACAGCATTTTGATTCGCACTATGTACTCACTTATGGTTTCTCCGTTGTCTTGAAGTGCTTTGTAAAATTTAAAGCGTTCGGAACGTTTATTTGTCTTAGGCCCATAGTGCTTGCCTAAAATTTGCATTAAGTCCTGAAATGGTACCGTTTCTGCTTCTTTAGGACTAGTTAAATTCATAAGTACTTCACAAGGCTCCGACCCAATTACTGTTATTAGCCACATGGTTTTGTCGGCTTCAGGTATTTTTTCACGTAGAAGGAATTGTATAAATCTTTTCTCCCAAACTTTAAAATTATTACCGGGAATATATTGATCAAATCCACTACTTTTTGACATTATTGTAGTCAAGATTTTTCGATCTCCGCTGCCTGTACCTGTTTCGGTCATTATTTTGTACTTTCCTTGTGTAACTTTTTTTTTTTTTTTACTTTTTAATGTTGGTTTATCCTCGTCGCCACTATTATGTTTTTTCCATTTATTAAGAACACTTCGTATTTTTATTTCATTAGAGTTTTATTAGTTTTAACTTTAGCTTAAATATTATTATTTTATAAGTAGGTTTTTAGAGTAAAGGGAGCAAGTCATCCGCAACCGGTAGAAGAGATCACGCGAGTGTCGGATGATGCAATCTTTACTTACAATGTAATATAAATATATACCTAATAATAATAAATAGGTTGTATGTATGTTTAGTTATATACATACTCATACATACATCTATATTTATGGATTATGTGCAAGTAGTATTTTTTCTTCGTAGCAATGTTAAAGGGTGTTCTTTTAAATACAACACACCTGCAATAGAATTTTTGACAAGAGATGAGGAGCCAGCATCAACACCATCAATTGAATGTACTTTTTCTGACGTACGCCTGATTGGTTTAGTGGTCAGCCTTTGATAAGCGAACCAAACTTAAGGATATGACAAAAATTTAGAGACTAGCATGGATCCACACAAAAAGTTCCATGAGAAAGAACAACGACAACTGCAGCCCTAGAAAGTTTCCAATGACTTGCCCCGTCTCGAAAGAGTTGGTGGCCAGAAGTGCTCCACGACTTAAGCAGTTTAAAAATTAGAAAAGGGACCACTGTGGTCACAGAACCATCGTAAACATCACTGACATAGACATTCAAACAGACTATATTTCACCATACATATATTTAAACCCAGTCGCACTAACAAATATTCTTACAATGGAGATATGGATGAAAAACTAGGCTTTAAACGCACATCATATATCGGTATTTACGGACGCTTCCAAAACGGAAGCTCGGGAAGTGTAAAGCATTTCCTAAAACAACCCCCCATACATAGATCATTAAAGCTCCCAAACTTGTACAGTGTTTTCCAAGCGGAAGTGCTTGCAGTTTGCGAGGCCGTTAAGTATCTTTTCACATGTAAACTAACGAATAAGACTATTGACATCTTCATAGATAGCAGGGCGGCAATCAGAGACATTTCGTCAATTGTCAAGAAGACAAAACTGGTTGCTCTTTGCCGTAGTGAATTAAGATTGCTCACTGCGAAACAAATTCAGTCACCCTTCGATAGGTCCGGAACACCGGACGTTCATGAGAATGAAATGGCTAACAAACTGGCCAAAAACTATTCATCACTTGAAACGAGCCAAATTGTACCCTGGTTGCTTATGCCACTGGAGCAGGAAAACTATAGAATTCACCAAAGTTTCCTCAAAACTGCAAATGACTGATGGTCACCTACCAAGTTTCAAGGAGTCTTTGGCCAGATATAGATATAAGGGAAAAAATAGATTATCTACTGAAGCTTAGCAGACCTCTATTGTCTCTCTTGGTTGGAATCCTAACGGGTCAAAACTTAATGGGAACACACATGAGCAAAATGGGCAGCAGCACATATGACTTCTGAAGAGGGTGTCAGGACGAAGAGATGGAAGAGGGCTCATCGCACTTTCTTTGTGAATGCTCCAGCCTAGCAAAAACAAGTAAAGATGCTCTCGGAGAATACTTTTTCGACAAACTGGGCAACGTGACGTCTCATTCTTGCCACTTATAAGAATCCTTAACTTCATTAAAAAAATCAAGATGGTTCCGGGAGACTCCCATACCTACGACTTTCACTTTTACCCTTGCCATTCCTACATTATCCACTTCCTAAGGAGCACAATGAATCCATTCAAATCTCAGCTTGGCGGCTCTTGCAAAATAATGCATTTCAACATAAGTTTTCAAAAAAACATGTTCGAAATCGAAAACGGGAGGATTTTTTCATACCATGCTGCTAAAAGGGACTCTTTATTTCAAATTTCCACTCCGTAATCTCGCGCTTCTAGCTACGCTACTAAACATAATAACAAATTGCAAATGGCGACGTACGTCAATTATATTTGATATTTGTGAACTAGACAGCTACAGTATACAAACAGACAATGTAGCGCGATACTCCACAAGAGCGCGGAATAATTGTGTCAAGTTTTTTGACCAATAATCGGTCGGTGGTGTTAGCGGAGCATGAATTTCGACGTCGATTTCCTAATCGTGTCGCGCCAACTATTAAAACATAGCAGCGCATAGCTTCTCGATTGCAACATACTGGAACCACAAGAGACCATTGCAGAGCATGGCAATCACCGGAAATGGTCGTTCGGCCAGGAATATCGTGGCTGCTGATGTCGCTGAGAACGAAGAAACATCAACCAGACGACGGACCACGCAATTGGACATCACCAGACGGACGCTACAGGGAATTTTAGTTAAAGAATTACTCAGAGTGCAAACAATGCATCAGTTAATGCCTGCTGACCATCCTCGCGTGCCAAGCCACCCCAATCTCAACAACGAAGAAGACGAGCGACGAACCGCATTTCTCCTTAAGCGGTTACGACAGTAAGCCAAATCTTCATTTCTGAGGCACTGAAAATCTACTTGCGATGCACGAAGAGCAATTACATCCACTCAAAACCACTGTGTGGTGCAGCGTCCACGCGGGAGGAATGATTGGGCCGTATTTTTTGAGAATACTATAGGCAATTCGGTCTCTGTTACTGGCGAACGCTACATGGCCATGATAAACGACTTCTTACTGCAGAAATTGGATGAGCGGTGCTTGGTGAACATATGCGATTTCAACAAGACGGTGCAACGGCGATTACGGTCGCATAGTCTCCCGTTTTGGCGATTTGGCATGACCAGCAAGATCACCAGATTTAACCACCCAAGAATTCTTTCTTTGGGGCTACTTGAAGTCATGGGCTTATGCCATCAAGTCGTAGAAAATACGATAAAACGGACACATATAATGGGTGATTTTTTTGCTTTTTTTCTTTTTGGCAACACTGGTTTTGACAGCTAACGCAAGTTTCAGTTTGGTCTATAATTTAACCATGAATCATCCTACAAATAACAACAGTTTAATCGACCTACTGAGGCAGCTAGTTGGGCTATTGTGACTACATTTCGTACCAAATTTACATTGTTGGACAGTGAACCACCAACACGCTTACTTAGAGTGCGAACGGAGGAAAATATCGCAGCTGTATCGGCCATTGTTGGTGATGACCGTGAATTATCGATTCGGCGCCGCCGCCGTTCGCAGCAATTGGGACTCTGTTACTCCACTAAGTGTAAAATTTTGCGGAAGGATTAAGGTGTGAAGCCTTTCAAAATAAAGCTGGTGCAAGAATTGAAGAATTTTTGGTGAATGGGCTTTTTTATCGATAAATTGTGTTCAGCGATGAAGCTCATTTCTGGTTGAATGGATACGTGAACTAGCAAAACTGCCGTATTTAGAGCGAAGAGTGGCCAGAAGCATTGCAAAAGCTACCAATGCATCCAGAAAAAGTCATTGTTTGGTGTGGATTATGGGCTGGCGGAATCATTGGGCCATATTTCTTCAAAGATGATGCGTATCGCAACGTTACTGTGAATGGTGAGCGCTACCATGCGATGATAACAAACTTTTTTTTCGCGCAAAATGGAAGAGCTTGACTAGCATGACATGTGGTTTCACCAAGACGTTGCCACATGCCACACAGCACGCGTAACAATGGACCAATTGAGAGGCGAGTTCGGTGAACAGTTTAATTCACGTTTGAGGCCGGTCAATTGGCCACCTAGATCGTGCGATTTAACGCCTCTAGACTATTTTTTGTGGGGCTATGTTAAGGCTCATGTTTATAGCGACAAGCCCGATTCTTGAGATACCGGCCGAAATGTTAGAAAGAGTATGCCAAAATTGGACTAATCGGATGGACCATTTGAGGCGCAGTCGCGGTCAGCATTTGCATGAAATAATCTTCAAACATTAAATTATATAGACGGTACTACCGTTTCAAATAAAGATTTCATGCATTTTTCCGAACTTTATGTGTTTTTTTTTTAATTTCTGATAGCTTTTAAAAAATCACTCGTTATATATCAACACTGGGGGTAGCCACTTGATGGTTATCATCTTTTTCACTTAACAAAACACATTTTAAAGGTCCAAGTAAAGTTTTGCATCACTCAAAATCTGTTTTTTACTATAAAAAGTACTTCAAAATAAAAATTGGATGACTAATTTTGCGCCACCTTGTATAAGCAAGACCTTAAACAGAATTTTCACTCATGCCTTGAACATTTTGAAAAAAAAAAAATGTTGTCCAGATGCATCTTTTCGGCCATTTTCCTTTTATTGAAACTTTTATTATTGCTGTGAATTTTAATAGGAGATCAACTTCTGACCTCATTCATCAATATTTTAGAACTGCCTTTTGATACAAATCTTGTCAAGTCCTTAAGGGGGTGTATTTCGCAAGTAGTTCTTCTTTTACTCAACAGTAAAACGTTTTTAATCTCAAATTCTGGACTTGAGGTTGATTTAAAATCTTTATAAACTTTCTTCTGCATGTTTAACAGAAAGTACATTTTTTAGAATATACATTCTTTTATAATTCTTCGGCAAAAGGTACAAGTTGAGTTTTTTTTTGCTAAATTGCAAAATAAGTAAAACAAGACGCAGGAAAGGGTTTATCACAATTATGTGTAATCCGGCACTGTATAAAGTTGTAACTTGGCTCGTCTATAGTTTCAGATCATCCACAATCAACCATAAGAATCAGAAAACTTGCTCTTCTTTCGCATTAAGTGCTATCGTGTAGTTACTTTTCTCGTAAAAGCTCAAGCATGAAATAAATAAATTCCCATCCAAACGCTTTGCTTATACCACCCAACAAACGATAATTGCCGCACCATAAACTTTCTGTTATTCCTTAATGTATACCCACATCCTGTCGAACAAAAAATAAAACACCTCGCTCGAAGATACAACTTGTTTTCCAAAAAAAAAAGTGTCCAAATGAAAAAAATGTTGGTACATCCTCATATTCAACTTGGATTCTACTACCCAGTGGCAAATTTTCAATTTTTCACCAAGGAATCACCACGAGATTCACCAAGGAACAGAGCCTTCACCCATGAATTTTTTGGTGAATCATTTGGTGAAATTAACATTGGGATGTCATTGGAGTTCACCAGTGAATTTTTTGGTGAATATTCATAGGTGAAATCATTGAATATGAGTATGCTGCATTTTCATTTGGTCTGTTACTCAGGTGAAACATCAAGTGAAAGGTTATTGATGAATTCATCTCTTTTTTGGAAGTTGAATTTTCATCAACATTTATTCATGAATGAAATATAACATGAAAACGCAGCTATGAAATCATTGATTAACAGTATTTGCCTCTTTTAACCGCACTATATCGCTAACTGTCGCTTCTTCACGTATTCTTCTTGTTGAGATGACATTGCACGAGAAATAAAAATGATCCCTTTTCTCAGTGAACTCAACTAGCCATGCTTAATTTACCCTCTTCAAGAGAGAGAGAGAGCGGCCAACGATCGGGCGTTCTGAGGGGAAGAGCGTCGAAGTTAGTCAACTCGGAACGACGAAAGGGTACGGTCGTTGGTTAGTTCGGTGGTGATAAATATTCAATTTTATATGTCAGAAGTGCGATCTGAATTCACGCGTAGCAACAGCTCATAATTAATAAGTGTGTTATTAACAAACAAAACGAAATATAAAAAAAAAATAAGTAAAAACGAAATATAAAAAAAAATAAGTAAAAACAAAAGAAACAGAGATACTCTCTGAATACATTGCTCGTGTTGTGTGCTGCTAGGATACCGAAACATAATTGTGCTATTAACAAAACAAAACCAAACGGAACATACGGGAAACATAAATAATAAAAAAAAAAAAGAGACATACTCTCTGTACTAGTATCCTTTTTATATCAAGGAATTTCCCAAACATATTTAAAAAAAAATATAAATAAATAAATAAACGTTCCCTTCCCCGTCTGACTTTAGTGTTTGTGTGCTCCTATCTACTTTGTGTAAAGAAATTTCCCTACCCAAATACATTTTTAGGTCCTTTTCCTACGGCTGTGTGGGGTGGTGACGACCCTGCTCGAACACAAACAAAGCAAAAAATACTCTTGCTTTCTCTTGTGCTGTTCGTGTTCATAAAAATTTTGTAAGAAAAAGAGAAAAAGGGGTAAGTTATATTTGTGTAAGTTGACAAAATATATATACAGATATCAATAATGAGCCGGCAACCAGGGCGAAAAAGGAAGATTGCGATGGAAGAGTCCAATCTGACTGCCCTGCTAGAAGAAGTTAAGCGGTTAAAGGAGGAGAATGCGCGATTGCGTGGAAACAACGAAGATGTGGTAGAAATAAGTGCTTCGTCGGATAACTCACGACAGCCCTCACTGCGCATGTCCTTAAGTGAAGCGAAGGCACTTCTATCCGAGTACGAGCCAGGGGTAACAACTATGACACCCACACAATGGCTCGAGAGCATCGAAAGATCACGAAACATTTATGGGTGGGGGGGCTTAGAATGTCTATTTTATGCTACTGCGCTCTTAAAGGGAGCAGCGAAGAAATGGCACGAGAGTCAGCGGGTGGCAATAAGTTCATGGGAGGTTTTCAAATGGGAGTTTGTGAAGGGCTTGCCCATCACAACAGACAAGCATAAACTCCTTATGGAAATCATTAGGCGAGAACGGAAGCAGCTTGAGACTGTCGAAGATTTTTTTTACGACATGTCATCGATGGCTCAGAGGGCAGGAATAAGCGAACCAGAAACCATACAACACATAATATCCGGGTTAAAGGATAGCTCCTTGATGGCTGTGCTCGATGCCAGAAAACCAAAGACTCTTAACGAGTTACTTCATGAAATAAAAGAACAAGAAAATGCGGAACAGTACAGGGAAACAAGGAGAGAAATTCAATCAAACCGAAGATATGTTTCAAACCAAAGGCAACAGGGAGAAATCGCAGAACGAAGATACTCACGTTTCATTCCATATTCCGATGATCGTCAAATTAATCGTAGAATAGAAAACTCTAGAACATCGTCTTCTTTGGAAACAAATCGCGGTCCTATGCCCAAAATCTGTTACCAATGTCGTAAGCCAGGTCACATAGCTTATCAATGTCCACAAAGGAGAACAACAATGACCCCAGGAACGTCTTCGAGGAACGCAATGAAACAAATTATTGAAGCACCAGGCTTGAATGAATGCTATCAACAGGTGTTAGTTGAGGGAAAAAGTCTAGATGGGTTTATTGATTTAGGAAGCGATTGTACTACCATGAAAGCAGCCGTAGCTATAGAAAATAATTGGCTTTATGAAGCATCTGATTGTGTTTTGCAAGGTTTTGGTGGGGGTAATTGCAAGGCCTCGGGGCAAATGGTGCGAGACATAACGGTAGGTGAGGTATCTCTCAGAACAAATGTCATAATTGTGGATGACAATGCACAAGACACTTCGATTATAATTGGCAGAACATATTTCGATCAGCCAGGGATTGTGGTTACTAAGAAAAAAGGATCTCTAGAAGTAACTAAAAGTGACGATAATGCAGAAGCTTCAGGAAAATATTCTCAAGTAAATGCTGTCAATAGGAAGATAATGATGATTAAGCGCCAAATAACAGTGAATGATCTGAAGATAGGTGATGCGGCCTCAGAAGAAGAAATTAAACTTCTAGTTACGTTGCTAAACAAGTACAGAAATAGCATTGCCCTTGATATGTCAGAACTTGGACTATCAAAGACCAGCGAAATGAATATTCAACTAAAATCGGATGAAGTTATTCGGTACAAGCCATACAGGGTTCCATTTGGCCAAATGGATGAGCTTCGAGCGATCATAAATGAATTAAAATCCAACGATATAATAGAAGATTCAAATTCAGAATATGCAAGTCCCGTTCTGTTAGTTAAGAAAAAGGATGGAACAAGTCGGATGTGTGTGGATTATCGGAGACTGAACTCCATTACAAAACGTAAACATTTTCCAACACCAAATTTAGAGGAACAGCTTCAAACACTGCACGATAGTAAGGTTTTTAGCGTATTAGATCTTATGAGCGGGTACTATCAGGTTCCGATATCAAAACCATCTCGTCACCTCACTGCCTTTGTAACACCCTTCGGACATTTTCAGTTTAGACAGATGCCGTTCGGACTTTCGAATGCTCCAGCCGAATTCATGTCAATGATTGCCAAAATAACATTCCCAATTGATGAAAAGAAAATAAAAATATATGTAGACGACACTCTATTGGCGGCTGCTTCTGTCTTTGAGGGACTGAGCATCCTCGAGAAGTTTTTGAAGGCCCTTTTTGACAATGGACTCACCCTGAATATTAAGAAATGTGAGTTTTTTCGAAGTTCCATAACCTATCTTGGACATGAAATAAGTGCAAATGGTATATATCCCGGCAAGAAAAATTTGGCAGCCATTCATGACTTTCCGTGTCCGTTGAATGTCGCAGAAGTAAGAAGATTTTTGGGACTTACGGGATTTTTCCGCAAGTTTATTAATGGGTACGCAATCATTGCTAGACCACTTCATTATCTTACGGGAAAAGACGTCGACTTTAAATGGGGTAAAGAGCAAGAAGATGCCTTTATTGAACTTAAACAAAAACTATGTTCGAAACCGGTTTTGGTGCTGTACGACCCTCGAGCAGAGCACGAACTTCATACTGACGCATCTAAGGATGGATTGGCTGGAATTTTAATTCAGCTTGATGATAACGTTGGCAAACATGCAGTCGCTTACTTCAGCAGAGCCACCTCTAAAACCGAGGCTAAAGCACATAGTTACGAATTGGAGGCACTGGCGGTCGTAGAAAGTCTAGAGCGGTTTAAATATTATCTCCTTTGCAAGAGGTTTACAATATTTACTGACTGTAATTCATTGAAACAGACCCAAGCTAAAAGAGATCTTGTACCTAAGATAGCTCGATGGTGGCTTCGTATACAAGAATTTGACTTTGATCTACAATTTAGGGCGGGAAAATTAATGGACCACGCGGACGCACTCAGCAGGTCACCAGTTGAGGAGTGTATTGAAAGCGAAATAGTAGGCTCTAGACAAGTTATGGCTATCGGAATGCAAGAAATTGACTGGGTAGCAACATTACAAAAACAGGACCCAGAGTTAATCAAAATAATAGATGTTTTGAAAGGAGGTGAAGCATCAAAAAAACCATGCAAAGAGTGTGAAGCTGGAATATGAATTAATTAACGGAAGACTCTTTAAGAAAACCAATCAGGGTCCAAGGTTCGTGGTTCCTAGATCTGCGCGATGGAGGATAATTAAATCAATGCACGATGATGTGGGTCATTTGGGTCTAGATAATACTATTTCTCTGGTTAAACGAACTTATTGGTTCTCAAAAATAAGAACACTCTGCAAGAAATATATTGACAGTTGTGTAGACTGTCTCTATAATAAAAGAGGACTTGATGAGACCCGGTTTAAATTACATCCGATCGAAAAGGTGGCGGTTCCGTTTCATACGATACACATTGATCATGTGGGTCCATTCCCAAAAAGTAAACGCCAAAATTCCTATGTCCTCGGAATCATCGATTCGTTCACGAAGTATGTCATATTGAGACCTCTCCGAGCTACAAACACAACTGGGGTTGTCAAAACACTGGACGAAATATCACAGTTTTTCGGTCTTCCCCTTCGAATAGTGAGTGATCGTGGCACTGCGTTCACTTCCCATGCTTTCGTTAAATATATTAAAGATAACAACATCCTTCACATCAAAACTGCAGTAAGAACTCCGAGGGCTAACGGCCAAATAGAGAGATATTTTAGAACCTTCAACACAGCAGTATCCTGCATGTCACATAATAAGGATGGGAAGGATTGGGACGATTTCGTTCCAGCGATTCAGTGGGGCTTGAATAACATCCGCCACGAAATAACTGGGAAAACCGCACACGAATTACTTTTTGCTTACGAACCGGCAAACAATATCCATAACAAGCTGTGTCTCGCCCTGCAAGGGGACCTAAGTCATCAGGAATCTGAGGTAGACATGAAACTATTACGGCAAGTGGTTGAAGAGCGCATGAAGCAAAATCAAAAGAAATTGGCGTCAAAGTTTAATAAGGGGCAAAAAGCCCCTAGACAATATAAACAAGGTGAAATGGTTTTGATTAAGGCAGAACATCCAGCAATTGGAACGTCACGAAAACTACTACCTCGTTTTCGAGGACCATACAGGATCGCCGAGGTGTTATCCAACGACAGATACAGGATAGTCGACACAGACGAAAGTCAAGTCAGCCAAAAATCTTTCAATTCTGTGTATGCAGCAGATAAAATTAAACCCTGGGGTGACTTCGTGGATCTTGCCTTTGAAGATGTCTCCTCTGATGAAGAATGCGAATCTAATTAATCTTGTCATTTCCCAGCATGGTGTTCTTTTATGTTAATTCAATCTATTTAAAAAAAAAAAAAGGTTACCTTCGTTACAATAAAGCAAACATTTAATGTACATCTTCGACTTATCTCCTCATTGGCTGGTCTTAACAAATTTTAAAACAGAAGAAGGCACCGCTTATAAAGACATGGGTGGTGTTTTTTTTGTGGCAACACTTGTTGTAACTGTGTGACAACTAAGTGATACCTGTGTGGTAATGGGAAGCCTGTGTGGCAACCAGTTGTATCTGTGTGGCAACTGGGTGATTCTTGGATGGTAAATGGGAAGCCTGTGTGGCAGCACTTGTTGTATCTGTGTGACAACTGAGTGTGGTAATGGGAAGCCTGTGTGGCAACCAGTTGTATCTGTGTGGCGACTGGGCGATTCTTGGATGATAAGCGTGAAGCCTGTGTGGCAACGCTCGTTGTATCTGTGTGGCAACTGAGTGTTACCTGTGTGGTAAAAGGGAAGCCTGTGTGGCAACTAGTTGTATCTGTGTGGCAACTGGGTGATTCTTGGGAAATAAGAGTGAAGCCTGCGTGGCAAAACTTTTGTATCTGTGTGGCAACTGAGTATTACCGGTGTGGTAAGTGGGAAGCCTGTGTGGCAACTCGGTTGTATCTGTGTGGCAACCGGTGGATACTTATGTTATGAGCTAAGTTGAAAGCAATTGATTTTCCTGTGTGACAACACGGTTGTATGTGTGTGCTAACTGTGTGATATCTGCGTTATAAATAAATTTTTTTAAACGTGACAAGTTCATCAGGACGATGAAAAAGTCGGATGGCCGAATGTTGAGATGACATTGCACGAGAAATAAAAATGATCCCTTTTCTCAGTGAACTCAACTAGCCATGCTTAATTTACCCTCTTCAAGAGAGAGAGAGAGCGGCCAACGATCGGGCGTTCTGAGGGGAAGAGCGTCGAAGTTAGTCAACTCGGAACGACGAAAGGGTACGGTCGTTGGTTAGTTCGGTGGTGATAAATATTCAATTTTATATTCTTTTGTTTTCAAAAGTTTCTCTTTTTTTGCCAAGCGCTTTATACTTCGCTTACTAAAACCCCTCATTATAGCAGTAGGTAGGTTTTATCAAATTCACTCACCAATTATATTTTAAAAAGTAGTAATTTTATTTTCTTCGCTTTTTTCACTTATCAACTTGCACTTTCATCCGTCTTCGACAAAGATCTTGTTGGCACTGATTAAATTAAAGAACAAAACATTTCTTAACGATCGCAGAAGAAAGGACATAGACAATAAAAAACCTAAACCGTTATAAAGTACGAGTAATAAAAACATTTTTTACGATACTGGAAAAAAACCCAAACCGTTCGCGTCGCATCGTCCGCGATCAGCAAAAGTGCATAATGTTTATATCCATTGATACTTTCAGGTCATTTTCAATTCTTTTTTCCAACAAAAGGATAATTATACCAATCCATTAACGAAAACAAAATAATACTTGCTGCGCTAATAGAGAATTTTTTTTGTTTCTTTTGTTCATTTTGTTCTTCTTCTAATGAAAGCAACACACAGTGCTCAATGCTACTTGCGTTGCGGGCTCGTGAAGCTGTGCAGGACTTTTCCTCACTGAAATCACAACGTATTTGCATGCGAAAATGTACCGAGGAAAAAGGCCATTACCTTGCTCATAGGAAATCATTACTTTATTTTACCCTAAAAAAGTAAGGAATGAATTCATTGCTGTTTTCACCAAAATTTTTCATCGAGGAAGAAATTTGCCACTGGGTAGTTCGTATCCCCATACACATAGAGATTATTAAATTGCTATACATACTATTATACGGCCAACATAGAAAGCGCACTCAACAAGGACGAAACAAGAAACAAGAAATTCAAGAGGAAGGAGCAATGTACGTGTTTTTGCCTGCTGAAACTGTAGTGTCATAAGATGCGTTGTATATTTATAGCTTTGCATGACTGTGTAAGTTCCTCTGACAAAGTTTCTTAAATTCATTAATTTAATTTCTATGGACAGGACATGACTACCCAGTAGGAAATTTCCAAAAATTCACTAATGAAGAAGTAGGTGTTTCATCATGGAAAAGGAGCTGCACCCATGAATTTCCTACGGAATCCTATGAGGAATTTAACACAGGCTTGTCATTGGAAGGAGGTACACACTTTCCCGATGCATATTTTGTTGTGAAATCACTATGCTCACGGCATCTTCCATTTCATGGGTAATTTTTGTGTCTGAAAAAACTGGTTCTATTGATGTGATGCTTTCCTTAATGGAAATAAATTAATGAAAAGTGAGTCAACATTTAATCAATTGCCTCAGGGAAAGAATCATTGAAAATACTAATTATTCACTACAGAAATGTGTACATATTTGAAGCTCGTTTTTTCAGTTTTGAAAAAAAGTAATGCATTTATAGGCGATGTTTTATTAAGAGAAGGAATATGAATGAAATCATTATCCATTTCTTTTATTATTTTATCAATAGAAGAAGCGCCTGAAATGTATAGACATATTTATCGCTTGAATGAAAAAACAAATTAAATTTGTGTCATGTACGTATCTATTTTATTAACTATTATAGTACATTTTAAAGAAGTTAGTAGATATATGTATATGTTTTACATTGTCTTGTCTTGTTGTAAGACGTTACACAAACAGTTGGTCGAGAAACTCTCCTTTGACACTTGGTAGAATTTGGGGAGCAGCTTAGGGATTTATCATCTTCATTCTTCTGTTCATTTGAGATCTAAGAAAAAGAGGAATATTAACTTTTTGCAAATCATTCAAAAGAATATAGGGAATTTACCGTTGGTGAATTGTTTTCCTTCTTCATGGTTGTTATTTAATCTTTAGTAAATTGATTAAAAACTCAGAAAACTCCGCACAACCATTTTCTTTGATCACAATATCGACACTAAATCATTCCAAAACAAAAGAAATAACTCATGACAAAAAAGACCTATTGAGCGTCGCCGACCCATCGCGGGAAAAACCCAAAAAAAAAAGGATTGTTTATTGCAGGTCAAAATCTCTCTCTCTCTTTTTTCTCTCAGCTCGTAGTCTATTTTGCCCAGCAAACGAAGTTCATGAAAAAATACATTCCTTTTCCCTAGCGATATCACCTGCTCACCATAGTTTTGCTCTATTAAAAGGTTGTTTACTGATTTTCAATTCCAAAGAAAAGAAAGGGTTGTTTTCTCTTTCACATCGCAGGCATTAAACACTCAATTGTGGATTACAATAACCACTGAAAAGATGCAGGAAAAATTATAACGTGTTCAGCATTGTATTCATTAACATTAAGGATGTGTAAGAAGGATATTGATTTTTTTCATGTCTTCTTTACCTTCTTTCGAGAACAAAGCACAAGATACAACTGGGATTGCAAACTACTGACTCATTGCATGACTTTTGATGAATGAAACCAACGCAGACCTTCTACTCAATGAAAGTGCCACGTGATTTCTACGAGGAATTCAACTTTATTTTTCCTTGAGGAGCAAATTTCCTACTGGGTAGTGTAGTGTATCGTATGTGTGTGTGCTGAGTTTGGGAATAATTTTATTTTCAAGATACAACAAGGCTATTAAAAATTTAGCTTTGATGACAAACTATTATGAAAACAATGTTTAAAGGTTTAAAATAATTCCTTCCATATCAAGCATGAACGAGCTATGCAAGGGATAGCCAGAACGCAATTAAGGAGCTAACGGATGTTGCCTAGAGAATGGGGCGTGACGATTTATCTCTTTAAAATATATAAAGTGTGCGAAACTTGTTTTTTGTTAAATTGTCACATTGACACATATTATGTACATACATGGGGTGCAATTTGTGAAAATCTTGTTGATAGACCAATAACTATAACTTCTATAATTCATATAGAGAAAGGCTTTGGTAACGTTTTAAGTTTGAACTGTTATCGCCTGGAAACTTTGTTATTTCTCTTTGACTCATGGCGGACGTTTGGAAAAGGGTTTTAATGTAATTAGTTTGTAACAAAATTTTTCGGGTTCAAGAATGGTCTTGAAAGTACTTTGGTGGCCAGTACTTATTAGTTTGATAGAATCCTTTCAGCCGATGTCACTTTAAATGTTCAACTGAAAAAAAGTGACAGAAGATACAGGCGAATATTGTGAAGGATTGTAAAAGAATGCAATTTTTAAAAATTATTGGTTCAATAATGCATTAATTGACTTCACTTTGTGACTTCGACTTTAAATTATGCCATGACCATTCATTTGACATTAAAAAGATTGTAATCATTTTTTTTTATCCTACAGCAATCAAGAATGCAATCTTCTGATTTGCATTCTTTTGCATTTATTTACATTCTTCACATTTCTTTCTCCTACAAAAACCTCATGACTATACGATTGGTCGCTTTAAATATAATGAAAAATGATTCAAATTAGCTTTTTTGGCCTTTAGTCCACAAAAATTGGCGTTTCGTCCGGGTTATCTCACATGGACTCATCAGTTGACTTGTGAGGACCTTGTCAATACGCAATTTTTGTTAAGTTCAGTTCATCTTACATGAATGATGAATTTATTTCAGTAGTATATAGAGTTTGTATTATAAAAAACCTTCATATAATGAAAAATGTTTATGTAGGATAAGAGAACACTTAAATGGGAACGAACGAAAATGAATACAAAGAGTGCGAATGAATGCAAAGATTGAATTCAATTGATTGTTGTAAAATGAATAGGATACAAATGACTGCAATATTTTTAATGTAAGAGGAACGGTGAGTGTAGAATTTTTAGTCGAAGGCAATAAAAATTATCTTTTAAGCGAAGAAAGATTTCATTCAAAAATTATTGCATTCTTTTACAACCCTGGAGGGTGCAGCGAAAGACAAGAACATCGAGAGAAGAGTAGCGAGCAAAGAAACGAGGGGAGAATAGAAGAAAATGCTGCGCAGAAAGAAAAGGGCATAATCTACCTCCCAGCTCAAGGAGGTTGAAAAGGCTCCCGATCGACATAACACTTCGAGATTTTATGAAGAAGTGAAGCAATTGGCTGGAAGTCTTAAGATCGCAATACAAGGTCTTCGAAATAGTGAAGTTAATCTAGCCATGGAACCTCATGGAATAAAATGTGGTTCCAATATCTGCGAGTAATAGAACAAGACGGAAGAGCACTTTCAATCAAAGAAGAAGACGGCTTAGATATAAAAAAAACTTTAAGAACAACAAGGCAACAGGATCTTATGGCTTATCTACTGGTCTATATATGATACATGATATATTGTTATTGAACAAGCATAAAGTCAGTAAACAAGTATTGGAGTAAGCAAACATGCCCGATGGTTGGGCTATTAGGTGCAAAGGTCTCATATAAAAAAAGACGATTCTATGTCCTACCAAAACTTTTTAGACATATTCCTGTTTAGCGTCGCATATAAGATCCTATAGATTGTGCTGCGTGAGCGTCTTAGCTCACAGCGCACGCACAACTTCCAGTGGAAACAAAGCTACTGCCTTCAACAAATCAGCTTTGAGAGGCTCAATATTTCGGTGAGGCTTATAGCAAGCCTTCTCCTCCTAAATGTTCCATAACCGGCAGTTCAGCGGATTAAGACCGGGGCTGTCCGAGGGCCAATCTTCTGCGACAATAAACTCTGGTAAATTGTCCTTAAGCCATAGTTGTGTTGTTTTTGCTTTGTGGGCCGGCGCAGAATCTTGCTGAAATATACAGTGCTTGCCAGCCGGGCAGCCCCGATCTTAATCCGTTGAATATTTTAGAGGAGAAGGCTTGCTGTAAACCTCACCGAAATATTGAGTCTCTCAAAGCTGGTTTGTTGAAGACAATAGCTTCGTTTCCACTGGAAGTCGTGCGTGCGGCGTAGACGAGTGGCCGGATCGTTTAAGAAAGTGTTTGAAGGCTAAGAGGGGGCATTTTGAATAACTTTTTATATATTTATATTGTAAATTTAATATTTAATAAATGACGTAAAAAGAATTTTTATTGCTTTTTTATTTTTTAAATAAAACGTGTTTTTGTTAGGGACAGAACTTATGGTAGGACTACGTATATATGCCATCTTACTCTGACCTTTGGTCCGTGTTGGTATTCTGTCACGGTTGCAATACCTGGCTTTTTCGCTGGGGTGCATGCCGCTGTCGAATCCAGCCACGCATATATGGTCTCTTTCAAATTGGTGATTTGAACACCAACCTTGGCTTAATGGACGAGTTCAGTTCTAATCCGTCAATTTAAAATGGTCTAAAAAGTTAAACGAAAAATTATTAAAGATCGCGAATAAAGTCCCCAGCCCAACCGGCCAAACTCAAAAACTTGAAGAAAGTATTCTGTTAGATGGGATCCCATGCCATTTTCCCAACAAATATTATGAGACAGAATCCGATGTTTCACGCGAAATTTTACATATTCTAAACCCGTAGACTTTCGCGCAGACAACTATGAGGGTAAAGGGAAAAACATCGCAACGTGATTTTACTTGGTGAGCCAGATACTTAAAATTGGGCAGAAGGCCATACTAAATTTATGTTGGTGTGAACTTGAAATCACACATGTTTTTGAACATGGGTCAAGATCTTCATGTTTTGCAATCCTGTGTGGACCATCTGTCGCATACCCACATCTCTTGTAGACCATCTGTCGCGCATTGTGTTTACCTGTGTGTTGGTTTCGTTGTGACTCATCCGTCACATATACATGGATTTTGGTGACCGCCTGTCACTCAACTTTGTATTTCAAATTCGAAGACCTAGTTTGATTGCTTTTCCAGAATACTTAAGAGAAGGACTCTGGTCGATGGAAACCAGGTTTCAACTGAGCTCTACAGCATTTTGGAGACGCAATAGAAGGGAAGGTTGAAAAATGGATTGGGGAAAATTGAATAGGTAGGTGAAACTTCTTGTGGTAAATTTTACCGCAACAACAGTTCTCTACTATAATAGTTTTCTCACATGTCAGTTTTAACGCATGTTTTCTTGCATGGTGTGTTTCTCGTATGATTGTTTTCCAGCATCATATATTTGTGGCATGAAAATTTTCTCCCATAATACGATTAGATTTTACGAAGGATAGTTATCTTACATGATAGTTTTCTCCTCTATTCCTAGCATGACAGTTTTTGTGCTTCATAGTTTTCACACACGATAGTTTCCTCACAGGATAGTTTTCACGCATGATAATTTTCTCTCATCATATATTTCTCGCATGATAGTCTTCTTCCATGAAAGTTTTCCCTACGATAATTTTTCTGATAACATATTTTTCGCATGAATGTTTTTTTGTTAGAAACGTTTAGAACGGCCGAAGATGTCAATATCGTCTGCTTACTCCTAGACTTTTTTAGATTTGTTGAAAACAGTGCCAAAGATGTTAACGGCTGTCCTTGGCACCATCTGCTCCAGAACTAAATTGAAGATGCCTCGTGATGTATCTTCTTGGTAAAATCCAAATAAATACAAAAAAAAGATGGTGGGTCTCGACTGTAAATTTGTTGGTCTTCGAAGATTCGGTCTATACAGTCGATCTTAGTCGACATCATTAGTTCTTTCTCCGATGTGACTTATAGCCTTCAGTGGTTTCAGCAGTATATTGATACTGAGACTAATCTAATATATTGGATGGTGAATTCACAACCGAGAACCTATCACTAAGGTGCATTTTGTTGGTTTGGGGAACTCCAGGTATTCTGATGCTGAGGGTTTCAAAGTCCAATTTATTCTTCTGAGAGCACAATTTCTTTTTATTCATCAGTCGAGCTCAGACTAGGAAACGATCAGAGTCGACAAATGCTCTCTCAAAATGTACTCAAGGTAAAAATATGGGATACGTGTCTTAGGTCGATTAAACCAATGTCGAATTTATTGGTAATTCAAACGTCTGGAGAGTGCCAGGTTGGTTTGTGGATCCTTAGCCTTCGAAACCTTCCGTTGGTCCATCATTATGTTTTTCCACCGTCGTCTTTTTGTAGGAAATATGGCGGGAAATACTTTCTGGCCCTCAACTCTAAATATGTCAGATAAGCTAACGTAAGGTTAATACCAAGTAGTTTAGTCTAACTGGAAATACACCGTTCGTTCTGCCTAAAGGATTCTTCAGCTATCGTCTATTCGAGAAAATCTTCTTGGGAACACTTTTGTTGCAGGGAAATTGTTAGTGACTATTTTTTCACGTGTTTCACAATCCCATAGCTCTAGAATTCATCTTCCTAGTCACGGTGAGCATCTCTACTGTGTCAAAGCCTGTCCATTAAATTGCTCTTAACCAAATATGAAGAAGTTTCAATAATAGTTTTAAGCATTTTTGTTACTTTAAAAAATCGTCTTTCCTACCTGATTTGGTTGAAATTCTTCAGCTCTGTTACATGTCAAATGCTTACGACTTCAGGGGTAAAGGAAGTAGAAATATAAAAAAAAAAATGCAATTTTAAGACTTTATAGAAGCAGAAGTATTTAAAGCTTTATACATACAATTCCAGACATTTTTCTTTTACTAAAAAAATCAATTTAAACTTTTTTCGGCCATTAAAGTAAATTGTAAATATATTTCTTCGTAAAATATACCAAACTAATTGTACGAGTATTTTGTTTCTTTTTGCAAAGTTGGCAAATCGATTTCTAACTTTTAAAAGAGCAACTTTTATCTTCTCCATTGGAACCAAATAACAAAAACCATAAAACTGCAACTTCTTACATACCGCCCATTACCCAGCACGAAACCATCATAACTTCCGGTTAGAAATAAAACACAAATCCCTTAAGAAATAAATATCCCGAAACTTACCATGGATAGCTAGAAACTGGCTTCTTTCCAATTTGCAGTCCCTCTTCCTCGTAACGTGTATATTCTCCGGCATTATTGTCTACGTTCTTCGTCCACCAAACGTATGACTGCACAGCTCCATTGGTCATATTTAAGGCGATAATTCTTGCTCCAGTAATGTATTCGTCAGTAAGCAGGCCCTTCGCTAGTGCATCTGACAGACCTTCAAATTGAAGAAAAAAAGAAAACAAAAAATATTAAAAAAGAACTTTCAGCTTCATTACACACGCCTTTACGGTGTCGAATAATCAACAACAAAAATTATGCTCTAATTGTCTTTAAATTGTCTAACGATAAAATTAATGGAAATATAGCATGGAGACAAGAAAATCTCCTCCACTTTTTCAAGGGAGTGTCAAAAAAAAAATATTCAAACAATTTTCAACCTAAGGGAATGTGTTGACAAATACGTCAAGAAAGGGAACGACTTGTCACCACCTGGCTTAAAGGTAATAACTGGCAAATTGAAGTGTCAAGTCGGGGGGTAGCAAAAAAAAAAAAATAACATTAGAGAACAGCCTATCCTTAGGCATTTTTCATTCAAGGTCCTTAGCACAGTAGGTAGAGGATATCCTTATTTGCGTGGCAGCCATACTATGTTAAACATTCTTTTCGCTTTCCAATATCTCAAAATCTGTCTTCTTTCACCCCATTAGGCATACAAGACTTGTAAGCTCCATTTATTATATCTTTGGGGTATCAAAAGGTGTAGAGTAGATACTTGCCTGTCAAAACAGGAATAAGGGGATTTTGTAATTTTAAATAAAGTCGAGGTTATGTTTCCGCAAAAAAAAAATTATTTGAAAATGATTATAAGGTGAAGAAATTGGTATAGTACCCCTTAGCATAATGGTTAGTGCATTGGACTGTCATGAAGAGAGGGTTCAATTCACACTCACTGCAAAGAAGTTTTTAGAGGTGTTTTGCCTCTTGCGATGAAGTGACAAAGTCCCCCAAGAGTATATTTTGTCATGAAAAGTGCAGCCACATAAATTCTGACTTTTTTTTAAGCCTTAGAGAAAGGGTCTAAAAGAATTTTAATGCTTAGAAAATTTGAGTAAAACATTTGTATTGTTTCAATCAAAACCCAATTCAATAAGAATAATGACTTGCCTCATTTATGAAAATATATAAAGTACATTTCTGGCTTCTTGATCAACAGCTCAGTCCACTTTCAACATTTCCAAGGTAGCTTTTTGTTTTATTTGTTATAAGATCAAGAACATGCAACACCTACTTCTGTTCTTGTTTTTTTTTTTTTTCATGGTATACTTTTCGGAAATACCATTTTTTCTTTCCCAAACCCTCCATTAATGCCTGTCCACAATTTGTGATGAAAAGGGAAAATGGTTTGATGGATTGCCTTTAGTATAATTTTACATTAAATTTTTGGGACACAATTTGTTCGGCCAAGTATAATGATATTTCAATTCGATAAGGAATTTTTGTTTCCTCAATAAAATTGAGCTTCCAGAAAAGCTTCGCACTGCGATTAATTTTATATTTCTTGAATTGGCAATTTACATTTTGAGAAATTCAATTTCAAGATCATAAGTTTTGTAAATTGTTGTTTTATTAAAAATGAAGAAAATTATATTTGCAATTATGTATAAGTTGACTTGGCATTCTGGCAGAAGGTAAAAAAAATTCTGTTATGGGTAGAGGAGTCTTCAACCCGGAACGTCAACGTATAACCACCAGGATGTGAGTACACTTTTCACCAAGGACTTGAAGAAGTCGATGAGTTTCGAGATAGAAAAAGCACCTTGAATTTAATTTTTAAACGGGAATACAGCCTTTTCAAAACAATAAAGGTTACTCATGAAAATTAGAACATCATTTTAATCTGAATGAGCACCATGTAGAAGACATTATTCCTTAACTTGTCTAGAAGAACTAGACTTGCTCTTTAAAGCTCAAGAACAAAATAAAATCGAAGGTATCAAATCGACAACCAAGCTCCGCTCAAACGAAGGAAGTGCGGTGACTGGGCCCGATAAAATCTCCAAAAAGATGATCTCTTGTCCCGTAAGAACTATAAAGTCATCTAGCTAAACTATATGTATGTATAACAGTCTCATACGTCACATAAACCAAGTAGAAAAATGTTATGGAAGAAGGGAGAACATGCTCTTTATTATTTCTTGTCTACATAGTTAAATGGCTTGGGACAAAACTACTTGACGGTAGAATTTATCAAGTGCGCAATCTATACACAAAAATCAGTGAGATACTCGTAAGTGCCTGGGAACATTTCTCTCTATACAAATCTGTTTTTAAGAAACATGAATTACAAATCAAAGGTGACATCTGCTTACCTCCATGGCGAATGATCCCCACTTCTTGAAGAATGGACGCTGCCAAATCTGCTTTCTGTCTCGAGCTCTCATATCGCTCTGAATTCAAGGGTACTTGCAATGGTCGGAATAGTGTTGATATGCAAAGTGTCCCTAGATTTTCCGTTGAAATATCATGTATTGTCACCAGAGATTGTTCAATGGCATCCTTCAGAGATGTGTGTTTATTTGTAAATATAAGAAAAAACAGGAAACAAATTCAAAGATTACTTATTCCGAGGTTTTTGAAATACAATTCTTACCCTGCCCACTGAACTACCATCTGCAATACGAATGATATCCTTCAATGTTGCAGCATTCTCAACTCGTATGACAAAGATGAGTAATTTGAAAATCCAAGCTAAATATATGAGAAAACATTTTCCAGCTGTAGAGCGACGGCACCTCCATGGCCATGTCATCAGCAATTTCATTGCTGATTTGCATTGGTAATCGATTCTGAAAAAAAGGATTGTTCATGTAATAAAAAAAAAAACCGAATAAAAATTAAAAAAAATAAAACTGTGGCAACACTTCCAGAAGAAAAAATAACGAAAAACAAATGAATAAATGAGTGTTCAGAAAGAAGATATAATGAAAGAAAGATATAATGATTATATTCAATAGAAAGAGACTGCCGGTGTAGAAGCAAATACATACTTGTAGAATAAAGATATGATCAGTTGTTGTGGATCTGTTAAAGAGGAAAGACCTTTTATTTGTTTAACCGAATATTATTTTAGTTTTGTATTAAGCAAAGTTTAAATTACTTACAAAACAAACAATTGTCATGAAGTCATAAAAACATACATCTGATTCGGGGTGTCAATAAAATTATACTACCGCAATAATTTATGTGGTATACCGGAAAGAACCTGTCTACAGTAATTTTGCACCATAAATGTAAAGGGTGGTCCAACCATAATGCACGATGTTAATTATTGTGAGTTACACCTTGACGTGAAGTTTTTGCCCAACTTAATTTGACATTTCTTTGTTTGAGTGTTTGACAAATTCAACGATGGAGAGGTGCACAATTAAGCAGCGCGTAGGGATTGTTGAAGCCTTTTACGAAAATGGGTGTTCAAATCAAAATGCATTTCGTACACTCCGTGACTTTTTTGGTCAGCATAATCGACCAAATGTGTCCACAATCGGTAGATTTGTGCGCGTAGGAAATCTGAAAACACCTGTGCATGTTCGCCGAGTTTGTTCTGCGGAAAACATTGCTGCCGTTCGCGATAGTGTGGCAGAAGAGCCGTCAACGACTCGTCATCGTGCTGAACAATTGAACAACTCACGAAAATCACTGATGCGAATTTTGAATAAAGATTTGAATTTATACGCTTACAAGGTTTAATTGACTCAAGAGCTGAAGCCTACTGACCATTTCAAGCGTCGTCAATACGCCGAATGGTTGGTTGGACAGACAGAAGTGAATGGTGAATTTAAAAAGAAAATCATCTTCAGCGACGAGACACACTTTCACCTCAGTGGATTCGTTAACAAGCAGAATTGGCGCATTTGGGCAAACGAGAATCCACGAGTGATTGTTAAAAAGCCGATGCATCTACAAAGAGTGACTGTTTCGTGCGGTTTATGGTCTGGCGGCGTCATCGGGCCGTACTTCTTCGAAAATGAGGTCGGCTAAGCAGTTACCGTGAATGGTGTTCGCGAGAAATTCAATGGCCGTGTTATCTCAAGTCGGTCGTGGAGATGTTATAAATAAAAATATTTGTCCAATTTTTCCTAACACTGTTCATAATTAGCTTTATGTATTAACTTTGAATGTTATGAATATTTTAAACTTTTTATTAATGATTTGTCTAAATATGATTATAAAAATGGCGATTATATAACTCTATCAATAATTATATGAATATCTTTCTTCGGAGCAATATTGTTGATAACTTTCAATTATTTGAGGCAATGAACTTTTATATACCAAAAGTCTAGTACAATAAGAGATTATGTAACTTGAGCAATAAAAAAATAAAGCATATAAACTTTTCCGAAAGCCTATGTAATTACGTACGATTTCAAAAAGAACTCGATGTACTAAATAAGTTCTTATATAAAGATTACCTTTATCATACAGAATCAAATTTGAAGCAGAATAGCAAGTGTTTTTGAAATTTCGTCAAAAGTAAGAAATGTTTCAATGGTATTCCAAATTGCATGCAATATTCAGGGACAATATCAAATGATCTTATAGCGATATGCAATATGTTCTCAAATTTTTCCAATCGGTTTATTCTGCATCTAATTTGCTGAAAATTTTTCAACTACCACATGTAAGAATCGAATCAATATCAGGTACCTACATTTAAATTGCACTGATGTCGAAAAGGCTATATCTTTATAATCTACACAAGCCTCCCTTTTAGATCCGTTAATTCGAATCTTTAATGCTTCTTTAAATATGGGACTTTTTTTTAGATGACTGAAAGGTAACGTATATTATCTCGATTCATAAATAATGTCCTAAGCAGACTGTTTCAAATTATCAAGCAAACTTTAAACGATCCCTAAATTATTTGAAAAATTAGTCTACGAAAACATGGTTTTATCTCTGGTGGGTCAACTACCACAAATTTAACAATTTTATCCATTGACTTAATACAAAATCTTGAAAATGGTTATCAAAGTGAAGTGATTTTCCAAAGGCGTTCGATAGGGTAAATCATACAGTTTTAATTAAGAAGCTTTTTGCCCTTGGTTTCCACTCCAATATATTGAAATGGTTCGAATCTTTTTAAAAGGGCTCACTCAATATGTGCGTATTAATAACATAGTATCTGATCCCATATTTGTGACTTCTGGAGTACCTCAAGGAAGTCATTTAGGGACACTTCTTTTTTTCCCGATTGTATAAATTTCTTCTCAATGTCATATGTTCGCTGATGATATAAAAATATTCCGATGCATTTAATCCGTCGATGACTGGCTTCTTCTTCAGAATGACATAAAGAACTTAGTTGATTGGTGTAACTCTAATCAGTTGTTATTGAATGTTTCCAAATGTGATTTTCTATCTTTTTGCCGAAATTTGTCGCCTATAAACCATATTTATAACATTAATGGTATTCCATTTTTTATATATAATTAACGCGCACTCAAGGGTTTATGACTACCCTTTAAATGTTGTGCGAGCATTTAGGAAACAGTGGGAGGATTGAGTAGGAGAAACCGATGTACATTCGTCTTAAATGTCTGGACATTGAAATGGGGAGGAAAAACAGAGTGGTACGGCAAAAGAAAGAATCTCTGTACTTAACTATACGTCCAAAGTTCGGGTCAAGGGTATATTGATGAGCATTCTCTGTGGCAAAAAATTAACAAAAAAAAAAAAAAAAAAAGACGTAAGTGTCATCTTCGATCTTAAACTAACGTTTTACCTTCATATAAATTTTATTGTTGCGAAAGCAAGTTTCTTACTTGGTTTTATCTCACGTAACTTTAAGGAATTCATCGGTCTTCAGCTTTTAGATACTCGGAGAAAGTATTTTGAAATATTTTTTTATTAGAGACATTCTTAAAAATCAAATAAATTGCACTTTTGTGCAAGAGAAATATTTACTCCAACGAGAGATCTTTGAGTGCATATCTAGTATATTTTTTGAAACTTTTCATAGGGTTAATTATGGTCTTAATGCGCCAATAACTAGGTGCCTCAGACAGGCCAACTTAGTTGCTTTTGTTATAGATTTGCATAGTAATATTAGTCGTGATATCTTTAAAAGTCATATTATTACTTTATTAACTGTTTTAAACTCTGGTGGTTAGGTGTTATATTATTTTAAAATAATTTAAGGTATTTATTCAATTTGTAAAGTATTGCATGTTGCTTAAAATTTATTCAGTAGTCTTTGAGATTATATATTTTTTAATGTATATCTGCTTGATGAATTCAATAAATAAATAAAAAAAAAATTAACTGTCCGCAATGATCATGTGATTTGACACCTTTGGACTTCTTTCTTTGGGGATATTAAAAAAAAAGTGTACGTCAATAAGCCAAGAACAATTCAAGAGATCCTTCTATCATAATAAAAAATATTAAGATAATTCTCTGAAAACTATTTGTTTTATTTACAATTAGCATCGTGCGTTTTCTTTGGTCCACACTTTAGATGTATAAATTAAGACTATACAAGCTAACAAGTTGGAAGAAAGAGTTAATATTTGAACGAGTCCTGTTTTACAACACCAAGTGTGAACGAGAAATGGAGAGGTGATAGTGAATTTGTATCATGTGTGATCTCTATGAAATATACCAAGATGTGGATTTAGTCCAGGAAGTCAAGTTATACATATATGCCAATCCACACCGAATGTTAAGGATAAGAATACCTTAATATTTATTTAAGAAAACAAAATTAAATTTTAAAAATTAATATTCATTTAAATATTTTATTAAATTCATTATGAAAACAAAAAAATAAAAAAAAGAAACAAAACCAAAGCCATTAAAGAAGGTCATAATATAATAATAAACAAAAAGTTCAAACGTTTATGTTATTGATCAAAATTAACCACATTCATGAACAAGTCTTCTTTGAATTAATGCATTGAAAACACAAAACGTCGAATGATTTAAACATCTTATTGTAAAGTCTTTGAATCCTGACAATTTGTGATTTTAAATTTAAAAGTGTTTGACAAAATGGAATTTGAAAGGTTG
This sequence comes from Chrysotoxum bicinctum, assembly GCA_911387755.1. Classification (NCBI taxonomy): domain Eukaryota; kingdom Metazoa; phylum Arthropoda; class Insecta; order Diptera; family Syrphidae; genus Chrysotoxum; species Chrysotoxum bicinctum. The sequence goes on from OU426987.1 coordinate 64,134,119, forward strand.
CTAAATGGCAACTGGAACGATTTGTGTATTGAATATAAATATGATTAAGTAAATCCATTGAATCAATTTTACCACATAGTTTATAAAGAAACAACTCGTCTAGCAGTGCTTTACGCTGTGACAAGGTTGACATTATGAAATATATGTAATCTGTTGAAGTAATCTGTGTGATTTATATACAGTTTGTATCCTAATATCCTAGAAAATTTTTCCTGCAGATTTTCTATTCTATCAGAATTAATCTGGAAACCCGGATTCCAAACAGGAGATGCATAAGTATACTACGAACAAGGGAATTGAAAAGAGTAATAAAAGATTGTGGCTTACGAAAGCATTTTCCTTTTCTAAAAATGAAACCTATCATTCTTGATACCTTGTTGGTTATATACTGGTAAAGCTTATATCAAACAATAATTTAGAATTAAAAATAACACCTAGATCTTTTTGTTCGTTGACTCGTTCTAGGTTTTCTTAATTAAGACGATAGAGACGAGTAAAAGACATAACAATGCATTTATTAACGTTAAAAGGAAGTCCATTCATGGCACACCATTCCAGAAGGGTATCCAGATTTTTCTGTGGTTTTATACAATCACGGACATAAATAATATCCTGGTACATTTTTAGATCATCAGCGTACAACAGTGAAGAGAGGGTTATATTTTTTCTGTAATTCTCGTATTATTTATGTAACTCAGATTCAGAAATATTAGAGGTCCCAAAACGGAACCTTGAGGAACTCCAGATGGAGTGTGAAAAGTTTAGGAAGCATACTGATTCAGTGTAACTTTATGTGGTCTTTTGGTTAGATATGATTTAACAATTGAATAAGATCATCATAAAATCCAAATTTGTTCATTTTATTTAATATTATTTCATGACTTACTTTGTCAAATGCTTTCGAAAATTCTGTGTTGACAAAATCTACTTGCATAGAAGTAATTGAAGCTTTTGCTATGTCGTTCGTAAAGGAAACTAAATTAGTAACTGTGGAGCTACCACTTAAATATCCGTACTGTTTAGAGTGTATCATTGGTCTAACCATGAATATAATACTATCGTAGACGCATTTTTAAAATATAAGGGATAAGGCGTTAAAGATACACACAGGACGATAGTTAGAAAATTCGGAAATTAGGCCATTCTTATGAACACGTGTTACATGGGCCTCCTTGAGATTGTCAGACAATATTTTTTTTGATAAAGACTTGTTAAATAAAGTAAAAATGAGTTGCGCTTTTGGTGGATTAACGTTGCGAGTCATCAAAAACTCGATCGCTTGAGGCACTGCCAGCCGAGGCGGCCATTTAAAAGATGTGCTTTCCCATACACACTTATATGAATGTAGCTTTAAAATGTAAAATCCGGGTTTCCAGAATCAATATTATATCCCACACTGTTGTTGTTTTATTTAAATTTGTTTTCCTACCAATCTTATCTGGTCACCCTTTACAAATAAAGTAATAGATAAGACAGTTTTCGAATCCCAGCCCCCAGGAAGGAAAAAACGATTCTCCTCCGGTTTAAAGATCAAACCATCGTGGAAGTCAGAGAGCTTGTCCTAGACCAATGGAGGCATTTTGTGGTCGGAATCACAGAGGATGGAAATCCATCGTGTCTCACGCAGGCAATTTCCCTTCATCTAGAGCTGGGTAAGTAAATACCAGTCTAAGGAACTTTTAATATTTCTAAATAATAAGAACCAAGTTAAGAAAAGATAACAAATCCATGGCTTTTATTTGATTAATTTATGTGCCAACAAACAACTGCCGTTATTCTAAGTCAAGGATCACGAAGGGAAAAGAGTGATGCTGGTGTTGTTTATATCTCCGCAAAAATTCAATCATAGAGTCGCCTTGGGGTTATTTTTCTTCTATCCTTATCCTATAAAAGGTTATTATTTTTAACCGCATGGAAAGGAAATTTAATTATTTCTTTCTCAAAAAAAAAAAAAAAAAAAATAATGACTAATAAGAAGTACATAATGTACTAGTATTTAGCAAAAATACCAACAAAATTCCAATACCTTTCTGCACAATTAATACGCCACAACCACCCACTTATTTCCATTCGGGTTAAAATTTATATTATTTCTAAGCGAATTATTGCCACCAGACTGGTTGCGTCTAATATTGGTAAGGATTCTGCTTTGTAAGGCATGAATGAAACCAACAAATACAGACAAAAAATAACCCTTACTTACGCTATATCCTTGCTGTGTGAAAATATCCATCCTTTTTTTTTGTTTGTTAGCTCGGCCCTCAACTCTGCTTTCATCCCTAAGGCTGAAAACGACAAATAAGAAACAAAAACCAAACAAGATGGGGGAAATGTAAACAGACCAGGAAATCGATAGATGTACACAGAGAGTGTCCTATAAAAATATACTCCTATATGCGATACCGGCATGCATGCAGCAATACGGCGTATATAGAGCTGTCTAAGCTTGTGTTTATGTCCTAAATTATATTGAATGAAGTTATTATGTGCCATTGTGTGTCTGTACTGATGCCATTTCGTTGAGCTAAAAGGGGGATACAGAAATACAAGGATTTGACAAAAAGATGAATGAGAATTTCCTTCTTGGTTTTCTTATGTACATATTTTGTCCATTGAAATTCAGGATGGTAGCGTCAATCAAAAACTTGTAAATGAAAAATATAAGGGACTTCAACACAAGAAAGGTGATTTTTAATTCAAAATATCAAAAAAAAAAAAAAAAAAAACATTACGAAACCAAAACGTGACTGGAAACCCTTCGTGGCGCTGAATATTGAACGGGTCTTTGAACCTTATCCCCAGCAAAAAGACCTATAAGTTCTTTAAATGGCGGAACAAATACTTGAAGTAATTAGCAACATAAAAAAAAAACATTGTTAAAGGTACATAAAACGTGGCAAACCATTTCCTAACGGAATATTATGTGGGGAGAGGAAAAAGTACGTATACGCCGTAGTGAACAAAGTCATAAATTTGTTTCAAGGACATATTCGGGATTGGGTGTTCTTTTTATGTATTTTATTTCAGTCTTTGTGGGATGATAATAAAACCTCTCTGATAGGTGCTAATACCGGAGCTAGCTCAATAAATCATTACAGCCGTTTAAGAAGGTGAGAGAGGAGTTGCTTGTATATTTTATCCTTCGTATACCCTAATAATATTGAAGATTATATTATTTTGCCTCTTAAGATTATCTAAATTTTATTAATGATGGATGATTATTTTTCATGAATTTCAACTTTTGAAAGCCCTTAAGGAACAAATGAGTGATGAGAATAGAATGCAAAATGATGATTTTAATTGCTTTTGCAATTTCTTCGACGAAACTTATGGAGATTAGGATTTTTAAATTAAAAAAAAAGAAACAAAAAATCCTTAGGATGTTAATCTTTAGAAAATAACTTGCTTTTATGTTTAAGAAACTTAGAATTTAAAAGTTTTTTTTTTTTAGGTGGGTACTGCCTCTTGCGAGGAATTTACAAATCTTCCAGGAGTAGCTCTTGTCATGAAAAGTGCTGTTCATTAGCCGTTCAGAATCAGCAGAAAATTGAAGGTCCCTTCCATTGCTGGTAACACGCACATGGGAATGGTTGAGAATTATAAGTAACTAGGTCCTGGTTCTCTTGGAGCTGTTGCACCACCAAATTTAATTATTTATTTCTTACTAGTGTAAAATGTGTATAACCATAAAATTCACTTCATTTTTTAAATGGCTAAAACAACTCCTATAGTAATTGGAACTAAAAACAGAATACCATCGCCATGTGATTTTTCAAAACATTTACTGGTCACTATGCTTCCTCGATAATGACACAATTCCAGTGCTGACATGATAACAGGAATCATTCTCAATGAAATGAAAGCCTTTACCCTTAACAGTACCAAAAGAGTTAGGTCTCAAGAGAATTTTTGGTACGATTATGTCTGCACACCAGTGGCGTGCGTCGATAAATTTAAATGGGAAGACGTTATAAAATTTGTTTCACCTGTAAAAATGAAAAAATCTTATCTACAAATGCATTCCATATTGACTTAGCAAAAAAAAACTATCCATATTTTTTATACTTCAAGACATTAATATCTTAATGAATGAGCTTACAGCATAATAAATAAAATGCACGTCTGGGTCGCACAAACTTTCTCCTATGTAATACTCGTAGACTAAGAATTTCAAAAATGCATGTTATTAGAGAAAAATTGTTCATAATAATAAAATTAATTTTTATATAGACTAAAACAGTAGTAGATAGTTGGAGCTACTCGTAAAAACAGAATGTCATGTGATTCAAGCAAATATTAGCTTATGCGAGAACGAAAATTATAAGTCTGTACTGGTTTCTTAAAAAAAGTTTTTATTTACAAAATTTTTTTTTAATATTTTTAAGAAAAAAATTTAGTACGCCAATTTAAGGCGTTTTTCTTTTTTAGTTCAGTATAGAGCTCCGAATAGAGCCCGAGCATGTCGAGCATGTTCCGAACATCCTCTGAACCAAGCGTGCTCTGAGCGCTCTGAGTATATTTTGAAACACACCTGAACACTTAGCTGTCGACATTTTTTTTTTTAATTTCCATCTGTCAAATGCCTGTGTTGAGCATTGTACTCTGTCTGCTCAGTCATTTTATTCTGAGCTTATAGAGCGCACTCTGAACATGCTCAGAACATGCTCAGAACGAAAAAAGAAACACATTTTCGAAACTCTGAACGCTCTGAACTAAAAAAGAAACACAATTTATTTTTTGACAACTCAGGTTCTGTTCTGAACTAAAAAAGAAAAACGCCTTTAGAGTTTTTATTATTGTTCGAATAAAACTTAAATTTACAAAAAAAAAATATTGAGCCGTTTCTGAGATATCGAATTTTCCAAGAAAAAAAAAATAATTTTTATTTTCAAACATTCAAAAAAAATTTTTTTTTTAAGTTTTGAAATGCCATGTTTTTCAAACTTTTTAGAAGCTTCTCTATAAAAATTCTTATTAAAATCTGTATGTCGAAAGTGAGAAATTCTAAATTTGCAAAAATGGTTCTATGGTAAATACAGTCAGTAATATCTTGATTTAAATTTTTTTTTATTAAATTATAGATCGTAAAAATTAATCAAAAGAAAAAAAATTAAGCAAAATTCTCGGAACCGTTTTCGAAAACCATTTTTAAAATTTGTATTGAGGGTACCGTTATTTTTAGGTAACATACATTTTTTTCTTAAATCTTGTAATTTAAATTAAGAAACTTTTATTTTTCAAGTTTTAAAAAAATCGAGCATGGGATTTTTGAAATATTGAGTTTGAAAAAAAAAATTTTGGAATTTTTTTTTAAAAATCCAAAAAAATTTCTTTGGAAAATTTGAATACCCAATAATATTAAAACTGCTGGGGAGCTTTAGTATACAAAAATATCAAAATCGGTTGTACCGGTTTTGAGAAAATAAAAAACCAAAAAATGGGTTTTCAACCATTTCTTATCTTTAAGCAAATGAAATTTTTTGCATTCGTAGGGAACTTCCTACAGACTTACAAAAAATTAAAAAAACATAACACTTAATAACACCGCATCGTGTGAACGTACTCACAACATTTCAGGTCACCCTGTGGCAACCTTTGGTCTAAAAAAAATCGAAAGTAGGGTGACATATTAGTAAAGAGGTTATCGTGTCTTATCAACAGAAAAAAAATCCAATCGATCTTTTTCCATCCGAGAAAGGGGGGAGTGCAGAACAGATCAAAGTCTCAATAGTATACCATTTAAATAGTACTCGTACTTTGTATTAATAAAAGGGTACCTACCTACACGAGCAGCGTATACTAAAAATGTCTTCACCCACACGTAGTTTGTCCTGAAAAAACATTACTACGAACTCGGTATCTCGTATGGGAATCTATAAATCAGTAGATTTGAGTGATTAATTTGGACAAAAGTGCATCGAGAGTCCAGAGCACTCTTGGACTCACCACTTGGCTTCTCGAACGCAAACTCGTTGATCACTGCAGAATCACAAAAACTTGTTCTGTACCTACTTGTTCAGATTTAAGCTGAGTATCTGCTCTGAATAATATAGTACCTACGTAAACGTACACGTGACCCTCACATCAGAAGGGGAACGAGGTTTCAAGCTATAATACCATAGTCTGGTCACAACGGAGGTGATCATCACCCAGCATCCGCACCGAAATCTGTCACACGATCTGTGACGACCACGTTAATTTGGCTTATTTTCAGTCACATTTCTGTCGACTACGCTAAACAAAAGAGTTCTACACCAGCTCCATGCGAAGAACTTGTCAGCAAAGCATTACACAGCAACCATTAAGAGGTCATCAGCATCACTTATATCAGTAGCAACATATAAATAGCCTTTATCATAGCGTAGATTTTAGGAGACTTATGTATTATTATTTGGATCCCTCTAATTACGACAATTCCTTTCTCTGTTGCCTAGTTAAGTATTGATAAATTGAGTATCACATGTAAGTTCGTTCGATTTCTAAAAGTTTTTTTTTTCTATTCATATGTATGTGTGTGTTTAGCTAAACTCAATAAGAACGAGCCACCTCCGACGAATGCTGTGCATACCATCCATCGGAGGACGAGCCATCTTATATTAAAGTATCGTCAACAAACAAAAAAATAAATTCCTCAAAACAACAAAAGCGGTGATATTGTAATAGTCTCAATCGGTGAGTTTCATTTTAATGAATATCTGTTGAAATTTGAACGAATCCTAAATTTTGTCACAGCTGAATTTAAATAGAGTAAATATAATTTTTTTTAGTTTAAAATAAAAGAGAGTTAAAATATATATATACACTAGCCGCCCGTGCTCGCGTTGTTAACTACGAATTTTTTTTTTTTTAATTGTGAATCTAAACCATTCTCAGATCCCCTTGAACACACACAAAAAATTTCATCAAAATCGGTCCAGTCGTTTAAGAGAAGTTCAGTGACATACACACTCACAGAAGAATTATATATATAAAGATAGATACATATAATTATTTAGATTGAGATTCAAAACGAGTTAAAAAGAAAACGAAACCTAGTACATACACAGAGGTGAAAACAGAAAAAAAGAGAATTAATATAGTTTAATCAAAAATACTTTTGTACCAGAGTCTCTGAAATTTAGGCAAACTAGCCATGACATTGAATTTCATCCAATCTCTAAAAATCAAAGTTTAAGAAAAAGTATTTACTTCTCACAATAGTATCAAACTTTCTAATAAGAAAATCATAAAAACCAATGTACAACAAAAAGAATAAGTAAAGAAAGAAAAGAAAACAAAAAAAGAATAACAATAAAATAAACAACTAATTAAGAGAAATAAATTAACCGATAACATAACCAAGAGAGATAAAAGTGATTATTGGTTTTCAAGGTTAATCAATCTAATATTTCCTACTTGCGACTTATAGGTACTATAAGGACAGTTATGCATTCGGAAAAAAAAACGAACTCGAGATTTTGATCAAAGTTGACATTACGATGATAGCGAAGAACAAAAAAGTGGGTCTCGCAATTCTGTCTGTCTGTCTGTCTGTATGTCGGTTCGACTACAGCCTAAACGGCTCGTCCGATTTTCTTCAAGCTTGGTAGATATGGGTTTTAATTTTTTTCCCCCACACGTTTTATTCTTTTTGGTTTTTAAGACCAAAAATAACGGTACCTGCCATACGTATATTTTTCGAAATTTTATAAATATTTTTTTCTCAAAAACTGTCCCACAGATTTTTAAAAAAAATTCAAAAAATTTCATTTAGTTAAGCCTAGGTAATGTTAAAAAGAATTTCCAAAAAATTGATAGTTTTGGTACCCCCCATAGAACTATTTTTTTTTGTTTTTGATTTTCTCAAAAACGGTACGACCGATTTTAATCATTTTTTTCATGTTAAGGCTCCTTAGCAGTTTCAATATTATTGTGTATTCAATTTTTCAAAAAAAAAAATTTGGATTTTTAAAAAAAATTTCAAATTTTTTTTTGAAAACTCAATATTTCAAAAATCCCATGCTCGATTTTTTTAAAACTTGATAAATAAAAGTTTCTCAACATAATCTACAAGATGTGAGAAAAAAGTTTTATATTACCTACCTAAAAATAACAAAGGTTAAAAAATGGTTTTCGAAAATCATATTTTTCTCGAAAATGGTTCCCAGAATTTTGCTTAATTTTTTTCTTTCGATTAATTTTTAAAATACATAATTTAATAAGAAAAATTTTGAAAACAAGATATTACCGACTGTGCCTATCATGGAACGATTTTTTAAAATTTTGAATTTCTAATTATCGGCATAACGGATTTTAATAAAATTTTTCAGAGAGAAGCTTCTAAAATGTATAAAAAACATTGTATTTCAAAACTTTTTTTTAGAAAATTCAATATTTTGAAAACGGTTCGATATTTTTTTTTGCAAATTTAATTTGTATTCAAAGAATAATTAAAACTTTAAATTGGCGTACTAAAAATTTGTTCTTAAAAATGTTGTAAAAATTTTTTTATATAAAAGCTTATTTTTTTAAGAAACCACTACAAAGACTTATAATTTTTGTTCTTGCATAAACCTATATAAATCCTATTTTAACCTCCAAATACTAAAGAAGTTGTTTTAGTCATTTAAAAAATTAATTTTATGCTTATGAACAGTTTTTCTCTAATAACATTAATTTTTGAAATTCTGTGTCTATTACATAGGAGCAAGTTCGGGCGACCCAGTCGTGCATTTTTTTTTTAGTTTAAGAAAAATCTTTATTATTGAATAAATATGCGTATTTAAAATGAAAATGCCAAACGAACATCGAGTTTATTCAACTTTATCTATTTGAGTGAAGGAAATTTTTACGATGAGCGAATTTTAATTGAGTGCAATAAGGGGGAGTACTATGCAGGGTCGTAGTCGATGTGTGAGGTTTGAGTAAGAATTTACTTGAACACGAGAAAGGGGCTAACACCATACACTACAGCGAGGTTTTAGCCATAGGATGGTCGGGTTATTGTATAATTTCGACTGAGGGAGGGATGCGCAGTGGAAACTAATAACATCCAAAGGTTCCCCAACAAAGTTGAGATGAGAGGGATGAATTATAACGCTGTGATATTGAGGTTAATTTTTCGATGTGTTTAATGTTTATTTCCATAATGATTCAGGCATGTAAAATAGAACGGTGTCCGGTATAGGTGCAAGTCCCCACGACTTCCGACGAGCTAGTGTCGTGCAAGTACAAGCATGCCTGCCGCACTTTCCTACCAGGACAGCCTACTCTTTGACTCACTGACTCCCATGAAGTTCCTGTTCTTTTTGCCTATTATTGGGAGGCATAATATCGCTTCTTCAAGTGTAGGGTCAATCAACCGTTAAACATTTTTTTTAAATCTGTGGAACAGTTTAAAAAAAAATTTTTTTTAAATTTCGAAAAAATTGTGTGGTAGGTTATTTTCGGTCTCAAAAAACATTGGGGGAAGAAATTAAAAATACTATCTACCAAGTTTAAAGAAAATCGGCCGAGCTGTTTAGGCTGTAGTCAAAAGACAAACAGACAGACAGACTTGCGAGACCCAATTTTTTAGTCTTCGCTATCATCGTAATGTCAACTTTTACAAAATCTCGAGTTCGATTTTTTTTACGAGTGCATAATTTGCCTTATAGTACCTACCTATAAGTCGCAAGTAGAAAAGGTTATCATTGATGTAATACTGGAGATTTTTTTTTTCCTTTGATACCTTTCTTATCTTTTCCTACCCTTATTCTTTGAGTAAATATCCTAATTACCTCTACTGATCTACATATATCTAAAGTAACAACCCTTTTTGTATATCTATCAGGAACTGACTATCCCAATTTATGTAGTTTTGTTTTTTTTTTTCTGTTATTGTCTGAAGCCATGATGTCCATCAAGGTATTCTCAATTAATTTTAAATTTCAAAGACCTGGCCTACCTTATCGTTGGTCTTGTAGGCATAGCTATTGAATCAAAATTTTGATTGTCCTTTTATCACAATACATACGAGTATGTTTACTTATAAGAAACACCCTTCCAAGGCCTGTCATTTTATTTGTGCTTTTATGTTCAAAAGACTATTAATATAATATGTATAATAAAGTATCTAAGATACATTTTTTTTAATGGGGTACTTGTGTCCTTAAGAAATCAATGCTCTTCAAACGTGCAGTTCTATTCGTTTTTAGATTCTAATTTTGTATTTTCTCTGTCGTTTAGTGGTGTGTAATCCGGTATAAGAAAGGATATAATAAATGAATTTCTACAAAAAGAAGTAATTATCAACATGGCCCTTTGATTTAAAAAAAAAAAACGGATTCTCTTCGTCTCGTTATTCAAGTTAAACCCAAAATCCCAACAGTTCATTTGGAAAAATCCAATTCCTTATTCATGACTCATTAACTACTTTCCTTGACTAAGCTCCAAATGGATGGGTTGACAAATCTGAATTAACTTTTACACAAAATAACCTAATGGACTTGAATGTTTAGGTTTTGGCCAATTAGAGCAATTAAATATCTTCGCAAAAAAAGCTTAATAGTATTTCTATAAAATATACTTTTCTGTAGAGATTTGAAGTAGTTAGCAATTTAACAGTCTTTTATCACTCAAGAACATGTTATTGTTAGAAGATGTAATTCTCTTGAGAGCAATGCGTCGGACGACAAAAGATTTAATTTCAGGTCTCTTGCCAGGAAGTTACAAATTCTCCAACTACACGTTCGAACTCTTCAGAAAATTATAGGTCCCCTCCATTACTGTCAACAGACAACATGGAATCTTTAAGAGTTGCAAGCCACAACCAAGCCTGATTCTCTTCGAGCTGTTGCGCCACAATTTTATTATTTTTTGCTAACACGAATTTAATATCTGTCTATTATCGAAGAAAAATATTTCTTCACCAAAGACGGTATTATTATGAAAAAGACATCTAAGCATTTCAAAACTCATTAAAATCAACTTTCTCTATTAAATATTAAATGCTTTTCACTTTTTACCTTAAAAGTGACTCGCCATGGTGCTACTAAAAAGTTTTAAAGTTATTCAGTTCTATTTTTTTATGTCGTATCACCATCATCATCATAATCATCCCTAGCGTCTATCAGAACTTAAAACTATGCACAAGGATCCCAACCATCCGTTCCTTCACAAGATGACCCAATAGAAAAAGTCCAACAGAAGCTGTCTTTTGAAAATGTTTGATTGCACAACCTATCTCTGTGTTTTTTTACCTTTGAATGCAGAAACGAAAAAAAAAAAACAATTTAAAAAAGGAGGAAGAGATGTTTTTTTATAGGGAAAAAGCATTCATATTTTAAAAGGAACCGTTTCTCAGGGAATACAAATGCAACAGATTGCCCTACTAACCGGGTTGGTAAAAGCCAAGTTTTTTTTTTTCAGCTCAAAAATATATCACAAATAAAAACGAGCTCCTGCGTAATATTTTTTCTGACGATTAAAAAATAACCTATGTATGAATAGTTGGATGTGTTCTCAGAAAAATATTTTTTTAATTTATTATTTTTTATCCTTATGAAAAAGTTGATTCAAAGGATTTTCATTTGTTCGGAAGTGATGGTGAAGGCAACCGTTTTTCATTAAATACTTTAAGACTATTTAAATTGAATTTAAAAAACCTATGTATATTTTTCCGATGATCACTATTTTAACAGGAACCGTAGCGGCTTTAAACTGTTAAAAATTGTGGACCACCAAAAGTCCTCATGGCGTAAGTCCTTATAGGAATTTTATCACATTTGACTGAGACGAATGTCCCAAATCTATTAAATCTATTTCTGGCTCTAGTTCCACTAAAATGCAACAAAAACTTATGAGCTCATACCATATTGTTGCAGGGGCGAAGTGAACTGGCCACCGAAATCATGCGATTTGAGCTGGTTAATGGTTGCTTAAGTCACAGCTACGAGTATATGCCAATAAAATGTAAATAACCTGTACGCGCAAAGTTAAAATTACCCATGTCATCTTTAAGGCAGGATTCAGTCTAATAATGGGTGATTTTTTTGCTATTTTCTTTTTGGCAACACTGGTTTTGAAAGCTCACGCACGTTTCGTGTTTTGTGTCACCGTCAAACATCTTCAGTTTGAGCTATAATTTAACCATGAATCATGAATCATGAACCACGCTTGCAACTTATTGAATTTTACTATCAATCAAAATGCGTGCTCTTTTAAGAAAGTTGAGGCGGTTATTCGGGCTATTGTGACTGAATTTCGCACCAAATTTACATTGTTGGACATTAAACTACCAACACGCTTACGTAGAGTGCGAACTTAGGAAAATATCGCAGCTGTATCAGCCAGTGTTAGTGATAACCGTAAATTATCGATTCGGCGCCGTTCGCAGTAATTGGGCCTCTGTTACTCCATTACGTTGAAAATTTTGAGGAAGAATTTAGGTGTAAAGCCTTTCAAAACACAGCTGGTGTACGAATTGAAGCCGAACGACCTACCACAACGCCGAATTTTTGGTGAATGGGCTCTTGAAAAGTTGAACCAAGATCCACTTTTTATCGAAAAATTGTGTTTGTAAATCAAACGAGATACTTTTAGTTTGATTTCAAATATTTATTTTTAAGTTGTGTAAATAGGAACTTCAATTCAATTAATTATAATATATAAATATGATTGACGATTCATTATTGGGTTATTATGATTGAGTGCGCAAAAGTAAAGTAAAAGTAAAATGAACATTTAATGTGTTGTCTTGGGGTCTGCTCCCATTACATCCCCCTTCTTTCAAGGTTGTTCAATAGCGCTGGTTAATGTGAGTATCCTAGACGCTGAGGTGGTTTGATAGATCTTCCAAACCTAGTTGTGTAGGCTGGTGACGAGGGCGTGATTGTATCCATTGGTGGATTCTGAACATTGGGATTTGAAGCTGGTCGAATTTCAATTGGTGGTGGTGATGGCGATATTGACTGAGAGGTTCGGGATGACGTCAGTGGTGGTTGGATTGGATTGTGAGGCATCTCAAAGTCTGGAACGGTGGTCGAAGAATTACGTATATCAGCTTCTGTTGGTTTAACATTGTAGGAGTTGCGACGGAAGAGCTTTCCTTCCTTGTCACGTATTACGTAAGATCTTGGATGAACTTGATCTATTATGACTGCTGGCTTCCATTCCTTTTTGGTACTAGTTCTTGTAACGACGTTTTGTCCTAAACACAGCTCTTTGTCTACCATAGTTCCCTTGTTTGCATAGTGGGCTTGTTTTTTTCGTTCTTCTTTAAGTAATTGTGGTATGTCAGGTGTTTTTGTTTTGTGGATAAGCGAAGAGATGGTTGTTGGTAAAGGTGAACGTATATCTCGGGCATAAAGTCGTTGCGCAGGGCTCCCCAGCTTACCTCTTGGAATGTTCATGAAGTTTAGTATTCCTAGTTGGTAGTCGGTCTTGTCATAGGTGCATTTCTTCAAAATATTTTTTGCTGTTTGCACTGCCCTTTCTGCGAGACCGTTTCCTCTTGGATGATATGGAGAACTTGTTTGATGATTGAACTTCCATTCTATACAAAAATTCTTAAAATCTCCGCATGAAAATTGTGGTCCATTGTCCGTTTCTAGAATGCGAGGGATGCCATTGCTAGAAAAAACATTTTTTAGGAAATTTATAACATTCTTTGCTGTTGTTTCTTGTAATTTTTCAAATTTAATATAACCTGAGTAGCTATCTGTTACTACTATGTAATCTTCGCCATTAAAATAAAATAAATCTGCAGCTGTTACTTCGAAAGGATGATTCGGAATGTCTTTCAACCCTATTTCGATTTTCTTGTTCTGTCGTTGGTGAACTTGACAAGCCGCGCACTTTTTTATGAAATTAGCAATGTCACTACTCATGTTTGGCCAAAATACAACTTCTCTGGCTTTCCGAACACATTTTTCAAAGCTGAAGTGACCGTTGTGAATATACTTGAGTAATTCATCTCTCATTTGGAGTGGAATCAATACTTTTTGTGCTTTGAATATAATGTCTTCATCTATTGAAAGCTCTTCTCTGAAGTTCCAGTAAGGTCTTATACTCTTTGGGAGACAATTTACATCTTTCGGCCAGCCTTTTATGATATACTGTTTGAGTTGTATCAATGTTTCATCGTTTTTAGTGAGGCTGATTAAACGGTCCAGCTCTCTGTCAGAAATTGAGAGTATGAGTTGAATCTGTAGATCATTTTCATCATTGTCTTTTTCAGTTTTATTTTCACAATCTCGGCTTAACGGGTCTGCCAAGTGCATGTGTTCACCTTTTTTGTAAACAACAATTGGGTTGTATGCAAGTAGGCTCAGACGAATGCGTTGAAGGCGTGCTGGTGATGAATGAATTTGTTTTCGGAAAATTACCTCTAATGGCTTGTGGTCAGATTCAACCACAATTGTTTTTCCCCACACGTACTCATGAAATTTTTCACAGCCGAATTTTATTGCAAGCGCTTCTTTTTCTAATTGTGAGAAACGAGTCTGACATTCAGTTAGTGCTTTGGAGGCAAAGGCAACAGGTTGTTCTTTTTGCAATAAGACTGCACCTAGTGCAGTTGAACTCGCATCAACTTGGAGTTTTACGTCATCATTTACATCATACAATCTGAGTACCGGAGGTTCGCTTATTTTTGATTTGAGAATATCAAAGGCTTTGGCTTGGTCGATTTCCCAAATCCAAGGTGTAGATTTTTCCAGGAGTGTACGAAGTGGTTTTGTGATCGACGAAAAGTTTTTAATGAATTGGCTGAGATAAGTGAATTTTCCCAAAACTCTCATTAGTTCTTTTCGGTTTGTTGGTTCCTTAAGACGTTTAATTGCGTCTGTTTTTTCGGGGTCGGGTTGCATGCCGTGTGGGCTAATAATATGACCCAAGAATTTAATTTTTTGTTGCTCGAACACGCATTTTGATTTATTTAACTTTAGTCCATTTTCCTTTATAATGTTAATTACAATGTCTGTAGTTCGTCTCAAGCTATCGATTGATTTTCCATGGATTAAAATGTCATCCATTGATACTTTTACGTTTGGTAAATGACCGAACAAGGTTTGCATAATGTGCTGAAATACTTCTGGGGCTGAGCAAATTCCAAATGGGAGTCTCTTGCAACTATGTATATCTTCCCCAAGGTGTAGAAAAAGTTAAAATCTTTTTGGTGCGGTCTGATACACGCACTTGCCAAAAGCCTCGCATACAATCCAAAAGAGTAAAAAATTTTGAGCCTTGTATTTGGGCTGCGATTTCCTCAATGGTTTGCATCGGGTGATGACGGCGCATTATATTACGATTAACGTTGGTTGGGTCAATACAAATTCTAAGTTTTTGATTTTTTCGGACTACAACCATTGGTGATACTGATTCTGTGGCTTCTTTTGTAGGCTCTATAACGTCTAACTTAACCATGTTGTCGAGTTCATTCTTGACTTCCTCTCGAATTTTGTATGGAATGCGCCGAGCTGGGGTTATCTCAAATTTTGGGTTATCTATCAAATCGATGTCGTATTCATAATTTTTGAGGCAACCTAAACCTTCAAAGATACTGTTGTTTTTGTCGATTTCATTTATACGACGAATAAGGCCAAGCTCCTCGCATGTATTTGCGCCTAAGATCGGGTTAATCTCTTCAGCCACAATTTTAAATTTGATATTGCTTTGCAGATTAGCAATGATGCATGGAATAATTGATTCGCCTAGTACTTTTAATCGGTGGTTGCTAAATGATATAAGATTTTTTGTTGTAGATGGGATAATCTTTGACTCTGTGCTCTCAACGATTTTTTGTGGTAAAACATTGCACTGAGCACCTGTGTCGAGTTTAATTTTATGACTTTTTCCGTTGATCATTATTGTTTCGGTGAATTTGTCACCATTGACAATTTCATTATGAGACACATAGCCGATAAACAGTGAAAAATCGTCATCATCACTTTGTTCCTCGCAAAGATGTATATTTTTTGACGTGTTGGCTTTGTTTTTATTTTTATGTTGAGACTTATTTTTCTTGCAGAATGCTTCATAGTGATTACGTTGTTTGCATAACTTACAAGCATGTTGATAAGCTGGACAGTTACGAAAACTGTGATTTTTGCCGCAGTTACGACAGTCGAAAGTCTTAGCATTGGATTTGTCTGACCTTTCGATCACGTTGATTTTTCTATCGTTTTCTTCTGTAATTTGTGCAGTTTGTTTCTGTGCTAATTCTGTAGATTGGCACATTTGGATCGCTTTAGTTAGTCCTATATCTTCGGATAATAGTTTGGTTCTTAATTCATCATTTCTTATGCCCAAGATAAGTTGATCACGTAGCAAACTATCTGTTAACTGTTCGAAGAGACAATTATTCGCTTGTAAGCGAAGTCTGGATACTAATTCGTCGACGCTTTCTCCTTCTTTTTGTGTAATTTTATTAAATTTGTAGCGCTCGAAGGTGGTGTTTATTTTTGGTATAAAATATGTATCAAATTTGGACTTTACCTGATCAAGAGTTTGTTCGCCGGTAGACAAAGAGACTGGTAGGGAGTTGAAGACTTGGATCGCAGTATATCCGATTGCAGACATGAATGTGGCGATCTGAATATTTTGTGGTTTCTCGTTCATACCGGTGGCAACTTCAAAGTATTCATATTGTTGTTTCCAGAGCTTCCATTCCCGCCCCATATCCTTATCGTGTTCCACGATAAGCGGTTTCGGTGGACGTAGAAAGCTGCAATGGTTTTCTGACATTTTCTATATTAAATAAATATCAAT
This sequence comes from Chrysotoxum bicinctum, assembly GCA_911387755.1. Classification (NCBI taxonomy): domain Eukaryota; kingdom Metazoa; phylum Arthropoda; class Insecta; order Diptera; family Syrphidae; genus Chrysotoxum; species Chrysotoxum bicinctum. The sequence continues at coordinate 64,150,847 of OU426987.1, forward strand.
TAAATATGAAATTGAATGGGTTTCGGCACCATGTAAATCAAACGAGATACTTTTAGTTTGATTTCAAATATTTATTTTTAAGTTGTGTAAATAGGAACTTCAATTCAATTAATTATAATATATAAATATGATTGACGATTCATTATTGGGTTATTATGATTGAGTGCGCAAAAGTAAAGTAAAAGTAAAATGAACATTTAATGTGTTGTCTTGGGGTCTGCTCCCATTACAGTGTTCAGCGACGAAGCTCATTTCTGGTTGAATGGATAAGTGAACAAGCAAAACTGCAGTATTTGGAATGAAGAACAGCCAGAAGCAGTGCAAGAGAAAAAGTCACTGTTTGTTGCGGATTATGGGCTGGCGGAATCATTGGGCCGTATTTCTTCAAAGATGGTGCGAATCGCAACGTTACTGTAATGGTAAGCGCTACCGTGCTATGATAACAAAGTTTTTTATGCAAAATGGAAGAGCTTGACTTGTATGACATGTGGTTTCAATAAGACGGTGCCACATACCACACAGCACGTCTCACAATGGACCAATTGAGAGGCGAGTTCGGTGAACAGTTTATTTCACGTTTGGGGCCAGTCAATTGGCCGCCTAGATCGTGCGATTTAACACCTCTAGACTATTTGTTTAGAGCTATGTTAAGTCTCATGTCTAAAGCGACAAGCCCGTTTCGATTGACGCAGTGGAAGCCAACATTAAAGAATTTATTCTTGAGATCCTGACCGAAATGTTAGAAAGAGTATGCCAAAATTGGACTTATCGGAAGGACCATTTGAGGCGCAGTCGCGGCCAACATTTGCATCAAATAATCTTCAAACATTAAATTATATCGAACGTTATATCGATTCAAATAAAGATTTCATGCATTTTTCTAAATTTTGTGTTTTTTTTTCTCTAATTTCCGATAGGATTGATGGAATACATCCTGTTTTCATTAAGTCATTGTTACATTATTTTGCCCTACATAACACACACGTTTAATACCATAATAATGACAAGTTTATATCCATCTCAATGGAAACTAGCCAAAATTCTACCAATTCCCAAAAGTAAGAGTGGTAATGAATATAGACCTGTTTCTGTGCTCCCTTTTTTATCAAAAGTTTTCGAGAGGGTACTACAAAAACAACCTAATGCCCATCTAAGAGCCCAAAACATTCTCTCTTCTAAGCAGTCTGGGTTCAGCCAAAAGCATAGCTGCACCACTGCCATTATTAACATTGTTGAAGACATAAGACTTGCTTTGGATGAAGACCATGTCACTTTTCTTGTATTGCTCGACTTTTCTAAAGCATTCGATACAGTAGACCATGCTAATCTGTGTCGTAAGCTATCATCATCGTATGGTTTTTCATCATCTGCTGTTCTTTTGTTGTCAAATTACCTTCGGGATCGAAAACAACCTGTTTCAGTTGGCAGTAAAATTTCAAGTTTCTTACCGACCACCAGAGGAGTCCCTCTGGGTTCGATATTAGGGCCTCTTCTTTTCTACCTTTATATAAATGAACTCCCCTCAAGGATTGTTAGTTCTTCCATTCAGATGTATGCCCCTTGGGACTTATTGAAGATTGTACATACACAATTAATAGGGAACTAGAAGAAATTTCTCGCTGGTCAGCAAGCAATGGCCTGTTCCTGAATCCATTGAAATCCAAGTGCATTATCATTAGCAGAAAAGCCTTGAACCTTGATTATTTTCTAAACTTGTATTTAAACAACTCGAACATCGCTTACGTTTCTTCTGCCAAAAATCTTGGTATGTTATTCAATAGCACGCTGTCTTGGGATATGCACAGCAGTTCTATGGAGTACTACGTAGGTTATGGGCCTCACAGTATTTCACCCCTTTTAAAACACGCATACTTTTAACTAAAACGCTAGTATTACCAATTCTTAGTTACGGATGCGAAATTTTTTGTGACTGTGATGCCGTCAGCAGGAAAAGACTTAATGTTGCCTTCAATAATAAGTGTGCGTTATGTATTTGGGTTGCGAAGGTTTGATCATGTGTCAAATTTCTCAATGCAAATATATAACATCTCCCTTGATCACCTTATGCTTTTTCGAACTCTTATATTATTATTCAATATAATCCATACACAGCAACCTTGCAGTCTATTCAACAGGATACAGTTTGGTTCCTCTAGCAGATCTCAACAACTCATTCATCCTCGTTATTCTTGTCTGACAACAGAGCGCCAGTTTTTTGTTAACGCCATCCGATTGTGGAACTCTCTTCCCAGGCACTTAAGGAGAGTAAGCGGCGAAGCACAGTTTCGTAGAGATCTACGTACTTATTATCAAAATTAATTCTGTTTTCTTTGACCTAGTGAATATATTTTTTTTTCTTCTTTTTTCTAGTTCTTTGTTTTCTATAGAGATGTACTGTACTTTTTTGTTTTGATTTTTGTAAAAGGTGTATCTCACTTGATTTTGATTTTTTTCTCAAAAATATGTAATGCATGAAATTATTACCTGTATTTTATGCCAAAAATATTATAAAGTAGTTTTCTTCAAAGCATTATTGAAATAATTAGCATAACACTAATTGATAAGAAGTATATTCTTAATGTGTAGGCATACATTGAATTTAATAAACTAAACTAAACTAAACATTTTTTCTTTTTTTTTTAAGACCGAAAATAACGGTACCTGCCAAACGATTTTTTTCGAAATTTTATAAATATTTTTTTTTCTTATTTAAAAAAAAAATCAAAAAATTTCATTAAGTTAAAGCTAGGAAATAGTTGAAAAAAAAAATTCCAAAAAATTGTTATGTTTCGTACCCCCTTGGAACCATTTTTTTGGTTTTTGCTTTTTTCGAAAACGGTACGACCGATTCATTTTGATCATTTTTATGATAAAGCTCCCCAGCAGTTTTTTTTTCCAAACTCAATATTTCGAAAACCCCATGCTCGATTTTATATAATTTATAAGATTTTAGAAAAAAAATTGTTTTACGTAAAAATAACGGTCCCACCGTACAAATTTTAAGAAATGGTTTTCAAAAATCGTATTTTTCTCGAAAACGGTTCCGAGAATTTTGCTAATTTTTTTTTTTTCTATTAGTGACTGTACCTACCATAGAACCATTTTTTCAAATTTAGAATTTCTCATTATCGACACAACGGACTTTAATTAAATTTTGTATAGAGAGTTTTCTAAAAAGTTTAAAAAACATTGCATTTCAAAACATTAAGAATAAAATATTTTTTGAATTTTTGAAAAAAAAAATCTATTTTTTTTTATATTATATATTTTTATATTATATATTTTATATTATATATTATATATTTTATATCATACCTATATACCAAAATTTTTCTTTAAGAACGTTTTAAAAATTTTGTATATAAAAGCTTACTTTTTTAAGAAAGACTTATAGTTTTTAGTTCTTGCATAAGCTAATATTTGCTTGAATCACATGGCATACAGTTTTTAGCTGTAAAGGATTTGTTTTAGTCAATTAAAAAATTAATTTTATGCTTATGAACGTTTTTTCTCTAATAACATTCATTTTTGAAATTCTTAGTCTTTTACATAAGAGCGAGTTCGTGCGACACAGTCATGCATTTTATTTTGATTCAAGACAGGACTTCTTTCCTTAGTCGCCATTCTGTCTGGAACACGCTTCAAAATTTAGAAATACGGAAAGAGACAGAGTATCCTCAAAATTATTTTTGTCGCCCTGAAATTTAGTTCAACCAATGAAAGTTCGTCAGTCTAGTTGGATGGAATGTAAGTCTAAAATATCATTAAATAAAGTGGTATTTTAAGGAGTAAAATTATATCTGCTTTTAAGAATTCTGGGCAGTAAGCGCCATTTTTTACGTAAGCCAAAGTTGTTTTTTTTTTTATTAATTAACTCCTTATCATTTTAAACTTAAGTCTTAAAAAGTCTGCAAATTTTATTTTAAAATATGTAAATACATTAATTTATACCTTATAGAAGACATTATTCCATGTTAATTCTCTTGAATAAATATAAATTTCTAGCTACATTTTATGAGGCAAATTAGTCTGAGGAAAGCCTGTTAGATCCACAATTAAATGACTTTTTACTCAGAGGCATATACATATCTTCATATAATTTTTAACCTTATCGCTACAATTTTAGCATACGAAAACTGTTAAAACACCCTCAGGAATGATACTTTAGAGTCTACTCTGACGGTTTACATTTAAAGTTACATTATTTTATTATATCCCTTAAGGAAAGGGCTTAGCACGTTACACATTTATTACCTTTAAAATTCTTCACCAGAGGATATACATTTATGGCATCGCCCTCACAATAAATCTTCATACATTCACAGAGACTTATACCTATAAAAGTTTGACAGTTCCTCCAAAACAGGATTTTACTTTTATCAGAAGGAAATTATATTATGATTATTCTAACGCGAAACGTGGGAAATTAAAAAGTCATGTATTTTTAAAAGGATTCATAACATAATTGGTTCTCGTTTCTATAGGCTTAACGATGTGGTAGGTGGGTAGTACATTTATTTTAATGATATATCCTTAGGTACCTACTCGTACCTGTTAAGGTAAACAACATAATGCTGTTAGTGCTGGATAATTAATTTTAATTGCATCATTATGGTTCAGAAGCCCGGTGTAAGGACGTTCTCAGAACTTCTATGCTTACGAACCTTATTTTTCAAGTTAATTTCATAAAAACAGAAGAAAGAAAAAAACAGATGCAACCAGTTGCCAACAAAAAAACCAAAGCACTTCTTCTGTCTTTGACTTTGCTCTATTGCTGTTTTTTGAATCCTTCATCCTGCGTCTGTTTCCTTTTCTTCACGTTAACTAAGTAAACAAAAATTATGTCCATAAATATGTAACAAGAAATGAAAAAAATAAAACAAATAAGAACGAAGAAAGAAATTGCAAATATTTTCTGCATTATTGCGACTCAACGAAAAATAAAGGCGACAAAAAAAAAAATCACCAATGTCCTTGAATAAATTCAGATTTCATTGCAAATTATACAAAAAGAATGAATACAGCCTCCCATCCACCAAGCAACCACAAGATGGATGATTTCATTAAGCTGACAGGAAACCATTCACATTTCGATTACTGACACAAACGTAGCAATAGGTTGCACTTCCGTTGAAAATTCTTATTTCCGTATTCAAGAGCTAAGGAAATTTATGCAATTTGCTTATAGCTGCTTGCTTCCTTGACTGTATACATATTGACAGAATAAACGGGTTATACGTTAATGGCACGGAAAGAAATGATTTTTTGCATTTTCCTTGGTACTGAAATTTTAACTTGATAAATCGAATATTAAAATTATTTGTACAAAAAATTAAAATGATGAAAAAGTGGTAATTTACCACGTGGCAAATAAAGATAATTTAAAGCAAATAAGAGAGCGGGAGGAGTGTTTCGGGGGTACATCTTCTATCTTAACTAGTTTACAAACTACAGTTTCAGTCAAACTGAACTAGTTAGTGAATATCTCATATGGGGTGCTCTGAAGAAATCGGAGCTCAGAGTTATAAGGAACTCGTTAATGAGACTTAATGAACCAGGGAATGGCACAATTACTCCACAAAGCTGCCTTACTAAAACAAGAAGATAAGGAAGGCGAGGAGGAATAGTTTCAATACTTCTGTGAGAGTATTTAATCAACTCCTGCTGGGGCAAGACTGCATAAAGTTCTTGCAAAAGTGAAGACACTAGCACTTTGGCACAATGATGGAGGCTTTACAGATAGTGAAGAGCAGAGGTCCTCTCTGCTGCTTAACACACTCTTCCCAGGAAGTCAACATTTAACAGGAGAATCTCTAGAGAGAATACATCTTAAACCAAATGGAGAAGACTGGAAGATAGCTGCAACCATCTGTTCAAGCAAAAGGATAGACTGGGCGATAAGCACTTTTCAACCTTTAAAATCAGCAGTTGTAGATGGAATCCTTCCAGCGCTTCTACAAAATGGTAGTATTGCTTTGCAGTAGTATGTCTCTTTGGTTTCTACCAAGTCTATGGAGAAGTGCCAAGGTTACCTTCATTTCCAAAATTGGGAAAAAAGGTACAAACCATCAATAGTCTCTCAGGCCGATAAACCTAACATCTTGTGTACTGAAAGGCTTGCAAAAAATAATTGACAGCTTCATAAGATTAAAAATGTTAGTAAAAAGGCCTTGCAACGTACACCAACATGCCTACAGAGTGGGTAGATCTACATAATCCGCTCTGTTTGAACTCACCAATACCTTAAAAAAAAAACCAATAGACACTAAGGAAACAGCTTCGTGTACTTTCCTAGACATAGAGGAAGCCTTTGATAATACCTCCCATGTCGCAGTAAGTAAAGCCCTAATATGGTAAGTGTGAATAAAATACAAATACTAGATGGATTGGTGAAATTCTGGGTACTAGAACAGCAGAGGCAATAGCAAAGAATCAGCACGCAGGAAGGGGTACTATCACTTGCTTTCTATTGACTGTTGGAAAATCTCAGCTCTCAAGGTATACGCTTCATTGGTTTCGCTGATGATATCGTTTTTACAGCCCTAGTGAACTTTGAGAAAATCTCTATAATATTATCCATCAACCCTGCAAAGACGATTGTAATACAATTTACCCAGGAAAGACTCGCTTGTTTATGCATTACTATAAAGCAACTTGTCCTATTGCAGCGAAGTCATATACATATATGTATAATGCTTAAGATTATACATACATAATCATCAATAAACGCATGTACCATGAGGCGAATAAGGATTTTAAAAGGATTTGTAAAGAAAAACAAAATTTATACTTGAACTACTTAATACATAAATTATCTGCAGTAAAAGACAGCCGTTCGTTCTGGAAAATAGCCCGTTCCTTCAGTGGCATTCTTTTCGCTCAAAATATTAAAATTAGTACGAATCTATTAGCCGAACATTTCGAAAATTTACTTAGCCAGTAAATTCAAATCAGTTGACACTCTATGCTGTTCCATTTCTGGAAAATGAACTCTTAGACCGTGCCTTCATTGTTCAAGAAATCTCAAAAGTGATACACCGATGCAATCTGAACAAAGCTCCAGGAGAAGACCGAGTGCCGTATGAATTTTTCAAATATGAAACGGTGAACTTATGTGGAAACTAACCGAGGTATACAACTACATAAATTTAATACGAAAAACGTTCCAGAAAGTTTTCGAAAAAATATTATACTTCCACTTTTCAAGAAGGGTGATGCTAACGATCCGTGGAATATCGTTTATGAACTCGGTAATGAAAATATTTACAGGCGTCATTCTAGACAGGCTTACAATCTAAGTACAACAAAACGAATTACTGAGCGAGTTTCAAGCCGGTTTCAGGAAAGATTATTCCATAGTTCATAATATTTTCTCACTCACTTGTATTGCTAGATCATATCTAGACAGGGGCAAAAAGTTATATGGATTCTTCGTTGATTTCAAAGCAGCATTTGACTCAATCGTTTCTCTTTTAAAAGTTAAGCTGCCTCGGAATGTCCACAAAAATGTTAGCGGTAATACGAGGCCTTTATGAAAATAATGCAACGGCTATTTGCGATGGAAATGAGAGGTCCTCTTGGTTTCATACGAATACTGGAGTTAAACAAGGCTGTTTGCTTAGTCCACTTCTCTTTTCGCTCTTTTTGGATGACCTATCATCGGCTTTGAGTGGGGGGAACTAGTTTTGCTGGAGTTAACGTCAAAACACTTATGAATGCAGATGATATCGTGATACTAGCTGAGTCCCCGAAAACGATGCAAATTATGGTCAACAAATTGCAAGACTACTGTCGCTTGTGGAGCCTTACGGTTAATACCAGAAAATCCAAAATACTGATTTTCCGCAACCGAACAGGAAGATATACACAAGATGAAAAATGGACCTGGGAAAATGAATCGCTCGAAGTCCTAAAAGAATTCAAATATCTTGGAGTTCTCATAACGCCACAACTTTCTTTTAAAAAGCATCTACAATGTAAACTCATAGATTCAAAAAAGGCTATCAACTGTAACTGGAAGGGAGTCCTTGGGAAAACAAATGTTGTTCCAAGCGCCAAATACAAACTCTGAAGCGGTTATGCGAGCAATATTATTTGCTATGCTGGTCAGGTCTGGGGCTTTCGACAATTTGATGAAGTAGAGAAATTGCTAAGGTACTGTCTCAAAAAGATATTCAGACTACCGGAAAATACACCTACATATATGCTGCATCTGGAGACCGATGTATCGCCGCTGTACATTTTCTCACTCAGAATGCATTTTAATTACGTAAGAAAAATATTAGACCTCCCAAACCATCGACTACCAAACAAAATTGCAAGGAATCTGTTGCAACGAAAATCTCAGTTTTTTGCGGAATGGTCATGGCTAGAACTTCAGTATAACGTCGAACTGTTAGAGAGAGGGGTGAAGGATTGGAGTAGAACCTTTGAGGTCTTGCTGACAAAGATCGAGGAAACATGTTCTGAACAGTTGGCAGAGATGGCGCTTCGAAGTGAGCCTAGAACCAGCAGCATAACCTTGGTGCCAAAAATTATTTCAATGACCGATATTCGATTTAAACAATATCGACAATCTTTAAAACCAGAGGGGAGCTACTTCGTCTGAATGAACCGTATGGCCCTGTGAGAAATACAGAGTGTTCACTGTGCAACCTTATAGATCATCAGAAAACACATTTCATTTCTTAGCCATCTGACCCATTCTGAAAGAAATAAGACACCCATATTGGGGAAAATCTACCTTAACTTTGAGTGAAGCTGTTGAAGCCCTAAACGGCCAAGAATGGGCTGTGTTATATGGCTATGTGAAAACCGCCCTAAGATATCGCAACCAAATTTTAAATGAAGTATTTTAATAACATGAGAAAATTTTAAACTTTTAATATTTGTTTACTGTAGATATACATATATTACTTAAATATTTATAAAACAAATTAAATCATAATCATTAGAAAATAATATTCTTTTTCTTCTGGCTGACGGCAAAACCAATGCTATATATTGTGAATATTTTATAAACATGATTTTTTAAAACTTTTTTTTTGTTTAATAAAATCACATTTTTACTACTACCGTAAAACGGGGTTACTTTGCCCCAGCAGGGGTTACTTTGCGCCACTGACGAAAAGAGTTTGTTTCTTTATTCACGTTCAGAAATGTTACATTCCTTAAACGGAACTTACCAAATTGTACACACAAACACATATGCATCTGGCACGTGTTGCAACCGATCGTCTACCGGCAGTTAGTGAAAAGTAATCGACCTATGTAGTTCAGTAAGCAAATTTGTATAATTTTTTAAGTGCAAAATTTAGTCTATAAAAACAGTTGTGTGAGTTTGAATGAAGTAAGTACCGATGTTCTATTTATAATATTCTTTTGTTAATACTTTACGCATGCCATTTATTTCTTTTATTAATAAATAATATTTATTAGATTTTTTTTTGTAACCATGTAGTTTTTTTTTTGATTTTGGGGTTACTTTGCTCCAGGGGCAAAGTGACCCCAAAACAAAAAAAAGTGATGGTTACTGTATTTTTTTGTTTATATTTATTGAAATTTGTTATACTTAACTCAACTAGAAATACCAAATTGTTAAAAATTGTTTTTATGATTATATTAAACGTATTTAAGTAGATTTAATGAAGTTTTTTGTTTGTATTCTTTAGTTTATGAGTTTTATAATGCAATAAAAGAGTCTGTTTTGTTTTTGTTATTGTTATTGTTGTTTTTTTTCGATTTTGTAATTTTTTTTTTACAGATATGACTCTTAGAATCAGTAGAATTGAAATAAAGTACTAACTTTGCTCCAGCTCTTAAGATAAAGGAAATATAGTCAAAAGTTTGAGATGGAGCAAAGTAACCCCGTCCCTTGGACAACTTTGCTCCACTTTTCAAACAAAAAAAAAAGTATTTTAACTATTATTTTAACTGTCTTAAATGCATAAATGTATTATCTAACATCTTATTAATGAAACGGGGTGGAAACAAAAATATATAAAAATTATTTGTCTAACATTTTTGAGAAATTTCTTAAAATAGTGCAAAAAACGGAGCAAAGTAACCCCGTTTTACGGTACTACTAATCATCAATAAAATATAATTGTTAAACTATACTTCTTTTAAAAGTTATTATCAACCTGGAACATAATTTTCTAATTTTGTTTTGTATTTAAACAATTTTGTTTAAAAACTCAAGATTTCAATTACCACATTAGCGATTTTTCTAAAACTTGACAGCTTATAGTCTACAAGATTTAGAAAACAAAATTTATATTTCATCCAAAAATAAGGGTACCCACCAATGAAATGTTAGAAAATGGTTTTTGAAAATCATATTTAACTCGAAAACGAATCTTAGAATTTTGCTAAAAATTTGTCTGTTTCGCTTAATTTTTACGATCTAATATTCAACAAAATTTATTTTGAAGTTATGCCACTACTATCAGCACCTCCCATTGAAACATTGGATTGATATTTTACTTTTTCATCATGGGTACAAGGAATTTAAATTGAAATTTGTATATACAGATGCTTCTTAAAACTGTAATAAACATTGCATATCAAAACTAAAAAAAAAATATTTTTTTGAGTTTACGTTAATTATTTAATTCGCGTCAATGATTCTATATTTTTTTTTAACTAAATTTCCATTTGCACAGTAACATTTTAGGTCCCAATTTTTCTCAAAACCACTGCAATGGTTTAAAATTTTTATTGTTTCAAAAATTCATATTTACCTAAGAAACTACATGGTATACTTACATATTTTTGCTCAAGCGAGCACGTGGAATAAGTGAACTTTGACACGCTATAACTCAAAAACCAATCACTTCACAGAGCTCGTTGATAGCTAATTTCTTTCTCCAAAAAGTCATTTGTCATATGAAATTCGAGCGAATTGTAAAATTAAAACAAAAACACCTTTTTTATCAAAAAGCAGACTTTTTCTTACCCCTAACATAACTACGTTTGTTAATATTATACAATCACCTACACATGATCACGCTTTAACTTCAATTGAAATTTTCTTTGTCTCGCAAGGATTTTGGGGTCGATTCAAAGTTTTCTTAGCTCCCTCTTCTCCCTTATTTCTGTCTCCTCGAATTTATAGTTTTCTGTCATATCACTAAGGAGCTCGGTCATCCCACACACCCTATACATAAAATCCAATGACAATGACAAGGACGACGAAGGCGAGAATGGGGTGAGCACGAGGAGCATAAAGACATTACTGGGATATCATTTGGTAACTTTGACAACATGAACCATCAATGGCTACCTAATAAGAAAACATTCAGCATCCTGGATCCTGACTAACCAAGCAAATGTCTCGTGTCATTGCCTTCCAAGAGACTTCATCATAATTCTATATCAGGAGCGGATTTATGATTGTTGAAAATTCAAATGCCAGATGGTAGACGCCGAAGAAGGGTACGCGACCGTTAAATATGCCAATTGTTTATTTATTTGCAGACTGATAAAAATAGTTTTTATAAGAAATACTTGAATTTTCATTTATTTGTTTTAATCTATTTATGTTACAACTTCAGACAGCAAAGTTGAAAACTTATCATCAGCTAAATGGGATGCACGTGTATGCTTTGATTCTTGGTCATGAAGAAACGGTTTTTGGATATTACTGATGTTGCATTAAAAATTTTAATATTTTAAGTTAAATTGGTAGGACAACAGTTGGTGGCTTCTTTTCATTTTTCCCGTCCGAAGTATAACTAACTAGCTCTAACGTAAATATGTATATTTCGAGGAAATCGGTCTCAAACATGTTTTGAATTCTGCACTCTCAACACTGCTTATGATGAAATTTGTGCACTTTTTCCTTAAATTGTGTTGAAATTCGTCAAGTAAATAATTGAATGTGCTTATAGTCGATCATTCGGATATAAGTATTTTTGCAAATTAACGCGATCTTCTCATAGCTCTTGGAACAAAATTTTTGAATTCACTGTGGATACCTTTCGATTGGTTAATTTCGTTAATTCCTTCACTTCTGTTTCTGTGTGTCAGGAGGAAATACAAAATATTTAAGCAAGAGTTTTCAGTAATGTACACATTCAAAATATATGAGTCTACTTTTACATATTAACAAAAAAACAACAAAAATTCAAGAAACAAAGAATGAACTCTAGCTTGTTTTCTTCTATTTCGATCTTTTCTCTTCGATATTCGTTCCTTGCTCTTCACTTTGGCTAGTCATCATCGTTGCTATCTCTCTTTTTCCTGAGAAACTTCACAGGTTTGCTCTTATCTTTACTCACTAGAGAGAATATTTTTACTTGCGACTTATAGGTTTTCTTAAAAAAAATCGAATTCGAGATTTTGATCAAAGTTGACATTGTGATAATAGCGAAGACCAAAAAAGTGGGTCTCGCCATTCTGTAAGTCTATCTGCCTGTTCGACTACAGCTAAACGGCTAGGCCGATTTTCTTCAAACTTGGTAGAATTGGTTTTTAATTTTTCCCCCGGATGTTTTTTTCTTTGTTTTTTTTTTAAAGACCAAAAATAACGGTACATGCCATACGATTTTTTTCGAAATCTTACAAATATTTTTTTCCTCTCAAAAACTGTACCACAGGTTTAAAAAAAAATCATTAAATTTTATTTGGTTAAACCTAGGTAATGGTTGAAAAAAAATTATTATTTTTGGTACCCCGCTTGGAACCATTTTTTTGTTTTTGATTTTCTCAAAAATGGTACGACCGATTTTTATCATTTTTTTATGTAAAGGCTTCCCAGCAGTTTCAATATTATTGTGTATTCAAATTTTCAAAAAAATTTTTTTAGGATTTTTAAAAAAAATTTCAATTTTTTTTTTTTTTTTTTTGAAAACACAATATTTCGAATACCCCATGCTCGATTTTTCTAAGACTTGACAAATAAAAGTTTCTCAAAATAATCTACAAGATATTAGAAAAAATTGTTCACCTAAAAATAATGGTACCCTCCATAAAAATTTAAAATTTTTTCGATAATCGTATTTTTCTCGAAAACAGTTCCGAGAATTTCGCTTAATTTTTTTTTCTTTCGATTAATTTTACAGTCTATAATTTAATAAAAAAAAAATTGTAAGCAATATATTACTGACTGTTCCTACCATAGAAGGATTTTTTAAAATTTTGAATTTATCATTATCGGCATAACGGATTTGAATGAAATATTTTAGAGAGAAGCTTCTAAAAAGTTTAAAAAACATTGCATTTCAAAACTTTAACAAAAATATTTTTTTTTTGAATTTTGAAAAAATCTATTTTTTTTTTGAAAGTTTAATATCTCGAAAACGGCTCAATATTTTTTTTTGTAAATTTAATTTTTATTCGAACAATAATAAATACTTTATATTTTTTATATAAAAGCTTATTTTTTTAAGAAACCACTACAAAGACGTATAATTTTTGTTCTTGCATAAACCTATATTTGCTTGAATCACATGGCATCCTATTTTTTTCTCCAACTACTAAAGAAGTTGTTTTAGTCATTTAAAAAATTAATTTTATGCTTATGAACAGTTTTTCTCTAATACTCGTAACATTCATTATTTAAATTTTTAGTCTATTACATAGGAGCAAGTTCGTGCGACCCAGTCGTGCATTTTATTTCCTTCAACATTGCATCCACTGTTAAAATTTCAACATGATATCACCACAGCCCTCAAAAGTCACTATGTCACCGCCGAATGCTTTCTGGATGTTGAGAAATCATTCGATAGCGTGAGTATAGACGGCCTAATCCACAAACTTCATCTCATGCAAGTACGAGTACCTGTGTCATTAATAAAAATTCTCTTTTCTTTCCTATCTTTTAGGAAATTTTTCGTCCAACTAGATAACTGCAAGTCAAACATGAAGACCATCAGAGCTAGTGTCACCCAAGGCTCAAAACTAGGCCTCTTCCCTTACAACTTCAGGACTTCCGACCAACCTTCTTCAATTGGATGCGAGAACTTTCTGTATGCTGAAATCTCTCACCTACGGCATATTAATGTCAACGCAAATTGATGTCCGAAAAGTAGAAACCCACATCAATTACCTCTTCCAATTTATTCTACCAGAAATGGTCATCCGGATCAAAACTTCCAAATCGGAATTTGTCGGCTTCAGGAGACCTTCAACTGATAGGGGTACTCGCACCGCAACCATTTGCAGGAATCTGGTTCTGAGACTCCTTGACGGATCCACCATAGTGGCGAAGCAAAACGTCAAGTAACTATTTACCTGGCCGTGCACTTTAACGAGTTGCTAAGGTTTAACCTGCACTTAAGGTACTAGTACGGTCTAGAACGCCAAATGCACGATTTTTGGGAATTTTTTTCTCGGAAACCTTATTAGAAAATAACATATTTTTTTTTTAAATAATGAATACATGCGTCAAGAGTACAAACACTTTTTTTTTTTAATTTTTGAATTTTGAACGAATTATAAAGGGCGCCAACGTCGACTCATCAAAAACTACATTGTCCCATTGCGGACAGTTAATCTCGGAATTGGCTAGACTGAAAAAAAAGTGGGTTATTTAAAGGAAGGTTTCTCACGAGACAATTTACCACAATTTGTTTAAAAAATCAAAACAAAAAAAATCTCGATCTTTGAAAACAAAAATTTTTTTTTGGCATTTTTTTTGGCCATTTTTTTTGTTCATAAGTTTTTGGTCAAATTTTGGTAAATTGTCTTAGAAAACATAAAAAAAATTAAGTTTCAACAAGTTTTTTGAAAATCGGTTCAGTAGATCCGGAGATTAACTTTCCGCAATGGGAAAAGGTGTTTTTTGACGAGTCGACGTTTTACGCACTCTATAATTCAGCCTAAATTCGACAAAAAAATTGTTCGTGTACTCTTGACGCATGTATTCATTATTTAAAAAAAAATTATGTTATTACCTAAAAAAGTTTCCGAGAAAAAATTCCCAAAAATCGTGCTTTTTTTTTGGCGTTCTAGACCGTACTAGTACCTTAAGAAATGCGCCGAAAAGGAGGGCCAGCTGGGCCTTCAGCCGTTTGCACCCATTGCTGAAAAGAAGATCAGGTCTTAGCCAACCGAGAAAGATATTGATCTATAAGAAGCTCCTGCGACCAGCTATTCCTTCCCAGTGTGGTTTTCAATCAACAGCTATGAAGGAACTTCAACTATTCGAAAGGAAGATACTGACGATCTGCACTGGACTCTACTTCGACCCCCAAAGACAGAAATACTACAGGAACGAGCATCTCTACACAGAAGAGAATTTTTTCCCACTGGACAAATATCTAGTACATTCAACAAAGAAACTAATGCGGAATATAATCGACCACCCGAATCAGCTTATGAGAAGGATGACCACTGAACAACGACATTCCGAACCGAGGTACCTCAGTGTGATGGAAACTCTGGATCACAACGTTATGATGGACAACGAGGAAGTAGTCTCGTTCTACGCTGCCAATGGGTCAGTCTACAACCGCGGAAGACGATAAAGTCAACCGACTTTTTAAATTCTTTTTCGTAATGTAAATATTATATAAAAATAATTAAACTTAATTCAGAGTATATAGTTAGGCCCCCTGTGAGCCAACAAATGTAAATTATCATTTATAGTCAGCCTTATTTTGAGATTCGAACGAATAGCTACATAATTCGATAGAATAGATACTTTCATTCGAATGAACTATCCATATTTTGACATTCGAACGAAAAATGTTCATTGTCGAATGATTGCATAAAATGAACCTCAATTAAATTCATTTTCGAAATCAGCTGTTTGAAATTTACTGATATTTCTATCTGATTTAGTATGACCAAGCTGTTTTTTTTTGATAATTTTTATTTCAAAAAAAATATGGTCTAAAAATAAAACTTTATTATTTAAGCAAAATAAAGTAAAGATAAGTGATGCTAACGGCCCGGTAAAGTTTGAATTTGAATACATCAATAAAAACTGACATTTTCAAATTTTGGAGCATTTAGAAAACAGTATGGTAAGTTTATTGATATCAAAAAGATGTTAAAAAAGGGTAAAACTTCCCTGAGTAATAAAATACTTGATTTATGTTTTAATTTTCATGTAAACTAATTTTGTTTTCCAAATTGATAAACAAAAAAAGAAGTCAACTTCAAAGCCACTTAATTTACACAAATCTGGTCACACTTGAATTTTGAACTACCATTTGTAAATTGTTTTATGAAAATAATTGATAAATTGAAGCCAGACGTTAAAAAATCAAAATGGCATTTGTTTTATGTATGAAAAGAGAAAACGGTGAGGAGCAGTTGTATAGGAGAAGGATAATGGATGCATCACATCCATTTTATGCACCCAATACTACTCGTACTAACATTATACTTAACTTACATGTTTTATGAATCTATTCGCCAGAAAAAATTGAACGAGAGTGAAATGACATTTATTTCGAACGATTCGAAAGTGAAAATTTGCTTAGTTTTCGAAAGATAAATGAACTTTCCATTGATAAGGTGAACTTTCGAATGGTTCGAATCTCAAAATACAAATTATTCGAATTCGACATACTTTCTAATGAAATCGAATGTCAAAATAAGGCTGAGTATCTTATTAGTTGTAAGCAAAATTGTAAATAGTATGTTCAATAAAACAAAATTAAATTGAGTTAACAATTTTTCCTGAAATTTGATGATCGATTGTTCGTTTAACTCAGTACCAATTCCATTTTAAAATAAATTATCAAAGTAAGAAAAAAATTCTAGCCAAAAATGAGAAAACCAGATCTTGATTCCTGATATCCTTAAGCAATAAATATACAAAAATATAATTGAATAATTTTAAAAGTGCTAATATATTTTTAAGAAAGAAAGTTAAGAAGTGTTGAGTTGAACAGTTTTTCTTAACAATATTTTTAAATTAAAGTCCAGGAGCCAAATTACAGCTTCAGTGACCAAGTGAGTGAGTCCCATAAGTGATGGAATGAAAATTTCAAATTAGGGTAACAGATTGCTCGATGACGTAAGCGGTAATGTCAAACTCACATAATTCAGTCACGTATTACTCGAAAACTGATGCGGTGATTTGGCTCCAGGTTTTTAGGACCTAATGACCGTTACGAGATCCATTTTTTTAAAAACTATTATTTCTTCTTATCTCAAAAACTATTGTGTTTAGCGGGATCGAAATTTTTTTGTAAAACTAGTATATGGGCTTATCCGTGCAAATTTTAACTTTTGCCATGCGTCGAAATATATAGACATTATTATTAAATATTCAGGTTTTGGAACTTATAATATTATATATATCATTGAGTTTTAACTATTCAATTTATAAAATGAACCATCGAGATAGTGCGAAAGTGTTTGAGATCGAAAAAATCATCGAATATTGAGACTTTTGGCTGCGTGCGTGGATAATTAACGGTTTGTATTATTGCAAAAATAATGTTTAACATAAGATTACTTAGTACAATTTTTGTTTTTTCAGATAAATGAATGTCAAAATTGATTGAAATCATTCATTTTGAGTGCGTGCCTTCCTTATAAATAGTCCTATATGATATAAATTTTAGAAAAAAACTGCCATGCGTGATTTTTCGTAAATCTTTAATTGTCACAAATTTTCGTGTCTATTTTTTTAACATTGATCATGGGGCATTTTTTTATGGTCTGCATCATTATTTAAGCTATCTAGAGTAAAAAAAACTTTGGCTTCAATGCGTGCTTCATTATGTACAAATTTTATGAAGTTAACAAAACGAACGTAAAAAACGTAACTGTTTCAAAAAAGGCACATTTTTTACTAGCACACCAAAGCATTGTTTGATTATACCCTTACAATGAGCGTAATTTAAATTGTAGAAACTATAAAAAAAAAATGGTAAAAGTGTTAAACAAATAAGTTTGAAAACAGAAGCTGTGAAGATTAAAAATAAAAACCAAATCAATTAACTCGGTGCTTAAAATAAATTATTTTAAATTCATTTTTCTATACTTTATACCTTTATACTCTTCAACAAACAATACATATATGAGTTATTTTGAAGTTTTTTATTTATTCGTGGTCTATAATTGAAGAAAAACTCAAATTTACATGCGTGCCTTAATTTTGTTTTTTGTTTTTTTCAAACTCAAGAAGTTAAAATTTACAGGGATAAGCCCATATCAATCTTAGAAATCTGATAAGTATTCAAATATTCAAAACTGTTTCAAACTTTTAATGATGTTACAACTTGTAATAGATACACCTTTGCGTTTGATTGCCCCTCGAACTTTGCTCATATAAATTATCAAAAAAATGACTATTTTCATAGCAAACTTTTAAATTAACAACTTCTGCTGTTGAATGTTATTGCCTTTATTTATTTTTTGATGTCAAGAAACATAAGAAAACTCAATTTTTAAAAATTTTCCTTCTTCTATCTCTTTTAGCACAAATAAAAAAGATTCGTCTCTGTCTTAACCTTAAGAAATGTTCAAAATTTCAAACTGAATTTACATAATACGCCTTAACAATATTTCCTTAAAGCTGGAAAGTGCCTAGAGTACTCGTATCTATTACTTGTGGATAAGAAGCCTCGAGCCTGCTGGTCTGGTGACTTTCGCCCAATTAGCATCCTACCTGTCAAAGGTCTTTCAGAAAGTCATGCTAAAACAGCTTGTCAACTATCTTGATCGGAACAGTCTTCTTTATCCATTTCAATTAGGGCTTAGAGCAAACCATAGCTATTCTACTGCTATGATACAAATATTGGATGACACTAGACTAAAGTTTGATCAGGGTGATCTGACCATATTTTGTCTTCTATAGATTTTTCAAAGGTCTTTGACAGGGTTGACCATCATATATTATGCAGTAAGTTGCGTAATTTGTTTGGGTTTATCCAGAGGGCTATTATTCTAATAAAAGATTACCTGAGTAATAGATGGTAAAGAGTAGTAGTGGAAAGTAATCGATCTGGTCTTAAACAAATTAACTCAGGCGTACCGAAAGGACCGATTCTTTTCTGCATTTATATTAATGACTTGCCAAGTGCATGTGCCTATTTTTCTATTCATCCTTACCTGGATGATGTTCAGTTATATCTCTCGAGACCAACTGATTTAGTTGACAACTTAGTCTGTAGAGTTATAAGTTATAAAAATAATCCGAAGCAAACAGACTTTAAAGAGTTGAATATAACCGAGAATCATAAATTTTGTGTTCTGTACAAAAATAAAAATTTGTTATGAATTAATTAAAAAATCTGTCATTTATTTAACAACTCTGTTTTAATATAATTTATGATAAAAAATTCTATTTTGTCTTCTTCTACTAAGATACTATGTAAGACCCTCTTTGAGTCACTTTTTGACTAAATTGACTCAATTAACGCCCCTAAATTTGTGCCATCATAAATCTTACACTCCTGTAAAGTCATTATTTATACTATCATCACCCTTCGGGTATACGAATAGTTGCCATGGTAGAATCCTTCTTTAGCAAAGTTCAACTTGGTTCTTTGGGGATTAAGGAATTTTTCAAAGGACACTGTAATTTTTTTTATACGCTGTCATTTACCCTCATAAGTTGGTTTACATTTTCCTAAGCTCAACGTCCTAAATTGCCCGCCGGGCATTTTATTTCTCCAACAACGTTTATTCTGTAGCAGGGGTGGTAGTGGGTGTTGAGCGAGCAGTTCTAGTTAACTATGCTTTTGAAAATAATTCCTTAACTTAAATTTTCCATTGTGAAGAATTCTGAAAAGTATCATCAGATTTAAAGAATGTTCGCTTGTATAGTCGCATAGCAGACAAATGCAAATATTAAATTGGAAATTAAACTTGAGCAAGTAAAGAAGGTATGTTAGGAATATAAATAAAAAAATCCACCCTAAGACTTGACTATATTGTAATTTATTATGTTCAGGACATATGAATTTTAAAAAATATGAATTTTAAAAAATCGCAAAAGTAAATTAATTTCGTATATCTATACGAAATAATTGTAAAGTTTTTAAAATAAAATTATACAATATATTTTCAAAATGAAAGAAGCTCTTGTTTATTTGTTTTGTATCTTAATGGGTATAGCGGTTAATGAGAAAGTCGAAAATAAAAATCGGTTTTATGACATATTTTTTTTATTATTATTATATGCACACAAGTAAGGTTATGGTTAAGTAAGTGTTCCCTATTTTCGTAACATTTTCTTATTAATTATATGTCTTTAATATTTTTTATTTCTTAAGATTTTTAATATAGAATAAAAAAAGAATAAAGAAAAATAATTTTATCTTCAAAAACAAATAAACATTTCAAATCAGTTGTAAGTAATGTTATTCTAAGTTTTTAACAGAAAAGTAGACTCGAAGAAGGGTGTAAGGTCACCCGAAATATTGCATCTCTATTGAAAATCAATATTGAATATTGATCTAAGCTCACTTAAGGACATACAAGTTTTTATGATTTAATTATTGAATAATTTTGTTTTAGGTAATGTGTTTATTCTTTTTTTTAGAATCAACTTTGAAAAACTTGGGAAATTTATAATAGAAACACTCAGCACGAAAAAAGAACCAAAGTTGTTCAATTTTATGTTGAAAATGGACATTCAATATTAATCAGACACCAAGATCATATTGTAACGAAGTCACATAGTTCAGCCGCCGCAGCACGCCGAGCGACGCACGCTACTACTCGTGTACTGCATTTTTTGCCGTACAACATAACAACATAAAATACATCAAGGATTCAATGTGTTAAAAAAAAACATTGTATACCTTGAGGCGCCCACGAAGCTGCACATGGAAAATACACACATGGTTGGTCAATGTTGGTAAAACAAGAAAATACATTGAGCAGATTTTTTTTAATGTTAAGCGTTCACATTTGCTGTTTTCCATAAATGTGATAAGAGAAGGAGAAAAATCAGGTAAAATTCGATTCACCTGGAGTCAGCTGTCATCAATGCCCTTGAAGCCCAAAAAGTACCCAAGACGTCCAAAGATAGGTACGAACACCTCCCGTAGTATGTGCAGAATCTCTATTCCCACAGACAAAGGTTGAGGAAACGGCTTCAAAGAATACAACCAATAACGACTACCAGGCAGTGAAAAGCGAACTCCGATGTTTAAACTCGATCCAACACAACAACAACATGCGATTCCAGAAGACACTACAGGCCATAAATCCAGGACCAAACGCATTCAGCGAAAAAATGCCTGACGTCATCACCAACAACAGCATTGAGGTGATAACTGTAAATCAAACGAAATACTTTTAGTTTGATTTCAAATATTTATTTTTAAGTTATTAAAATAGGAACTTCAATTCAATTAATTATAATAAATGAATATGATTGACGATTCATTATTGGGTTATTATGATTGAGTGCGCAAAAGTAAAGTAAAAGTAAAATGAACATTTAATGTGTTGTCTTGGGGTCTGCTCCCATTACATCCCCCTTCTTTCAAGGTTGTTCAATAGCGCTGGTTAATGTGAGTATCCTAGACGCTGAGGTGGTTTGATAGATCTTCCAAACCTAGTTGTGTAGGCTGGTGACGAGGGCGTGATTGTATCCATTGGTGGATTCTGAACATTGGGATTTGAAGCTGGTCGAATTTCAATTGGTGGTGGTGATGGCGATATTGACTGAGAGGTTCGGGATGACGTCAGTGGTGGTTGGATTGGATTGTGAGGCATCTCAAAGTCTGGAACGGTGGTCGAAGAATTACGTATATCAGCTTCTGTTGGTTTAACATTGTAGGAGTTGCGACGGAAGAGCTTTCCTTCCTTGTCACGTATTACGTAAGATCTTGGATGAACTTGATCTATTATGACTGCTGGCTTCCATTCCTTTTTGGTACTAGTTCTTGTAACGACGTTTTGTCCTAAACACAGCTCTTTGTCTACCATAGTTCCCTTGTTTGCATAGTGGGCTTGTTTTTTTCGTTCTTCTTTAAGTAATTGTGGTATGTCAGGTGTTTTTGTTTTGTGGATAAGCGAAGAGATGGTTGTTGGTAAAGGTGAACGTATATCTCGGGCATAAAGTCGTTGCGCAGGGCTCCCCAGCTTACCTCTTGGAATGTTCATGAAGTTTAGTATTCCTAGTTGGTAGTCGGTCTTGTCATAGGTGCATTTCTTCAAAATATTTTTTGCTGTTTGCACTGCCCTTTCTGCGAGACCGTTTCCTCTTGGATGATATGGAGAACTTGTTTGATGATTGAACTTCCATTCTATACAAAAATTCTTAAAATCTCCGCATGAAAATTGTGGTCCATTGTCCGTTTCTAGAATGCGAGGGATGCCATTGCTAGAAAAAACATTTTTTAGGAAATTTATAACATTCTTTGCTGTTGTTTCTTGTAATTTTTCAAATTTAATATAACCTGAGTAGCTATCTGTTACTACTATGTAATCTTCGCCATTAAAATAAAATAAATCTGCAGCTGTTACTTCGAAAGGATGATTCGGAATGTCTTTCAACCCTATTTCGATTTTGTTGTTCTGTCGTTGGTGAACTTGACAAGCCGCGCACTTTTTTATGAAATTAGCAATGTCACTACTCATGTTTGACCAAAATACAACTTCTCTGGCTTTCCGAACACATTGTTCATAGCTGAAGTGACCGTTGTGAATATACTTGAGTAATTCATCTCTCATTTGGAGTGGAATCAATACTTTTTGTGCTTTGAATATAATGTCTTCATCTATTGAAAGCTCTTCTCTGAAGTTCCAGTAAGGTCTTATACTCTTTGGGAGACAATTTACATCTTTCGGCCAGCCTTTTATGATATACTGTTTGAGTTGTATCAATGTTTCATCGTTTTTAGTGAGGCTGATTAAACGGTCCAGCTCTCTGTCAGAAATTGAGAGTATGAGTTGAATCTGTAGATCATTTTCATCATTGTCTTTTTCAGTTTTATTTTCACAATCTCGGCTTAACGGGTCTGCCAAGTGCATGTGTTCACCTTTTTTGTAAACAACAATTGGGTTGTATGCAAGTAGGCTCAGACGAATGCGTTGAAGGCGTGCTGGTGATGAATGAATTTGTTTTCGGAAAATTACCTCTAATGGCTTGTGGTCAGATTCAACCACAATTGTTTTTCCCCACACGTACTCATGAAATTTTTCACAGCCGAATTTTATTGCAAGCGCTTCTTTTTCTAATTGTGAGAAACGAGTCTGACATTCAGTTAGTGCTTTGGAGGCAAAGGCAACAGGTTGTTCTTTTTGCAATAAGACTGCACCTAGTGCAGTTGAACTCGCATCAACTTGGAGTTTTACGTCATCATTTACATCATACAATCTGAGTACCGGAGGTTCGCTTATTTTTGATTTGAGAATATCAAAGGCTTTGGCTTGGTCGATTTCCCAAATCCAAGGTGTAGATTTTTCCAGGAGTGTACGAAGTGGTTTTGTGATCGACGAAAAGTTTTTAATGAATTTGCTGAGATAAGTGAATTTTCCCAAAACTCTCATTAGTTCTTTTCGGTTTGTTGGTTCCTTAAGACGTTTAATTGCGTCTGTTTTTTCGGGGTCGGGTTGCATGCCGTGTGGGCTAATAATATGACCCAAGAATTTAATTTTTTTTTGCTCGAACACGTATTTTGATTTATTTAACTTTAGTCCATGTTCCTTTATAATGTTAATTACAATGTCTGTAGTTCGTCTCAAGCTATCGATTGATTTTCCATGGATTAGAATGTCATCCATTGATACTTTTACGTTTGGTAAATGACCGAACAAGGTTTGCATAATGTGCTGAAATACTTCTGGGGCCGAGCAAATTCCAAATGGGAGTCTCTTGCAACTATATCTTCCCCAAGGTGTAGAAAAAGTTAAAATCTTTTTGTTGCGGTCTGATACACGCACTTGCCAAAAGCCTCGCATACAATCCAAAAGAGTTAAAAATTTTGAGCCTTGTATTTGGGCTGCGATTTCCTCAATGGTTTGCATCGGGTGATGACGGCGCATTATATTACGATTAACGTTGGTTGGGTCAATACAAATTCTAAGTTTTTGATTTTTTCGGACTACAACCATTGGTGATACTGATTCTGTGGCTTCTTTTGTAGGCTCTATAACGTCTAACTTAACCATGTTGTCGAGTTCATTCTTGACTTCCTCTCGAATTTTGTATGGAATGCGCCGAGCAGGGGTTATCTCAAATTTTGGGTTATCTATCAAATCGATGTCGTATTCATAATTTTTGAGGCAACCTAAACCTTCAAAGATACTGTTGTTTTTGTCGATTTCATTTATACGACGAATAAGGCCAAGCTCCTCGCTAGGGCTGATGATACCCGGCTACCCGAGTACCCGGGTAATACCCGGGTACCCGAGTAATTCGGGTAATACCCGGGTACCCGGGTATTACCCGGGTATTACCCGGGTACCCGACTACCCGATTACTCGATTACCCGATTACCCGGGTACCCGGGTACAGTAAAATAAAAGACATTGAAGTTAAACTCTATTAAATTAAATATATCCGAATCAATACCTACCGCTATTCGTTTGTAGGATGGTTTAGATTAAGAGGTTTAGCAAGTACACAATGAAATGCCCTGATTAAAGTACAGATACAACGGTTAGGCTTAGGTATGTTTTACAAATGGAACACCTGAACTTGTTTTCATAATGTTTTGCAAGTACAAAGAGATTTGTAAAAGTTCGCAAAATGATTCAACTCAAGAAGAGAGAATACAAATTGGTTTGGATTATTACCGTTAATGGTGTGGGTGACAATGTGAATTGTGCTGCTCACACCTACAACTTTGTGTAATGCATATATTTAAGTCTGTTGAGTATTACGAAATTGTCGCAATAAAATGTCGAAGAGTGGTATCACATTTTCACCAATCGAATGTTGCTACGGCGGCCTTAAACAGAAAACAATTGCAGCTAGGAATGAAGAAGGAACGTTTAGTTCAAAATTGTCCAATCCGATGGGATTCCATGTATTTTATGTGTGATATTTTGCACCACAATCGCTCCGACGTTATTGCAGTTCTAAGTGATAACAGCTATACGAGTTCTTCTACAGCACTGAACCTGGAAATATCTGAGTACGAAAGGGGAATAATGGAAGAGTTAACCACAGTTTTGAGGCCACTATACATAGCAACAAAACTGCTATGTCGTGAAAGTAAAGTAACGCTTTCTGCAGTGCGCTTGGTTATCAAAACTCTGATTGAAAACCACTATGCACCTAAGCTCGAAGACACAGAAATAGCCACCATATTCAAAAATAAAATCGTTTTTTCTCTAAAAACGCGCTTTTACCTAGGCGAAATGTCCCCAGCCGAGAATATTTTACCAAGTAGCATCATTCTTAGACCCAAGGTACAAGGACCTTAAAACTGAGAGCAGTTAAGTAGCAGACTAAATCCGTACTTTTGTTAAGGAAAAAATTCTGGGAATGTGCTCTGACAAAGTAACAGAATACAGAAGAAGAACCTAGTGGAAGTAGTGATGACCAAGATTTGGATTTCCTCTTTGCAACTGAAGGGCAATTACTTGACAACATCTCTTAGTTTGAGCAGTACATATAGCAGAACCTCGTATATCGATGAAGCTGAAGCTCGCTGCATCGAAATTTATGTTTTCATTTAGGATAGCAGATCTCGATAAGTATCAAAGATATTGGAATATTTTAAACGCCAAAATGTTGGGCGCAAATTTTCCTAGGGGCGATGTCCGTTACTTTTTTTAAGTTGTATCTCGTTATATTTTATTTTAGTGAGTTTTAAAACTTTTAAGACAAAAAAATTTTTAGGAGAGGATATAGACCGCAATAATTTTTTTAGAAATAAAATAAATATGACCCAATGTAGAATATACGTTTCTCTAGGGGCGATGTTTCTCCTTTTTTTTTATTTTATTTTATTAAGCTTATTTAACCATGATTTAACCATGAAATTAACAAAAAAAAACAAAAAGTTTGGACCCTTATAACTTTGGATTGACTAATCGTAGGTAAAAAATCGGTACATGAAAAAATTAGAATTTCCAAACTCTAGGGGCGATGTTTTTTCTTTTTTTTATTTTTTTGTCTATTAAAGTTTTTTAAACATGAAAGTTATAAAAAAAAAAAGTTTAGACCCTTATAACTTTGGATCAACTAACCGTATGTATAAGAACGGTACATGAAAAAATTAGAATTTCCAAACTCTAAAGGCGATGTTTTTTCTTTTTGTTTTATTTCATGTTCTTGAGTCATTTGTTGTCTAGTATGGCACTGGCACCAAGTTTGCTAGAACACAAATGACTCAAGAACATGAAATAAAAGAAAAGAAAAGACATCGCCTTTAGAGTTTGGAAATTCTAATTTTTTCATGTACCGTTTTTATACATACGGTTAGTTGATCCAAAGTTATAAGGGTCTAAACTTTTTTTTTTTATAACTTTCATGTTTAAAAAAATTTAATAAACAAAAAAATAAAAAAAATAAAAAACATCGCACCTAGAGTTTGGAAATTCTAATTTTTTCATGTACCGTTCTTATACATACGGTTAGTTGATCCAAAGTTATAAGGGTCTAAACTTTTTTTTTTTATAACTTTCATGTTTAAAAAAATTTAATAAACAAAAAAATAAAAAAAAATAAAAAAACATCGCACCTAGAGTTTGGAAATTCTAATTTTTTCATGTACCGTTCTTATACCTACGGTTAGTTGATCCAAAGTTATAAGGTTCTAAACTTTTTTTTTTTTTTTTTAACTTTCATGTTTAAAAAACTTTAATAGACAAAAAAATAAAAAAAAGAAAAAACATCGCCCCTAGAGTTTGGAAATTCTAATTTTTTCATGTACCGATTTTTTACCTACGATTAGTCAATCCAAAGTTATAAGGGTCCAAACTTTTTGTTTTTTTTTGTTAATTTCATGGTTAAATCATGGTTAAATAAGCTTAATAAAATAAAATAAAAAAAAAGGAGAAACATCGCCCCTAGAGAAACGTATATTCTACATTGGGTCATATTTATTTTATTTCTAAAAAAATTATTGCGGTCTATATCCTCTCCTAAAAATTTTTTTGTCTTAAAAGTTTTAAAACTCACTAAAATAAAATATAACGAGATACAATTTAAAAAAAGTAACGGACATCGCCCCTAGGAAAATTTGCGCCCAACATTTTGGCGTTTAAAATATTCCAATATCTTTGATACTTATCGAGATCTGCTATCCTAAATGAAAACATAAATTTCGATGCAGCGATCTTCAGCTTCATGTATATCGAACCGCTTGGACCCTCTTGTATGGTGGTACTCGAGAGAACGCTCTATCCTCGTTATGGCATCTTTGGCAACAAGATATCTTGCTGTTCCAGCTATATCAGCAAGTTCAGAAAGGCTCTTTTCGACTGCAGGCAATATTATTACTGCCAAAAGATCATGTTTGGCCCCAGAAAATGTTTCTTTGTTGGTGTTCTTGCACAAAAATCAAGATCTATTAAATTAGAATTTAAACCCATCAAATTTTCCTCATCAACAATTTATGAAATTTTGATAATTCCTTTGCTCATTATTAATACAATTGTATTTCAGAGCATTGTTTATATGTTTTTTAACTACCTATTGAATAAAATGTTTATTTTTTCTTAAATTTTGTCGCTGTACCTAATTGTGTCATACATATAATTATATAATTTGTTCCAAGATTTGTAGGTGTTTTTGAAAAAGCGATTTACATAGCCACGAAGAAGTTTTTCGTTTTTATACCCGGGTACCCGGGTAATACCCGAATACCCGGGTACCCGGGTTATTTACTACCCGGGTACAAGAACCCGGGTAACCGGGTACCCGGGTAGTTGATTACCCGGGTAGAATCATCAGCCCTACTCCTCGCATGTATTTGCGCCTAAGATCGGGTTAATCTCTTCAGCCACAATTTTAAATTTGATATTGCTTTGCAGATTAGCAATGATGCATGGAATAATTGATTCGCCTAGTACTTTTAATCGGTGGTTGCTAAATGATATAAGATTTTTTGTTGTAGATGTGATAATCTTTGACTCTGTGCTCTCAACGATTTTTTGTGGTAAAACATTGCACTGAGCACCTGTGTCGAGTTTAATTTTATGACTTTTTCCGTTGATCATTATTGTTTCGGTGAATTTGTCACCATTGACAATTTCACTTTGTTCCTCGCAAAGATGTATGTTTTTTGACGTGTTGGCTTTGTTTTTATTTTTATGTTGAGACTTATTTTTCTTGCAGAATGCTTCATAGTGATTACGTTGTTTGCATAACTTACAAGCATGTTGATAAGCTTGACAGTTACGAAAACTGTGATTTTTGCCGCAGTTACGACAGTCGAAAGTCTTAGCATTGGATTTGTCTGACCTTTCGATCACGTTGATTTTTCTATCGTTTTCTTCTGTAATTTGTGCAGTTTGTTTCTGTGCTAATTCTGTAGATTGGCACATTTGGATCGCTTTAGTTAGTCCTATATCTTCGGATAATAGTTTGGTTCTTAATTCATCATTTCTTATGCCCAAGATAAGTTGATCACGTAGCAAACTATCTGTTAACTGTTCGAAGAGACAATTATTCGCTTGTAAGCGAAGTCTGGATACTAATTCGTCGACGCTTTCTCCTTCTTTTTGTGTAATTTTATTAAATTTGTAGCGCTCGAAGGTGGTGTTTATTTTTGGTATAAAATATGTATCAAATTTGGACTTTACCTGATCAAGAGTTTGTTCGCCGGTAGACAAAGAGACTGGTAGGGAGTTGAAGACTTGGATCGCAGTATATCCGATTGCAGACATGAATGTGGCGATCTGAATATTTTGTGGTTTCTCGTTCATACCGGTGGCAACTTCAAAGTATTCATATTGTTGTTTCCAGAGCTTCCATTCCCGCCCCATATCCTTATCGTGTTCCACGACAAGCGGTTTCGGTGGACGTAGAAAGCTGCAATGGTTTTCTGACATTTTCTATATTAAATAAATATCAATTAAATATGAAATTGAATGGGTTTCGGCACCATGTAAATCAAACGAAATACTTTTAGTTTGATTTCAAATATTTATTTTTAAGTTATGAAAATAGGAACTTCAATTCAATTAATTATAATAAATGAATATGATTGACGATTCATTACTGGGTTATTATGATTGAGTGCGCAAAAGTAAAGTAAAAGTAAAATGAACATTTAATGTGTTGTCTTGGGGTCTGCTCCCATTACAATAACAACAGCTTACAAAGTGGAATTTGTCGCGAATCACTTCGAGAAAAAATTCACACCAAGCCCATCAACGGAACCTGTGTTCTTGAATCAAATCAGGACATCCGTCCAGCTAACTTTACAAGCAAAAAAAAGGAAGGAGTGGACTTTGACGACCATCTTTCAGCTTGTTGCCCAACGGACAACCCTCAACTATGCCAATGAGAGGAAACTGCGGAAATCATCGTCAATTCCAAACCAAAGAAGTCAACAGGACCGGATGGAGTCTTCAACTACGTCATGAAAAGGCTTCCACATCTAGTGATGATGCTGCTCACAATCATCATAAACAACTGCGTCAACAACTGCTACTCTCTTCATAAGTGGAAAAAGGCAAAAATAAATCGTGGCAATCCCGAAGAAAGGCGCTAAAAACCTGGTTTCCAACTATAGGCCTATATCTCTCCTCAACAATATCAGCAAAATTCTGGAAGAAGTAATACTAAGGAGGCTCCAGAAGACATGCAGTTTGGCTTTCGGGAAGGGCATTCAACACTGAATCCGTTACTAAGTCCTAGTTTGACGTATCCTCAGCACTCAACAGCCATCGAGCCACCGTAGGATGCTTTCTGGATGTCGAGAAAGCATTCGACAGCGTATGGATAGAAGCCCTTATCCATAAGCTTCGAGTACTTGGATTACCTTCGCCACTAATAAAAATCGTATTTTCTTTTCTCTCTTTCAGGAAATTCTTCGTTCAGCTAGACAGCTGCAAGTCTTCAATCAAATCCATCAAAGCCGGTGTCGCCCAAGGATCGAAGCTGGGTCCATTCCTATTTAACCTGATGACGTCTGATCAATCCGTGCCAACTGACTGCGAGAACCTGCTTTTTGCTGACGACTCGCTGACCTACGCCTCATCGTTACGCCAAAAATTGCAGCTCGGAGAGCGGAAGCCCACGTCTCCAGACTCTTTGAGTATTACAGAAAGCGGGGTATCCGAATAAACACTGCCAAATCTGAGCTTGTGTGCTTCAGGAGACTCACCACCAATGTCAACCGATGTCGTTCAGCAGCCACTTACAGAAACCTGGCCTCGATGAGTCGACGGACGATAGCAGCCAAAAGAAACGCTAAATACCTCGGAGTCCACTTCAACGAGCTGTCCAAATTCAACCCGCAGTTAAGGCAGGTGCTAAGGAAGGCCAACTTCGCGTTTCACCGCTTGCACCCATTGCTAGCCACAAGAACCGAACTAAGCCAGCTAGTGAAACTACTATACAACTATTAACTACTATACTATACAAGCAGTTTATCAAACCCGGCATCAGCTATAGTTTTCCTGCATAGTACACCATCTCGAGGACAGCAACGCAGAAGATTCAACTCTTCGAAAGGAAAATTCTGAGGATAAGCACCGGGCTAATCTTCGATCGACAGCGAAAGAAGCACTACAACAACGAAAGAGTCTACGAAGAAACCAAAATCAAGCCACTGGACCAGTTTCTCGTGCAATTGGCAAGGAAGCTTATTCACAACACCGCGAACCACCCAAACTCGCTGATGAGAAGGATGACCACCCAGGAACGACATCCAGAGCCTAGATACCTTAGTGCTTTGCTTTGGATATGTTAGAAAGGATCCCAACCGACAACGAAGAAGCAGTTTGTTTTACGCTGACGCGGAGTCAGCATACCACCGTGGCTAGAAACATCTAAAAAGCAAACCCTCAACAAACCCATCAACTGGACAACCAGAACGGAACAACCCGAGAGATAAACCGTGCCATATTTTTAACTTTAAATAACTAGTCACGTTCATTATAATTGTTATAATTTTAGAAACAATGTCATAGTATAAGTTAGGCCCCCCATGTGCCAACAAATTTCTATATTCATATTATCCTTAAGTTTAAGTTTTCAATTATTGCATATATATTTAAAGTTCAATAAAAAAAAACCTTGAAATCCTAGGTAAAATTCGATTCTTCTCACCTACCGTTGATTGTATGGTACCAATATAGAGTACTGAAGTAAAAAGTTATCCCTTGAAACTACGAGTAGTTTCTGGGTACGTAGTGTATCAGTAAGAAGTTTCTAGACTTTTTAGGCTTTGGCCGTAAATTTCGTGCCTTGTTTATTTTGCCTTTTCCAGTATCCTCCCCTTATTTTGTTTGAAACTTCGTTTGAGGTCAGGGATTTAATCCTACTTTTGAACCGTGCTGCGATTTGTGAATTCGTTCACGAGTTGAAAGCAAATAATCCACAAGTACGCAATCAATATGCTAGGCGTTTTCAAGAATTGTTTCGAGAGAAAAACGAGTTTATTCACACGCATAATGAGTGATGAGGCCAATTCTGACTTACTGTGGACGGCTCTCAATACTGGGTAATGATTGAAAATGTTTTAAGACTAGAAGTAGAGAACAATTCATAGTTGTTGTTCCAACAAGATGGATCAACAGTTCACACAGCTGATCCAACTATGACTCTCTTGTGGAAAATTATCTTCTTTGATAGCCAAGACAATACAACATGGAGGATCCACCATAATGGTTTCGGCATGTTTTTCTTTCTATGATGTTGGTCCCTCCCATATAGGTACCGGATTGAAGGCATTATGGATCAGAATCTATAGGTGAAGATCATGGAAGAAGTTTTGTTCCCATTATGCTGAAGATGAAATGCCACAGAAATTGGTCTTTCAGCAAGATAACGACCAAAAGCATACACGTACACTTGCGAAGCAGTGGTTCTAAGGAAAGAGGGTTAATGTTATAGAGGTCTGCGCAGTCCCCAGACCTCAACCCAATAGAAAATCTTTGATGTGATGTCAAGAAGTATGTATGTTTCTACTCGTAGTGGTAAACCAACTACTAACAGAGACTTTTGGGAAGGTATACAGCAGTCTTGGAGGTTCATACCTGTAGCAAGATGTGAAAATCTTATTAATTCAATACAACCTCGTTGTGCTGCTGTTTTTCTAACAAGGGACATGCAACTAAATATTAATTTAAGGTCCAAGCACTTGAATATCACTTATGGTAAAAATGGTCTAATAACTTATCCTTTTGTAGTATTTCAAAGTGGATTTTGAATGCGCTACAACCACAGCCTCGTCGTAGCCAAGGTTCGGCTATGAATATCTCGACCCAAGCTAGAACACGGCAATACTGTGGGAGAGTTTGGCAATAGACGGTTAATATTGCAAGAGATCGTACGCTCCTTTTCCAAGCAAGTCTCTAACAAACTCTTAAGAAGTCTTATGACGCCAGCATAAAGTATTCTCGCCAGCTGTACGAGCAGAAGAGGAGAGAAGAACAGCCGGTTCCTAGTAAAAAAGGAGCATGCTAAGCACACGATCGAGGAAATAGAGGAATGCCGTACCAAGAATGTGGTTCGTAAGATTTTCCAAAAAATTCTCAAGGATACAAACTCCTACACGAAGCCTGGAAATCAAGGAAACATCTTGAAAGAAATGCAGTAAATATTGGGAGTGTGAAAAGACCATTTCTCTAAGCTGTATAATGTCGATAACGAAGAGAATTGCGTTGCTATGGCGTTAGTATTTTTTCACCTACGCTAAGCAGACCAACAATACCGCCAACATGACCTGGTTAAAGTGAAGATAGCTTTATATCGAATCTTAACCTAACAAACCCACTGGAGCAGAAGCTAATGGCATCACTTCGGAACTGTTTAAAGCAAAGTTAGGAGCTTGCATCAGTTCATCAAAATATGGTCCGTGGAAAGCACGTCTGATGAATGAAACCTCAGCATTAATTGCCCAATCCTCAAGAAAGGAGACAGTCTAAACTATGCCAACTACAGATGTATCAGACTCATGAAAATATCATACATGAACGTCTGAATCCTCTCGTCACAAAGTGCGGCTTTGGTTCAGCGAAAGTCCATAAAACTAAATATTCACATATTCCAAGATATGGAAAAACCCCAGGAACTTCAAATCGGCATCTACCACCTTTTCATCTATTTCAAAGCTGCGTATAGTAACATCTGTAGAGATGAACGTAAAGGAGCAATGTATAGTCTTGAGATCGCAGGCAAACTTGTCCGTTTATTCAGGACAACAATCGGGATAAAAAGTCTTAGACATCGTTCTGGGAAAAATATTGCAAAACTCCCGCGTCAATACTAGAGGCATAATCTTTCAAAAGTCCTTCCAATTATTCGGATACGCCGATGACATTAATCTAATTCAGAGAACAAAGCGTGATGTCAGTGGCACGTTCGTGAACATTGAGATGGAAGCCAAGAACATGGGTTTAGCGGTTAATGAGGGCAAGACCAAATATAATGATGTTATCAAGAAAGGATAGAACGTTACTATAGACATATTATAGACACCATAGATATAACTTTGATGTAGCCAAGGACTTTGTCTACATAGGCGTGCGTCGTTTTTAATTCAGACAATTACTCCAACGCTGAAATCAAATGGAGAATAACTCTTGCCAGTCGCTGCTTCTAGCAAAGTCTTCTGTCAAGCAAGTGTCCCCCCGATGGGTTTCACCTTGTCGTGGTGGGGGCGCTTAAGTCTATCCTCCTGCTGTTGAGCTTCAGCAGGTGGAATTAGGCAACTAAGAAAACCCAAAAGTCAGGGAGATAGGGACAGTCAGGGTTGGAGACGATATGAGATGGGTAGGATTCCGGTGATATGCCTAGCCGGAAACCTAATGCATCTCGTAGTAGCTGGTCTTGATTGGATAAGTATGGTGGGACCGTAGGGTCTCTGGTTGCAGCGACAACCAGGGGTTTGAAAGTCTTACCATAAAAAGTGTGTGTGCGTTGGGTAAAATTGGCATGGTTCTCTTTGGGGCACGAGACCAATGAGAACCTTTTGATTTGATCTTGATGGTAGTGTTATGGATGGGACTGTGGATTTTCGACTGGGCATACAGTTGGGGATCCTAGGTCTCATCCGGTGTCTGGGGACTGAGTCAAGAGGTGTCAGAGAGTGTCCGATGTGTCTAATTGGTTGTTTGAAGTGTGCTGCTGCTGGAATACTATTGAAGGTTGCTTACTATATACATGAGGCTTGGTGGCATGTCTCCAGGGTGTACCATGCGTAATTCCCAAGCGATCGTGTGGTAAGTGATTTCGATGGTGATTCCGGTGGTTGGTACATGGATAATGGTTGGTTGGATACATCGGATGGGGCGAAGTTCTTCAGCTGATCGAGCCCAGCTGGAGTTCTTCAAAGACAAGGACTGTATTAAGGTACATGATGTGTTTTTAGGTTCATAGGTGTCAGAGACTTGGGGGTTCCGGGTACTTGTACCTGGCGTCCTGCGTTAATAGCGTGAAGTGGACCGTCATCCAGAGTTCTTCGGAACAAAGACCGGGGCGTCACCCGTGTGAACCGCAAGGGGATCAAAAGACAGGAGCGTCTCTCCTTGCTTACCAACTGGTGGCTAAAGACAGGGGGGTCTTTCCTTGATTGCCGAAAGGTGAACTAAATAAGACTAGGATGTGCATGAGTTGTTCGTTGACCGCCCTCAGCTTACTTCTCTCAATATGTGCATCCTAGGGTTGTCAGGCCCAGGGTTTTGCAGTAACCTATCTGGAAGTGACTAGTTCTATTCCGAGTTTCCGAAGCTGAGTAGGAATTAGGCCATGTCCTCTTTTCCGTTTTCGCTTAGGAAGGAATAGACGAAGTTGCGAGGCTCCACCGGTAGCTTTATACTGGTACCACGGGTGATAGTGCCCGGGATTTTGAGAACAATAGTGCACATCTTCGGGTGTGTCAGTTCTCTTTTTCCTGCTATCTTGAGGTCGGCCCCCTAGTGGGAGATCGTGGGGGCGTGGTTTACTCCAAATGCGGAAACGAATGGGATTCAGGATTCTTTTCTTGGATTCAAGAGGCGTTGGTAGGTCTCGACTTTAAGCAAGAGGTGTGCATATGCTGCAACATATCACAACTTTGCGACCGAAATAGCTTGCTATGACGGGGTTAATGGCTAGGACTAAATCTGGCTCCAATGGTGGTAGGCCACCCGTGGGGTCAAGGCGTAATAGCTAGGTATCCACGTTAAACAAGGAACACTACTGTCAAGCAAGTGTCCCTTTATAAGACTCTTATCATCCCGGTCGTTATTTGTGGTGCAGATGCAGAATTGACCTTGTCAAAATGTCCATGAGAATTCCTTAGAATTTTCCAGAGAAAAATTCCCGCCGTCTGCATAGATGGAAAGTAGAGAAGAAAATACAATAGTCTTCGAATACAATCCCCAGGGACGGCATATGCAGTACAGAAAGACCGCGATTCAGGTGACGCACACAACTGGAAGAGGAAGAGTTGAATATCTGGTCGAACCCGGACTGCAGCGCAACTAAACTAGTAATTATTTTAAAAGCACACGAATTCTATCAAACTATGTATATCGTACAAATGCTTCGCACGATTGAAAAGTGATAATTTTTGTACTTAGCGTGTGATATTTCACTATAAACAGACCCAAAACCTTAAAGACGTATCCGAAATATTCCTGATTTTACTATAATTGGTCGATTAAGTCATTCCTCGGTTAACCATTAAAGAACCTTAAATCCAACAGCTTCGGCCATAGCAGACAGTTGAAAACTTTTCCACTCTGCAACTCTGCTTAATTTTCCAACTTTACAAACCTAATTTTCTTGCAGGCAAGGTAGAACCCCTTTCATAGACTCCATCACCTTTGTGTTCAGTCTCGATTTTCCTTATTAAATTTCACAATTATTTTCATTATTAAATTGTTGAGTTTCATTACAGATTGTCTTCCCATCAACTCAAGGCTACACCTGCTCCTCTCGGTGCCATATTGGAAAACAAAATCAATTTTCGTATCAATAACGAACCGAGGTAATGAAAACAAAATTAATTTTCGAGAGACAACTTTGAAGAGGGTTCGTTATTTTACTTTTGCCCTTCTTCCGGTTCGTCGAACAAAAAGTATCCACCTATAACTTGTATTGCTGCTTTGGCTTGGGAATGAAATTAGTTTAGTCTTTATTTTCCATTAATTTAGTAAAAAGAAAAGGGGCTGATAGTTTTTCCAACTTTATATACAAACAAGCAGCCCCTCTCAAAACAGATTTTACATTTTATTCCATTAACACTACCTACATGTTTTTTTTTTTTTTGTGTTCTGTTTTGTTTTTCTTTCTTTGTTTTAAAAGTATACCTATATAAATAAACCCTCAAACGAACTGACCCTTAAAAAAACATCATTTTCTAAAAGACACACTACTGACGACAACGACAAGGACAACTCTGACGATGCTTAATTAAATGTCGAAAAGGACGATGTGGCAAGAAGAATAACCGATCGCCCAGCTTTTGTC
The DNA here is from genome assembly GCA_911387755.1 of Chrysotoxum bicinctum. Lineage (NCBI taxonomy): Eukaryota > Metazoa > Arthropoda > Insecta > Diptera > Syrphidae > Chrysotoxum > Chrysotoxum bicinctum. The sequence continues at coordinate 64,187,295 of OU426987.1, forward strand.
GTATGCAAATGTTATAGTGTCCATTACAACCGCCTTTTTCAGATAAACCCAGCTAAGAGCCAAGCACCCTACATTATATGAATGTATTTATATAAGATCCTCCCCAAAGTAAAAAAGTTAATATGAAAATTGTTTCCTTTTTGGCCATTTGCCGTATCCTCAAAACCATCAGAATGTGGGTGGATTTTAACAATCTTTTTCCTTTTTTTTGTTGTTGTCAATTTTATATCTTACCCTCGACTATGTGGGGTGTGATGGGATGAATGCGAGGTCGGATTTATATTATCCAGGGATGCCAGGATGAAAAATAAGTAGGCCCACGTGTTAAATGTTCTGATAGAGATAGTGTTTTTTTTAGATAAAATAAAAATTCTTTTCTTAAAAAGTACTTGTAATTATTTACATGAAATCCAATTAATTAATTTCTCTGTTAAGATGAATAAATTAGAGAAAACCTGCGTACAGAGCCTTAATCTATAGGTTAGGATAGGTTATTGGGCTGGTAATTGATGTCGTTATCGTCATACTTAGATCAATGTAGATCCATTGTGTTACCCGTGAGTGTAATCACTCTTTTCTGATAAGAACCTATGTATTCTGTTAATCAGTCAAGCCATTTTGAGGCATTGACGAAGTTCAATATGTGAATTCCTGAATTCCTGAAATATTGGAAAGATCTTCTAGATTGTCAAAGAAGTAACTACCAAGCCATTTCCTTCTCTGGTGGCATAGTGAAGGGCAATGATAGAGAAAGTGTGATGTGTCTTCATCAACTCATCGGAGTTTTCATTACCTGGTATGCCGCTGTGTCCCGGGGCCCAGCAGAGTCTAATATTGTGCTGCGTGCCAAGAACCTTAAGCTCTTCGCGGCAGCAAGAGACATGTTTCAATTTTATCACAGTGGCAGAAATCGCTTTTATTGCGGCTTGGATATCAATGAAAAAGGTGGTATCGCCATCATTGATACCTGTCTATCAGCTTTTGTCACTGCCAAGACACTACTATAATCTGGGAGCCTAAGTGAGTTGTTTAGCTCAAGAGGTTCTGAGAAAAAGCCTGCACCAACACCCGTGTCCATTTTGGAGCCATCAGTATAGATTGCTATGGCTGATTCACTAGTGTAGGGTTGGTTGTTCAGCCATTCTTCTCTGCTTGGAAAGGCAGTTTGGAATGGTTTATAAAAGTCAAATTCGGGTGTTGTATAATCTGTAATGATACTATCACCCAAATATTTCTGAAAAATTTGATCATGTTCTATTGCGGATTCTTGTACGAAAAGATCTAGGGGTTTCAGATTGAGTATCGCCTCTAACCCTTTAGTTGGTGTGGATCTCATGGTACCCGTAATTCTAATACACGCAAGTCTCTGGACTTTTGTCAAAGTTTTGAGGTTCGTGCTTTATTCAGTTGCATTCCACCAGACCAAATTACCATAAGTTAGTGTTGGTCTGATTATCGCCAAATACATCCACCTGATAATTTTGGGCTCGGTCCCCAGGATTTCCCAAAGATTCTGTTACAGGAGTAGAATGCAATAATTCCTTTTTTCGCTCTTTCCTTAGTGTTAAGACTCCAGTTTAATTTCCTATCTAGAATCACACCAAGATACTTTGCCTGAGCTGAAATCTTCAGCGGGGTGCCTTCAATTGAAGATATTCTGAAGCTTGATATTTTCCTTTTGTTTGTAAAAAGGACAAATTCTGTTTCTGACGGGTTAACCATCAGGGCGCACTTTCTAGTCCATCTACTAATCTTAGAAAGGGCATATTCGATCTGTTCGCTGATAGTGCTTAAGAATTTACCTGTCGCTAATAACGCAAGATCGTCAGCGTAGGCTACTACCTTTACTCCACAATGTTTCAGATTAAGGAGGATTGTGTTCATAACCAGCACCCAAAGGAGTGGTAAGAAAACTCCCCACTGTGGGGTGCCGCTGGATGTGGATGCTCTCATCTAGTATCCCTGCCACTTCCGAGTTAATTTGCCTGTTATTTCTTTTGTTTTTTTTCATCCGTTATACTATCCGATGGTACAATGTGTTCCGTGTAGGACTCTGTTTCCGAGTTGCTGTCATTTGACCGGCAACCCGGGAAGTGAGTATTTATCAGGTGTTCAAGAGTCTCATTGCAGGATTTCGTCCAGCACCCAGTGGGCGTTTTAAGAGATCTGAGCCTGAACCTTTACCGTGAATTGTTTTTTATTTAGTTGGGGCTTGAACCCAGACCTCTGGCATGACAGCCCAAGGCACTTACTATTACACCAAGAGGTAGAAGAGGTAGTCCAGAAACAAATACCACGATTCACCTTCTTAAGGCTAATAAAGCAGTTGCACTTGAAGGCATACCTGCAGAATTCTTAAAATCAGATCCTGATGCAAGTTCGTGTGTTTTGCAACCATTAGTGGAGACTGTTTGGGAAAATGAAAACTATCCCAGTGATTGGAAGGATGGCGTTATGGTTAAGTTACCAAAGAATTGTTCCCTCAATTGTTTCTTATAAATCTTTAAGGATTCCTTATATTAGTCCCAATCTGAGGATTTTTTAACTCGATTGAAGAGTTTTCTACAATTTTTTCTGAGCGGTTCTAATCCTGAATTCCACCAGTAAAGTTTCTTTTTTCCTCTAATTTGAAGAAGCGAGCAGGAAACGACCGGATGAATCGGGAATTTATATTTAGATATCGTGGGGTATCCCCTGCAAAGAGTCCTACAATATCGCAAGGTGTTTCTATGTGCGTCAAGGAGTGATACAAGGATATGTTCTTTCAACTATCCTGTTTTTACTGGCAATTGATGATGTGATGACTGTTACAGTGGGTTCTAATGAAAGACATGGAATACAATGGAGACTGTTTGACATGCTCAGTCATATAGACTATGACGATGATATCCGTTTACTGGAAAATAAAATATGTCAATCACAGCAAGCGGAGAGGTGGCTGGCTTAAGGATTAACGTCAACAAAACAACAAAGTGATGCCAAAACATTCAACAGCAAATCATTCTAAGGCTGGGGACCATTGAAAAGGTCAAGCAGTTTAATTACCTAGGTGGTTGTGTAGCAATTGACGGTGAAACAGGCTTGGATGTTAACATCAAAATAAGAAAGGCCCGACGTGCATTTGGAATCCTCTCTCCTGTGTGGAACACTATAGTAAAATAACACTATGCATCAAGTTGAAACACTTTTAATCCAACGTAAGATCTGTGCTGTTATAGGCCTGTGAAATATGGAAGTGCTCTGCTAACATCTCGAGCAGGTTACAGGCTTTCGTTAACCTATGCCTGCGGTGCATTTGGAAGATCAACTGTTCACAACATATCAAACGTCGAGTTGTAAAATAGAACCGGACAGAAAAAAGTGGATGTAGACACTATGCAACAAAAATGCCAGTGGATTGGGCATACATTGAGGAAATCTGACAAAATTCCCCAGGGTGCAAGACCAAAAACAACCTAGAGGTCAACTGCAATGGCAGAAGCAAGAAAGTGAAACCGCTGCCGAAAATCGTGACAGATGGAGGGATTTTGCTGCTGCCCTATACTCCAGATGGAGTTGATGTGCTACTCAAGTAGCCGGGGAACCATACACCATACACATTTACAAACTTTCGGAAATGATGATCAAAGGCTTGATCGCCTTTTTGAACACTACGAAAAGGCTGTAGGATGAACTTCGGTTACATTTTCACCGTATCCTCCATTGAATTCTCTAGAACACGAGTTAATGGACTGTATCGCTTCCCCTCCGTTATATTATCTATATAACAATATACTGGACTGAGGGCTTCGATAGAGGTTATGATGTACAGTTATAGGATGATCACTCGATCGGAATAGTTGCCACTTCAGCACCAGTCAATAAGTAGCCTAGTTTAGCTTCAGTAGAAAGTTTCAAGTGCGGGTAGTAGTCCCATTGAGTTAGTGATCTGATTCCTGGTGATTGTGTTTTAGCAAAAACATGTCATACTTAAACAATAAGACACAGCAATACTTATAACATTCATTTTTTAGCTCAATCCAAGCTGGACGACTCGGTGAGAATTTTCACGATTCCATAGACAGGTTCAAATGAGTAATGGTATCAAAACTACACATTTCAGCGCTACTACGAGTACATTCTGTGCTCATATTCAAAGAACAAACTTTTAAAATGACCAAAATCTATGGCAAAAAATACTACAAAAGCAAGAAAAACTTGTGGGTATTTAAAAGAAAAATTTGAAACTCTCTTTTGCCTGACAAGACAAAAATCCTCTAATCAAACACCCTAATGGGTTGCAGGTGGAATGCTCATCAAAGCTAATCTTGTGTGTTAACAGGATAATATCAGCTAAAGTCAAGTCGAGTCGTTGGGTTGTTGCGGTAAAATTTACCACAACAAGTTTCACCTGCCTTTAATCATTTTAAGTTTCTTTTTCCGTTGCTGCTCCAAATTACTAATAGAGTTAGTAGATACCTGGTAGCCATCAGCCAGAGACCTGCTCTTAAAGTATTTTGGAAAAGTAACAAAAATAGGTTTCTGAGCTATGTATATGCAAACGAAGTTTAACAGTTGGTTCCAAAATTATAACGAAGACGGGCGGTCTCTTTTCTATGTGCCAGCGGATGAGCTGATGAAGAAATAGAGTCAGGCGGACTCTTACTTAGATCCACACATGCCGAATTATAGAGATTTTTATCAATATCCAAATTAACGTAATTTAATATTTTTTTGTAAGCAAAATGGGTCGTTAACGTGCTTCAAAATTCTTAAAGCGCAATTTTTGTTAGAATAGAAAATCTTTCAGAATTGACAACGAAAGAAAATAACTAGGTAGAGCTTAAAATTTAAAGAATCGTTTTCCTCTCTCACCTCGGTTTTAGTTTTGGAAAGATTGCTTCGCGCTTCGAAGTACTCGCGAATAATTAATAGTAACTAAGGAGAATGCCTAGTAGAAACTTTTTCTCGATTTTTAATCCTTTTAGATTTTCTCGAAAAAGTTAGTTGAAAGGGGTCTGAACTCGGTCATTTGGATTCGGCAAGTTTTGGAAAGACATCCAACAACTTGTTGAATTATTGAATGTGTGTGTAAGAGTAAAGTTTCGATGAGATTCGACTACGGAGGAACGGAGGTTTTCGAGGAGAGCACGTACCTTTCCAGAAAGCCGTGATCCCGTGACTGAAGATCTCGAAAACGATTGGCTGGACGTATGAATGTGTGAGAGAATGGAATGGCCGAGGAAGACAATAGGTTTAGCTTGGAAAGGAACTCTTTGGAGAACTTTTGAAGCAGAAAGTTGAATTTGGAGACGAGAAAAATTTTAAGAAAAAGAAAATTGAGAAAAAGTTTTTTGGTTCTGTCGTTTTGAAAAATAAAAAGTTGTCGAGGAAATTTGGAAAGAAAAGAAAGTTGTGATTCGAGGAGGAGAAGAAATTTTGGAGGAAACAGGAGGATATTCGAGGTGGCAGAGGAAAAGAAGAGTGTAGGAGATCCGTAGATTTAAAAAAAAAAGATAAGTAGAGTGTTTTTTTTTTGGTGTCAATTTTAGAAGATTTTGTTAAGTTTGCTAATTAGTTCGAATTCTATTCCTGTAAATTGAAGGACACGGTTTTTCTATTCGCTAACGGTACTTGCATTTTCTTTGCTTTCGGTTTGTTCTTTTTACAGTTTAAATTTGTGAGACTTCCTTGTTCATAAAATTCGGAAAAGATCTTGGGTTTTCATCCTGCTTGCAAGGTTTCCCAAGCAAAGATCGATAGAAATTAAAAATTGTTCAAAACAAATTGTAAACTTCTTTTTTTAATTTATTCAAACAAAATTCTGTGGTTCCGCTCCAAAAGGTTTGTAATTTCCTTTAATTCAAAAAAAATTACTGGCGCCCATTTTCTTTTACTCTCGTTAATTTTAATTTTCCTATTCTAGGAACACCCTATTCCTATTTTTTTTTTATCAAAAATAATATTGTTGATAACGTTTTGATTCAATTTCGCCAATCAAAGGGCACGGTAGTGCCCAGCCAAGTTCTGGCACTACACCCTTTTTACAGGAACAAACTCAGGCGATTTTTGACCCCTCCCTATCTTCAGTAGATACCAATGAAGTCAGAAACTTAAAATTCCCTAAGCTAGTCAGACACAGGTGCCTCACTAAATTTCAATTTTCTAGCATGAGCGGTTCCTGAGACATAAGGCCTCAAAAATCACAAAAACCGTAACTGACTGACTGACTGACTAACTGACAGATCATCAAAATTATGAAGCACTTCCCCACATCGTAAAACCTTGTAATTTTGCACAACAGTAGGTCTTGTCATGCAAGCTGCGGAAAAAATCAAAAATTTGAGGTTTTCCATTCAGGGGGCGCGGTATCCGCCCACTTTCTCCGAATTGGTGTTGGTTGAATGGAGCACTTCCGACTGCTGTAAAACGATGAAATTTAATAAAGCGGTAGGGCTAAAACTGCATACAAAGAATAAAATATAAAATTTGAAGTTTTCTATTCAGGGGCGTGGTATCCGCCCACTTTCTCAGAACTGATGTAAATTATATATGGCACATTTCCGATTGCAATAGAACAATGAAATTTGGTAGAACGATAGGGCTCAAATCGCATATAAAGGACCAAGAATAAAAATTGAGGTTTTCCATTCAGGGGCGTGGTATCCGCCCACTTTCTGAGAAAATGTTTATTTTATATGAAGCGCTTCCGATTGCTTTAGAATGATGAAATTTGGTAGAGCGGTATAGCGGTATAGCTTAATGTACATTCGAAGCGAAAAATAGAAAATCTAAGACTTTTCATTCGAAGTGTCTTTTTATTGTCATTTTTCCATTTTGAACCTATACATGCAGCTTGAAAATTCATGACTTTTCCTAGAATTACAGTGCTGGATTTTGTACTCTATGTTATGTTAACATGAATGAAAAAAAGAAAACATTTACATACCTGAAAAAATTATGAGTTTACATAAAAAAAACTACTAATTAGGCTATTAATTGGTGTGCTACCTTAATTTAAAAAAGGATTTAAAATTGCAACAAAAACATCATCGCATCCTCAACAATTATTGCTTTTGTATGAATTTGAGCAGAGGTAGGTACTAGTATTTATAATTAAGGTAGGTATGTTAGTGTTAGGTATCTTGCCAGGACAAGAAGAAACAATTAAAGCGCAAATCAAAACAACCAATAAAAAGAAAATATACCAAAAGAAATAGGAAGCTATAAACTAAGTTGATTTTAGTAGGTAGAGTCCACCCTTCTATCTTTCCGTATCTTTCGAGATTTTGACATGGCAAAATATTAAAATCTTTGCAAAAAGGAGTGAGATCAGACCAAAAACATAAATGTTGCAAAACTATCAAACGCGATCTTTACTTTATCAATAGAAAATTTAATTTTATGTTGGCAGAACTTTCAATCTGCAAATCCAATAGCAAAACAAAGCGAATTAAATATTTTTATAAATACCTATACAAAATCTAATTAACGAAACAGACGCGCGCCGCGACAACAACAACCGAGAAGATGACTCAAGACAAACTAACTTATGTCAAGTTGAAATGGGTGCGTTTGATAAACAACCAGCAGTATCAAGAGTACTGCCACCCACTAGCTCAGCGATGGGGTGGGTTCAGAGATTTAAAATCAGACCAAAAACATAAATGTTAAAAAAAGATCCAAGTTCTTCTATACAAAAACTTTTGTGCAATAAGTCAGCCGTGAAAAGTAGTGAGATCTAAAAGTACGCCAAGTTCTTACTTCCTGAAGGGTTAATAGCGAATATTTAAAGTAGAATAATATTGAAACAGCTACAATGTAATAGTGAAATTTTATTATTTAATGATTATTTACTAAAATTTGATGGGCTTACTTGGCAAGTTTTTTTTATGCATAATTCGAAAGGTTTTAAACTTACAAAACAACATGACTGCCATAAACTGTCAAAATCTACCCGTTCGTATTCGCAGTATAAATGGAGTAAAAAGATTAAAAAAATCATCTCAAGAATACAATCCCTGAGGCAAAGCCAGAATGGAAAATCAAGGAAACATCGTGGTAGAACCGCAATCAATGGTGAGATCATGGAAAGACCAGTTCTCTAGACTGTATAACGGTGCAATGTGGACGGTTGATCGATCAGGATTTCTTCATGTCTCTTTGTGAATATCGAGATATTTGAACTGCGTACTAGTTATCAGAACATCTAGCCCACAGCATATTTGGTCAGCATGAATCGGTTATCTAAGGTGGTGCCATGCAGGCTGTATCTTCCGACAAAGACATATTCACTTCCTAGCGTTAGAAACTCTTATTAGGGCAGTTTTAATGTCATAGCTAGGGCACTGCTCATATTTGTTTGTCCAGAAGCTCGTAGAAGATGTCTTTTTTGTCATCTGCTTTCTACTTTGGTAGGACATGCGTACAAATAAATCATATGGTGAATTTAGCTTTGATGCGGATCGCTGGAAGGCGCTCGTTTACACAGTCGAAACTCAAGTCTTTTTACATGAGTCTAGTTTAAACAATAGATCGGCACACCCAAATAGACGCTGATGTTATTCTCGATAGCAGTTGTCGTATTAGATCTGGCAGTCTTTTAATTTTCGTCACCCCGGTCCATCCCCGCGATCTAGTCTTTAATTTTAGCTTCAACTTCAACGTCATGCATAAGAAAAGCATTCAATTCGCCCCTGCAAATCAAAGGCCTGTCGGCCCAAGCTGCATGCTTATTTTGCCTCTCTATTGATTTAGCACTGGTGCTATAATATGTGAGCTTTTGCCTTGCGGTTGGGGGCGGTTCTGGGATATGATGCTGGAGTTATTTTGTTAGGGTAAAACTTTTATGGTTCTTTTCATTTTTGGCTCCCTGAATATTTAATGATATCTCCAGTAATAAAATAAAAATCAAAATTCAGGAATATAATTTAAATATCTGAATGTTTCTCTTTGTGAGTGTTTGAGGCAAACTTTTATAAATGGAGGTATGAAGCCTCCCGCAGACATTTATAATACAAAATACAATCAATCGCTAAGGAGAAAGTTTGCCAATGAATTCCAAAAACATTTTAATAATTCAAAATTCATCAGTTTTAAATGATTGATATGCCTCAAGCCTGTCTGTCTGACATGGATTAATTTAACATTTATGAGTAATTGCTAAAAATGGAATCATTATTAATATAACACAGAGCAATATTTCAAAAATGAATAATCGGAAATTAGAAAGAGATAAAAGTGGATTATCATTTTCGCCCACAGTCATCATCATATTCAACTTAATCGTTCATTAACTTTTAATATGCCCATCAGTCCATAGTAAAAGGTAAACATTAATTTTAATGAACTAATAAAAATTTTTAATTTATTCTTCAGTTTAAATTTCCAACTGTGAGTTTTTTTTCCACATAAAATAAAGACATTCCAGGGGTGCTGAACATACCAAAGCAATTAACTGCCTTATTTTTAAGATTTTTTTTTTTCTGTGAGGAAATACTGGAGCACACGGTTTTATGATAAACATTTAGTTACACTCACAGGCACAATTATCCGACCACCTGCATTTTTGTCACCCTGACTCTTTGAGTGTAGCCAACGTCGCGGTGTACCTTAAACTATGATTGGGGATGCCATCAGACTATTTCGGGAAACTGGCACATACACGAGGAGGCCAGGTCAAGGTCGTCATCGATACACTTCAGCTCGAGATGATCGCTTTGTCATCAGCAAAATACTGAGAAATCGGTTTTGCACCGTCCCGAAGATCGTACACTTCTTTTTGAGGTGAGGAATGTTAGTGTTGGTAAACGCACCATCAGAAGAATGTTGGCAGAATTAAATATCAGAGCTTTCTAAACAGCGCGCGGACCCGAATTACTCCCACATCACAGTACAGCAAGACTTCATTTTGAGTGAGATATGTTAACTGGACTGCAGAGGAATGGAAGGACGTCCTATTCTCAGACGAAAGCAGAATAGGGAGGTGGACGTCAGCGTGTCTACAGGCGAAAAAACGAAAGGTTTGCTCCATGCACGGTAACCGAAACAGTGGGTTATCAAAAAAGTTCTATAATGGTTTGGAGAGGCATCAGTTATGAAGCCCGCACGGACCTTGTTGTGTTCGATAGAGGTAGTGTGAATGCTCAGATATACGTGAAAAACGTTTTCCAAAACAATACGAGTATAATGCCTTTCGCACGCTTTGTTGGTGACAACTTTGGGTTAATGCAGGATAACGCACGCTGCCACACCGCAAATTCTGTAACTTACTACCTAAATGAGGTCGGGATTTCAGTTTTGCCATGGCCATCACGCAGTCCAGATCTCAACCCTATAGACCATATTTGGGACAACCTCAAAAGACGTGTCCGAGCGAGAACACATGCCTCTACCACTCCAGGAGGGCTTAAGACAGCTGCAGTAGAGGAGTGGCAGAATATCCCTCAATCGGATATTCAGGACATCATTGACGGATTGTCAAACCGGCTGGACGAAAAGTAATTAGAGCCCGCGGCGCAAAAACCCATTATTAAAAATTTAGTTTTTCAAAAATTTTACCACATTTGTTTTTTGTGTTAATTCTTTAATAAATAAGTTTTTTTTTTGTTTTCTCAAAGTTTGTTTTCAACATTTCTTACACCCAATGTGGTCTAAGCTTGACGGTTTCTTTACATTTACAGAAGTACGAAGTGGTCGGTTAAGTGTACCTATTAGTGTATATTTTTTGGCTTCTAACTGACAATAATTTTGAAAATATTTTAAAATTGATAAGAATTATTTTTTCTTGATGATTTCTATTTTCGATGTAAAAGGTTTCCAATAGGAAAGGTGATTGCGGCCATAATAAAACCTGTAAGTAAATCTGTCAAATAAGCTGTAATTTATTAAGTTTGTTTTGGCAAATCAACATTAAGAAAGATAGCGTTCAACAACAAGTACAAATGACTTAACTATTTTATGAAAGTGGGTCTTCCATTCGGGTAACATTTCGCGTGGTTCACCTATCTTACGGTGGCCATAATCGTCCTTCCGAGAGGACTATTCACAATGGAGATAAATTAGAGTCGTATAGATTAGTTAAACGCAAGATCTCCCGAAAATATCACCGCTGATCATGAGAGTGTGCACCGCGCAAAAGAAAATGGCCTTTTTGGAGACTACAATTTAGCAAATTTTGCGTCCATACTTACGCTTAACCGTACAAACTTCAACTGACTCAGGAGCTCAGAGTTAACGACCACAGACAATGACGCGTTTTCGTTAACTGTACTCTCGAACAGTTGTAAGATGACCCCAATTTCGTTTGAAAGAATATATTCAGCGCCGAGACTCATTTCTGAATGAATGGGTTCGTTATTACGGAAAATAAATTGTCAAATTTAGGACGATCACAATCCACACGAGATCCACCAAATTGCAATGCATGCCTAGAAAGTCTCTATTTGGTATGGATTTTAGGGTGGCAGTGTCATTGGTCCTTATTTTTTGAGAACGACATTGGCCAAGGCCATTACTAAGAATGGCGAGGACTATTAGTCGATGATAACCAATTTCGAACCGAAGATATGTTGAATTATTTCTTTGACTTTGTTTAATAATTCAATTCATCATAAAGAAATATACAGATTCGGTCAAAATAATAGTAGTGTAAATAAAATCATTGCTAAGTCCCTGAATTTTCATGTTTTTGTGAAGGAATATACTGTGGCCAGACGAGTCCCAGATTGTGTTATATGTTCGAAAGGGATATCGTCAATATGTACGCTTCACAGCTGCGAAGCAGCAGTTTCAAGAAAAGAGGATTCATGTCATGGAGTGGCCTGCGCACTCCCCAGACCTCAACCCTATAGGAAATATTTTTTCGTTGCAAAAATCATAACTTTTGAACACGTGAAGCTATCGCAACAATTTTTTTTCCCTTAAAGGTAATTTCCAAGGCTATACAAATTGTGAATTTTAAGAAAATTACTTTACAGGGTGTTTCAGAATAATTGGTTGATATAAGATTTTCTTAGAAAAAGGAGTTAACAGAATAAAGTCTGAAAGTAAACCTTTTTAAAACAGTCCTAAATTTTTAAAACTTTGTAAAAAAAAAGTTTTTGACTATTCAAGTGAATTCATAACAACAGTGGATGCTTAAAGTTAACGCACCAATTTCAGAAATATTTTTTAAGGAGTATTATAAAACAGTATTTTTTCATGTTGTGGGGCATTAGAATTTGCATGTATTTTAGTATCGATATCGATTGTAGTCTTTATTCCTTGATTCCTGTGCTTCTTCTGAAAGCTCCCCGATTGGCAAAATTTGATGTCTTATAAGTTCCCCTCCATGGTCCAAAATTTTGTGCAGAGTTGGTGTCAGGAGTTTGTAGCTGTATTTGGCTTTTAAAAGATCCGAAGTGGTTTTGGTATACTCTTTGAATTTATCTACATTAATAGATTCTTTAGATGACAGCGCATTTAAAATAACTTGCAGTTTCTTTATAAGATCCTTGTCTACTCGGGTTATAGCTGACGTAACTTCTGGATTTTCAAAAAATCTTCGTGAAGTGTTTCCATCATTTGTGTTACCGAATCCTTGTTTTGGCGTATCAATGATTAACCCGAGTTGTTCCCTAAATTCCTTTTGAATATCCGCTTTTTTTCTTCTATCGGCTTCCTTCTTGTCGGTTGTCTCATCTTCTTGGTATAGTCCATAAGCTAGTTTAAGAACGAACTCCATACATCTTATTCTAGCGTGTAATGGTGAAATTCCAAATTCGTAGTTCCTCTCATCTGCTTCGGCTGAATCGTCTTCTTTTCGAAAATTTGTTTGTGTCCTTTTGCAAATTGAACATGACAATGTTGATTTTGTATTTGTTAGTTCATTTAACACTTTCCTGTCTATCATGGTTAGAAAAAACTGATGTCAAACCATCACATTTTTTTCTTCAGCAACAGTCACTACAGTTGGCCTCAAATTTTCTATTTGGTTCCTTATATTTCTGACAGTTGTCTGAATAATATCACTTGACTCCTTTGGATATTTGAAAAGAATCGGTCTGCAAAAGTGAACTGATGACGGCCTTGGATTTTTCCAATATTCGGTTGATTCACCTTTTATACGAAGTGGAACTAGTGATGCCATGAACATGTTCGCATCAGATATTACCTGGCCTTCTTCTGAAACTATTGTTTGCTTATATGCACTTTGTCCGGAAGATCTATCGCATCCCCATTCGCTCATCAAAGTAAGATTTGTTGGAAGTAAAAGAAAATCCTGACTAGGCTATTTAAAATCCTCTTTGCTGTGTGGTCCACCAAATCTTGGAGATTCACTTCGACAGAAGTTTCTGTTACTATCAAATTTGATGGAGTTGCTTGTATTTTAGCTTTCATTAATAAATTGTAGCTCGGAAACACATCAACGTTATTTCTTCTTAATGATTTTCTCATCAAATTATATTTTTCTTTAGAGAGCCCCATATCCAAGAACAAGGCTAGGGCAGTGGGAATATCGTATTTTATTGGATCCCTTTGAAGTGTGGGAATACTCTCCTTTATCCGTTGCACTCGCAATGAGCTTGCATTAAAAACTGCTTTTGTGATATCCGCTTTTATCTTTTCGTGTTCCTTTTTATATTTTATACTCAGAGCTGTGGAAACATTTTCAGTCGAAATATGGCCCGTAGTTTCCAATAGTTTCCTCCTTTTGGTATATACTGAACATGTATCTAAGGATTTCGAAGGCCTTCCTCTTGATGTACTTGGCACGTCACTGTCTTCAATTTCATTACATTGGATTGTAAATGTTCCATTCAAAAATTCTTCATATTTTGAGAGAAATCTTGTTTTAACTCTAAAACAGTCAATCCATTTTTTTTGAAATGATGCGTACAATCTTTGGAGTTTCTTTTTCGTTTCATCGTTGTCACTTATTATCTTCGCATTGGTTTTAGATCAGCATTACAAATTCTTCAGAATTCGAAACATTGATAAAATGTTCAAAAATTGTTCTGTTTGAAATATTCATATTGGTATTTAATTCGCAAACTCCGCTCGTCAGTAAAGCCTCTTGAAAACTAACAACATATATCCATTGTCATAGTTTATATATACCTTCATAATGTATATGCACAAGGATTATTTTACCTGTGAAATTTAAGCTTAACAATATGGGGTATCGGAAGAAAATTATTATTCCTACCTATTTTATTAGATCATAAAACAATAATCCAAAATTAAATAATTCTTTCAACTTTGTATATGGAGTAGGCAATAAAGCTATTAATCCTTTTCTTTTGGCAAGTTGTTCTATGTTTAGGTACTACGAGCCCAAACGCAAAATAGTTGGACTACCTATGGTAAAAAACAAAAATCTTCTGATTCTTAAATTCTATCCGAAATAAAATCAGTATTTTGGTATTTTTCTTAAGATATATTTATTTTGAATAGGAATAAGTAACAAAAACAAAATGACTTCAATTAAATAACGATATAGAGCAATCTTACAAAATAAAATAACGATTTAAGCATTTTTTTAAGTGCAAAATAGTTGGCCTATGGGTCTTAATTTTTATTTTACCATGGTGTTACGTCGCTTTTGGCCTTGATAACTGCTTCTATGGGTCGTGGCATTGTGTCAACTAATTTTTGACATTCTTCGTACCAAAAGACTCCCAAATATTTATGATTTTAGCTTTAAGGTCTTGAAGAGTCCGGCATGGTTATTTTCGCAGTTTTTGATTCATTTTATGCCAGCCAGTTTCAATTGGTGAAAGATCAGGGCTGCTGGAAGGTCATTCTAGTAAAGGAATAGCTTCAGCAGATAACCACGCCATTGTAGACCTTGCAGTATGACAAGAAGCTCCATGCTGTTGGAAAATATAGTCTCCATCACTAGTTTGAAGTCGTGGTATTGATCGGAGAAGCTCATTTTCCAGAATATCCTGTACTTGGCAGCATTGACAATTCCATTTACAAAATGTAAATTGCCCAAACCCCGCCCCGACCATCCCCATATCATTAGAGATGCTGGAAACTTGACCGTTTTTTTAAGGCAATCTTTGTGAAAAACCTCTTGAATTTCTAATGACTCGTTTTCGTTCGTCGCCCACGCAAACTTCAAACCTGGACTCATCACTCCAAATAACGGACCGCCATTGACTTAAAGTCCAGTTTTTACGTTGTTTGGCCCACTCTAGCCGCTTTTTCTTTTGTTTAGGTGTTAAAAGTGGTTTTTCTTTGGCCTATGTTTTTAACGAATTAAAATTGCTCTAATTTAAATAAATCTAAAACAAACCTTATAAAATTTGTATCCAATTTTTTTCATAGTCCGTTTGCAAGTGTCGACCAAAACACTTTTTTTTTATTCTTTCCCTCCATTGAACAGTTATTGCAGCGGCCGTTTGATGTCGATTTTCTTTTATTATTTTTTTTAAAACTTCGCAATCTCGAGGTTTTGCAATTGGTGGGCGTCCCGTTTTTTAACCGATCTCCACATTTCCACTATTTTTGAACTTTGAGATAATGTTTCGAATTGATGAGCGCGGTAAATTGAATTGTTTTGCGATTTTATAGCTCAATAATCCCGTTTCGAAGGCTTTATTAATGGATTCCCTAAGATCTCTTGATAATGCAACGCCACGCACCATGGTTGACATTAAACTGTTGCTGGCTTGCATAAAACAGGAGATCAATAAACAACAAAACAAGTGCATGTCATTTTTTTAATAACGGTTAACTGAAAATCTATTTAAATCTTCATAGGCCAACTATTTTGCATCCCAGAGAGAGTAGTCCAACTATTATGCACTATCTTTGTTTGAGAGAATGCAAACTGGGGCCATATGTGCTTTCTCGAATTTAGTTCTGTTTGGTCTAATTTACTTATTAAATGTAATTTATTACATCGACAAAAAAAAAATTAAAAAACAACTGCTTGGGGACCAGAAAATATAGGCACATAAAAAATGTTAATTTGTTAATTGATGAGTAGGCCAACTATTTTGCGTTTGGGTCGTATTAGAATAAGATCAATAAATATTTACAATAATTTAAGTTAAGGGGAATTTATTCAAAGAGGGTCGTTAAAGTGGGCGGATTAAAAAATTTAATGTTCAATAAAGTAATCAATAGTTTGTGTACAATATTTTATATTTTTTTTTTGATAATAATTGGCATTTGTATAAAAAGGGGCGTAGAACTGGGCGGTTTTTTTTTGTCAGAATCAAGATAGTAATAAAACGATTTTTAATTAAAAAGAAAATTTCACGTTATCGACTATTTTAATTAATAAAATAATTGAAAGTTTCCATAAGGGAATTTGCTTTTAAGACCAAAAGGTCAGCACTGGGAACACGACTTTTTTTAAACAGATTACAATTTCTCTGAAGGTTGCAAATAGTTACAGCTACAATTTAGCATATGGTTTAAGAAATAGTTAGGGTAAACTATCATGGTCAATTTTCCGCGCGAACTCGCGAGTATTTTTTTGTAGCTCTATTCAAACCGAAAAAATCTGCTAAAAAAGGGTGTTTTTTGTTTTATTTATTAAAAATATTTTTTTTTTTTTTTTTTTAATTAAAATTTTGATTTACGCACAAATAATACAACTAGAATAACTATAGAAAATAAATATTTTACATTTAATATGCCAAAATTTCAAATACGAAAACAAAGAAGTTAGTTTTTTCTGTTTTTTTTTTTTAACTCTAGAACGAAATTGACCAACTTTGAAAAGCTCTATAAGTCAAACTAGTTAGCGGAAAATTTTTTTGTTTGCTGTTTTTGAAGCTCCGTTTATATTTCTATTAGAAATAAAAACAAAACTTTAAAAATAAAACATCGAAATTAGTATTTTTGCCACGAAATTTTCCTTTTCGGACCACAGTGCGTCGTTGTGCTGCTGTTATTTCTGACAATGGATATGCAACTAAATATTAATTTAACGTTCAAACACTCTACTATCACTTATGGTAGAAATTGTCTATTAACTTTCCTTTTTGTAATATTTAAAGGTATAGATTTTGAATGCACTACTATTTTTTTGACCGCTGTTTTTTATATGACTTGGATAGATTTGAAGTTACCAACTAATTTATTGCATTTGAAAATGATTTTTTCTGAAATTAAAAGCCTAAAACATTAATTTGAAAATTAGATGACTTTTTATTTGTTTAAAATTAGAAGATTAATTTATTTTAGTTTTTGTTGTGTTAAAAAGTGGTTCACTACTATTATTTTGACCGCAGCTGTACATTGAACTTCACTTACATAAATATTTTATTCAAAAATTATAGGCAATAATTCAAAACTGTTCCAAAAACATTCCAAAAACCACTTTCATTGAGCTTGATAGTTACCTTGGAACAGTCCACTGGAAAACTGAATTTTTGAATTTAAATTTAAAAAGTGTGTTTAATTTCTTTGCAAAAATTTTGAATATAGAATGTTTCTAAGCCTCCTTTGTATAGTAGAAGGTTGACAAGGTTAAAAAATCTATTCACCTTCAGCAGAAAGCCTAAGGCGCTCCAGCTGATTTATTATTAATACATATGTACATTTATGTAATTTTAATAAATAATAATAATTTCAATTTATTCAATTTATAAAAGGAACTTAATTTTAAGATTTACATCTTTTGATAACTAAGCTTTTCTGTGGAAAATTTTATAATTTAAAAGTTATTTAATTTCAGAACTAAGAATTTAAAGTTTTTAATAATTCTATAAAAATAATAAATCTATTCAAAGTTGAAAAAAATCTAAGAATTTGGATGTCATACAATTTTGTAAACTTCGAAATGAATTCATTATTCTCGCTCAGAAACTATGTTATGAGTGTTGACTTTAACTTAAAAAATTACCTGAAACAATTCTGGTTCTTTATTAGTTCAAAACAAAAATCACTTGTGTTTCCGAGTTTTATGAATTTCAAAGATTTAGAATCTACTGATGTAAATAAGACTCTTGAGCTGTTTTCCAGGTTCTTTAAATCTGTGTATTCTAACTAGAAGGGTAAGCCTGTTATCCATTGAAGAAATTGACCGAACGTGTATATAAGTTAGATTTGTTTGATGTTTTACAAAGTCTTTAGCCAAATGGAAATCCTGGTTTTGATGGTATTCCTGCGCTATTCAAAAATAAGTTATAAAGTTCTATAAGCCTCAGATCTCCTATGGTAACAATTGAACAACTTGATCATGAAGTAGAGCAATTCATTGCTGATGGGCAACAGGCTGAGAAGAAAAAATTCAAACTATTTCAATATGCAGGGAAACAAAAATTAAATATTATATCGAAATAAAAGAGCTGATATTGGAAAAAAGAAGAGCTCGAAGAAAATGGCAACCTACGAGATTTCCAGGCGATAAGGCAGTATTCAACCTTCTTAACAATAAACTAAAAAAAAGAATCAGTGAATTCAAAAATGATAACCTTTATATATTCCTGAAAAGTTTGACGACGGATGCTTCTACCAAATTCTCCAAATGGAAAGTAGCCAAGCTCCAAAAAAGACCGTAGACACAAAGCGCCCCAATAAAATCTCAAGATGGAAATCGGATCGGAAACCCGAAACAGAAGGCTTATAATCTTCGCTGAACGTCTTGTGAATGTCCTTAAGCCATTTCTAGCAAATACAGCTACAGGTGACTTACAGTTTGTGATAGAAGTTATGAATGTGAAATTCCCTTTGTCATTTTCAGAGAAGTAAGATGGAGTATGTCAACATTAAGTTATCTAACAAAAAAATCACCAGGGAAAGATCTAATAACTGCTCAGGTTTTGAAAGAAATGCCTTCAATAGTCTTCGAAAAATTCCAATTTATAATAATCGCATGCCTTAAGCCACAATATTGAAAAAATTCTGAAGACAACAGAAGTATCATCTTACAGACCCATATCGCTTATCGATATTGCTCAAGCCTTTGGTAAGGTTTGGCATTTGGGATTTGAAATAATATGTCAGGAACCCATTCTTTACAGTATGGTACGACCAAAATTACTCGGAACCGGTATACCCCAAGGAATCGTCCTACGACCAATCTTCTATTTGTTATACACTAGGAATATTCCAGTAGACATCAAAGCTATCACGGCCAACTTTGTTGCCGATACACTGATATTGGTGCCTGATAAATCAGTTACATGGCTACAGAAAAACTGCAAAATGTAGCCGATAAATCTAGGGATTGGACGTAACGATAGCGTATGAAGAACGGAACTTAAAGTACAGAAAAATGATGATGAGACCCGTTTGAACGTATGAGTGAGCGTTAAAGAAGATCGAATCATATCCTCGTGCCGTGCTGTGCGTCTGTTTGTTGTGTGCCTCCGTCCCTGTCCCCGTCGCAGACGCGCTTAAATAATGCAAACAAATAATAAATTAATAAACAAATAGAAAAATTAGAGATTGGTAGCAACGATGGCGTATAAAAAACTGAACTTAAAGAACAGAAAAATGTTGATGAAACACGTTTGGGCGTATGGTATCCAGCTATAGGGATGCATACAGATCTACATCTACATCGTCACCTTGAAATAAAAATGGTCACAGAAGTGGTTAAAGAACACACTATAACACACAATCAGCGACTGCAAAGTCATACTGACTTCGAGATGGAAACCGCATTAAATCTAAAAGACAATGTTCGGAGACTTAGAAGAATCAAGCCTCATGCGCTGATGGTCTTAAGGCTATTGGAAAGTATTAAAAGTTTAAACTTCCCCAAATTTGATTTTAAATAAAGAAAGAAAAAGTCATTTGTTGATCTTTCAAAGATTGATTCTGAAAAAAATTCCAAAGCTTTGATTCAGTTTGCTACAACATATAACTTTGTAAGCTTGAAGTATTCAAACTTACTTCAGTGGATTTACTTCTCCTTAACTTCAAAAAAATAAAACTCGATGAATAAAGCTCCAATTAAGTGCACATCAGGTGTTCCTCAAGGCAGCCGAATTGGTCCGTTGCTTTTTGTTATATTCATTGATGATGATGATGCTGATGATCTCAAGATATATCTTAATGTCGCGAGCGGTGATGACTGCTTCAAGTATCAAATGGATCTTTATAATTTATTTTTCTGGTGTAGACTTAGCCAGTTGAACTTTAATGTTAAAAAATGGTTCGTGATTTCTATTTCTAGAAAACAATTTGTGAACGAGTTTTCATACTCCTTAGATCCAGATCGCAGTCATTTACAAAGAACTTTAAAAGTCAAAGACTTGAGTGTTATTTTTATATCCAAATTTGCATTTAGCTCACAAATTTTGATTCTACTGTCGATAAGGAATACTCAATGTTAGGATTTATAAAAAGAAAGTCAACAAATTTGCCCTATTCTTACACTCTTGCCTCCTTAGTAAGATCCAACTTCGAATATCCAGATGTGATCTATAATACTCACCAAGAACGGATTTCAGATAGAATCTAGAAATTTCAGAAACGTCTTACCAGGTATGTTTTTGATAAAATGCAGTGGAATTTCGATCTAAATTCTAAAGCCAGGCAAAAGCTTTTGGGTTATAGCCGCTCAAGTCCCATATAGTCCAGTCATTTTAGGTTTTATCTGCGGAAAAATTCTTAGTGAGCTGAATTTTTGTCAGTGTTGTTCCATGTAGACAAAAAATGTAGACTACACGATTGTCTACGTGTAGACAATTCAACGTATACAATTCCTGATTGTCTACATGCCAATGTCAACAATGTAGACAACGTAGACATTAAATTTTTCTTATTATGTTTCGTCTAATAAATCAGAGCTCGAGCCAAAATCATTGTCATCAATCAAAACAATCATAGAGACATCGCCGGATTAAGATATCGCAGGTGATTGGGATTGCTTACAGGCATTGCTTTCGTAAATGAATGTGAAGGCATTATTATTAAGATATGAATATGCTTTTTTTTAACAAATTTTTATTTACCTGTGCAGTATTTTGTAGATTTTTGTTGCACACTGTACAATATGCTACAAATTTGTTATTGTTTTCCATTAAAAGAAAACCTAGGTGATGGAAACCTTTATTTTTTCGTCGACCAATATTTGAATAAAAACTCAAATTAACACCTGAAATTTTCTTAAATGAAGTAAACAATGTGACAGAGAAATCAAGAATGACAGATTGGCTGGCATGCTTTGTCTACATTGTCGACACTATAGTCGACATTGTCTACATTGTCGACACCATAGTCGACATTGTCTACATTGTCTACATTGTCGACACAATTGTCTACGCATTAATGTAGACAATCAAAGTCGACACGTAGAGGAACAACACTGATTTTTGTATACACCTTTATTACGGCATTGTAATAAAGATGTGAAAAATCGACATTGATATCGTGCCGGCTAAAAAAGTTATAGGGGTCAAAAGGTCACAAAAATCAGGTTTTCGCAAATATCTCGCGATCTATTGCTCAGAGGTCAATAAAGGTACTATAAAAATTGTTTGTCGTGAAATTGTCTACAAAAAATGTTTTGTGCATTTTTCTGTAAAATTAGCCGTTTTCGGAGTAGAGCGCTGAGAAAGCGAACATATTATGACGATGCACTCGTTTCCTCACTACCTTCGAGGTAGAATGCAGTGAGCGTTTTTTTTACATGTTTTCCCCCGTAGGCATAATCCATGATATTTAATCAGAGGTTTTTTTTATTTACGAGTGAATAATTTTTTACTTGAATACAGAAAAATACAGAAAAATTAACTTTAGTATATAATTTTTTTTTTTATCATACATTGTCGATATCTTCAGTTTCTGTGTCATTAACAATATTCTTCACTAATATTCTTCGTAGTAGCATTGCGTTTGGGTATATACCAATTATATGGACAACAGGAAAGCTAATATTTATTCCCAAAATATAGAAAAAAGATAGAATATTAGATGCGTTCTTAGACATAGAGGGAGCCTTCGACAACACATCCCACGAGGCTGTAGGCACAACTTTTGTTAGGAAATGCGTACCCATCACCATAACTAGATGAAAATGTTAGGCACTAATCATACTGTCACAAAAAGGACAAAATGTAAAAAAAGTAATCACAACAAGAGACTGTCCTCAGGGTGGTGTATTATCACCCTTGTTGAAGAGTCTTTTAGTGGATGAATTGTTAGAAAATCTTACCTCACAAGGTATATTCTCCATTGGATTTGCTCATGATGTTGTTATCATAGCCGTAGGTAATCCAAAGAGGACTAACAATTACACGGAAATGGTGTCTATCTGTAGGATTATCAATAAACCCCTCCAAGACGACAATCATACCATTAACAAGGAATAACTTCTGCCACATATGAAACCTATCCATCTAGCTGGTGAAGTGATTGAAACGCAGAGAGGGGTAAAATATCTAGGAATTCTACCAGATAGTAGACTCCTTTTGAACAAACACTTAAAAGCTATAGTCGGCAAAGCCACAAAAGCCCTAATGATTTGCAAGAGACTTGCAGGCAAGTCATGCAGATGCAAACCGAACATCCTTAGCTGGATATACACTATGATTGTAAGACCAATCATTACATATGGGGCGGTTGCATGGCACAAGAGAACCGAATTATCAAGAACAAGGAAAGCTCTAGAAAAAGTCTAAGGGCTCTCGTGTATCTTTTTCTGTATTACAGGAGCAATGAGAACCTGCCCTACTGCAGCTATAGAGGTTCTCTTCTATCTATCCCCTCTACACGAGGCCATCAGAAGTGCGGCAATGGGAGTTATCTTGAGATCCTCGAAACAAATATCATCAAGTGGCACACTGATGGATCGAGTCCTAAGCAGAATAGTTTAAGATTTCTGAAACTGACTTCCATATCATCGCAATATCACTGAATCTTGTTGAAGTCACAGTGCAAAAGAATTCTGATGAACTCGACTTTGGGAGCTGTTCTGTACATTATTAGGTCGACGGCATACATAATTGCCCGAGTTAGACTACCTACTAGATCGCTGGTGTAAATGCTGAATAGAATCAGCGAGTTAACACAGCTCAAGACCATTTTTAATATCGAAGATTCCGGTATGCAATTGTTAATGACACAGAAACTGAAGATATCGACTATGTATGATAAAAAAAATTATATACTAAAGTTAATTTTTCTGTATTTTTCTGTATTCAAATAAAAAATTATTCACTCGTAAATAAAAAAAACCTCTGATTACATATCATGGATTATGCCTACGGGGGAAACTATGTAAAAAAAACGCGCCCTGCATTCTACCTCGAAGGTTGTGAGGAAACGAGTGCATCTTCATAATATGTTCGCTTTCTCAGCGCTCTACTCCGAAAACGGTTAATTTTACAGAAAAATGCACAAGACATTTTTTGTAGACAATTTCACGACAAACAATTTTTATAGTACCTTTATTGACCTCTGAGCAATAGATCGCGAGATATTTGCGAAAAACTGATTTTTGTGACCTTTTGACCCCTATAACTTTTTTAGCCGGCACGATATCAATGTCGATTTTTCACATCTTCATAACAATGCCGTAATAAAGGTGTATACAAAAATTCAGCTCACTAGGAATTTTTCCGCAGATTGGGGTTTAAAATGCCTAAAATGACTGGACTAATAGAATAGTGTGAGATATTTTTACTTGCGATATACATAGGTTACTATAGGGCAAGTTCTGCATTTGGAAAAAAAATCGAACTCGAGATTTTGATCAAAGTTGACATTACGATGATAGCGAAGTCGAAAAAAGTGGGTCTGACAATTCCGTCTGTCTGTCTGTATGTCTGTATGTCTGTACCTCGAACTACAGCCTAAACTACTGGAGGTATTTTCTTCAAACTCGGTACTTGAGGGTCTTCGGTGATTCCCTAGTGGAGAAATTGAAATTTTTTTTAGCTCCAAAACTAGGGGTACCCCCTATACACCCGTAATGGAAAATCTTATTTATCTCGAAAACGGCTCTAACGAATTTGATAAAAAAATTAGGTGTGATATTATGAACATGGACTACATTTTGGTCAAAAAGAAATTTGGTGGGAAATGTTATTAGGGGTACCTGGTCATATGTTAGAACCGTTTTTTTGATTTTCGATTTTCTCACCAACGGCTCTAACGATTTTTACCGAAATTTTTATGCAGGAGCTCCTTTGCATTTTAAAGAATATAAACTAAAATTTTTTTCGAAGAAATAGTTTTTGGATTTTTAAAAAAATAATACAATTTTTTTTTTTGAAAATTCGATATCTTGAAAACCGATACACGATTAAATTTTTAAATTACGTGTTAAAATGTATTTTATTAAATACTAACAATTTGCCTAACAATTTTTTTTATAAAAATTTTAAGGAAAATTTAGTACACAAAAAATTTGTTTCAGTGTGTCTGTATGTCTGTACCTCTCACTACAGCCTAAACCACTGGACCTATTTCTTTCAATCTCGGTAGTTAAGGGTCTTCGGTGATTCCCTAGAGGACAAATTGAAATTTTTTTTTTAGCGCCAAAACTAACGGTACCCCCCATACACCAGTAATGCAAAATCTTATTTATCTCGAAAACGGCTCTAACGATTTTGATAAAAAAAATTAGGTGTGATATTATGAACATAGGCTACATTTTGGTCAAAAAAATTTTTTGGGGCAAAATGTTATTAGGGGGGCAAAATGTTATTAGGGGTACCTGCCATAGACCCGTTTTTTTTATTTTCGACTTTCTCATTAACGGTTCTAATGATTTTAACCCAAAATTTTCAGCAGGAGTCCCCTTAAGTTTAAAATAATATTGTAAATAAAAATATTGGAGAAAATATTTGTTGGGTTTTTAAAAAAAATTTTTTTTTTTTAAATCAATATCTTCAAAACCTATGAACGATAATTTTTTGAAATTATTTCCTAACATCAATATTATTTAATACTTAAAATTCGCATCACACATTTTTTTCTTGAAAAATTTTAGAGAAATTTCTTATATAAAAAAATTATTTAATAATAAAACGATTTTTTAAAGTTTATTTGCATAAATTCATACTTTTCCGGACGGCAATTTTATGCATTTGAACATTATTATCTCATTAAATCCATGTTTTCTGTTTATAAAATGTATCTTTAGTTCCAAAGTACTATTACATAAGACCAAGTTCGTGCGATCCAGTCGTGCATTTTATTTTTATTAAATAAGTATTTAACCCTGCTCTCTCAATTTTCCATAAATGTACGCTCAAACGAGACCATTGGGGAAAAGACACCTTTTTTTTTTGTATGATGGGCAAATATATAGTGTTGTTTTACTCAAAATATTCGGCCACAGCTGTTCGTTCAAAACCGACAAGTGTCGATTGTTGACTATCTGACGTCCGCACTCTCAAGCAAATTCTAGAGATTTTATTTCTTAATTGTGCGCTCACTAAGAGGATTATGACTTAAAAAGTTTAAGTACATTGCGATCACTTAGGAAAGTTGAAGAGGATTTAAAAGTAGACATCGACACCGAATGGCTGAATATTTATGGTATTTCACATTCGCATAGTACGGTTAAAGAAAAAATCTCTGAATTTCCAAAGTTGGGTTCAAGGGTTAGCTTAGGTTAATGGGCTTACAGTTGATCTTGTTACCGTCACACTAAGCTTAATGTAGATCCATTGTGATACTCTAGGGATTGAAACCTATGATAATCCTATGCCATTCAAGCCCGTTAAGGTTATTGATGAGTTTCAGCAAGCTCCTGAAATGTCGAAGGGTACTTCCAAGTCATTGAAGAAATATCTGTCGTCACATAGTCACCTGGTTGAGGAAAGGTAGACGGTTTTAAGAGCATGATCCTTTCACTTACCCCCACTTGAGAAATCATCCATCTACCAGGCCCGTATAGATGCATGTGGCTCCTACCAACGTCTGGAATCCAGGGTTGACAGAAAGGCACTAAGTACTGATGTATCGGTTTGGCTTAAATTAATAGTTGATACGTTTGTGGCCAGTTCATCTGCCATTTTTCTTTTTCGTATATATCACGATATCTCGGGAGCCATCTGAGGGTAACTACATATATATTGGTTGAACTTAGGTTTCTTAGCTCATTACTAAAAATTCTTATTGGAAAAACCTTTATAACCAAATAATTAGCTTTATCACCCAAACGAAATCACCGCCAAATTAAATCTTGAAAACACAACTGTGTGAAAAAGCCCCAAAACTACATTAAAATAAAATTGTTATTTTGTTTTTATTGTTTTCTATCAGAAAGATCTAATACCAATAAAAGCTGCCAGACATTATATGAGCACTAATAAAACTTGAAATCGTATGTTTTATGTCTTCTCGGAACCGGATATATAAATGTTTGTGATAGGTGGCCATAATTTACGGCCAACATTTTATGAGGGCAACAAAAGGGTTATCAAGAAAAAAAAATACCAACCAAAGGGATATAAGTAGGTTATATATTTTTTTACATTTATCACCATACCTACATAATATGAAATTATGTATTTCAGTATCATTTCATCAAAATATAAAAAAGAAATACTCACTCAATGATAATAGAAATAAACATATCTGTAGGTATACCTATAATGGATGTAAAATAGACCCACCTACGAGTAAGTATCACATTAATGAGAAAAATTCCTCAAGGACACGTCCTGAGGCTTAAAAGGGAAGTGTGCACATATAAACCTGTATCAGGTATCTTTGAGTTTTATTTTAATAAAATATATTCCTTTAAGGCAGAATAATAAATCAGTCTGCCAAAAATTAAATTAAAATAATACCTACCTACTGTAAAAAAACACAAGCGCAAATATTGTAAGTTAAAAAAAATTCCTCAATCTCTCTGAAAGTCCAAAAATCCCAAGCACTCAATCTCAGCATTTCTGAGAAATTTTACCAACACCAAATCATTTACAAAAAAAAAAAACAAAAAAAACGAAGAACAAACAAAGACACACAAAGGATTGAGAAGAAGATTCGAGAAGACACCAATCATAATAATATTCTCAGAGGAACCGTCCCGAATGTCAAGGATACCGCTGCTGAATTCCCGCCCGCAAGTCCCTTAAGAGCGCTCAAGAGCTTATCCATTCCAACTGAAAATAATAACTTATTTAATCAATTAGGTAGGTAGTTCGAAAAAAAAAACACATACATAAACCCTTTGGGACCCAATTCAGGACTACACCTCTTCATCCCACTCATCCTCGGACCCATTCGTAAATGGATATAAAGCTTATGTATTAATAGAAACCCCTTTTGGACATTCACCTGTGGATTTATCAATAATCAACCTACCTACATAGTTATATGCCTTTAAAGGTACATCGTTGCATGTGTATCTGTTCAAACCGAACACACAACAAAGAACAGGCAAAAGGCAGAGCAGAACTCGCAAAAGCAGATAAAGTCTGTAATATATACATAGATACAGGATGAGTGTCCTTGGGGCACGTTTTTGCGTATATACACAACGCCTAACCTATTATGTAAGTTGTTAATTTTTCCACCTATACATTCTTCTAACACAAAATAAGTTCCAGCAAAATAAATCCTTAAAGCCCTCCATTTTTAGTTGCGTAATCATTCTATGGAAAATCAAATAAAAACTTACTCTTCTTAAATCATAATCCTTTTCAGCTGCACACAGAGAGTCCTTTTTTGATGACAAGAACGATGACGATGATGATGATGATTTTCTTCTATCCGAAAAAGGAGACTCGCACTGAATGTCTGTTGGGCTACTCGTTTTCCTCAGGCACAGCAGACAATAAAGTTATATTCATTCAAACAGCACCACCAACAAAAAATAAAACCGAAAACTGTCTTTTATTCTTCGTTCAAGGATAAAACGCACATTTTTCAATTTATCACAACGGAGAATTTGATTAAACTTTTTTTTTTTATTATTTTAAATATGTAGGCAAACAGAGAAAAGTCGCGAAGTAAGCACAAACACAGAAAAAAAAACAAGTATAAAAAAAGGTATATCGGTATTTGTGTATTCAAAAATGATGAAAAACTGCGTAGGAAGGATGGATTTTTTTTCAATTTGATTTTCGTCCTTATTATGACTTTTTTATTACACTATATTCGGTTATCTTTTTGAGCTTCACATCATATAGATAACAGAAGCAAAATGACTTCAATGGAATGTCCTTGCTCCCTAACCTACACACAGATTGGTCTAAACTCTCAAAATACAATCAGGATCCTGGAAAAAAAAGGATACTCCCGCGCGTTCGCAGATATTCAAGACGGCACAACAAACGATGATAAAAGTCCGATGAGAACTGGCTTTTGATGTCGCAAGCAAACTATGATAAGCCCGAATTATATAGGCGAGTTTGAGGGGGTGTTGTTTTTCTATTCGAAGTATTGAAGCAAAACTTCTTTGCAGGACTCACTGTATGGTGAGTTCTCTCCTAGAGAGAACATGAGAACAATCTTGGATGAGTACTTTCACTGATAGCGAAAAACACACCTGTAGTTCCTTGCTTGAATGGGAAGCTTTGCCAGCTTGATTTATTAGTCTATGTTCATGGAGCTTTTGTAAATCCTTGACAAGCACTTCAGACAAAGGGAATATTTTTTGTCTTATCAATGAAATCATTTCGGAGTTACATCCAAACTGCGCAGAGAGTATGATAACAGAGTGTACTCGTATCAGAGTGAACGAGAATCCTGCGCTTTAAGGACCTTTACCCTAACACTTTTGTTAATTTTGTTTTTTTGTTAAAGAAAACAAACTGTTGAAAGACAGTTTGTTATGATGCAAGAATATGCTGCTCGTTGGAATAGAATATTGGAATTGAAATGTTAAAGTTCATTGCACATTTGTAATGCGTCAAGCCTAAGACAACAATTATTTTTATTGTTATACCATTGCACCAGGAAAAAATTATTATTATATTATAATTGTGAATAGAAAAATAAGTGAAAAGATAATGGGACTTAGAAAGAGGCTTAAAAGTTCTTAAAGGACAAAGGACGAGGCGCCTGTTTTGTTTGTCTTTTGTTGTGTATTGAAAGGGTGGAGGGTGAATAACCTACCTAGCTTACTTTGAGGATAGTGAAATACAACCAGGCACGTGTAACGTCATTAGTCGAAAGTGCTAGACAGGTTTCCACTGTTTCCAGAAATTAAGTTGGAGTTGACGTGGTTGTGGGTTTGATATTATTGCGTGTTATAGAAAGAAGATTTTAATTAGGGGAGCATTTCTTTTATGATTTAATTAGTATTTTCATAGGTGTTAGCCTAGGTTCGAAGGGGTAGAAATTAATACCATTTTATTTCACTTAAATCTCAATGGAGTAGGTATTGTATTTTATACATGTTAGTCTAAATCATGCTTATATGTACACAATTTCACATTTCAAGGGCGGAGTTCAAAAAGTAAAAAAATATTATGTAGGGTGTACCTACTGGAGTATATTTAACATTTAATTTTACTATTCGTATTCATACATTTTTGAAATATGTATGTATATTGCAGTTTGCAGCGAAATTTATGGTACGAGTACTTATTAAACGAGGAGCGTTGACTTTTTTCCTCATAGATCTTTTGAAATCACAGGTTCTCTGAGTTAATCCATGAGACGTTAAATAAGTTGCCCAGACAGCACGGCTGCACTGTTTGGCATGCTTGTTGGTCACCATTTGGGAAGCTCGTCGGGGGGGTGGGTGCTTGTACCTGCTGCTGGACTACCGTAAAATATACTTTATGTCCATGTAAAAATACAAAGTTATTAAGCAACAACTAATAGCTAAACGAAAATGACATATTATCAATTTCCAGTAATGCGGAACCCTAGGTCTAATTTGGGAACCCAGAGTGTATTCATCCCTTCGTTCCTATACAGGATGTCCCTTAATTTGTGCATAATATTTTAGGACGTGATTCTTGGGTATACACTAAGGAAAGAATAGTTTCACAGCCTATCATCAATATATCGGGGATTTAAGAAAAGGCTTACTTTGGTATACCCTGACCCATGTTAAAGGTAATTGTGCTGTTGGTACTATTGATAGAAACTTCATTTAGGCATTTATTAGAAAAAATACCAGCTTTTCTAACTGAGTTCAAGAAAATTTGAAGAGTTATCTCGGAATTGAGATATCCAGTATCTAGCATGTTCCATTTTCCCGCGCATGCTAATTTGTTTGACTTCGGGCTCAATTTTCTCCAGAAAATGCGTAATAAATATTACGTTTTACTATTTGTTTTGGATGAACGTAACATTAATAAAAATAAAATTCAATGATTAAATTGCGGAAAAAAAACCCATAGATTGGGAAAACCTGGAACAGGTTTTTTGCTTTAAGCTCCAAATGCTATGGATAAAAAACGATTTTGTGTATTTTAAGATATTTTTTCTTATATATTATGTATGTAATAAAACAGTTATAACTGGTGTTCAAAGTGTCCTCCTTGGTTTTGTATACATGCTAGAGTCCGTTTTTGGATTTCACTACGAATATTTATTGATTAAAGCTTCTGCTTCACTTTTGATGACACTTCGAGAATAAGGTCTTCTAATTCATTTTCTATTTCTATATTTGTTGAAGAAATAAGCTCTTTCATTCTTCCCCACATAAGGAAATCCAATACTGTAAGGTCAGAAGATCTTGCAGGAAAGTGAACTGGTCTAACAAATTCTTAACCTCTCCGACCATAGTGCCATCCTGTTAGAAATATCATGAAGCTAGTGTTCTGGTAAACTCTAGATACATTTTTGAATTCAGCTTTGGGGTTCGTTTGAAGGGGCCGATTAGTTTGTTTCCAATTACGCATATCCACATATTGACGTTGAATCTGTGTTGCAATTATTTCTATGTCATTGTATGAAATTATTTCTGTTATTGTGTGTGGTACAACAAGGGGTAGTACCGATTTTAATCAAAGGGGTGAGTGAGTACCTTTAAGACTTTATTATCGATAAAAATCTAGATATATTTATCGTAGGGAACACACCTACATTTGTAACTAGAGTAAGGAAGGAAGTTCTGGACTTAACGTTTGGAACCCCGAACTTAAGTCGATTAGTTAGAGATTGTGGAGTCTCCAACGAACATTCTATGTCTGATCATAGAATTATAGTGTTTACTTTAGAAAACTCTCTGGCAGGAATCCTAAGAAAACAAACTGGAGCCTGTACAAAAGCGTTCTAAAGACTAGTCTTGAACGAATAGGTCCACAAGAAACGACAAACAGTAACCTTGAGTTAGAACACTTGGTTAATGAATTTAGCGGGGCCATAAATGAGGCTTAGAACTCAGTTGTCTCTTTAAACCCATTAAAAGGCAGAAGGATGCTCCATGGTGGAACAATAATCTGTCAAAACTAAGATCCAAGGTAAGAAAGCTCTTCAATAAAGCAAAGAGTACTGGAGAGTGGCATAACTACTTTGCATCAGAGTTGACCAAATATAACGGGGAAATAAGGAGATCTAAGAGGAATAGTTTTGCGAATTTCTGTGAGGGCATTTCGTCGACACCTGCAGCAGCAAGATTATACAAGGCTCTAGCCAAAGATAACACATTAACCTCTTTGGCACTTCGTTACGCCAATGGTAGCTTCACTGAAAACGAGGAGCAAAGGCCAACCCTACTGCTAAATACTCATTTTCCAGCAGCTTACCAATGGTAGGAAATATGATAGAGAGAATACCTCTATGTCCTAACCGGGAAGACTGGAAGATAGCTTCGACTATCTGTTCAGGTAATAGGATCGAACCTTTCAAATCACCGGGCGTAGATGGCATCTTTCCTGCACTTTTGCAGAAAGGTAAAGAGCAACTGATGCCCTATCTTATTAGATTGCTTCGAAGTAGTATTGTACTTGGGTACATACTAAGTCTATGGAGAAGGTAATTTTCATCCCCAAAGTGGGGAAAAAAGATACCACACATCCTAAGTCATTCAGGCAAATAAGCTTAACATCCTTCTTACTGAAAATGTTGGAAAAGGTAATTGATAACTTCATTAGATCGGAAGTATTAGTAAAACATGCCCCTTAATCACCATCAGCATGCTTACAGAGCGGGTAGATCCACAGAAACCGCTCTGTACAAACTAACTAATACAATACAGAGAGCTTTAGATATTAAAGAAACGGCATTATGGCACCTTCGTTTTCTAATCTTTTATACCATTTTTGTTAGGTAAATTTTCCAAATAGGCCCAATTTATACCCCAAACCTAACTATTTTTGAGAACGTAAAAAAAATCGAACTCGAGATTTTGTTCAAAGTTGACATTACGATGATAGCGAAGACCAAAAAAGTGGGTCTCGCAATTCTGTCTGTCTGTCTGTCTGTCTGTTCGACTACAGCTAAACGGCTCGGCCGATTTTCTTTAAACTTGGTAGGTATGGGTTTTATTTTTTTTCCTCTGGACGTTTTTTTATTTTTTTTTAAGACCAAAAATAACGGTACCTGCCATACGATTTTTTTCTAAATTTTAAAAATATTTTTTTTCTTAAAAACTGTCCCACAGATTTAAAAAAAAAAAAATTCAAAAAATTTCATTTAGTTAAACCAAGGCAATGAATGAAAAAAAAAATTACAAAAACTTATTATTTTTGGTACCCCCCTTGGAATCATTTTTTTTTTTTGTTTTTGATTTTCTCAAAAACGGTACCACCGATTTTGTTCATTTTTTTTATGTTAAGGCTCCCCAGCAGTTTCAATATTATTCTGTATTCAAATTTTCAAAAAAAAATTTGGATTTAAGAAAAAATATTCAAAATTTTTCTTTGAAAATTCATTATTTCGAAAACCCCATACTCGATTTTCTTAAAACTTAATAAATAAAAGTTTCTTAAAATAATCTACAAGATATGAGAAAAAAAATTATTTTACCTAAAAATAATGGTACCCTCCATACAAATGTTAAAAAATGGTTTTCGAAAATCAGAAAACATCATCATCATCGGCTCGACAACCGGGTTCCGGTCCTGGCCTCTTTCAGCAAGTCTCTCCACCTATCCCGGTCTCTAGCCGACGCCATCCAGTTGCGCACCCCAAGGCTTCGGGCGTCCTGGTCTACGCCATCTCTCCAGCGCAAGCATGGTCTACCACGCTGTCGTCTACCATAGAATGTACCACAAAGAACTTTCCGAGCAGGTTCCTCTTCGCTCATGCGAGCTAGGTGCCCTGCCCACCGGAGTCTACCGAGCTTAATTTTTGTCACGATATCTGCTTCTAGGTAGATTGCGTATAATTCATGATTGTACCGGCAATCCGGCTATTTTTACTTGGCTTGTTACGTTGGTCATGGTCAACCTACATAGTCGTGTCAATTTATTTGGGATGCCGAATTCTCTCATGGCTTTGTAAAGTTCTACCCTGGCTATGCTATCATAGGCGGCCTTAAAGTCTATAAACAGATGGTATGTTGGGATGTTAAATTCTAGACATTTTTCCATCACCTGCCTAAGGGTAAAGATCTGATCAGTTGTTGATTTGCCTGGAATGAAACCACACTGATATTGTCCGATGACGGTTTTAGCGTATGGGGTTATCCGGTCTTGTAGGATAGAGGAGAGTATCTTATAGGCGGTACTCAACAACGTGATACCTCTATAATTGCTGCACGTTGTGACATCTCCCTTCTTATGTATGGGGCATATTAAACTTTTCGCCAGTCTTCTGGTATTTCTTCCTGCTCCCATACGTGTACTATAATATCATGAATTGCTTGACGTAAGGCTGGCCCGCCGTGATGGAATAATTCGGCTGGTGCCATCGGCTCCCGGGGCTTTGTTCTGTTTAAGCCGGCCTATAGCCTTCTCAACCTCTTCTATGCTTGGTGGCGGCAACATAGAGTATTCTTCTTGAAGTAGTGGAGCCTCCACTTCTGCAGTGAGCTGACCATTTAGCAATTCATTAAAGTACACTTCCCATCGCTCCAGTATGCTTTCAGGATCGGTGATCAGATTTCCCTCTCCGTCCTTGCAGTATGTGCAGCGTGGTGTGTACTGCGTCATGTTTCGGACGGATTTGTAGAACTTCCGCGCCTGGTGCGGACCTCGCTCTCGGCTATTTTCTATTTCACAGATTAGGTTCTTCTCCCAGGCTGATTTTTTTTGTCTGTATAGCCGTTTTTCTATTCTTCTGAGCTCTTTATATTCCTCTTCGCGTGCCCGCGTTCTATGAGATTGTTGCATTGCTCGGTACGCAACATTCTTACGTTCAGTCGCTAGCTTGCATTCATCATCAAACCAGTCGTTCCGATTTTTACGACTGCTGCCTAAGATGGAGTTGGCAGTACTAATGACAATATTCTTAAGGCGTGTCCACTTCTCATTTACGCCCAGCATACTGGCTCCAGGACTTACTCTCCCTAAATCAAGTGATTCTAGGGCGAGTCCTAACGCATTACCAAAGGTGTTACTGGTGTTTTCATTGCGCAGGGCAGCCGTGTTGACTCGAACCTGATCGGCGGATGCAATGCGTCTTCGCAAGGCAATCCGCCCTCGGAAAACCATACCAACAAGATAGTGATCCGAGTCGATATTGGCACCTCGGTACGTTCGTACCGTCATCAAGTTCGAGTAGTGGCGACGGTCTATCAACACGTGGTCTATTTGGTTACGAGTGACTCCATCAGGTGATACCCAGGTGGCTTTGTAGATATCTTTACGCGGGAACCTGGTACTCGCAACGACCATGTTTTTCGATGCTGCCAATTCTAAGACTCGAAGTCCATTGTCATTAGTGTTCTCATGCAAACTATGGGTGCCTGCGTAATGCCTGAATACCGGCTCCCGACCTATTTTTGCGTTCAAATCCCCAAGGATGATTTTAACATCATACCTTGGACAGGCATTGAGGGCCCTCTCGACTTGTTCGTAGTAAGTCTCTTTTTCTTCATCTGAGGACTCCTCCGTAGGTCCGTGAACGTTAATGAGGCTGATATTCGTAAATTTGCCTCGCACGCGAAGGGTGCATAG
The DNA here is from genome assembly GCA_911387755.1 of Chrysotoxum bicinctum. Classification (NCBI taxonomy): domain Eukaryota; kingdom Metazoa; phylum Arthropoda; class Insecta; order Diptera; family Syrphidae; genus Chrysotoxum; species Chrysotoxum bicinctum. The sequence goes on from OU426987.1 coordinate 64,222,151, forward strand.
CCTTTCGCTTATAGCGTTAAAGCCGATGATGGTAGACTTCATTTTTTCGCTGACTAGGAAGCCTACCCCGAGCACATGGTGTTTTGTATGACAGCTATAGTATATGTCATATTCTTTCTTCTGTAGAACACCATTCCCTGTCCATCTGATTTCTTGAAGAGCTGTTATGTCAGCTTTATATTTTGACAGGGCATCGGCTAGCTGCTGAGCAGCTCGAGCTCTATAGAGCGATCTTACGTTCCATAAGAAAATTCGTAAATCGTTTTTCAGTTTTCGTTGCATTGGTTGTCGTCGTGTGATCAGTCCGTTTCCGAGGCTTGTTGTCGGTCTCGTAATTCAAAAGTTTTACGGGACAGGGAATTAACCTGTCGCCAACCTGAGGAACCAGCCTGATCATATTAGCCAAACCTTTTTAAAGGCTTGTTTCTAGCGGCCGCCACGGAGAGGCTATGATCAGACTTCCACCAGTCCCGAATAGTTACGGCACGTGCATGTTTTCGTATGCTACATGTTATTCCCCCTATTCGTCTGATGGCTGACCGCCTCTCTCTTGATTTGCTTGTTCTTAATCATGTGATGTCGTTGGATCGCCACGATCACCTTTAATAAGATCGGATGGTATATATTGCCGCACGAGCACTTGATTGGTTGACATCTATTTCTAATCTGGTATGGAGTGAATCAGAAATGAGACAATCCATGATGGCTTTCAGAATGGATTATTTAAAACAATTACCTTTTTTTCTTTAATATTTTTATTTTGTTGTTTTAATCAATTTCTAAACTTCCGATTATCTGATTAGCTAAGATGATCGTGCTCCTCTATCAATATTAATTTTTTTTTATTTTTTTAATAAGTTCGGTGAGTGAACTTTTCTCGGAAATGCTAACTGATTTCGCATTGGAAATTCGACACAATGTAGAAAACAATTCAATGTATTTTCGAAAAATAATTCGCATAGATGGCATAAATGATTTATGATCGTTCAGGTAAGATTAATAATTTTGAACGCATTCAACGGAAACCTTGTAATTCTGAAGGTAGAATTTTAGGTTGGCAAACATCCAAGTTAAAAAGTAGTTATCATTTTATTCCTTATCATCATACGTTAAATAAATAGATTGTACGACTAGATCGCAAGTACTTGCTCTCAGGATGAAATACTTTTGGAATTCAAAAATTATTGTATAAGTATATAAAAAATTGATGAAATAATAGAAAAATATTGAAATGAATCATAAAAAATTCATATTACTCTAACAACTCCTTAAATAGTTAGAGCATATAAATAAAAATAAAAAAAAAAAAAACTTAAAATAGTTGAACGAGTTTAATTAATAAATAATTTTTTTTATATACGAAAATTCTTTATATGTACATATTTAAAAAAAATTGAAATACCATTTTTAAGTGCTTTATTATAAACATCTAGGGAAATAGTCTTAAAAACTAGCGGTTCAAGATATAAATGTTTCCAAAAAAAATATTTTTTTTTAATCCAAACAAATATTTTTTATCTAGGGTAAAATCGGGTGATATGGTACCGGTGCCATATCATGTTATTTAAATTTAAGTTCTCTTCGTTGACTTTCAACAATTCAACTACACAACCAGATGCCGTCGAGATGGACGTTAGTAAAATAATTATAAGCAAAGTGCTTAATTTGATCTCTTTCATACCTTCTACCTTAAGGGATATCAACCCAAATCCGAGGTCTCGAAAGTCTCGAGTTTTTAAATGCGCGGAAAACTGGGAATCTATAAAACTAAAATCTTTAAAGAATTTAAAAGTTAAAAAGATATCAAAATATTGAAAAAAAGGAGAACACTGCAGGGGCATTAATCAAAATGCTAAAGGTTAAAAATTAAATTTCACAAAACATGGTTGCCCTGTTATGTGTCGGATAACTTATTATAACTTTACTAAACTATTGTAAAACAACTTAAGTACTTGTATTTCAGTTTTAATTGCTTACTGGATGAAACCACAAATTTATCCAAACATTGCTTTTTATGAATTCAATCAATTTGGTGCTGTAACAAAAACAAAAACTTCTTTTTTGCTTTTCATCTCTACTAATACATATATAATATACAAAAAATGTACATATGTATTATAAAACCTCACTCTGACAAATCCCTTTATGGAAATTATTTCCTACATTTCCGTTAAGACTTTCGGAATCGCAGTGCCATTTATCGAACCATTTAATGTTTCCTTCATTACGAGAGATTTACTCCTGAAATTCCATAGCGAATTTCGGATTTATTTCACGAAGTCGTCGTTATTGAAGAACTAAGCCCTCCCACCAAACATCAAACAAGGATGTGTGTTCCTGCCCCACATTTGGTATAAATCTACCACTTATACTGTATCCTTTTTATTTTAACGGTGATTTAATGACCAAGGAGAGACTGTTTCTTCTTCCACGTATCGTGTTAATTGTTCAATTGAAAAAGGCGTTCATATGGTTGTTAATCATTGAGGAAAATATATACGGATGCTTGGATGTTATACAGAATGAGGTTCTTCAAAGTGTGTTGGGATTTAACGAAAAAATCTTTCAAAGTTCTCATGGGAAATTTATAGTTTGTATCACATATAGCGATAATTAATTTGTACGAAGGAATTTGTAAAGTAAGAATTGATAAGAAAAATCGAACTCAATACTTTGATCAGTTCATAAATACAACTGTTAAAGAAGAGAAAACCGGGGTTACTTTATCTGTATCTCAGTCTTTTAAATCTTAAAATGTGAATAAAACATAGAAAAATTGTTGAATTTTTTCAAGAATCAAAAGAGCCAATACAAATATCTAAATACATTATCTAATGTTGCAATATCGGATTAAGGACGTAATATATTTTCACTCATGATTTCTTTCGCACGTTTGCTGATCCCAATCAGGAAAGTTAGAAATTTTAAATGATCAAGAGGCTTCAATTCTTTGTTTTTTTATAATATACGCGCACTCTAGGGGCTATTATTATCCTTAAAATGATTATCAAAGTGCTAGCATTAGGAAAACAGGGAAGGTTTTAAAAGAAGATACCGATTGATATTAGTTTTAAATTTCTGAACATTACAATAAAAAGGGGTCCTTATTCGGAATTCCCCCCCCACCAGCGGCGTAGCGTAGGGGGGGCGGGGGGGTGGGCGGTCCGCCCCGGGCGGCAGGCCTAGGGGGGCGGCAAAATGTCACCGGTGATGCGGGTAGAGTAGAAATCATATGTTTCATGACAGATCGTTTGACAAGTCAACAAACAACAATGATGTAAATTTGAAATTTGCCACCCTATCTGTGGTTCGTCGTTGACCGCTTTCGTGAATTCGTAGACAGTGAGTAGGGCCGTAAGAGTGCATTCCGTATTGTCGCGCTGATCGCGAAACTAAAACAAAACGTTCCGAAACTCTCGCGAAACTGAAAGGGAGTGTTCCGAAACATATGATATGCATATGCGAGATATGATATGATATAACTAGGATTCGACGGAAATGTTATTCTAGTCTCAGCCAGCTCAATGTTTTTGCTCCCTCCCGCATCACAGAAAGTTATTCCGATTGTGTTGCTTATAGTTTAAATACTGTTGAATCTTCTAAAACTAAACACTTAGTACTTCACTCAACCTTTGAACTAGTTTTTGAAAATGAAAAGAGTTAAAGGAAGCGGCGCGGAATACCGCAAGAAAAAGGCTAAGAAAGAAGCAGACGCGAAGACGCGAAATATTCCAGTTCTAGTTCTGGTTCAAAAGCTACGTTAACGTCTTCGGCGGCATCCAGCAGCAGCGGAAGTGATTCCAATGTAAAATAAGATTCCTCCATCTACGTGAGGGGCCTAGAATTGTCTTCCGGCCAATATTCATGGGAATGCATAACATATTTTACGGGCAGAAGAAGAAGACGTGCCTGCTGTCGAAATTGGAAGTCGTTCTGGTCCCATCACAGAGCAGGGTCAAGACGAAGTCGACTCACCAGAAGTATCTCAAGGATCTAGTCACAAGCCTGCAGAAAAAGTGAACCTCGTGAAGCTGTAAAGACGCTTAAAAATAAGTTTGTGGAAGTTCTTGAGGTACTGGAAGAATTGACGGATCGGTAGCCAGTCTTCTTCTGACAGTCATGCAATCATTCAACCTCCTCAATTTTCTTAGCTTTTGAGCTGTAGAGCTACCTGAAGAAGATGACGCACAGATTTACCTGCAGCAATGTGGATAAGTATGCTCAGAAACTCTGTGTTTTAAAAGCTCTCCTGGTGGAGAGCAGAGACCGTTTCGTCCAAGCCGCAATCGACTTTTCTAAGACTTTTTGGAAAAAACTCGGAATCGATCTCAAAACGAGTACAATTCGCAGGAAAAAACGCATGCATGGAGATGAATCCGCAGATGTAGCTTTGTCTCACGAGCCTCATTCGTAAGACTCGTAAAATCCGTTTATGAAACCGCTAATTCTATTTTACTTTCAATAAAAGATACTTCATTGCCTGTGAAATGATGTCTCGAAATTTAATTTTAATTTAGTATTGAATGGGGGCGGCAAAATGGGTCTCCCGCCCCGGGCGCCGAGATGGTACGCTACGCCACTGCCCCCCACCAAAATGCACTTTTTTTTAATGAATCGATAAAAAAAGTGTGCTGTTGATAAAAAACATCAAATTATGGAGGAGAAACACTTTTTTATGGTAAAAAAGTGAAGTATAAAAAAATTAATATAGGCCATAGGGTAAATTCAAAGTTTCTCAAAATTTCTTTAAATCCAGATTCTGTAAATGCAAAAGAAACCTTGCATACACCCAACCTCGCACTTACATTAATTCCTATAGTGTGCCCAAGCAGGGGGGTTGGGGGGGGGGCAGCATGCCCCCCCCATACATATCTCACTGTTTATACGCCGTCGTAATGCGTAAGCAAGCAAAAAAAGCAAATATCCCATAAAAAAGTAGTTTTAGTTAGGTATAGTACTGTGGGTGGTCGGCTTATACTTCACTTTTTTACCATAAAAAAGTGTTTCTCCTCCATAATTTGATGTTTTTTATCAACAGCAAACATTTTTTTATCGATTCGTTAAAAAAAAAGTTCATTTTGGTAGGGGGGAATTCCGAATAAGGGCCAATAGTACTGTGGGTGGTCCGCTTATACTTTACTTTTTTACCATAAAAAAGTGTTTCTCCTCCATAATTTGAAGTTTTTTATCAACAGCAAACACTTTTTTATCGATTCGTTAAAAAAAAAGTTCATTTTGGTGGGGGGGGGGGGGGGGAATTCCGAATAAGGTCCTAAAAAGGAAATATAGAGCAAGGTAGAGCATTCCGCATTCATGTAGTGTAGCTAAAAAAAGAACCTCTGTACTTCACAGTACCTCTGAAGTTGGGTTCAAGGGTAAACTGACGAGCATTTCTTAAAGCGCGAGTATTACTGTTGAATTCTTTAAGGGGAGGAATATAACAGGCCATTTCACTAGAACAGTATTTATCAAAATAACGTTGATATAATGAGAAACGTGAACGATTGCGGCAGTGTAAGAGAGATGCAACTGCTTCTGTTATATTTCTATCGCCTTTCGTTTTAAAGGTATCTTTTGAATTCTGTCTAAAAGACTCAATTGGGTTGTTGGAGCAATTGTCCAAATATAAGAATTATTGTAATCGAGGTTCGGACGAATAAATGTTTTATACATGGATTACAGTCAGATCAGGAAGATTGAAAATTGATTTTTGGCGACGTTGAATATGTGATAATTCCGCACAAGGTGGTATGTGATGCACATACCAAGAAATGGGGAGTGGGTTCCGCTTCAATAACAGAATACAGCATTGAGTTTTTAAAGCCTTAAACTCTACTCAGTTTTTTATCCCCCAATGGACAATGATGTAGAAATCAGAATTTCATGAGATTATCGAAGGCTGCCGTTCAAATTCCACATCCGAAGAACAAGGAAATGAATCTTGAAATGGATATGAGAATCTGAGAGTACTGGTCATCAGCAAAACAATTTAATGCATTAGAAGCTTCAGACAAAAGATCATTGATTAATATGAGAAAAAGAATCGGACTCAAAATGGAGCACTGTGGCACGGTAGCATTTTTTGAATTTTATGAATTTCAGACTTAAATCCTCCAATATAATTTATATTGAGCGCAATAATCTTACTTTTTCTAGAACGATGTTAAGATGTGCGTCACCCGTCACAGTGGACCTATTGCTACAAAAGCCAGTCTGAAGCTTTCGTTCTTCAAGTGTTTTCTTGCGTTGGTATATGGTATCTAATTTATCAGCGTTTCTATGACTTAAGAAAGGAGAGATGTGAATCAAATTGCATGATAGTTAAAGTGTGAAGAAGATTCGCCATTTTTAGTGACTGGCTGGAAAATGCTTTTTGCCATCCACCCGGAAAAAGACCAGTTGAGTAAAAGCTTATACAGTGGTTTGGCCAGTGTTGAAGAAAATCTCGTCAGAACTATGGGAGAGATTCTATACGGACAAACATATTTATGTACTTATGTCAAGATCTTTGAAAACTATTGCAACGGTTCGGGTACGAAATAAAATGCTCAACTGGGACGCAAGAACTTGCTCCTACAGTGGTGGAAAATTAATTAAAAACGATTTTTTTTATTTTTTAAAACTGGGTGTATCTACATATTCCTTTAAGTAATTGGTTAAAATATTTTTTTGTTTCATTTTTTGGTTCTTTAACTTCATTTTAACATAAACAAAATTATTTTTTTGTACAAAGAAAAGCTGCATTTAATATTAATTGCAAGAAAATGTGTTTTCAGCTGGAAAAATAATTACAAACATATTGCATTTTTGGATTTTGTCTTATGTAAAGCTCTCTTTACATCTCCCCACAAATATTCTAATGGATTGAGGACCGGACTTTGAGCTGACCAATCCAAAACTTTATTTTTTTCTTTTTCAAACAAACACTTCACAAGACGTGAAGTGTGTTTTGGATCGTTGTACTATTGAAAAATATAAGAAACAGGCAAATTTTCAAACCCTTAGGGCTCCATTACATTTTACAGTATATTTTTATAATGTTATTGATTCATGCATCCTTTAATTCGCACTATAGGACTCATACCTCACCAGGAAAACCCTCTCCAAACCATCACATTTCAGCCCCATGCTTGATTGTCTTGATTGTTTATTTTGGATTTAGCTCCTGGTTAATTGGACGTCGCACATACCATTTGCCAGCTGTTCCAAATATGTTTACTTTGGATTCATCAGTCCATAAGATTTTTTTACAAAATGAGAGCGGTTTTTTCAAATGTTCTCGCGCAAACTCCAAACGACGTTTAAGATTTTTTTTAAACGCATGGTTTTTGAAGAGCAATACATCCCCGCCAGCCACTTTCGAGAAGACAATTCCTCATCGTCCGAACTGTTATTTCATGGCTTAATTGGGATGAAATGGCATCACGAATTGCTTGACTAGTGGCAAAAGGATTGACCCTACTCTGTCGGACTATGAAATGATCTTCTCTTGGAGTTGTTTTTCTTTTTCTCTCTTTCGTCTTGCGGTTTTCAAGGCTGCCAGTCTCGGTGTAAAACTTTATGGCATTATGTGCCATCTTCCTTGAGCATTTTAACTGGCTTGCAATGGCTGCCATGGAATCCCTTCCTGAACAAGTACATACGCACAATAATCTTACGTATTTCATTTTGCGTATTGGAGATATAAGTTTAAACATAAGAAATATAAATTAAGAATTTTTTGAATCCAATAACTCACCACGTTTGCAGTTAACTAACAAAATTGAAGTCGTTTCTAATTATTTTTCCAAGGAAATCGAATATTTGGTTTGGAAAAACTCAAAATTTTATAATTTTTTTCGTTTTCTATCATTAAAAATAAAAAAATCCAGCGAAGAAGGGACTAATAATAGTTATGTTTAACTATGTAAGTTCTTACCATTTGTATTGAATAGTTAATATGGCAAACATTTTGGACAGAAAAACAATAATTGCTTTTTTTTTCATCGTTTCTAATTATTTTTCCACCACTGTATGTAAACGACTAAGAATTTCAAAAATGAATGTTATTAGAGAAAACTGTTCTTAAGCATAAAATTCATTTTTTAAAGAACTAAAACAACTCCTTAAGCAGTTGTTTTTAAGCAAAAATTAGTTTATGCAAGAACAAAATTATAATTCGTTGTAGTGGTTTCTTAAAAAAATAAGCTTTTATACAAAATTTTTAAAACATTTTTAAGAAAATTATTTTAGAACGCTAATTCAAAGTGTTTATTAATGTACGAATAAAAATTAAATCTACAAAACAATTGATCCGTTTCTGAGATATCGAATTTTCCAAAAACAACTAGATTTTTTTTGATTTTTTTTTTTCAAAATTCAAAAAAATATTTTTTTTTTAAGTTTTGAAATGCAATGTTTCTTAAACTTTTTAGAAGCTTGTCTATAAAAAATTTCATTAAAATCCGTTATATTCCGATAGTGAGAAATTCCAAAATTTGATAAAATCGTTCTATTGTAGATACAGTCAGTAATATGTATCTAGATTTCAATTTTTTTTTATTAAATTATAGATCGTAGAAATTAATCAAAAGAAAAACATTTTAGCAAAATTCTCGGAACAGTTTTCGAGAAAAAAATACGATTTTCGAAAACCATTTTTTAACTTTTGTATGGAGGGTACCGTTATTTTTAGGTAAAATAATTTTGTTTCTCATTTCTTGTAGATTATATTAAAAAACTTTTATTTATCAAGTTTTAAAAAAAATCGAGCATGGGGTTTTCGAAGTATTGAGTTCAACCATTAGCTAGCTTTAACTCAATGAAATTTTTTGAATTTTGTTTAAAAAAATCTGTGGGACAGTTTTTGAGAAAAAAAAAATTATAAAATTTCAAAAAAAAAAAATCGTATGGCAGATAGGTACCGTTATTTTTGGTCTTAAAAAAAAAAACAAATAAAAAAACATTGGGGGGGGGGGGGGAAGTAAACCCATATCTACCAAGTTTAAAGAAAATCGGCCGAGCCGTTTAGGTGTAGTAGAACAGATGTTTCATCTACGAAAGTAATAGTTTCGTTTTCATTTCGTTTCAATTTTGTCTGGGTAATTCTTTTACATACCGTACGAAATCGAACAAAAAATGACCGACCGATTTCCGATTTGGCTGAAATTTTTTTTACGTGTTCTTTATCGAAAAAGAAAAGACACCGAGGAATTTATTTTTTTTTTTTGTTTTTTTCGAAAATAGAGGGGGTTGAAAATTTCAGATTTCGGTGATTTTTGGCTTGAAGACTGATTTTCAAAAATTCATAACTCCGGTTCATTTTAAGCTAGAGACACAATTTTTTTTTCATTTTGAAGGCAAAAGAGAGAATTTTAAGAAAAAAAATAGATTAAAAAAAATGTTTGAACAATTTCATATTGTTATAAACAATTGAAATGTTTGAATCAATTTTTAACAACGAAACCCACCACTTAGCGTGTTTAAAGTATGACCATCGTATTTTACGTCCAATTTTCCATCGAAAAAGCTTTTTTTATTAATGGAGAAACGATTATTATTATTGCAAACAAATTAAAAAGACGAGTGCGTCTAGGCGCCAGTTGCAAAGTAAACCTCGTATTCTCGTCTTATACCATTGTGTGTTCTCTGTAGGTATTTGAGTATAATATATATTATAATGTAGTGAAATTATAAATAATGAACTGAATGATGTACAATGTAGTTATTATTTATTTTTAATTTTTTTTTTTTTTTATAATCTACCTGCGCTCAAGGGATTATGATTACCCTTTAAATGTTTCAACACAGCGCGGGCGTGAAGTTACGGAAGAGAAAGAAGGATAGGAAAGATGTGTGGCACGATGTTCTGAGACTGAAGGTTGTTGTCTCAGATAATTTATCTCCAGGGATGGCGGCTGAACTAAAGCGGAGAATGCCGTGTCTTATTTCTATGCCGCTTATAATTCACATTATTTTATTCGTGTTCATCGTTGTTGGGTATACTAGTTTAACTCAATTACATGTTGTTAGTGTTATGCCTGAACAACATGCAATGAGTAAACCAGCAACCCATTGATGACAATTTTAAGAAGGTTTTTAATGGAATTAAAACGACATAGACGACGGCAGGGATCGAACCTGTGATCATGAGGTTCACAGGCGAGCACACATCCATCGCGTGATTATACTACATCCGTCGTTTAATAAGAATCTTCGATTTTAATTTTGAATCTTCCCGCCCACAAGCGTCGGCTGACAGTCATGATACTTAGTTTTTATGACTCCTTTAAATGCTTTATCTAATCTTTACTTTAGCTGTTCCAGCTTCTGCTCTGTCTCTCAGCAATCCATGCAATAAAGTGAGTTCGTGCTATTGAGTGGTTTTTTCAATTAAATTAGGGATGGCGGTTATTCCCAATTAACGGGTTTTCGGTTTCCCGGTTATTTTCCCTCTCGATTTAACCCGACGGTTTTAATCGGACAAAAAACCGTTTTTTTCAATAACATACATAACATAATATACAAATTTTTCGAAGTCTTAACATACGTTCATATCAAATAAACTATACAAACATGTAGGTATGTAGATAAGCTTTTTTCAGAAAAGAAAATTCTCTAGTTAAGTGTTGTGTTACTTCATACCAATGTTTTAATTGAAATGAAATAAAATGAGTTTCAAAAAAAAAAAAAACACAAGCATAATCTAGCTAACGCAAAATTTAAATTTTTTTTTTCGAAAAAATGTTTTTTATTTACCTGAGGAAATAGTCGACATTTCATTTTGAAAATTAATAAATAATACATAAATGTTTTTCATTTATTGTTTTATAAGACTTTCTTCACTTGGTCAGGAAAAACGGTTACCTCAATGAATTAATTTGAAAAATGTAAAAAATAAAGAGTAACATTTACAAAATAATCTATAAAACAATACAACGCAATTTTACGAAAGTGTGTAATTTAAAACGATTTCACATTCCTACCACTACAATAAATTACTCTATGAAATAAAAGCAGAAGTGGTGAATAACGTCGCATGTTGCACATAAGTGCAGTTCTTATGAGACAAGGAGATCTTGGGTGGAATCGCGTAAGGTGATAGTTGACTATCAATTCGTTGATTGTCTTTTTTTACTATAGCTGTCTCTGTCATATCAATTAAGAATTATAGAGAGAGCGATGGTCAAAACGACAATCAACAAATTGATAATCAACTATCACCTTACGCGATTCCACCTCTTGTTTCAAAGACATTTTCTACACTTTTTTATTTCTGTGATACCAAAGTAAATAACCGGTTTCCCGGTTATTTGATTTTAGAAAAAACACCGGTTTTGACCGAGATAAAAAATCTCCGGTGAGAACCGGTTAATTGAAACAAAATAAGCGGTTTCGGTTTTAAACGGCCGGTTTTTCCCATCCCTAAATTAAATATGTAGCTTAAAGCGTTTTGTGCCAATTTTCTCTTACATAGTGTTGTTTTTTTATTTATATTACCCCAATTTTTTATGAAACATTATTTATTGATAAACAATATTGTTCAATTGAAAATTTAAAACATACTGTTCATACTATTTGCAATATAATGCAGAGAATAACGATATAAGACGAGAATACGAGGTTTACTTTGCAACTGGCGCCTAGACGCACTCGTCTTTTTAATTTGTTTGCAATAATAATAATCGTTTCTCCATTAATAAAAAAAAGCTTTTTCGATGGAAAATTGGACGTAGAATACGATAGTCATACTTTAAACACGCTAAGTGGTGGGTTTCGTTGTTAAAAATTGATTCAAACATTTCAATTGTTTATAACAATATGAAATTGTTCAAACATTTTTTTAATCTATTTTTTTCTTAAAATTCACTCTTTTACCTTCAAAATGAAAAAAAAAATTGTGTCTCTAGCTTAAAGTGAACCGGAGTTATGAATTTTTGAAAATCAATCTGAAATTTTCAACCCCCTCTATTTTCGAAAAAAAACAAAAAAAAATTAAATTCCTCGGATAGGTGTCTTTTCTTTTTCGATAAAGAACACGTAAAAAAAATTTCAGCTAAATCGGAAATGGGTCGGTCAGAAAGGTGTTCGATTTGTAAAAGAATTACCCATATATGTAAGTATTTTTAAAAATATAATCTTTAAAAACAATTTTTTTGTTTTTTATGAAGGGGAAGAAAACAGAAAATCTGTCTGAATGTTGGTACCCCTGCAAGCAAATTTGTACGACATTAACAACGTCGTTTTCAAATCCGTACGAAAATCAATTTCGGTAACGAATTCAATTCGGAACGAAAATCAGAACAGATGTGATTCTGTCCGACAGAGATTTGGATTTAGTACTCAACTGACTCAAAACTCCAGTTGTAATCATTTCCAAAAAAGTTGCTGGTTCGTATGCTTTACTATTGTAAAAATGGAAACTGTGACTGTCTTTTCGACATCGGCAGATCATTTAAAAAGTTTGAGGGTTCGTTTATGTTAAAAGTTAAAAGCTCTTAGCAACAACGCTCTGGTTTTCCATAAGCTTTCGCGCTACTAATTTATTTTGTTTACTTACAAATGTACATATTTTGATGTCAGCGCTGGTATCCTTGTATGAGTGGACAACGGAGATTAAGAGGACATTCTTTAATTTATCTGGAAGGAATAGCCTTTTAACGTATTGTTTTGTCTCTGAGTTGACTGTACCTTCTTGATAACGGAGTACCATTTGTTTGCGCTAATTGACCGTTAAGTACATTCTTTTCTTTTTCTTCAATACTCACAAAAGCTTCACTGATATCAGGCTTTGTTTTATTGATTTGACAGGTTTTTCGATACAGAAAACAAGCAATCAGAAAAGAAGTATACTGAGGTTTTTATTTGTATTAACCTTCTAAACTACTACTTTCGCAACTTTATCCATAGCATTTATGTTGTTAAACCTTTGAAAGCTCAACTTAGTAAAAGTTGATTTCCTTTCGATGCACCTTTTTGAAGATTTAAGAAAAAGCTCGATAAAATTAAATTTTCATCGGTGTGCTTTGCGTTGGATGAAAACATTTTTCAAAGAAAGCAACTTTATGCATTGTGTGATTGCTATAAAATAAAACTTTTTGGCAAAACTTTTCCTCTTCGTTTGCTCTTATTATTGGAGATGGCGCTGTAAAAATACAAATATGCCTACATGGGGTTATTGATAATTTATTCTAAGTGCAATAATGCAAACATTTTAAAGTTGGATTGCTTGGCATTTATACTCATGTCATGTCAAAATTAGCTGACAAGGAAAAGAATTATATAAATATGTAATTTTTTGGAATTAAAATAAAAATTTAAATGGACAAGGGAGCAAAACGGGCCAAAGTTATAAATAATGTCTGAACTTCTTTCAACAAATCAAATTTATGGGTTAGATGTTTCAGACTGAGCATTAAGTGAACAAAGTTATTGGGCACGAAAAAAAAAACTAAATACCTACAAATAACCCTCTAGTTTATAATATGGTAAGGAATGTGTTGAAAAGTATACTCTATATTGCCCGTCAAGTTGAAATGGAGTCGAAATTAATATCTACATTTACTCGTGTATGCACGTGAAAAATAAAATTCTTTAGAACTTCACTTCGGTTGAGCTTATACTCGTAGATTAAAGAAAATTTTGATTACAAAAATTAAATGTCAAAATTGGTAAGATAGGACCTACGCTGACAGGCTTTATGTCATAAATTTATTTTTTTATCAAAAAATACCAGGCCATTAAAAAGCAATGCGCCTCGGAACCAGGCCACCTCCAAAAAAAGTTGTTCGCTGTTGGCCACTTTAGATACTGCAAAAATGATCAAAAATTAAAAAGTCAAAGTTTTTTATAAAAAAGAAGAGTGTGGTTGGAGTCTGGATCATAATAATTGCCCAAAGTCAAAAATTAAAAAAATGGTGGACGCTTGAATTTTAGTGTTCGTTTTTCCACTTTTTTCGCTCTTCTGAGCGCTGTACAAAAAAAACGTTTTTGATATATTAGCCTGATTTTGATACAGACACCAATAAATTTAATAAGCTTTAAAACAAAACAAAAATTATGACGATCAGTCAAGTAGTTTCAAAGTAATCGTGGCCAACAGTTGGAAAAAAGTTGTTTCGAGAAAAACGCGTTTAAAGTTTTTTTGAGTCATGGCTCATGTGTCGACACCTGGTGGTTCATGTCTCATGTGTCTAAGTGTCGACATGTGTCGACACCCATATGGTACCTCTGCTTACCATGGCACGGATATTATAGGCTGAATGGCCGCCGCCACCTCGGCGTCGACAGCCGTTCTATGCCGTTAATGTGTCGAATTATTTCATCCTTTAGCTCTTGAGTTGTTGCTGGCTTATCGACGTACACCTTTTCTTTCAAATAACCCCAAAGAAAGCAGTCCAACGCTGTCAAATCACATGATCTTGGCGGCCAATTGACATCGCCACCACGTGAGAAAACACGGGCATTGAATTTGTCGCGCAAAAGAGCCATTGTTTCGTTAGCTGTGTGGCAAGTGGGACCGTCCTGTTGAAACCACATATCGTCCACAACCATATCTTCCGATTCGGGCCATAAAAAGTTCGTTATCATCTCACGATAGCGAACGCCATTCACGGTAACCGCCTGACCGGCCTCATTTGGAAAAATACGGCCCGATGATGCCGCCAGCCCATAAACCGCAACAAACAGTCACTCTTTGTAGGTTCATTTGTTTTTCGACAATCACTCTTGGATTATCAATCGCCCAAATGCGGCAATTCTGCTTATTGACGAATCCACTGAGGTGAAAATGTGCCTCATCACAGAAGATGATTTTCTTCGAAAATTGATCATCCACTGTCGCCATTTCTTGCCACCATTCTGACCATTGACGACGCTTGAAATGGTCAAGAGGCTTTAGTTCTTGAGCCAATTGCATCTTGTAAGCGTGTAAATGCAAGTCTTTATGCATAATGTTCATCAACGACGAGCGTGAAAGGTGCAATTGTATCTTTCCATGGTTCAAATTGAGTTAATCTGAAATTTAGAAATGTCAAATGAAATGCAGGAAAAAACTTGACGTTAAGGTGTGGTTCACATCCAACATCGGCCCTTAAAATTTAACCACCCTTTATCTCTCCAAGAATTCCGAATATCAGATCTTCCATTCTGATGCCAATTTTTTTTTTGACAAACCAAAGTCACGGCCAGCGTGGCGATATAGTTCTTACTCGGATCTCCACCAAGGTGTCGTTTCTGGAGTTAATTATTCACTCCAAGGTCAATGAACTCGTTAACTTCTTCGAAGTTAAGAATGGCAAATGATGATGAACGATACGAATAAAGTTTTGAATCCACAAAGTCGTATTTAAAAAGCTGTATAAGGTCTTTGTGTCTCATCAGCAATATCAGCAAACCTTATTTCCTTCTAAGCAATACTTTGTTAGTTAATAAGTTTTATGAGTGGAAGAATAGGTGTTATTCAAAAAGTCACAGAAGGATATGAGAAACTAAAGAGAAAAAAGGACTTCATCGGGCAGAATGGCGCAGTGGAAGCGTGCTGGGCCCATAACCCAGAGGTCCGTGGATCGAAACCATGTTCTGCTATGAGAATTTATTTTTGATGTGTAAACATCTTTGCCGGCGGTAGAGTGAATCGAAAACGTGGGTAAAACTTATACCTTCCGTGTAACCCGTTACGGTTACACGTTCCGTGTAGCAACCTACCTTACCGAAGATTGCATTTAAGACCCTGTTTACATTGGAAATATTGCATACGTCAACATCGTGTTTACATTGGAAACTTTGAGTACTGAAATCTGGATTTTATTACTTTCCATTTCTGGCTAGAACTAAATTCAATTCCCCAACATTTCTTCACTTCTCAACTAATATGTCAAAAAGACGGAAGACAAAACAACTGGTGTAAAATTTCATAGCGGGTTCATTAAATGTCTCAGACGATTACATTTTATTTTATGCTCCCAAAAAATGCATTTTCCGAGCTGACATTTAAAAATCCGAAAAATGAAAAATGTTCTTCAGGCAATCAGTTGACATCTACAACGAAATATTCTCGATACGTCAAAATTTAATTTGTCCCTTATCTGTCATACCATATAATTTTTTTTAATTATCGAATTAAATATTCTTTATTATATCAAAATATACTTTTAGCATTCACTATATCAAAATATAGGTCATTCTACATCTGTCAAGCCATGAACTGGATGATGACTACGACTTATATATGTACATGCATCAAGCATGAGTCTTCAATCTTTTAGTTTTACATCGGGGAAGTGGCGAAGAACGTTGGTCTTTGTGAGTTTTTTTCGGCAAAATTGTAATTTTATCTGAGTAATTTTGTTTTATTTTGTCTGTCCATTTGATCATACAATTTTTGTTTTTGCTGTGCTGTGTTCTCATCTCTTCAACGAACTTTACGCAAATGAACCAATAAATGTATGATCAATCATCAATCTTGCATATACATACACTATTTCAATGCAGCATGCTAGATTGAAAGAAAACCAAAGATTTTGGTTTTTCTTCAAGCTCACATCTATCCTTTACGTATGGCTTTTTTCACTTATACACTTACACGTGCTTGTCATGCATTTATGAAAAATGTACATACATATATCTGCTTTAAACGAACTTACTGAGGTTAAGAAAAATGCGGAGTAATCGTTGTGAAATTCGCTTAACTAAGTAGAGAAAGGAGTGCAAAGTGATAACGGCTGAGTTCATAATTGCAACATTTTTTGCACATGCCATGTAGAAAATATTCATTCAATAGATACATTTATGAACAGAAAAACTGCTGCAAGTAGATATCCCGCAGTTCTGCATTGCAAAAAAGGGTTCATGAATAGAATAGCTATTTGGCGGTAACAAAAATGACAGATATTAAAATTATTTTTCTCAGTGACGCTTGTTGTTTAGAAAAACTAAATTAGGGGAAAATGTTAGGATTGATTTTAAATCTCTTGAACGGAACTTACTTTGAAAGTGTTCAAGAACTATAATAAGAAAAAGGATGATTTTTTTGATTAAAAATAATTGGACAACAAGCCATATCCCAAAAACCAGAAATTTCCTGAAAACAATAGAAAACCTCACAGACGACGTTCTTAGAAATAATTTTCGTATGAAAAGGTGTACCATTCATGTTCGTACTATTTCCTTTTTACTTGCGACTTAAGACAAAAAATAAGTACCAAGTACCTATGTATAAGTACCTGCCATACGATTTTTTTCGAAATTTTATAAATTTTATTTTTCACAAAAACTGTCCCACAGATTAAAAAAAAACTCAAAAACTTTCATTGAGTTAAAGCTGGGAAATGGTTGAAAAAAAATTTCCAAAAAATATTTATTTTTGGTACCCCCTTCGAAACATTTTTTTGTTTTTGATTTTCTCAAAAACAGTACAACCGCTTTTGATCATTTCTTTATTTTCACCCCATTACAAACCCATTTTCAACCCACTTTAACTCTGTTTCAACCCATTTTCAACCCATTTTCAACCCATTTTCAGCCCATTTTCAAACCATTTTTTACCCATTTTCAATCCATTTTCAACCCAAGTTCATATGTATGCTGATGATGTTGTGCTTTACATTTTTCGTACAACTGGTTTGATGGAGGATTGTATAATTCGTTTAAATGATGACTTAAGCCATATCCTTTCTTGGTCTAATGCTAACAACATGAAGCTTAATCCTGCTAAGTCTGTTGCTATGTTATGTTCTAGAGATGAGCTCAACTTTTTTGATTTTCCCATAGTTGTACTTGACAATGAAGTTATTATCTATGTGAAGGATGTAAAGTACTTAGGATATAGAATTAATAACAATCTAACTTGCTGTAGTGCAATCTCAGATACCGTTAGGAAAATTTACTCTGGATTACGTTCTCTGAGATCTTCTTCAAACTTATTGCTTTCCAATATGAAAATCCGCCTCATTAAATCATTAATTATGCCATATTTCGTGTTTAATTCTTCTGTGTATCCAATTTTGGACAGTGAATGTAGGCGCAGATTGAACATTGCATTCAATGATTGTATTCGGTTTATTTATAATGTACCTAGATATTCCAGTGTTGCCCATCTGCGTCATACGCTCTTTGGTTTTAACCTTGATGAGCACCTCAAGATCAGGCTAGTTTTGAATCTCCACAATATTATTCACAACAGGTGTCCTAACTATCTGAGCGAAATAATTAATTATGCCCATTCCCAAAGAGGTTTGAAACTAATTTTACCACGTTTCGCATACAGTATAGCGGAACGCTCATTTTACGTTTCTGCAATTCGTTTATGGAATGATCTTCCAAATGAGTTGCAAAGTACTGCCGCGCCCACAGCATTTAGGAGGAAATTATTTTTGTACTATAAAAATCAAACTTAGGAACATAGAATTATCTTGCACATATCCTTTTACTTATCTTTTTCTATTGTATTTCTCTCTCTCTTTTTAAATACATACTGTGCTTTGTCCTATTTCTTAAACTTATCTATTTCTTCTTTCAGTTTTTTGCAAATAATTTAAAGTTATATCTATACAATTATATTTTTGAATTCAGTTGTTTATCCTAGCTTTAAGAAGTATGTTTCATATTTTTGAATATTTAAAAAAACTATGTTACTTGTAGAACTATCGATACTCAAAAAGATTTTGATCTTAATGTGTCATTGTAAATTGAATGTTTCTTCGAAATAAATGAAAATGAAAAAAAAAACCCATTTTCAACCAACTTTCAACCCATTTTCAACCCACTTTCAACCCTGTTTCAACCCACTTTCAACCCATTTGCAGCTCATTTTCAACCCACTTTCAACCCATTTTCAACCCATTTTCAACCCATTTTCAACCCATTTTCAACCCATTTTCAACCCACTTTCAAACCACTTTCAACCCATTTTCAACCCATTTTCAACCCCTTTTCAACCATCTTTCAATCCATTTTCAACCAACTTTCAACCCTGTTTCAACCCACTTTTAACCCACTTTCAACCCATTTTCAACCCACTTTCAACCCACTTTCAACTCACTTTCAGCCCACTTTCAACCCACTTTCAACCCATTTCCAACCCATTTTCAACCCACTTTCAACCCATTTTCAACCCATTTTCAACCAATTTTCAACCCATTTTCAACCCACTTTCAAACCACTTTCAACCCATTTTCAACCCATTTTCAACCCCTTTTCAACCCCTTTTCAACCCATTTTCAGCCCACTATCAACCCATTTTCAACCCACTTTCAACCCACTTTCA